>JAOWBW010000004.1:2359667-2981079 GCA_026119855.1 Campanula takesimana
CTTTCTACTTGGATTCATAATTAAATTGGTCTTGTGTATCCCTTCAAGTATCTATAGTTTGACTCCGTTATACATGTTTAATTCCACTAAGTGTTGACTACATACTCTGCTATAGAAGTTAAAATTCCATCACTAGCCACGAACAAAATCTTATTGTCTGTCATTATTCATTCCACGAGTAATTTTCGATAGTTGATATTATTCAATAGAGTAGAAATTTAAAGCTTTCACAATCGCAAGTCACACCATGTCTCAACTCACGAAGACTCCAAAGTGTTAATTCCTCTAACATTCCCCATTTAGTTTTATCACCCATGAACTATAAGTCAATGAATCCTCTAACACAATACCTTTCCCAATAATATATATGGTAAACACTTCAAATCTAACTCCATCAAAGTCATTCACTAATACAATGGATGTATAATCGCATAAATCTCAATTTATGGTAGGATAATTTTGTTGATAAGGAATCAATCTTCTCAAAGCACACCTTGTTACCGTACCATCCTGAAGCAATGCACATCTCAATCACTCTTTAAGGCATCTCTATGAATAATGAATTTATCAAATCCACTATAAGGGTAAGCTTGACATATCCACTAGAAATTAGTAACACTAATCATATCCTCTAGATAACTGTAGTACTAGTTAATCCATTAAGAATATCAATACTGAAGTTGTTATCAACTCTCGATTCATCAATTAACACTCGCAACAATTAAACTCGTTCACTCTTACCAATCTATCGAGATAGTGCATCTTTCTGTGCTATGCAGTTAACAGTGTAGCTACCTCAGAAATCCATCAATAAATCCTCAACCCTATGCCTGAGTTGAAACTTTCCTCAAAATAATATATCCTCTAACATGAAGACATTCTGCCCTGATTTTACAAACTGCTACCGCTCTCAAGAACTCAGACTAGGATTACTTATACAATTCAACGTATCCAACAATACCACTGAAGCAGGTGAGAATTCAAACTATATAACCACCATTCACGATGTCATCCCCGATATAAAAGCCATCTTTGAAATATACTCAACTAAAATTCTCAACAAATGATAATCACTTCAAATCAACCACTAAACAATTACTGATCTCTGATGTTGCTCAACATAGCACCCAACCACTCAAGATCACCCAAGGTTCTCCTCAATAACAAGTACCACTCAAGGGAAATAAATTTAAAATCTCACAAGGAAAGATATCTTTCAATTTAAATGCAATTTTTTTCACTACTAACTCCATAAACCAACTACCAGGCACAAGCTTGCAACAACAATTTACAAATTTCTTAATGCCTAAATAGCATGAAAGCTAAACACATATATATACCATGCTTAACTAAAACACACTAGCATATAAAATTCCACAACCATAACATCAAAATCTTGTGATGACAACATCACTAAACCGGCAAATAAAACACGCCATGAATACGCACATCACAAGTATACGACACTTTATCGGTCATCTAACACTCCCCCTTAGGAAGACACATCAACACATAAGGTAAAGACTCAGAAGACACATGCAATCAAGAAGCACCATGCACAAACACACAAAGTATGCGAAGAGTCAGGGTCTATAAGTGTGTGTGCTCTCAAACTAGACATAGAAATTATACCTCCAGTCACATTAGAAGAATCTGAAATCTGTTGTTAATTGATGGAAGAAACACGATCTTGCACCTTAACCTTTCCTGAAGCATCCCTCTTTTGCCCCGAGATGACCCAGCTGCACTTCCCGATAACTGATTCTTAAATCTAAAGCAACTCTTCTGAAAGTGACCCAACTGACCACAACTCAAACATTTGCCTTGCTTCTTCCAACATTTTTCTTCTAAATGTCCCATCCTTTGACAATAGTTACATACTCGTTTACTTCGAGTTCCTCTATTATGCGGCCCTTAAAAAGATGCCCTAGATTGCAAAGGTGTTCCTTGATATTCTCTACTATCTCTACGCTGGGGTTGCAGTTTTACCTGTTCTCCTCATTTTGTCACATCTGAGGTTTCAATCTTGGTTTTATGCTCCTCTGTATCGTCAATGATTTTCATGACAGCATCAAACATACCTTGGAACAGTGCTCGAACCTCTTCTCTAGCGTTACCCGACCCTGAAGGCCCTGACTGATTCCCTTCGATGCCAACCATTTTCAATAAGTACCTGCATAAAACTCTCAACGTTACTTACCCTATACACAACTACCCTCCTAGGTCATTTAGTCATTCTAGACCATCTACAACCTAGCTCTGATACCAACTGTCGCGCCCCGACCCGTGGTCCTACTTGGCCCCACGCCCGGGACACGCGAGGAAGACGTCGTAAAGCAACTCTAAGAAAATTTTTCGAAATATATTTTCTTAAAAAGGTTCACACAACCAAAACGTTACCAAAACATGACTTTAAGTCACAAAACCAACTTTCTCAAATGAGTACTTAGCCACCTGGCTATAACAAACTTTACTTAAAAATTTACAAACCCGAACACCTACTAAAAGAGATGATACAAATAACTGAGTCACGGGTACACTACCCTAAAGGTATTACATTTACATAATGTATCCTTTATACACATCACTTCCCAAAAGTCTTACCAAAGATCTCTTTACCAACGTCCTCCCTGTGCTGTGACCTATTCCCTGGACTCCTTCTTATCTAAAACGGTAAACAAATAAGGGGTGAGAATAAATCTCAGTAAGTTACTAAAATGCAACTACATTACATGCTAATATGATGATCATAAAGAAACAATATTAACAAATAAGCGTATAACACATAGCACATAACATGAGAGGCTCCCTATCGCCAACCGTCCCATACCGGTTGGAATAACGACCAACTCATCATGCAACACATAAAGCGGAAATAAACTCGTCAATAGAAGAAAAATGAGTGAGCATGCAGTGCTTCCAGATTTCGAAGTGATCTTCATTCAGCACTGGGACATGTGAATAGTTAGCCATTGCCCAAGATTTTGAAGCCATCTTGAATCGGCACCCAAGCTGTAAAGCTTGAAAAACAAAACAAGTTTTATGAATGTGTTTGCTCTGATACCACTTGTCGGTCCCAAAGGGGCAACAAGGGTATGAAAAATGCTAGAGGGGGGGTGAATAGCGTTTTAAAATTCTTTTCAAACCCTTTTGCAAATCAATGGCTTATGCACACAGTTCTCAAATAAGCTAAGTATAGCACGCAGAGAGAGTGTGAAATGCACAGCGGAAGTTTAAGCAGCACCTGCGCAGGAAAAAGCTGCGCAAGGATAAAAACGCACGCGCTAAGTTTTGGCTTAAAGAGTTGGATAAAATGTTCTAAGGCAATAAGCAATAACAAGCACAGCTGCAACAATAGCAATCTGATAAGATCAAACAAAGCAGTAATTCAGAAATGATTAAGCAGGAAGTAAATAGCGAGAATAATAAAGAACAAGCTATTTGGAGAGGTTCGATCAATGAAAGATCTACGTCCTCTACCAAGATGGTTAGTCTTGGATTTTCTAATGGAGATCTTATTATATGAGAGAGTTACAAGATACAACAATGAACACAAACTATCTCAAAGATCTATAATCTATGAAGAACAAATCCTAGACTAAACCGGTGTATCTCAAGAAGTAAGATCTAAATGATCGAAGCTTCAAGAGGTGTGTGTGTGTTCAGAAATTCTGGGCTCTATGAATCTATGAGATGAAGAGCACGAAGAATTATGGTGATTTAAGGCTTAGGATCTGGGCAGGGGTTTGAAGGTATGAAGGTTTGAAGGTTGATCTTGAATCTGTAAATAGTAAGCAGCAATCTTCAGAACTCAAGGATATTAGAAAACACAAACTCTAGAAACTTGGAAATGAAGATGAGCTGGCTATTTATAGCAGAGAGCTTAAAACTAGCCGTTGGAGCTCTGAGCAAGAACGATGAGCTGGCACGATATGATTGGTGCGCAGGTGTCCTTTATAGCCGTTGGGGCTCTGATCAAAGTTGATGACCTGGCACAATATGATTGGTGCGCAGGTATATAGAGCCGTTGGAGACTAAGCATGAAGACCAAATTCAAAAGCTTCTTCTAGAAGGTTGACAGCTGTCTTTATTTGAAATATTTCTCTTGAGTGCGTCTCCACCGTTGGATCTGCTAAGTGTGCTTGTTTTGTCGTTTCTGCACACCTTAGCACTCTTAAAAGCGTACATCTTGAAAGCGTTTTCCAAGTTAGGTGATCTGAATGTATCGAAAGCTGAGCAAGATAGAATACTGACCTGCGCAGTGGTGTACTGCGCAGAGTAGTCCTGCGCAGGGTCCACAGTCTTGCTTAGATCTTCATTCCAATTCGCTCTGAGCCCTATATTCTAAGCCCATACTATAAAATGGACTAAGCTAAAAATTGAAGTTATAAAACTTCTTACATAGGATCCTAAAGTCCATAAAATATTAATAGGTGATGGTATCAATCAATTCTAACAAGTAGGAGGGTTAAGAAGTAAGCATACCCAACATGGTAGATCTGGCCGTCGGCTGTAGCGGAACAGGCAGGCCCGCGAAGCAGCGGAACCAGGCACCTTGCCGCACGCGCCATGCGGCGGATGTAGCTGAGAATTTGTCTTAGTCATATAAGTTTAACCAATAAATTTAAACAAAAAATAATGATCCTAATAAAAATCTAAAAATTGTGATTAAAATTATTATTAATTATAATACAATGATAATTTTTAAATTTTTATCACCATCATTATTTTTTATTTAAATTATTGGTCAAAGTTACATCTGATTGACTAAAAACGACCGTTGTTTTGTACTAGAGGGAGTATGGTTAGGGACACGAAGTTTTCTCTTTTGGTTAATTTAATTAGGAGATACGATGTTTGTTTAGATATATAATTGAAATAACTGGGCGAAAATAGTACTACATCTGCATCTGTCGTCTCAGTTTAAAGTTTTACTTTGTTTTTCAGTTTAATGATTTTAGTTTTTTTGAGGTTTGTTTGAAAGAACTCTGAGCAACTAATAAAAATTTAAAATTTGTTATTGATACACTATTATAAATACTATCAATAGCAACTTTTAGACCTTTATTACGATAATTGGAGTAACAAATAATTATTGCTCATAGTTTCTTCAAACAAACATAACAAAAAAACTAAAATCCTTAAATTGAGACGGATAGAGTACAATGAACATATTATAACACAACTTGTTCTGACGCCATCGTCTATAGCATCATCTACACCCGTTTGACTAGGGATGGCAATTCTACCGAACCCGATCTGTATCCGAGACAGTTCGGCCCGGGATGGGCGGGTTTGATAACAACTTTCCAAAACCCAGTGGGTTCGGATACGGGTTCGGTAGCTTCATGAGATCCGCCCGTATCCGACCCGAATAGTATTTATATTAGGCTATTTGCCTATTTACTATTTTTACCCTTACTTTCAATCATTATTACTCCCCTAACCTTAAACATGTGATTTATGAACTGTGGAAATATAGGTTGGGCTAAAACCCAAGGTAATGAAAGAGATGGGCCAGGCAACAAAAAAATAAAATAAAATTAAACTGGGCAGCCGCGGATTCGGATTTGCCCATCGTCGGATACGGACGGGTTCGGTACAAGCTACGGTTGCCTCGAGTTGAATACGGGTTTTGCAATATCCGGACTGTATTCAACCCGTTGCGATCCATACGTTTGACCCTTCAGCTCCTCAACAACGCCTCGAGGCCCCAATTCTTGACCCGAGGGATATGGGACACCAAGGACCTCTCCCCCACATACTCCCTCCGTCCCTATTTACCTTGTAAAAATTATCATTTTGGGTGTCCCTATTTACATTACAAAATCCCAAAAAAGAAACTTTTAAACATTTTTTAAATAGTGGGACCCACTTGTCATACTCACAACAACTATCCACTTACTTTTCTCAACCCACTTTCTCTCTCCCACTCAACTATCTACACTCACAACACATCAACTTTACAATTATTTTTTTAATTTTTGTGCAAAGCCTCATTTTTGTAAAGTAAAAAGGGACGGAGGGAGTAATAAACTAGGTCAAATTAATAAAAATATGCTCTTATAATATGAACCAGACACGTAGGCGACTAGGCGCCCAACTCGACATTCTCACGCAATACGTTCTCTTACTAGTTGGCTAAATATAAAGTCACAAAAAAATGTCATAAAATAGCGTGTCAAAATTTTATTAGTGTTTTTTATTAAAGTGTGTCGGGTCCACAATCGATGCAAACAATAAAATATTGCCGCCTCACTTTGTATCCATCATTTTGTAAATTTTTTTGTCCCCCTAGCATTGCCCGTTACTAGTTACTACCCTAAAAGACGCTCTCCCAAAGCACTCGGGAGCCATCCTCTCATGCTCCCTTCCGTTCCCGCATAACATTTTGCTTAACGAGATAAGAACGTTCATTTTGAGGAATATGTTATTTTTATTTTATTTTTTTAAAATGTAATATTTATTTGGAAACGAGAGTAATTAGAAATTTGTGTAATGTTTCGAAATAATAAAACATGTTAATTGTATGTTGTATTTCAATATCTACTTTGTAAATAATAAAAGTTTATAAGGTTGATAGTAAATTTAATTGTGAATATAGGTTCTAAATATTCTTAAAATTAACTCTTCAAACATTATTCAAAGTAGAAAATGGGCAATTATTTCAAAGCATTTTTATTACATATTTTAAGTTTTCAAGTCTTTTCATATCAGTGCGTACAAGTTATCGTCATGGTGGACCTCAAAATCTTTGTCTTTATTAAGGGGATTACTTCGTTTTGTGTTTTTTGCGTACAAGTTATCGTCATGGTGGACCTCAAAATCTTTGTCTTTATTAAGGGGATTACTTTGTTTGTTTTTTTTTTTTTTTTTTTTAAGTTGTAACAATTGTCATTGTTTACAAATTCATATGGAATCTATTACAACAAATCTTAGAACTTATTAGGTTCGAACCTGAAACCTCCCAAAGGAGATCCCAAGCTCTATGCCACTCGACCAAGTAGGCTTTAGGCTCGTTTTGTGTTAATGTAGGTGTATGTGGTCTTGCCTTTTAGAAATTAGAAGTCAAAATGTAACGCCTCTACTTAATAATGAGTTGGTTTTGGGGGAAACTAGTTCCTCCATAAGTTATAAAAAATCCACTTTTTAACCCTTAAATTTAAAACCCTAACCCTAAACCTTAAACCCTAAACCTTAACCCCTATAAAAACAGGATTTTTTATAACTTATGGAGAAACTAGTTTCCCCAAAATTTTCTCCTTAATAATGGTCATAAACTTTACGTCATTAGATACCTCACTACTTCAACCCTTTCTAGTGGAAAAGTTAATCACGACTTGCACTTGACCGAAATTTTGTAACTAGGAGTATACTGTATTGGTTTTACTTATACTTTGTAGTCCCTTTGTAGTCCCTCCGTCCCAAAAAAATAGTCCACATTTTTTGGTTGTTACTACGAGAAAACTTTAAGCAGTTATAAATGCTACTTATAATTATGTTAATGTGAATTTAAAAATTGATATTAATAGTATTTATAATGGTGTATCAAGAACAATTTCAAAAATTTCATTAGAATAATTAAAATTAGCCTTAATTATTACTCAAAGTTCCTTCGTAAAACCCATAAAAATAGGGGGACTATCATTCTGGGACAGATGGAGTATTAAAGAGTATTAAAGAATGTTAGTACACACTTAACCAAAAGATTATTAGTGTGAACTTCTAGCCCATACAACCAAAATAAACGCAAAATCTTAAAATAAATAAATAAATAAATGAGCTATTCTTAATCTTTATAAAAAAGAGTTTTTAGACTTACAATTTAAAGATTTCTCATGCACAGTTCAATTTATTAAAAATAATCTTCATATCATATGTTTATGAGACAAAAATAACCCTAATGCAGAAAAAGGGACATGGATTTACTCCAGCAAATTTTTGCTCCTCCTCTCATCCTTACGTCTCCAATTCAATCGCATCATTTTGCTTATTAGTGGGTAACTCATGCTCTGCACGGGAGATTAATTTACCAAATTTTTAATATTTTTTTTATATATTTTTATTTAACAGTATTAGTTAATCTTAAATTATAATAATTGTATAATTTTTAAAAACTATAATAATTAATTATTAATAGTTAAATATAGTTGTTAAAACAAATAGTTAACTATTAATAGTTAAATATAATAGTTAGCTATTTATAGTGAAATATAATCGCAAAAACTTATATGCGACCGTCTCACGGCGTTAGATGGGCCGTGAGACGGGTCGCCCGCCCATTGTCCAAAACCCGGCTTACACACAGCGCGCCAGTTGTCTTTGTTAAAAAAAAAAAAAATCAATAATTTTATCTTGAGATTTTGAAGTCGAAAAAAATTTAAAAATACCGGTGTGTTCGTCTCGACGAGACGAATAAAACTAGATAGGTCATGATATGGTTTGATTTTTTTTTTTAAAAAAATATTTTTTAACATACAAAACAAGTGAGCTGCTCGTCATATAAAAATGTAACACTTTCTTATGAAGAAAGTAACAGTTTGGTCTTTAAAAAGTAACACTTTATTGTAAGATGTAAAAGCAGTTTCGCAAATAATATAAATAAATTTTGTGATTAGAAAAAGTAATAATTGAAGTGTAACACAATGCATATATGATTGTAACATGCTATATAGATGAATGTAACAGTTTTATAGAGTAAATGTTATTTTTTTTTTCTTTAAAAAAAAAGTAAAAATTCATGTATATAAGCGGTTTTGTATTTCAATTGAATGTAAAACCCTAGAAAAGTGTTACAATTGAGGGAAAAAAAGTTACATTCATTTATTATAAAATGTAACATTAGTTTAGTTGTCAATCTTATGTTATCTTTAATCTATTTCATCAAAATTGTAGTACATTTTTGAAAGAAAAAAAAAGTGTTACATATATATGAGAAAAAAGTGTTACATTTCTTTACAAAAAGTGTTACTTTTGCTGGCGAGAAAAAAATGGCCGGGAAAAAAAGTTGGAAGGCAAAATAAAAAAAATGGTTTGGCTCGGCTTGGCTCGGGTTACCTGTGGGAGACCGCCCCTAATATAATAGTTAACTATAATAACTAACTACCATAGTAGCTATAATAGTAACTATAATAGTTAACTATAATAGTAACTATAATAGTTACTATTATAGTTAACTATTACTATTATATTATTTATTATAATAGTTAACTATAATAGTTACACTATATAGTAACTAATAATACTATTAGCTAATAGAAAAAAAATAAAAAGTCATTTATTTATTATAGTGGAATTGATGTGGCATCACCAAATGCTTCTTTTTCCCATGACTTGTCCACATGTCAATATTATAGCTCTCTTCACCAACTTTAATAGTATATAATTATACATATATAAGATTTTATGCATGGTTGAGATCTATTTAAAAATTTATGGGTCCCGCAAAACTCAAAAACATAAAAACAAAAGTAGGGCAAGTGGCGAAATTGGAAACATAAAAACAAAAGTAGGGCAAAGTGGCGAAATTGGTCAGTATAGGGAGGAGCTCAAGCAAAGGCTCGCTAAAGCAAATCTAAATGAGCAATGCTAGAGGCACAAAATAAGCACACAAAATCTTGCTTACAAAATTACAAAATGAGGTGGCGATATTTTATTGGTTGCATCGATAATGGATCCGCCACACTTTACTTAAAAACACCAATAAAATCATTACACATATGATTTTGTGAGCAAGATTTTGTAACTTTTTTGTGCCCCTAGTATTATTCAATCTAATTCCTAGAAAAAGAGTCTACCAATGACAACCATTTGTACATCATTCCAATTTTTGACCATTTTCTAAATTTTAAAGCACCGATATGAACTTTATATAACACATCGCTACACCACCAAATAGGACATACTATTCTTTTTCTTCAGAATCCAAGCCAGACTGACACCATTCCTTTGAGCTATCAACTAGATTTGAAGTTTTTTTTTTTTTTTTTTAAAGCTACACTCTAAAGTAGAGTTTGTACAACTAACTTATCATGTATACCAAGATTCACCTAATATTCTAATCAGCAGCGGATGATTTGTCTTTTTCTCTGTCTTTGTCGTCCGTCTTAGGCTTATTAAAGGATTTTTGGGTCTCCAAGACGGGAACAGACGGCTCGGTTGCTTTCTTTAGAGCTTCATTGGCAGAGGAGGGCTCGCGAGGGCTCACCAGCTTCTTTTCAACATCCTCAAACTTGGATGTGGCTAAAGGTGCCGATCCTACGTTCTTTGCAGAACTAGGCCCGTCTATTGTCAGTTCAGCAGCTTCATCTCTGGAAGAAAACCACGTATTTCCGCACGCAGTACACTCTAGCTGCAATCGTACCACCCCAAAAGAAAATAAAAATGTAAAAAAAAATGTACATATATACTCCATCCGTCCCACTTTCATTTACAAAAAAAGGGTTCAGCACAAGAATTAAGGAAAAAAAGTAGAAAATGTGATGTGTTGTTAGTGTAGATGGTTGGATAGAAGAGAGAAAGTAGGGTAGGGGTAGTTGTTGTGAGTATGACACCTGGGTCCCAATATTTAAAATACTCCCTCCGTCTCAGGTCTCAGGTTAGTGTGGACTTCTTTCCTTTTTGGTCCGTCTCAGGTTAGTGTGGACTACCCCAAAATAGCAAAGAATCTTTACTATTCTTCCCACTCATTCTCTCTCCTACTTTACTTTTACACTCACAAACACCAATCAACTTACTATTCCTCCCACTCATTCTCTCTCCTATTTATTTTTTCATACTCACAAACAGCTCCTTCCATTATTTATCTCTCTTACTTTTTCTTAATTTGTGTGCCCAAAAATTTGGTCCACACAAACTAGAGACGGAGGGAGTATATTAAAAAGTTTTCATTTTGAGATTTTGTAGATTAAAGTGGGACAACCAAGATGGCAATTTTTGTAGATTAAAGTGGGACGGAGGGTGTATTAGTTCAAGAGCTGGAGGAGCTTCATATGAAAATACCTGGTATCTGTCACCATGCCCAGCCTGAATGATGTCTACTAGACCCACTTTTTTCTCCGAGCACCTTTTGCATCGTGCATCCGTCATCTGTTAGACAAGTGGACAATTGAAGCAATATGTTGGTCAACTGTTTTAACTGGATAAAAGCTTATATGACGAGCTCCAAATGATAAGAACTCATGATATACAGGTCTTTACAAGAGAAACTTGCTGCAAAGGAAATTAGGGACAGTCGGACAGACAAAAATATGGTAAATGGGACCATCATTTCGGGACAGAGGGAGCATAAAACTTTACCTGCATGCGTGCCGACTCTTCAGGCTCATTGCTTGCTATCTCCTCTGCTGTTAGTCCCACCTGAAATTAGGTTTGGAAGATAGATTACTTGCAACAAATTAACAGGTCATATTAATAATCCGTCACTAATATGATGACATGACAATGCATTCATCTACACATAATAGAGGACAGGCACTGAGGGAATACACACACACTGATATAATAGATATGCACAACCCACCATATGCATATGAAGGTAAGAACTTAAATGAGACTCATCAACCATCAACAAGAGTTGGAATTTCACAAGACACGTATTAGCTTTCCCATTTCTCCTTTTTCTCTTGATTGAATACTTTGTAAAACTAGAATAAACAAAATGTTGCCCCATCATGTTCGGAATGCATCCCAAAAGTCAAGATTCTCGATCCATGAGACCAGGTCAACACCAGGGTGTTGCATTCCAATATATTGGTGCTTCATAGATCAAGCCTAGTTGCTCGCTCATGTTTTTTTTCCTTTTCTTCAGATTGTAACAAAAGTCGGGGGGGGGGGGGGGGGGGGGGGGGTATGGATATAATATAAAATCTTACTCGTATATTATACTCATAGTTGCTATGAACTAGCACTTGACAGCACAAAAGGCTGAAATAGCGAGATGGACGAATAGCGTGAAGCCCAAACATCCAATAAAGCTTGCAGAATCAGTGTCCAGGTTAGAAGAGGTTAAGTACCCACGTGTGATTTAGCACCATTGCACATGTGCTTCTTTTTTGTATGTGTGTGGGAGGGGGATGGGGGGAGAATTGAGTATTGTCATATAACCCCTTCGAGTTACAGTTCACTCAACTTCGTTAAAGTAAAATTTTCTCTCGCAGCAAGTCCATCCATGTACCATGAACCATGTCCAAAGCACATATGCTCATCAGGACCAAGTGAAACAAACATACCTCTTCAACTCTCAGATTTCAGAAGTAGTTAGCGAATAGCGACAGATCAGACACAGCATTCTCAACTACCTATGGTGCATTATTGACTGTCAATAATCTATTGTGAAGAAATGCTTTGCAGCATCTTAAGGCTTACACTGAACAAGAAACACGAAACAGGACGCTACCCCAGTGTCTAAGGAGAGATTCTTATCAATCTACCATAAGCAGACATTTTCCCACCATGATACCCATTTATGATGCAAGCTCCGCATAATGATCAACTTATCTGTACCAAATTATATAAAAAGTTCTATTTGCTCCTTTAAGGACTCTCTGTCTAACACACACACACACAAAAAAAAAATCACTCTTAGAGGAGAATATTACTTGGATTTCATTACAATCAACAAAGGTCAAAGCAGCTCGATTCCGATTAAGATTTATGTCCACTACATTAATAAATATTTGTATTCGCAAAACAATCATACTAAAGGACACGAAGAGTGGATCAACAAAGGCCAGGATTACAAAAGTAAATACAACATCACCAGAAAAACATAATAAGTTAGTGGGAAAAAAAAGTTTAGATATGTCACGTAATACAACAAGAAGTAAACAAGATATGTCATGGGGTACAAGATCATCGAATTTTCGGAAACATCAGTTCAGCCATCCATGGGCTGCAAGTACCTCCTGTTATCTAGGGTGTCTATGCTCAAAACTCTACAAACAGAGAGCTTGAATGAAATAAATCCGACAGATGATATCAAACGCATCTACTATGACATAGCAAGGACTAACAAGAGAAGCCTGGATGGAGTATGATAAATCATAATTGCACAATAATTTTTTTCGTGCGCTGGGGTAGGGAAAGTTGAGGGAAATAATTCCAGAAACACATAAATGAAACCATACCTTGAGCTCGTTAGGAGACATGTTCAGTATTTTTGAAGGTTCCAGCTCTCCTTTTAGTAGGCGTTGGGCTAACATTGCATTACTCTGCCAATAAATTACTAATTAAATTAAGATATACATAAACAAGAAAATCATTACTGCAGATCACAAGAACCCCATTACAACTATGGATATACTATGTTCTAATGCATATTTGCATAAGCCAAAAAATCAGCTACTCATATCAACAAAAGTCAAAAGAGGACATAAAAAAGACACTACTGGATAAAAAGTGCATCATACTATCAAGTTAAGGTCCACCATCCTCTAGAAATGAGAGAAGAAAATTGAAGGTGAGATCAAACATGAAAAACAGCATAATAAAAATGTAATTTCAAAACTAAAACGCACACTGAAACAAAGTTTTCCATGGACCAGACCATGCAGTCATGCAATGCAAGGAAGAGGTATAAGAAATAAAAATAAAGAAAAAGATTTCTAATCACAGAACCTATTGAAAAGGTTTAGCAGGTAACTTCAGTAAACTCAATGAACAATCCAGTAACTTGTCAAATATAGCAAATCACACACTGGCAAGAAAAATGATGCCTATGTACCTTCACATTAAAGGATAGCTGCCTCATCTTCTGGTTGTACTTCGTGAAATCTGAAGAAAGAGTCTCATGTGCGACCTTCTCAAGAGCAGATACCGCAGGAACAGCACCATCAGGCCAGATAAATGTTGCTCCAGACTGCAAATCCACCGAATTACATCTTAAGAACCATTATGAACTTTTAAGAAATCCAACTTAAAACCGGTGCATTCTAGAATATGAAACTTGTAAACCAGTGCAACTAACGGAATATGCCAAGTATCAAAATTAAAATGGCAATAAGTAAAAAAAAAAAAAAAAAGGGAAAACTTTCTCATGCCACTTGTATGTATATTTTCCTACGGACGTATCGACTGCATTTTACCATGAAACAAGATTGACAATAGAAAACATGATGTTTCTATGGAAATACCAAGAGATTCTATGTCTTTGGAAAATTAAAAAGAATTCAGATTCAAACCCTGCCATCCTGGATACATCAAGATTACAGCTGCCTATTCCCAGTTAACGCGGATACTTGAATCACTGAAAATCCTTCATTATGTTACCAAGCTACAGGTACTAACATAAACTACACTCCGATGTCTAAATTTCAGGTGGTAAACCTCTTATTCAATAAAATGCACATATGACAGATATTCATGTGTTCATATTAAATACTGTTCAAAATGGGTACATGATTTGACTTGAAACTTCTTGTGAGGCAGAAAATCAATCATTAAATATTTGGCAAAAAGAATTATTGATTGGAAGTGGCAGATCAAACCCCAAACCCTAACATGTATTAAAGTCACATGGATGTAAATTGAGGACTTGAATTAACATATACGGCTTGTCATCATATTGAGTGCAGGAGTTATGTTAAGAGCATGGCCAACAAACATCAATGCAAGTAGTAACATTTAGAGCTGCATGATGTCTTTAGAGCTAGAGGGAGCATGCCATGGATCCTGGAGGGTTTAGCTAGCAGCTAACTCAACCAGATCGCGTTTACCTAACTGTTTAAGTCAAGAGAATATAAAGCACTTCAAAGCAGCTTTCTAAGTCAGATGACATGTGGAAGGCTCAGGTTACGGAAAAAATCTCAAACTTCATGTTTTTTAAAAATAAGCTTAGAAGCTCCAACTCACATTTGGACCCTTTTCTTGAGACCCGTTTGCAGCTTCTGAGACAGGAGTGGGTCCCCCTTCCTTACCATCACCCACATTTCCTTCAGCTGAGCTGCATATGAACTGAACTCCTTGAAGAAGCTTTTCCAACCATTTGTCCCGAGATGTTTCACCTGTCAAGGCATTGAACTTTGCAAGAATATTGTAATATTCTGATGCATTAGTTGCACAGCTAACAGGTGTTTCTGCTCTTGAAGGTTGACCAGACTTGGGAGTTGCCTCATCATCCCTCGAAACGTCCAGAGGTGACATATTTTTCCTCTTCAGCAACCTCTTATTCCTCATCTGATCTTCCTGATTGGCAGCAACATCTTCAGTATCAATATCAGGAAGATCCCCCAAACGTGACATTGTTTTCTGAACCAGAATATCAATCTCATGTTGTTTGTTATCTTCGTAATCTTTATCTGTCAGCTTAAATAGTCTCTTCAAATCAGTGTCATAAACCTTCTGTACAATAAAACCAGGATGCTGCTTTCGAAGTGGGATCTGTTTGTTTTTAGGAATAAAATGCACAACACACTTGTGCATAACAGATTCTGCTGGAATCTCATCGCGATGAAAACTGTAGAACAGCTCTCTTGTATCATTAGATTGCCAATTTCCGCCACCTTTTTTCTCTGCCTCCTCTGGCCGATAAAACCACTGGCCAGTCACCATCATTGTCCCATCGTTTGTCTCAGAAATATCCTGTGAATAGATGAGAAAGCCCGGATGGCATAATGATAAGAAAATAAAGAAAATATACCATTGTTCATATATTAAACTAAATTTCAGTAGCAAGTAAGCAAACTTAATCTAAATTAAGGGTTTAAGTAAAGATCATGAAGGTTTGAGGCTGTGGCTATACTCGACACAACATTCCAAATAAAAACACCAAAAAATATATTGGGATGCAAAACTCCAAAGATTAAGAGAAGTGTGATTTGATTATTACTGCACTAGCATAATCAGGAAAAAGTACAAACATCTACTACAGACAAACTCAACTTTCTTGCGATTATACGGGACCAATTACAAGGTGAGCACTAAAAAATCTCACTGGAGATTGCAACAAGCAGTAAGCCTTCAAGTTATTCTCATCTTAGATATCATAATATAACCCACATTATACTATGAGAAAAGAATCAGTACCTTTATGATAGCCACGTAAGGCTTTTGATTTTCTACCTCAGGACTTAAAAGCACAGGATCCTCCTGCAGAACCAACAAAGATAACACTAAAGCAAATTAATAAGGTGGATAAGAACAAAATTAATTTATGATACTTCCAGAGAATGAAAGCAATATAGCAAACATAAGGCAAGTCTTAGAACGAGTTGAATATCATTTCTACTTTATGCCTCTATTTATCCACGGAAATGGCGGGGTGGGGGAGGTGGGAGGAAATATACAAATTGATCAAATCACTACAGTAACTTGGATAACAGGAGTCACCATTAAATGTTGCCTGTACAGCTCATCACGAGGCAAGAATGACTACAAATTACCACAAAACTCGAAGTTATAATCTCAAACTATTCAACACTTCAACAAAACACATTAAGCAACAGCAATTAAAATAATAATCACATATTCAGCACAGACAACAGAAACCTAATTGAACCATCCATTACAAGAACCAAAACCTAAGTACAATCATTACAAATTCAATTGTAAAATGACTTCATAATCACGAACTGGATGCAAAAATCCTCAATTAAACAAAATGATTACGATGATATCCAAAGTTCATCATTTCCCAAACTCTGGTAAAAGTTACTCCACAATCACAAAATAAATACAAAATCCCTCAATCCAATGTAATCAATAGACAAAAAAAATAAAAATAGTGCGATTAAACTAAAAACAACTCACTAGATCATAACGAAGACCGTCGTACTCAAACGCCGAGTAGTAGTTCCGTTTCCATCGGCCCTTTCCTGAAACCCTAACGACGTCGCCGATGGGCTTCGCTTCTTCCTGTACATCTTCTTCTTCCTCCTCCTCTGGCTCATCCTCCTCCTCGTCTTCTTCCACTTTAGGCGGAGATTTTTCTTCTACTTTCTTCTTCTTCTTCTTCTTCTTCTTTTCAATCTCTTCCTCCTCCTCTTCTTCATCATCGTCATCATTCAACCTGACTTTCTTTCGCTTCCGTTGACTTCTCGGTTCTTCTTCCGCGGTAGATGAACGACGCCGAGACGGTGGTGGTGGCGGGGCGTCGTCCTCGTCGTCGCTGGTGGCAACCAACGCGAAGCGCCTGTTTCCCATTTTCACAAAGGGGTTTTTCTGTGTGCGAAAGGATCGTGGTTGCTAGCAGCTTGATTTGGGTTAACGCGGGGAACTTTTGGGTACTTGACCCATATTAACGACTATTATTAAGTCCTTCAATAAAAAATGTTCCAAAAAGACTCCTTAATAAAAAAAAAAATTAAAAAAAAATTATAAATATTCGTGTCATAAGTATTTCACTTCTTTTTTCCGTCTCCGTCTCATTTTAAATTTTAAAATTTACCTGTCTCACTTAAATTTTAAAAATCAGTAAAATGAATAGTTTATGCTCAATACCGAGGGTATGAGTCATACCAGTGGCGGAGTCAAGAAATTTTGTCAACGGGGGCAAAAATTGCACAACATAAATCTTTTAACTGTATGTTAGTCAATGAGGGCAAAAAAAAAATTATAGTGTATTATTATTTGTATCTTAAAGGGAACAAATTTCAACAAATTGCACTAAACCCCAAAAATATTGTAAAATTTGCACTAGTAAATTTTTATTTTTTAAAAACCAATGGGGGCAATTGCCCCCTTTAGCTTGCATGTAGCTCCACCTCTGAGTCATACTTATTATTTTGGCACATTCCAAAATAAAAGTCTCATTCAAAACTGATTAATAGTGTTTTAGACAATTTTTTATTTATAATGCTTGTATAATCACACAATAAACCAACAATCAATTAACATACTTTTTACCCACTTGTATTATAAATAGTGTTTTTGACAATTATTTTATCAACTCATTTACAATGCTCATCTATTTTTTATTGTTTCTGTAATAAGTGTGCAAAACCAAACTATAAGCGCGCAAAACCAAAATAATACTCTTACTTTGAAACAGACAGTGCAATATTCTTCAATCAATAATAGTCAATCGTGAACTAACTAACTCACTTATTACTAGTAGGTAACCCTTGCTTTGCACTGGAAACTTATTTATTATTATTTTGTTTTTATTTAATAAAGTTATATAATAATTTTATAATATAAATATATAGTATATGAATTAAAACGTTGACAAAAACTTGGATGAGAACACCATGACCCGTCTCATAGTAGAGACGGGTCATTTTTGACCCATGACTCGGACTCATGACCCGAATCCATGACCCAAGGGCAAAAAAAAAAAAAAACTTTTTTTTTTTGCTTTATTTTTAGTTTTTATATTTTTATTTTGGGTTTTTTTTTTCAGTTTGCCAAAAGTAATGGTTACTATAACTAAATGTAACAAACGTGTTACTTATATGTAACAGTATGTATACATAAAAGTAATACATATATACAGAAAAGTAACAGTGTTTTTTTTATGTTTCTTCGTTTGCCAAAAGTAATACTTACTACAACTAAAATGTAACGAACGTGCTACTTATATGTAACAGTGTTTATACATAATTGTAACATATATGTATAGAAAAGTAATAATTCAACCATTTACACTTTAGTACTAAAAACACTCGTGTTAGTAACACTATAAAAATAAGAAAGTAACAATTTTATAAACGAATGTTACACTTTACTTGTATAATAACATTGTAAAACAGTTACGTTTACTTGTATAATAGTATATCTATATGTTTTCAAATAATAAGTTACAATGGGTTCAACTTATCATGATACATGTAAAAGTATTACATTATGCATAGAAATCTGTTACAATTTCATCTACCAAAGTGTTACATTTACTTGTACAAATAATTACATTCATGTATATAAGTTGTTATTTTTGCAAATGTTACTTTCTTTCAAAAAATAAAATCAAAATACTCAAAAATATTCTGGAAAAACACTATTACATTTCAATATAACGATAATTACATTTAGTTATTGTTAGTGTTACACGCATTTATAGTTAGTATTACAGTTGAAAGATGAGTAATAGTTAACTATTACTAATAAGAGTAATAGTTAACTATAATGGTTAACTATTATAGTTAACTATTACTAATAATAGTAATAGTTACTATTAATAGTTAACTGTTATTTGCTTAATAGCATTAGCTAATACTATTAGTTATTACATAAGGTAACTAATATAATAGCTATTACTAATAATAGTAATAGTTAACTAAGATAGTTAACTATAATAGTAACTATTACTAATAAGAGTAATAGTTAACTATAATGGTTAACTATTATAGTTAACTATTACTAATAATAGTAATAGTTACTGTAATAGTTAACTATTATAGTTACCCTTTATAGTAACTATTATTATTAGCTAATAGTATTAGCTAATGAAAAGAAAATGAAAAGTCACTTATTTATTAGTGTATTGTTGATGTGGCTTCTCCAAATGCAAGCTTTCTCCTTTGTTTGTCCACATGTCAATACCATAGCTTTTTTGGCCAACTTTAATATATATATATATATATATATATATATATATATATATATATATATATATATATATAGATTTCCACAAATAATCTCTATCTCGTTATCTATACTCATAACTCCTTACTTCTCTCGATCCATTTATTATTTCTACTAATAAGCCATTATAATTAAGAAGGGTTTTATTAGGGCATGTTTGGTAACCCACTTAAGCTCTTAATTTAGAACACTTTAAGAGATTAAAAACTTAAGCTTGTTTGGCAAGGGAAATTTCAATCACTTAAATTGTTAAGATTATCTTAAAATAAGCTATTAATTTTAAGCTAGTATGTCACGCCTTAACAAGGTAAGATGAAGAAAGGGAATGGGTTCAAACCCACTCATTAACATTTTTAATTGTTTATTTAATGTTACTTTCTTTTCTTGAAATATTTTATTTTTTCATAAAGATTAAATATGATAAAAGTAAACTAAAATTATTTTTATATTATAAATTTTGAAAATATTTTAATTGAGTATCATAATTAAATTTTATCAATTTTTTTTTTTTGTCAAAGATTAGTAAAATTGATCAAAACAGTGAGGATGAACTTTATCAATGTTGGACAAACAAAGTACCAATAAAAAACTATTCAATTATTATTATTATCGTTCTAAATAAAAAGATAATTTGACAAATAATATTTTTGAATTATAATTATTTATTTTAAGAAATATGAGTATTTTTGTTTAAGGATAAATAAAAGGAATAATTAAGTGAAAGAGAGGGGAATGAGTTTATTTGAGGTGTACGTCCAGTCAGCGACACGTATGCGTTGACTTGGTCAATAATAAGCTGAGTAGGACGGGCTCGTTAAATATATAACAGACGTTAGAAATCTTAGGGAAATGAATAATAAAAGTAAAGTACACGTAGTACTATTACTGAGTTTATAGTACGCATGTCAAAGTGATGTTGGGTCAATAGTACGCGGGTCCATTTTGTGGTTTACTCATATATGGTTAGCATAGGAGAGAGATGATTGTTTATTAATTCACGCCATGAATATAGTGGGCATTAATGTATTGAAAAAGTTATCTCCACATTGTTCTTATTAATACCACATTCTAGATGGGATTGAATAGGAGGGTATAAGGTGCTTAATTCAGATGGTGAGTTATAATTATACTGAGTTTTAAATCTAACCAAACAATCATATTAACAACACAAGTATTATTAATCCCATTTAGATGATTACCAAATGGGGCCATAAAACTTTACATCTCCCGTGGACAAGGAATTTTTTTTCAAAAGATGAATGAAAAATTGTTTTAAACCAATAATAATATTATTATATAAACACCCTTAATTATCTAAAGGCAAACTGCATTTAGGGTTTTTAAGTTTGGGGGCATTCACAATTTGAACCCTAATGTTCCATTTTGATCAATTTAAGGTTTAAAGTTGACAATTTTTGTCATGTTAGGTTTTTTTTTTTGACAGAATCGTTAAAAGAATACGTAAAGTCATCGTATCATATGCCTTGCACATGCGACTTTACTGAGGTAATTTAGGACTGTAATTACCAATTTACCCCTAATTGTTAGACCCTTAAATTGGTAGTTACAACTCTACATTACCTCAGTTAAATCGCATGAGCAAGGCATGCGATGACTTAATGAATTTTCTAATAATTCCGTTAAAAAACCTTAACATGACTAAATTTGTCAACTTTAGACCCCAAATTGACCAAAGTGGAACATCAAAGCCCAAATTGTGAATGACCCCAAACTTTAGACCCTAAATGCAGTTTGCCCATTATCTAATTATGATACCATGATTGAAAATGAAAACCTTATTTGTTTTATTCAAAGGTTAGTATACAATTTACTTTCGTCAATCAAATAGACAAATATTTAAAATAATGAAAACATAAGAGATTAAAAAATTACTACCTTTGTCCCAAAATAAATGTCACATATGATCAATTATGTTAAACTTTGACCAATTTTAATGCAAAATTATTTATCTTCATTGAAATTCAAAAATAGCTATGAATAGTGTTTTTATTGATGTATTATTAAACATTTTCAAAATAGTATAAACATGCTAAGATTTTCATAACTTATTGCTCAAAGTTCAACTTAGTTGACCACATATGACATTTATTCGGGGACAGAGGGAGTAATAGAAAATCAAAGGATGTTGTTGTGGATATCTGGTATTCAAGGTCAATGATTGTTCAACCTAGTACCACTTACAAAGAAAACGGAATAGTTAGATCCGTTAACTTTCTACCACCATCGTTACCACTGCTCTCTGCAATTTCCTTTAAGCTAGTCCATGATTTTCTCCTCCGTTTATTCGATGAGCTAACAACATTTCCCACATCTGCACCACCAGAAACTCTGTAAGATGAGAATGTCTTCTTAGAACTCGATCTATTCCTCTTTTTCATCTTCGCCTCTAACAATGTAAGAGCTGGTGTCACCGAGGGGGTTTTGGGACTGTCTGAAACAGAATCATCCTTGACAATATCAGATAAGGCAACTTCAGATTTCTGAGGTGTAGCTTTATTAGGTTCCTGTCTGATTAAGCTTTTAGACCTCTGCATTATAGATTTGCTAAGTTCATGTGTTCGAGGAGGTTTGAGTTTTGGTGTGCATATCTCTTTCATATGTCCCTTTTGGGTGCCTCTTAGAAGATTCCGATGGGAACAAAAGTGACACTTGTAAACCAGATTGTTCTGTGGGGCAGGGGTGGGTTTCTTTCTCCTAGACCGGACTTTTCTTCTGTTCTTCTTGATTCGGATTGTACAATTGTAACCTGGTTGAAGTATAGATTCACATCTGCAGGAAAGAAGACATGTCAAAAGGGTCACCTGGCATTTTCTCAAGAAAAAGTTGGAGTGAATGCAAATAAGTCAAGAACACAAGGGGAAAAGAGAAAGATGTCGAATTAACCGTTGGCAAGTAAATGATGATGGATCGCGGGGTGCCCCCGAGGCCTGGGTAAAGGTGGCCAAATGGTGCCCAAAGAAGGCAGCTAAGGAGGCTTCTCCACTAGACCACACTGCAAGGTTCTTTAGATGCTCCAGCTTTAGCATGGACTTAGCATTAACATTGGTATTTCTCTTTCCAGTAAACTTCTCTCTTAATGATAAACGTTGAGACCTAAAAGTCACATTGGGTGTTTGTTTGCCTGTTCTTTTCTTGCCCATGTAACTGGAGCCAGTGCTTTTTACAAAAGAGGGTGAGGCTGATCTGCACAAACAATTGTCGGTGTTTAGTAGTTAGGACGCGGGACAGAAAGAGAGAGTTGTGATTCACATTGTCGTATGCACTTGAAGCATATACTCCCTCCGTCTCAACTCTCAAGATGATCTTCCAACTTTTTTTGTCATTACTACGAATGAGTTCGAGCAAAAAAAAAAATTAGATTGATTTAAGTATACTAATGAAAATCTTAAACGTAAAATTTACAGATAGTAGCATTGTATAACATGACCAATTTCTCATGTTCCAATAATTTAATTTCCACACAGAGCAAAAATAAACCATCAAAATCAACCACAAAGCAAAGCAGGCTTTTAAGCTCGAAAAGGGACATTAAGAGGGAAAAAACTAGAAAATGGAGTACCTATTATCATGGTCCATGGATCAATAAACAAGATTTAGCTATGAATTACACAAGAATTCGATTTCCCCTTCACATATTAAAAAAAAAAAAAAAAAAAAAAATCTATACCCACGAAATTACACACAAAAAAATAGATTTCCTCAACCTAATTGTAACTCACCTATTAAATATGGAACTTGAAATCACCAGAAGGAGAATGCGGTGGAATGAATCCCTTAACGAACCGGACAAAGAGAAGACGCCGGCGACTACTACCGTCGGATTTCGCCGTAGTTGGTTGTAGTGGAGGAGAATGATAAGGACACACCGGCGTTCGGTTTCTAGCGGGTTAAAGACGGGTTTACGGATCAGCTGCCCGTTTCAACCCTAAACTGATACTGGATTGGGTCGGGTAATTAGCCGTTTTGATCAGATGGGTTAGTGGTGTCATCACTCATCAGTCACGACCTCATGGGTTGCTTATAGTTAAAGAGCTGGTCTCCCATGAGGACAGGTATATCCGTCTCATGGATGAGACGGGTCGGAACGACCCGAAGCCCGGACCCATGACCCGACCTATAAATAGGTTGACCTAACGAAAACACACACAAACACATAGTAAAAGGTGAGCCGCTAATCTACACACACAAACACGCAGTGAAAAAGGTGCGACTGCACAAATCGATTAATCGGAGGGACACGATTCCGGCGACTGAACCTAAGAATCAAAGGTCACCGGAGTCGATTATTCAACAACAACTACTCAGATCTAGCAAAATCAGATCAATCAAAAACATCATAAACAAAATCCAGATCTAAAATTTTCAGATCTCGTCTCGCCGAAGATTAATGGAGAACGATATACAACATCAGCAACCTAATGACGGTAAGATTGTTACTAGAAACTAGATTTTACATTATTTAACTTGAATTTAGATTTGAATTTGCATAACATTACACACACACACATGTAATGACTGAATGTATTATTACTTTAAGTCATTGACACAATTACATTGCTCTATATCATCTAAATCTATCGTATAAATAAATATAACTTTATGATATATTACGATTATATTGAACAACTATTACTTCAATAATTGTGAACTATTATTTTAAATATAAAGCTTTAATTTAGAAGAATATTACTTACTGTCATTGTTACTTTAGAGAATGAAATGTGTTACTTTAATTGCAGTTGATGAATCAGTTTACAAACCAACTTGGGAACCACAAGAATATGCTGAAGAAACATTTGAAGAAAATGGTACAATAATTGAAGAAAATGATACAATAATTGAAGAAGAACAGAATGATACAGGATCAAACATGAGTGGATCTCTATTTGGTTTTACAGCAAAGACAATTGATGAAATGTATGACTTGTATTGTCAACATGCTAAGGAAATAGGTTTTGGTGTAAGAAAGTCAACTACAAGATGTCGAGGAGATGGAGTTGTACTACACAAATATTTCGTATGTTCTAGTGCTGGATCTCGAGTAGACGGTTTTGGTGATAATGAACTTAAAAAGCGAAAGACTCATATAACACGCACACAATGTAAAGCTTCATTAAAAGTAAAGCTTTTAGAAGATGAAGGACATTATGTGGTCGATAGACATATTTTGGAGCATAATCATCAGTTGACAAGGAAAAAGTGGTCCAAGTATTATAGATGTGAGAGAAGTATTACGGAGGATAAAGGTAAAGTAATAGAAGATATGGTTTCTTCTGGTATAAGAGCAATGGACTCCTACCGTTTTATGTCATATGAAGCTGGTGGAGATGACATTCTTGGTCACACTAAAAAGGACCATTTGAATTATGTCAATAGATTGAAACTGAAAGAAAGAGGGAGTGGAGATGCACAGACACTTGTTGAGATGTTGTATAAACAACAATCTGAAGAAACTGATTTTTTCTTTAGAGTAATGTTGGATGATGAAGGTAGATTAAGTAGTGTGTTTTGGAGAGATTCAATGATGAAAGAGGATTATGATATTTATGGTGATGTGGTTGTCTTTGACACAACATATAGTACAAACAAATATGGTTTGATTTGTGCTCCAATAGTTGGTTTAAACAATCATTGCAAAAACATTATGTTTGGGGTTTCATTTTTGGCAAATGAAGAAACAAAATCATTTGAATGGTTGTTTGAAATATTCAAGAAAGCAATGGGAAGCAAGTGCCCGGTGACAATATTCACTGATCAGGATCAAGCAATTACAAATGCTATAGCAACGGTAAGCATTTTTATATTCATTATATTTAAGTATTACATTAACTATATGATACTATTATAATAAGGAACATTAACTATTACTTTTGTTTAACAGTTCTATTACACATTGTACAAAAATGCTATATTACATTATAAAGTTTATTGTGTTACATTAATAAATACTCTTTATTACCTTTACAGGCATTCCCTAATACAAAACACAGGTTGTGCCAATGGCATTTGTATCAAAATGCCATAAAAAAATTTGGACGTTTGAAGAGCGATGATGTCTTCAATGACGAGTTCAGAAAATGTATGTCGGGTTGTAATGATGAAGCTGAATTTGAAGAATGTTGGAATGACATGATTAGTAAGTATCAGCTACAAAACGAAACGTGGTTTAAAAGATTGTATGCTTTGAAGGATAAATGGTGCACGGCCTTGAACAAAGATTACTTTTCAGCTGGTATACTTTCATCACAACGAAGTGAGGTTACAAATAGTGCAATGGGGAGCAATGTGAAAAAAACAACTAGCCTTGTAGAATTTCATTCAATTTTTAAAAGTATATTGGAAAATTGGAGGAAGACAGAAGAACAAGATGAATTCAAAACTGCAAGATCAATTCCAAAGTCTACTTTTCTATTAACGGGATTGCTTAAGCACGCTTCAGAGGTATATACTTTATCTGTCTTTCAACGCTTTGAAAAAGAATTCATGCTAGCACTTACAAGGAAATGTACTCTTATGGATGTTGATGAAGTGCTGCAAACTTATGAGATTTGTGGACTTGATGGTTCTGGACATACAAGATATGTCATGATGGATCCAAAAACTGACTTTGTTAGTTGCAATTGCAGAAAATTTGAAGAATGTGGTATTTTGTGTAGGCATATATTGAAAGTCCTCTATCATAATGATCGTATAAAGATACCAGAAAAGTATATACTGAAAAGATGGACAAAATTTGCAAAATCATCAGTTTGGGATAAGTTCCACACCTTGGAAAATTTTGACAGGAATAACAGTTTGATTCAATGGCGGCATGAAATGTCAAGAAAGTTCTATAATCTATTTTTGAAGTGCCAAGACAGTGATGCAGCAAGAAAAAAAGTTGATGACGCTTATGAAGATCTATGCGTTGCTCTTTCTTCATTGAGCAATAGACAAGAACAAGAAGAAACTTCAGGTTCACATGTTTCATCTACATCAAATGTAACACTAGATCCAGCTCGTTCAGTCACTAAAGGAAGGAAAAAAAGGATAAAATGGGCTATCGAAAAAGGAGGAAAAAAGAGTACAGAAGCCCATGTTAACAGAAGTGATCAGCCAAGGGAATTTGGTTCAAAAACACCAAATGTTAGATTGTTTTAGAATTAATATTACTAGATGTTACTTTTTTCTGTATTAAGTATTACATTATTATTTAGTAAGTATTACATTGTTTTAGTTGAACTATTACACATGCAGTTATAAGATGTTAATCTTAATTTAATATTATGTTTATTGCAATTGTTATTACCTTTTCATGTATTAAGTATTACATTATCAATTAGTAAGTATTACATTAGCTAACTTCAACTATTACACATGCAGTTGATTTTACATTTTCATGAATTAAGTATTACATTATCAATTAGTAAGTATTACATTAGCTAACTTCAACTATTACATTAGTTTTCATCAACTATTACATTTTCATGAATTAAGTATTACATTATCAATTAGTAAGTATTACATTAGCTAACTTCAACTATTACACATGCAGTTGATTTTACATTTTCATATATTAAGTATTACATTAGCTAACTTCAACTATCAATTAGTTTTCATCAACTATTACACATGCAGTTAATATTACCTTTACCTATGTTTATGCACCAAAAAAACAATAAAAAAACTTATACTTCAGAACAAAAATATTTTCAGCGATTACTACCAATATTTACATTGATTACTAGTGAAAACTGAAAAGTACATAACATTGTTTGAACCAAAATAAAAAACACTACCATTGTTTCAAAGGTACCCATATCCCCACGATACTTAAACATAGAACATTGTTTAAACAACACAACTATTTCTTCAAAGATATACATATCCCCATGAAAACGTAAACATAGAACATTGTTGTCAACATTGTTTCAACAAACACATCTATTTCTTCAACTTTCCTTTCTTCTTCAACTCTCCATCATTTTTCTTCTTTTCTTCCAGTTTAAACTTCAATTGGGTTTTGTTTTTACAAAATTCAACAACATTACCCAATAAAAATTCTTTGGCAGTATTGATTGGATGCAGAACAACTTTCAGTAAGTACTTCGCCCTAAGAACTCTTCTCACATTACCCTTCAAAACAAAAACAGAAAGTATAAAAAATTAAAAAAAAACTGAACAGTAATACTCTAATAAACATGTTGAACTAATTAAAAAGTAACGAAGTAATACCTTGCTTATATCATCATCACTGGACACATTTTCCCCATCAAAAAATTCCATATTGTACATCAGAAATATACCACAGTCATTTCCATCCGAGTTATTCTGCCCGTTAAACTTCAAAAATTCAATGGGATACTTCACTACTTGCCCGGCCTTAGGATGATTAATATCACGAACAAACTTTACCAACAACTTGTGCTAATCATAATAAAAAAAAAAAAAAAAAAAAACTCTATTAAACAGATAATACACAAAAATAATATAAAAAACAACCACTACATTATTTAAAAGTACATACCACTGTTTTTGCAATATCTTGGAATATTTTCTGAATTTCCGGCTCAAACAAAATTCTGTCATCATAATCTCGATTATCAATGACTTGAACCTTGTCCAACTTGAAATTCAAAACAATACAATAGTAGTGCTCTCGGATGTTTATTGGAACAAAAATCTACAATACAAATAAGAGAACATTGGAAATTTTATTATAAATTAAAAGTGATACAAAAAACTGAAAATATAAAAATTATAACTATATTAACAAAGGTACTAACCATTTCAGCCGTCTTCGCATCCACATTAACAATTTTAAGAGATTGCTTGAAACAATCTCTTACATTCGACTCCATTTTAGAAACATCAATTCCCACGCCATTCACAATAAGGTCCAAGTACGCCTTTAAAAAAATTAAGATAGAAACTATTATTATTTAAAAAAAAAATAACACTATTACTTCAAAAGTGTAGTACTATTACTTATAGCAATACCAACTATTACTTAAACAAATAAGAAGTATTACTCAAAATGAAAAAAGTTCCTAACACTATTATTAGTTTTTTTTTTAAAAATAACACTATTACTTCACAAATGTAGTACTATTACTTATAGCAACACCAACTATTACTTAAACAAGTGAGAAGTATTACTTAAAATGAAAACAGTTCCTAACACTATTATTAGTTTAAAAAAAAACACTATTACTTCACAAAGTGTAGTGTAGTACTATTATTTATAGCAATACCAACTATTACTTGAACAAATGAGAAGTATTACTCAAAATGAAAACAGTTGCTAAAACAATTATTACTTACACAATGCGACAGATTTAAGAAAACCCGTTTCCCATCCTTCTGCTCTTTGTTTAAAATAAAAGTCCAGGCATCAATGATATTAACAAACACCCATTTCTTCATGTTCATAGTAATTATATCTTTCTTGAATACATAACATGGGTATTCATCAGCATCTTGAAGCCTGAACATCAGCATTTCCCTGAATGAAAAAAATAAATAAGACATTAGTATTTCAATTTATAAAACAAAAATATAATTAGAGAAATAATAATTGAACTTACCCATCATAGAAATCATCAACATCAAACATACAAAAATCAATAATCTGTTTATCTCTCAAATCACTATTCACAAAAAATCTTTTGTTTTGTGTCATAAAACTGGAAACAAAATCGGTTCTTTCAGCAATGACACAAGTAGTAACTTTCAAAGGATCATAAAATCCATTTGGCCGATCAACCTTCTCCACAGATTCGATGGCTTCTCGAATGGATTCATCTTGCTCACCACGCAAACCAATATCTGCCGTCTGATCATCATCAAAAATGTTGAATTTTGTCTGAACTGGAGTGTTAAATTCTGAGGACGAAAGCAACTCAAAACTCGGCATATCATCGCTCATCTTCCTCATCTGATTCATTCTCTCACATGCTGCATCTATGATCTTGAGAACTTCCTCACTACTCCAAAACCTATCCTCCTCTTGTGAATCTGTGTAGTGCACTTGATGAACCTTGGGAACATTCTCCTTCAAACCCTTGAGACTGTGCATATAATGATCAAACACTATTCCCATGTCCCTCTTCATCAACATAAAAATTTCATGAAAATTCTGAAAATTAAGAGTAATAATTAGAAACACATAATATAATATATAACTATATATTATGTAATAGATGAAATAAATAATGTAATCCATAAAAAAACATGAAATAATATATGGCAATACATAAAGTAACATAAAATAAAACATAAAATAATACTTACATCCTTCGCAGACTTTTTGATATCTTCATTTGTTTGAAGACCTTTTGGAATACCAAACTTTATATATCTTCCACCTTTCTCTTCAACTTCCTCATACAATCCCAAACCCTCACTGTTTATTTCATCAATAATATTTTTCACAAAATCATCAGTTCTAGCACCAACATCAGGAGCAATGTCATCCTTCTCCATCTTCTCCGTCTCACAATCATCAACTGAAATAACCACTTTTTTTTGTGATAGGATAAACATCCTTGACCCAGACACCATTACCAAAAGAACCTGATTTCTTTTCTTGCAAAACTCTTTCCAAAATTTTGTCACTGGTCCAATGTTTGATAAGCGGGAGTGTAGTTGGCGAAACAGTACCCCTCCAATTCAAGCGATGGAGATAAATTATAGTAAAAGCCAGCAAACACCCTCGAAGATGTGTTTTCGACTGGGTGTGGTACTTGTGGATGGAATTACATAGCTTATCAAAACAATAAGATGACCAATCATACTTCGCAATATTCTGCACATCAATCAAAGTCTTCAATAGGGGCAACACAACAGTATAATTACCCCTTGGCACAAAGAAACTTGACAAACATTACAGGGCAAACAATATCTTAAAATCATCACCAAACTGACCAGCGATATCAAAAGTCAAAATATTCCTCAAGTCTTTTACAGTACTCTTAACTGTAAGACCATACTTATTTTTAAAGCAAGTATAAGCCTCAGGTTGATCATCTTTATGCTTGTATGAAACGACTTTAAGACCACTGATTGGTAAATTAAAAACATCACAATAATCCTCTGCAGTTAACTGAATAAGCTCACCATTAGATGCATCAAGAATCCTAGAAGCCCCATTGAACCTCTCAACCATCCACCTTGCAATTGAAAGATTAACACTCTTCACTTTCATCTCAAGAACACCTCCATATCCAATACTAATAACTGCTTTCCTTTGATCAGAATTAAAGGTATTAACCATCTCGACTATCCCCAAAGCAACGCTCTTTGAAACAAATGGCGGCCTATAAAAAAAATAGTTATTACTTTATTAAACTTAAATTAGTACTCTAAGCATTATCAACTATTACTTATATAAAACTGATATTACATTATAAAATAGTATATATTACTAATAAGAATTATCAACTATTACTTACTTATAAAACTAATATTATATTATAAAGCACTATCTATTACTTATAAAACATTACAAATATTACTCATTACTAACCTGTCAGTTTTCATTTTCTTCAAATCACTTCCCTCCAAATCAACAGCAGCAGCTCTTTTCGATCATTTTTCCAATTTCACTTCAGATTTTACCATCGTTTCCTTGATATCCTTCTCCTTCTTCAAATGAACAGACTTTTTCTTCAACTCCTTTTCCTTCTTCCCAGCCACATTCTTCAGATTTTTTGGTGAAGACCTTGTAACAACACCTTTGTCATCCAGCTTCATATCCTTCTGCAACTTCTCAACAACTTTTTCATCCTTGCCCTTCTTCCCAGGCACATTCTTCAACTCCTTATCCTTCTTCCCAAGCACATTCTTCTCTTTCACATTTTTGGGTGAAAGAGAAGACCTTGTAACAACACCTTTTTCTTTCGGAGAAGATCTTGTAACAACCGTTCTTGGAGTATGCTTTTCCTTCGCTTTCTTTTCCACCTCAACATTTTCTTCACTACAAAGTTTTGATGAAGATCTAGTGACAACATTTCTGGTAGTATGCTCTTCATCCAACTTGTCCTTTAAATCATCATCCCTCTCTCTATCAACATTATCCTTCGATCTGTTTTCATGATCTTTCTTCACAAGCCGACGTCTCTTCGCAGATTGCTTGATACGTACAACTTTACCATCTTTTTTTTCCAGTGATAGTACAAGACCACCACCACTACGTTCAACATTTTCTTCAACAACAGAGGCTTCATCCATCTGTTTTACTCCATCGGTATCCTCACCATCCCCTACAACAACCGCTTGAGGAACAGGTTGATAAATAACCAAAGATCTTTCCATCGATGTATCTTTATCATCATCAGAATCAATACTATCTTCAGGAGTATAATCAACCAAACCTCTTTCTATTCGAGTAACTGTCAATATAGTAGAAATATAATCAGAATAAAAAGTTAAGTAATCATAATTTACTAAATAAGGCTTAATAAAAACATACATAGTTCAGGAGATGGAGTTGATTGATCAGAATTTAAGCTAACATCAAGATAAATTGGGCCTGTTTGTTTCGTGTTCTTTCTATTAAAAATAGACGAAATCCTTGCCGAACTCCTCAGCCCTTTCCTAAGCTGTTTAACGTTACGCTTCATTCTATATCCATTAAAAAACAACAAAACAAAATTTTAGTACTCAAAAACATTACATTAACAAATATATAACTATTACATAATGATTGTCAACACTATTACATTATCTTATTCTGACTATTAATCATATGAACACCTATAAACCAACTATTACTTTAAAATCATATCAATATTATATTTACATATTACGTATATTACTTAAACAATGTAAAGTATTACTCAAAATATATCTTATTCTGACTATTACACAATCATATGAACACCTATAAAACAACTATTACTTTAAGTCAACACTATTACATTATCTTATTCTGACTATTACACCATCATGTGAACACCTACACCCCAAAAAAGTAATACTAAAGGACAAAACTCAGATACCAACACATATATATACAACAACAAAAACAGAACAAAAACAGAACAAAAACAAACAACATATCTAACCCTAGAAATTAACCAAAAAAGCAAAAACAAAACAACAAAAAAATTAACCAAAACAACAACAACAATAGAAAAATACAAAATAAACAACATGCATTACAACAAATTTCATATAAAAACACAATAAAATTTGAAAAACCACAAAAAGTACAACCAAACAACAACATCTCTAACCCCTAGAAATGAAGAATGTTACCAAAATCGACTTGAAATTAAAAACAAAAAGACAAAACAAAGCATAAAATGCAAGAGTCGCACTTAAAATCAAACAAAAATGCTGTAAAAAACGACTGAAATTTCAAAAAAAAAAAGGGGAAAATCTTACCAAAACTTCGAACAAAAACCTAATAAAACTCTACGAAAAGCTTGTAAGGAAGAAAATCGACTTGAAAGGGGTTATCGAACGGTTGAACGACGGTTAATGCCGGAGAGAAAAGCGAGAATGAGCAGTTGAAGGAGAGATGGTCGGTGAAGCTTCTCGAACAGTACTCACCTTTTTACTGTGTGTATTGTGTGATTTTTGGGCGGGTTGATCTATATATATTCCGGGTGATGGGTCGGGTGATGGAGCGGGTTTCGGGTCGGAATGACCCGTCTCATCCATGAGACGGGTATCCCTGTTCTCACATAAGTTTTTGTCATAGTTAAATTACAATGCCATGGTATAAAAGAAGTTTATAAAATGATGGATACAAAGTAAGATGGTGATATTTTATTGGTTGCATCGATTGTGAACTCGACACACTCTAATAAAAAACACCAATAGAATTTTGACACATCATTTTGTAAGTCACATTTTGTGCCACTTTTTTGTAACCTTATATATACACAAATTACAATATTACCTCTCATACCAAGAAGAAGGTTAAACAAAACAAAACAAAACAAAAAGGTTAAGTTCGTTCTTGATCAACAATTAATTTAGATAACAATAAATATTCATTTTTGAGATCAACGGAGTGTTTTTTTTTTTTTTTTTTTTTTTTTTTTTTTTAAGGAAGATCAACGGAGTGTTAGATTAAGACTCCCTTATATTCGGATAACATTATTTTATTTTATTTCATTACAAGATAGCTCTATCGTTTCATAATAAATATTATTATATCTTTATCAACGTAACTGTTGTATTTTTTTTTTAAAAAGCGCATTATTTCAAAATACTGATGTCACATTTATAATTTATTCAGTTATAGACTTAGAGCATCTCTAACGGCTTTGGCAACAAAAAAAAATCAGTATGTCTATATAATAGTGCAATGTTTAATACACATATCTCTAACCATTTGCTTTAAATCTACCATAAAAAAAAAATATTGTTATAGTATTCTTTATTATTATTTCACATATATAAATAACATTAAGTTATAGTATACATTTGATATGATGAAACCTGTTTGTATACATAAAAAAGGAGAGGATAAATTATAAAAAAAGTGCCTAAACTCCATGAAGTGATACTAGTTTAGGGCATGTGGTCCAAAATAGAGCCCAAAGTGGTAAAATCTAATCAAAACAAGACCTTTTGACGAATTTCCTTAGAAAAATCGGTTAGGTGTCGTGTAATGTACAAATTGGATTAATTTGAACGGTTTATTAAGGATGTTAAAGGGAGAGAGTTGGAGACATTCATACATGGAGAAGAAGGTTTGAATATGAAAGACTCAATTATATTAATGATATGAGGTACATATTTATAGGGTTTACAAAGAGAATATTCTAGAGTTTATTCCTAATCTATACAATTAAAAACTTCTAATTGATATACAATATCTCTGACTATGGTAACAAGATAAATACAAAATATTTACTTGATAATAATATATTCCTAATATGCCCCCGCAAGATGGACGATCCTTGGATAAGTCCAATCTTGAAGAGTGATACAACGAGCCGGGTTCGATGGAGCGGGTGGAGGTGGTTGAGTTCCCGTACGTGCATGTGGTTTCTGATGCAATGTGGATGCTGGTGGTATCACAGCAGAAGTTGCATCAGCTGGATTGTTGCCTTAGCTATTGGTGTGAGGGCTGGTGTGATTACACCAGGGGTTTCATCAGCAAGTTTGTTAGTGAGAGAATGGAGGTGGTGTAGATGTAGGCGAGGTTGTGGCAGGGCTGTGTAAGGTGGGGTTTGCTGATGGTGGGATAAAGAGAGAGAGATGTGGTGGGTCTCGACGGTGGTGAGCACCAAGGTTGGGTTTAGGCAATTAGGGTTGTGCCGATAGTAGTATTTGAGGGTGGGCGGCTGTAGGGTTGTGTTGGAAGTAGGGTGCACCTGTTTTAGGTTTTGAACACGGCAAGAAGGGTTGGCCGTGGGTTGATGTGGGTGCTGGTGTGATTACACCAGGTGTTACAACAAGTAGGATTTTGCCAAGAAGTGGTATATTTTAAGGGTGGGGTTTCGTCCATAAGGGTGCCGAGGAGGATGGTGGTAGGTGTTGGGTTTTCTTGGCAATAGGGTTTTACCGTAGGGTGTGCTGATGTTGGAGAAAAAGAAAAATAGTGGTTTTGGCAATTTGGGGTTTTATGCCGAGGGTGGTATTTGGCGGAGTGAGTGGTGGGGTTTTGGCAAGGGGGTGGTTTGCCGAGGGTGGTGTATTCAAGTTGAGGGTGGGGTTTTTGAAGGTGGTGGCGGAAGCTTATGTGGTGGTGTTGGCAGAAGTGGTGGAGATGGGGTGGGCGGCTAGGGTTTGCCGCAAAGAGTGGGGCGACTTTTAGGTTTTTGCTGCTAGGGTTTTAGTGGAGAAGTCCCATATGGATTTTATTGCTCTGATACCATATTAATGATGTTAGAGGGAGAGAGTTGGAGCCATTCATACATGGAGAAGAAGGTTTGAATATGAAAGACTCAAATATATTAATGATATGAGGTACATATTTATAGGGTTTACAAAGAGAATATTCTAGAGTTTATTCCTAATCTATACAATTAAAAAATTCTAATTCATATACAATATCTCTAACTAACTATGGTAACAAGATAAATACAAAATATTTACTTGATAATAATATATTACTAATACGGTTAAGGGGGTCAATTCATGTTTTTAAATCCCCGTACGGTTAAGGCGTTTTGGACTCAGCAAGGGAGAAGACACCTGACCACTGTTATCCATTTCGTTAAAAAATCATTTTCCCTTTTCTAATGAATTCCGTTTAAATCCCCGTTTCAATAAAAATAAATAAATTACACCATAGGCCCCATTTCGTTAAATTTTAGACTGCATGCCCTAAACTGGTATCACCCAGTGGAGATTAAGCCACATTTTGTATTATCCTAAAAAATAATATATATATATATATATATATATATATATATATATATATATATATATATATATATATATATATATATTTTCAAAAATGATAAAATAGAAAGGTGATAAATCAACTTTATTTCTTGCAGCAAATTTAAAGTAAGAGTTAGAGTTACTTTGTAATAGCGCAAGATTTAAAGTTTCGTTGAAGTCCAAAACTTGCACTATTATGAAGTAATAGAGCATGTTTATAGTTGGTCTTAGAACATTTCAATTGGTTTGGTGCAAAAATTACAATATTCCTTTAAAATAGATCAAGTTTTGCACTAAATATCTATCACCATCTCCAACCATCATATTTTATAAAAAAATATTTCCTCTCCCTAAACCTTGTGCCAATTGTTTTAACCATAAAATGGGACGACGAGAGTATACATCTCTTTAATCTCTGTGCGTCGGCAGCTCTTTGCATTTCGATCTGAGACGAGGAACTATTATTTATAATACAATGGAAAAACTGCAAATATAGTACCTGAACTATTGGGGTTATTTTGGATTTGGTACCTAGACTCTCATTTTTTGCACCCGTCATACCCAAACTCTATTTTTTACTGTATCCGTCATACCTACCACTAACGACATCCATTTTTCTCAGTTAAGTCATCATGTGACCATACACGTGATCAATTTTGTAGGGGTAAAATAGGAAGACAAATGTAACAAATGTTAAAAGGCGTTAAATTGATTAGAGGGTATCAATTTCCCCAAATCAAAACAAAATTAGGTTTTTAGATTAGCTCCTGGAAGTATCTGATTGAATTTCCTGTTGAGCATTGGATTTCGATTTACTTTTGTTTTTGGTTGAGTTGAGAAGAGTTCAAATCGTTCAGGGATCCCATTCTCCGACTGAACTGTTGTTAGATCTCTCCCCCTTCTCCTTCAATCTCCCCCTACGATCTGATCAGAAATGGCGGCACCCGGTCTATTGTTCGGTCTGAGAAATAACTTCTACTTGGGAGCATACCAGGCTGCCATTAATAACAGCGATGTCTCCAACCTTTCCCAAGAGGATCCTATCGAGCGTGATTGTCTCGTTTACAGATCTTATATCGCCCTCGGCAGTTACCAGGTCAATTCCTCATTCTCTCTCACACAGTTCTCCTTGATCTTCATTTTCTTGTTAGTAGATTTGGATCGTTTTTATTCCTGCAGCTTGTGATAAATGAGACAATCACGCGTATGGTCACCAATTTTTATCGAGCGTGATTGTCTAGTTTACAGATCTTATCGAACAATTTCCCCAGACGGTATCAATTTTGTTTTGATTTGGGGAAATTGATACCCCTCTAATCAATTTAACGCCTTTTAACATTCGTCACATTTGTCTTCCTATTTTACCCTTGCAAAATTGATCACGTGTATGGTCACATGATGACTTAACTGAGAAAAATGGATGTCGTTAGTGGTAGGTATGACAGATACAGTAAAAATTAGAGTTTGGGTATGACGGGTGCAAAAAATGAGAGTCCAGATACCAAATCCAAAATAACCCCAATAGTTCAGGTACTATATTTGTAGTTTTTCCTAATACAATTTATTTTATATTAAAGTAATAAGACATAGAATTAAATATTTACATTAGACTATAAAACTGATAAAAATCTATTTTAAATGTAAAAACTTAAAATACAACTAAAATAGATAAGTAAAATGCATTACTTCAAAATAAAGTCACATTCTTAAATTCAGTCACGTCCTATCCCTTTGCAATCTTCTGTCTCTATCTCACTCACCTTCCGACCACGCCTCCCCTAACTAACTCCGGCCAATCTCTCTTCGCCGGACCAAAGAAGTTCCGTCCAGATCTGGATCTACGTTGATCGCTGGTTTCCGTCCGACCACACTCCAACGCTGATTAACTACTCCGAACAACACCACATGGCTTGACTGGTGACATCCCTTTCTCAACTCTGGCCCCTTAATCTTCCCCCTTCTCCTTCCCAAGCCTTCCTTGCGTGAAAATTTGAACTGAATGAGTTTTCAAATTGTCTGTATTGTGCTCAAAATTCAACGCTTTCAAATTGTCTGTATTGTGCTCAAATTTGAAATTAGAGCAATTGTGAATTTGTTTTTGGAGCAATTGGTATTTTTTTTCTTCGAATTTCTCTTGGTAAAATTGTGAATTTGTTCTTGGAAAAAGTACATTTGTTTGGAAAAGGTGAAGTTGTTATTTAAAAGTTTGTTTAGAACAACTTGTCAGTTGTTTCTTGAAACAACTGTGAACTTGTTCTTGAAACTTTATTCTTGTATTGTCCTTAGAACTTGTTCGTTGAACAACAGTGAACTTGTTTTTGGAACAACTGTAAACTTGTTTTTGAAACAATTGTGAACTTGTTCTTGGAATAAGTGTGAACTCGTTCGCGAAAAAAATATTGAACTTGTTCTTGAAACTTGTTTTGGGAACAACAGTGAATATATTCTTTGAACAACAGTGAACTTATTCTTGGGAAAATAGTGAACTTGTTATTGAAAAAACTGTGAACTTGTTCTGGGAACAACTGTGAACTCGTTCTTAAAAAAACTATAATTGTTTTTTGAAAAATGTGAATTTGTTGTTAAGAGCTGTTAATTTGTTCTTGAAGAAAATGTAAAGTCTTTTTTATATAAAGAATGATTACTTTTTTTCAAAAAAAAAATTAAAATGGCCACCAGAAAAGGTCGTCAGATGTGGTCGCCGAAAAATGGTAACTGGAGGTAGGCAACGAAAAACAATTAACTTATTCTTAGACAACTGTGAACTTGTTATTGGAACAAGTGTGATCTTGTTCTTGGAATTTGTTATAGTAACAACTGTGAACTTGTTCTTGGAACAAGTATAAACTTTTTCTTAGAAATTGTTTTCAGAACAACTGTGAACTTTTTCTTGACACAACTGTGAACTTGTTCTTGGAACTAGTGTGAACTTATTCTTAAAAAAAAAAAACAGTGAACTTGTTTTTGAAACTTGTTCTTGGAACAATTGTAAACTTGTTCTTTGAACAATTGTGACCTTGTTCTTAGAATAACTGTGACATTTGTTTTTGGAATAAGTGTGAACTTGTTCTTAAAAAAAATAGTGAACTTGTTATTGGAACTTGTTTTGGGAACAACAGTGAACTTGTTCTTGGAACAAATGTAAACTTGTTCTTGAGAAAATAGTGAACTTATTCTTGGAACTTGTTTTAAGAACAACAGTGAATTTATTCTTGTAACAACTGTGAACTTGTTCTTGGAAAAAATAGTGAACTTGTTCTTGGAACTTGTTTTAGGAACAACAGTGAATTTATTCTTGTAACAACTGTGAACTTGTTCTTGGGAAAATAGTGAACTTGTTCTTGAACAACTGTGAACTTGTTCTTGAAAAAAGCTGTAAGTTGAAAAATGTAGATTTGTTGTTAAGACTTTGTGAATTTGTTCTTGGAAAAAATGTGAAGATGTTTTATTTTTATAAAAGACGGTGAATTTTGTTTTTTTAGAAAAATAAAATAGTTGCCGGAGATGGTTGTCAGAAAATAGTAGCCGGAAAAGCTCGTAGGAGGTGGTCGCCGGAAAAATAATCATCGGAACAAGTTTTCAGAGGTGATCGCGGGAAAATGGTAGGTGGAGGTGGTAGTCACCGGAAAATGGTCGCCGAAAAAATAGTTACCATAAAGGTCGACGGAGGTGGTCAGCGGAAAATGGCGCCGAAAAATGGTCGCCGGAGGTGGTTGGGATGGGTGGTCAAAGGTGGTTGGAGAGAGAAAGTGAAATGATGGAGGGAGTGGCATTAATGTAATTTTTCATTATTTATTAAGCGCATGAGTGTCCTTTTAATAACTCTTGGATTAAGTGGTAATATTGCAAATTCCTTGTCTTAGGTGGTAATTTTCATTAGGATGATGGACTAAATGGTAGTTGCCCCATTTTTTATAACTTATTATGTAGGATTTAGTTTTTTCTAAAAAAAATCTGAAGTTGATAAGTGTAGTGCTCCCTCCGTTTCAAATTATCTGTCGCTTTAGGAGTAAAAAATTGTTTCAAAATATCTGTCGCTTTACTATTATCAATGCACTTTTACCCTTTTGTCTCCATTATATCCTTATTGGTGAAAGTATCTCTCATGAAAGCATTTAATCACCTAAAAAGTTGAATTATTTAGGGGCAAATGAGTCTTCTTAACATGCATTTATTACATTTCTTAATATGTGTGAAAAAGTTTAAAGCGACAAATATTTGGGAACGGAGAGAGTAGACGCTAAATCCTAGTAATTCACCAAGGACTCCAATACATTAGTTTGTGCATAAAATATTTATTTCTTTTATTGTTTTCTTGCTTCGATCCACATAATTTTGGAAATGTAAAAATCAGGGACTAATAAAGAAATACGGCCGACATCTGCGTATCAAATCACGAATGGTTATCCTCCGTGGGGTTAAATTTGACCTTGACCGTCCCCGTCCCCGTCCCCCACATAAGTTGCTTCCTCCCGCCCAAACCAAGCACATGCCCCTTGAATATTTACTACTACTACTACCATTTACTCTTTCCATGCAAACTTGTTTAGCAAACGAATTTAATGTCCACTACAAATTCCAATTTAAACACAAACACAATAAGGTTTTTGGATCATGAAAAGTATTTAAAAATAACATCATTTTTCACCACTCAATTTATTTACCCAATACTGTACTACTATTTACCCCACTCACTCTCTATTCATTTTCCACCACACACAGTTTTCTTATTTTATTTTTTTCCTTAATAATTGTGCCCACCTGTTAGATCTCAAGTGAGGTGGGACGGAAAAAGTATATGTTTGTAATTAATAGTACCACGATAAAGTTGCCTTAAATTATTTCATTATTTTAAACGCATACAATTTTTAATTTTTAGATATAAGATTCGGGTGTTATTGTTATGGAAAGGGGAATATTAAATAAAATTTGAGAAAATATCAGTCATTCTGTCTCTCTACTAAAGTTTGGTAGTAGTACTATATAGTAGCTGATGACGCCACGGAAATTGGGGTCACAGATTGGGATGGATATCTAGCTTTTATCAACGGAACAAAACCGTTAAGGTCAAGGCCGGGTTTGATCTCAGCTTAGACCCTCGGGCGTAAGAGTAAGATTCTCTTGAAGAACTAAGAACAAAGCTTTGAATGCCTTGGGAGAGAAGATTAGGGTTCTTTGTGTGTTTTTTGTGTGTGTAGGGTATACTGATCATACCTGAGAGAGAGGTATAAAAGGTTTATATATTACCCCCTTTGTCCAGCAGTCTGACCTTTGGTCTATGCATAGGTTTTACCCACCAGGACATGTGTCGCCATAGGATAGGCCGGCAATCCGGACAGGACAGGCTCTGATCAGAGGATGTTGTGATGTGACAGGTTCGGCGCCATACAGAGTAGGTAGCCCAAGAATACCATCGGGCATTTAATGCGATATGATGAATCCATGCAGGTCGTAACCATCGCCTTTGTCCCGAGCTCGCCGAGGTGGCGGCCCCGGAGACTGAGAACTGATCTTGGAATCCATCTCGGTTCGTAACTGCTGTTTTGACCTCGACGTCGCTAAGAAGGAGACGAGGTCGAATATACTTGGTTGACTTGAACCGGTCCTTGAGAGACTCCGGTTTGACTTGTGCCCGGTTTACCTTCTGAGCCCGGTCCTACTGGCGTGGGCTCTTCAGTACCCATTTTTATGTATCCATTAACATCATCAACACTTAAACTACTAACAGTAAAGTAGATGGTGGAAATGAGTTGGCTGCACGGAAAGAAGTTAAAGTCTATGAATTGCTGATATGACTAATTAAAAAGGTTAGGACTTAGGGCGTTAATTGGGGTGTTATTGTCATTATGATTTATCAAGGGTATTCCTGTCCAAAAAGATTCACTACTACCAAATGTAACAATCTTGTCTATTTTTACAAGAATAATAATCAATACTGTATTCAATTAAATATATACTCTCTGTCTTAGTCTTAGATTAATGGGCACAAATTTTCTTTTTAAGCGTCCCATTTAAATGAGTGCTTTACTAAAAATAGTATAAAAAAAATACTGTTCCTCACACCAATTCTCTCTCCTACTTACTTTTATACTCACAACACTTACACTTTTTGTCCTCTACTCACTTTTCAGACTCACAAAACTAACATTTTCTTTAATTTCCGTTTTTTGTACCCATTGATCTGGGACGGATGTAATAAGTTGTCAGTGTTTTTTTCTAATAATTGGATTGTCACTCCCCTGTTTGTTTCATTAAAATGACTGAAACATCCTTAAGACCGAGTCAGGTTAGGCATATGTGGAAGGGTAATTTTGTCTTTGGATGAGGCTCTTATCAAATTCTAGAGCCTAGAAAGTAAAAGTAAGTAACGTTGTAACGTTCAAGTAATCATTTACTCGGCAATATGGAGCCTATACATAATTTATGTGCATGCTCACGGATGAAATCATTATTTAGCCAACATCATTTGATTGTCTAGAGTAGTCGGGATCAGTTTTGATCGAGGAATTTCACTGGTTAATACTTTATAAGTATGTCTCAAAAGAAGACAACTTGACGACATTAGCCCTTCTCAATGCCACAAAATGCACCATAAAACATTCATGAGAAGGCAATTTTTGCGCTGACTACTGGCCGATTGAAATGCAGGAAAAAAGACTCTTGTTTATCTGCCTAGAGGCACCAAATGAGGAGCTCAAAAGCTTTGATAGTTAATGATTACATGAAAGCCACCACAACTAAATTCTACTCCCTCTGACCCAGAGTAAGAGTCATACTTTCCATTTTGGTACGTCCCAGAGTAAGAGTCCTATTCCTAAAATGGCAAAGAATCTTTACTATTCACCCCACTCATTCTCTCTCCTATTTTACTTTTATACTCACAATACCAATCAATTCACTATTCTCTCCCACTCATTCTCTCTCCTACTTTACTTTTACACTCACAACATTTACATCACTTCCAATATTTATTAATAAGCGTGCAAATAAGGGGTAGGACTCTTACTGCGGGACGGAGGGAGTAGTTGCTATGTTTTTCTTTTTGTACCCCAAAAAGTAAAATAAAAATATGACTCAAAGAATTAGTGTCATTTAACGAATTTCATCCATTTGAGCATGAAATTTACATAATTTTACTTTTCTCTAATTGCAATGTTTCCATTCTTTCAAGCAACACAAAAAAATATATTATTTTACCTATTGGCAGAAGGAAGCATTAATTTGTTTGTTTTAAAATAAAAGGAAATGTTTTAAAAAGAAATTCATTAAAATTTACTTCCACTTTTTTTTTAAAGATTGTCTCATTTGACTTTACTAGTAAACTTGATTACATTGAACAAATACTCATGAAAATTTAAATGTCTGAATAAATTTTAAAATTGATTGTTGTTAATTACCAAAGGTTTATAACCTTATTAAGATGATTATAATTTATTAAATTATTAGACAAAGCACAACCAAGTTGACAACTAAAGTCAAAGTGAGAATATCTCTGTGGGATTAAAAGAGTATTATATTTGTTTTAAGAAAAAAAAATACATATGAAAAATTATTGTAACTTTTATAGTCACCAAATCTTAGGTATAATAATTTTATTGATATTTTTAATTAGAATGTGACAAGTCCACTATCGAAGCAACCACTAAAATATCATCAACTCATTTTATGAGGAATATTTTATGACTTTATTTTGTATTATTAGCATTGATCTACTAACATAACATAGATTGTGGTTCATCAAGATATAATATCATGCTTCACAAATACAGAAAGAACAACACTTATTAAGGATGTAAATTGATAAATATACTAAAAGTTAAATAAGAGTAGACTTTTTCAACATCACCATGATCTGTTAATTAGGGCTTTAATTTTATTCTACTTTGAGTCCTTCAAAAGTATTCTTAGGCTAGTCCAGATTATGGGAATCCAAAAATAAGGGGTGCAACAGTACTAATATCAATCACATAGGAGTAAAATGAAATTTCCAAAAAGGGTAATAAAACACAGAGGACATAAACCACTGCAGCATATGATGACTCAAGTAAAAATTGCATTTTTTATAGGGGCAAATTGCAATTTAGTTACCTGAGTTTGTCGTCAAGTTTCAATTAGTTACCCAGTTTGTGTTTCGGTCAATTTAGTTATCGAATATGTCTTTTTGTTACAATCAGTGTAAAATTTGTTAGCCCATTAGAAAACTAATGAAAATGGATGAAAAATGTAACAAAGTTCTTTCAAAATTGCAATGATCAACCCTAAAGTTTAAATTATTCCATTACACCTCCAAACTAACGAATGTTAAAAGCTATCTTCTTTCTCAAAACCCGGTCATCACCACCACCCAAATCCGGCCACTACCATAACCACCTATCTTCTTTCCAGCGGCGATCCTTCCCCTGCACACCATATTTTCCGGCAATTGTCCATATTTTCCGGCGCAAAAAAAAATCAAAAAATCGGACCAGAAAAAATACGATTCCTGCTTCGTTAACCGTTGGATCGTCTTCAAACTTCTGGGGAATGTTCGCATCACCTAGGCGCACCTTTTCACCGTTGGGATCTGCCAAAAAATCACCGGAGCGGGAGATAAGTTCGCCGGAAAAAATCTGGCGAAAATCTCCCAAAAATCGCCTTTCTCTCGCTCCGGCGGACTTATCTCCCTCTCCAGTGATTTTTTGGTAGATCCCAACGGTGAAAAAGTGCGCCTAGGTAATGCGAACATTCCCCAGAAGTTTGAAGACGATCCAACGGTTAACGAAGCAGGAATCATATTTTTTCTGGTCCGATTTTTTGCTTTTTTTTTCGCCGGAAAATATGGACAATTGCCGGAAAATATGGTGTGCAGGGGAAGGATCGCCGCTGGAAAGAAGATAGGTGGTTATGGTAGTGGCCGGATTTGGGTGGTGGTGATGACCGGGTTTTGAGAAAGAAGATAGCTTTTAACATTCGTTAGTTTGGGGGTGTAATGGAATAATTTAAACTTTAGGGTTGATCATTGCAATTTTGAAAGAACTTTGTTACATTTTTCATCCATTTTCATTAGTTTTCTAATGGGCTAACAAATTTTACACTGATTGTAACAAAAAGACATATTCGATAACTAAATTGACCGAAACACAAACTAGGTAACTAATTGAAACTTGACGACAAACTCAGGTAACCAAATTGCAATTTGCCCTTTTTTATAGACATAAACATAATCTTGGCAGCTCTCTGTCTCTCAACTCTCATCTTTCTTCCTCATGTGAATCTCTCACTCTCAGTGTGTGAGAGAGAAAAAGAGTGTGTGAAGAGAGAGAGAGGAGTCCAGAATTACTAACAGTTTTTTTTTTTTTGTAGTTTAGCCTCCAACCTCACCCCAAGGGCAAGCTTTTTATTTTCTCTCTCTAGACTTTCTCACTCTACATTGTCCTTTTTGTGCTTTACTCCTCCTCCTTGGTCATTGTTTGTTTCTGGGCTTTCCCCCATCTACTTTTCTTGATTCTTTCCAAAGTTGAAGGTCGCAGCTGACTCCTCATTATTGTTGATGGGTATTTTGGGAATCTTTTTTTTCTAGCTGATGGAAAACATGGGCAGTTTTAAAATTGGAAATTGGAGCTCATGAGATTGAAGATTATGATTGCTTCGCATTGATGTGTTTTTCCTTTGGGCTCACTTCTCTGCAGCAGAAATCTAGTGGGGTATGTATGACCAAGTTTTGTGCTTTGTTTAGCTTGAAATCCAAGTGTTTATAAAGATGTTTTCTTTATATAGTTTTTATAATCATATTTGTTTCTTTAATTATTCCTTCCACTTCTTTGATACTTGTAATGTGAACATTGTTGCTGTTGATTGTAGGATTTTTGTTTGTTAAGTTCAAGATTAGGGTTGTTGAGCTTTCAAAATTTTACAAAAATCACATTTTTTTTTTGTTTTTTTCAACTATACTAGGTTCCACATTGCTGAAATTGTCTGGTCCACAACAAATATGAGTTCTTTGAATTTCTGTTTTAAGTGTAGACAGGTTAAAGATTGCTACTTTGAGGCATATTAGTTTGAGATAAGGGAAGATTCTTTCTCTGATTTGAGCAAGAGGCTATTGCTTTTCTTTTAGAAAATAGCGAAAAAAAGATTCATTCAGCTCAAGTAATTGAAAATTTGAGAGTTATGTCGAGTTTGTAGTTGCTGTGGTTCTGTTCTATCAGCAATTAGGAACCCTAGAATTGTCTAGGTGTGATAAATTGGGGATTCCGATGATTATGTTTTCAGCCATTACAATGTTCCTGAATCAAACAGGTCCGTTTACTACTTTTGTTTGTGTTTTACATGCAACAGTTTGTGATCAATTCAACCCTTAATGTTTCCGTCTTAATCGTTATGAAATCCTAGAAGAAGAAAAAAGCATCTATAGATTCCCAATGCCGGGGTAAAAAAAAAAATCTATTTTTACTCTTTGTTTGGCTGCATTTTCTTGGTTTTATTTCACGAATACGTATTCTGTTTTTGTTAGTTGTGGGTTGATTTAATTCATAGGCTGTGATATGTTTCTGAATTGTTGTATGTACCTGTTGTAGATTGCAGATCGATAAATGGGTCTAGACATGGCACTGGAATTCGATAAGTATTGTGTTGTCGACCGAAGTCCCAACACCGTTCTTCCATATCCCCGACACCCAAAATCCGAAAAAAGAAAGGTGAAAGAGAAACCCAGAGGTGGCAATGAAGAATTGCGTCAGAACAAGGATTTCACTGACATTAACTTTAATCGATATCGAAGTGCTTCCTGTCGAACTGTTCCATCTAGGTTGGCAGGTAATGAAGTGCGAAGGAGGGGTTCAGTATATCAAAGCTCGAATGAAGTGAGGAAGTCAACTAAGAAAATTGGAGGTACGGAAGAGAGTAAAAAGATTGAATTTCCTCAAACTAGTGCCACTGCCTTCTCGTTAGAAATAGTCGATTCATTATGCAGTTCAGATGAGGATAGCTTGAAATTGTTGAGTCCGATTAAAGAAAGAGTCTTTTTATCAGATAGTGTAGATATGTCTTTGGATTTTGATAAAAGAGCAAAACTTACCACCGAAGATGAAGGTGGAGAATGTTACAAATTCAGATGTGATCCGACTGGTACCTTACCGAAATCTCTATCTGCTAGACTGGCAGTACCACAATCACCTTTTCAAACGGATCGTGATTTTTCGGGACCCACAAGCCCGAAAAGGCGTTTCAGCCCAATAAGAAAAATGTTTGACCCATTTGTAAAATCAAAGTCTCAGAAAAGTCCATTGGGCTCTGCTGTGAAGATGAGCAGGAACAAGGCACCACGGAAATCTTTGCTACATGATTTTTCAAGTGGCATAGATGACAATAAATACGACACTTCTCAGAATGTCAATAAAGATTCATTCTTGCCTGTCGTCCCACTCGTGCCATGTTTGCCTGCTCACTTGAGCGGGATTCTGAAACTGGAAAACATACATGGAGCTCCGGTTTTTGAGTTCTCTGTAAAGAATCCTGAAGAAGTTATGGTGGCCAAGTCATGGAAAGTTGGAAATGCTTTAAACTGGGTATATACTTTTCATTCTACTCTCGATAGAAGGAAAAGCTATGTTACAGGACGGGGATCGAAAGAGATCAGTAATAAAGAATCCACAATGTTAGGCCAGATGCAAGTTTCTTGTTATTTGTGCACGGAGCTAAAAGATGTTGGAGCTTTCGAAAACTCCATGGTCACCGAGTTTGTGGTATACGATATTGCACACCAACGCAAAAGTGATACGAAACCTCCTACAGGGTTTAAAGAGGGCCCACATGTGGAAGCTCGTGACTCGAATGAGTTACCTGATCAAGCTAAGCTTAAATTAAAGCCCAAACCCGATAATGATTTGTCGAATCCGTATCCTCGGGTGCAAGCAGATTTGCATTCTGACCTTGAAATAGCAGCCATTGTTATACAATTACCATTTGAGAAGAGAGAAAGCTTGAAATGCAAGAGAGGGGATTGGAGAAGTGATGATGACTTGCTTAATTTTTCTGGACTCGAGCTGGAAAATAAAAGAACATCTGATTGCTCAAGCCCGGGAAAGGTGAATGTGGTGACTCCTTTGGGAAATCATGGACTGCCGACTGATGAAAGTGAAAGTGAAAGTGGTGGGGCGTCACCTTTGCTTGATAGATGGAGGTTGGGTGGAGGCTGTGATTGCGGAGGTTGGGACATGGGGTGCCCTCTTGTTGTTTTTGGCAACCCGGACATCCAATATAATGAAGATCATAAACTTTTTGAGAATCAACAACCCGTTCAGCTCTTTATTCAGGTATGCTTCTGATTGTTATGTCCCAGAAACATGAATTCAGTCTTTTTTTTCTTAATGAGAATATATAATTGTAGTTCTTTTCTGCATTATAACATGTTTTTTGAATGGTGCCATGATCGTATTAAAGAGATAGTCTCCTTTGATTTTTTATGGTCAACATAAGTTAACTTTGTCCAGATATTAACGTCATTCTAATCATCTTAGTGAAACACTAAAACAAAAAAGTGTTATTGATAAATACTCCCTCCGTCCCGAAATGATCTTCTCATTTGCCATTTTTCATTGTCCCAAAAAGTTCTTCCCATTTAGGCTTAAATGTGCATAAACACAACATGGCTAGTGAAGCAAGTGTTTATATCCTTAAAAAGTTTGAATAGTCAAACGTGAAGATCATTTTGGGACGGAGGGAGTAATTAAGTGATTTATTAATAGTAACTATTTTAAGATTTTATTGGGATGATTGTTTTGACATTAATGTTTGGTCAATGATCACTTGTGTTGGCATGAAAAACCAAATGAGACTATCTTTCCGGGACGGACAGGGTAGCTTTTTCTCCCGCATAAGATTCTTTCGCTCATTGTTTCTTGATCCTAATACACAGGGAACGAAGGAGAAAACACCAGGACTGACGCTGAGAGCAATGGAGGAAGGACAATATGCAGTTGACTTCCATGCTCAGTTAACCTCATTACAAGCATTCTCCATTTGCGTAGCTATCTTGCATAGCTCGGAAGCCTCCATTGCCATTGACGAGGAGCGAGACAGAGACAGACAGTTATTGCAACGTGATTCATTGAGATTGTTTGTAGAGGACGAGTTTAAGTATAAAATCAAAGAGGAGGATAAAAGACTTGGTAAGAAAATGGCGGGAACTCTCCCTTCTTTTGTGGTCAACCCACCCTTCTCTCCCATTGCTCGTGTATAGACGTGTTATGGTGCTTAGCTGGCACAACCTGACCATGGTCAAAGGTCAAGATGCGGTTCGTGTAGGTTTTGGCTCTTGGAGGCGATGTTCCTGCACCAAGGGTGCACTTGGAGAGGAAATGGTTCGATAGTATTGGTCGAGTTTTACAGGGATAGTTTGAAAGAAAAATAACATACTGTTCATATTGTTAGTCAAATAAGTAGTGAGGAAAAAAGTAGTGAAATTATGTTAGAGATAATTGTATGGTCTTATTTTTTTTATTTTTTTTTTCTTTTCAATTTTGCTTTTTTGTAATTTAATATGGATGGTGATAAGATGAAGGAGGAAGTGAGATTGAGATTTTATGTGATTTGTTCATGAAACTCTTTAGAGGAATTTTTTGTAGCTTTTGAAAAATAATGAAAGGCCTATTCTCTCTCACACACATACTCCCTCCGTCCCATCACAAATGAGATTAGGAGTTAATTAGTGGTCAACTTGATTAAACTTTGACTAAGAATTTATATATAATGTAATAATCCTAATGGAAATTTAACAATTATTATTGTATCACCATTTATAATACTTTCAATATCATTTTTTAAAATTTTAATCGGAACAATTATTTTTATTTAAACTATTAATCAAAGTTTAATCAAGTTGACCACTAATTGACTTCTAGTCTCATTTGTGGTGGGACGGAGGGAGTATACATACAAAGATTGGTTTCCTTTGCATGTCAATCTATACGTATAAACTTATAATGCTATGTTGTCGTCATTTTAGTCTCAGAATGGCTTCATTTTGGCGTGGCCACATTCTCCAGTGGCATGTCCTCATGGTTGACCTAGGATCACTTCTTCAAGATATTTGTTTTTTGTTTTTTTAAAATGGGTTTTTTATTTAATAATAATAACGGTAGATAAATTGCTCTTAAGCTACATCAAATAGCTATCTCTACTATAAAAGCTAATACCGAATACCATCAGAACTAAAATTCTTCGACAAAGACTTTGGTGCGACGGCCCGTCCACGGGTCGAACCCGCCCCAGACCTGCTCCCCCGCCCGCCAGCCCTTCCTCCTTTCAGCTTGCGTCATGTGTCACATTTAAAAAAAAAAAAAATCTTTCAATAACTTTAAAATGCAATATCTTGAGATTTTGAAATCGAAAAAAATATTTAAAAATACCGTTGCGTTCATCTCTACGAGACAAATCAAACTAGATAGATCATGCTATGGTTTGATTTTTTTTAAAAAAAAACATATTTTTTAACACACAAAAAAATTGAGTTGCTCGTTTCCTGAGATGTAACACTCTTTTCTGATAAAAGTGACAGTTTCATCTTTTAAAAGTAACACTTTTACTGTCAAATGTAACAACAATTTTGCAAAATATTATAAATAGTTTGATTGTTTTTGTTGTTAGAAAAACAAAAACTATGTTACATTTCAGATATAAGGTTACATTTCAGAATAGAAACTGTAACAATTGAAAGAAAAAAAGTTACATCCATTTTTATTTTACTTTTTTGCACAAAAACTATGTTACATTTCAACTTTTCAGATATAAGGTTACATTTTCAGAATAAAAACTGTTACAATTGAGAGAGAGAAAAAAAGGTTACATTCATTTTATTATAAAATGTAACATTAGTTTAGTTGTCAATCTTATACTATCTTTAATCTATTTCAGCAAAATTGTGGTACATTTTATTTTAAAAAAGTGTTACATTTGAGAAAAAAAAAGTGTTACTTTTGCCGGCAAGCAAAAAATGGCGTGGAAAAAAATTACAAGGAAAGAAAAATAAAATTGACTCGGCTCAGCTTGGCTGGATGTGAGCCGTCACACACCATGCTGCGGTCTCACAAGAGGCGAGCCCAAATTCTTCAAGATAAATACAGCGTAATCTATGAAAAAAAGGTGATATTTTTCATTGAACGTAGTCGTAGATTAACTTAATGTTGATGGACTTGTTTCGAAAAAAAAAACTTAGTGTTGATGGACATAGATGGTGTTTGATGTATTAAGCACTTGATGCTTGATGCTTAATGCTTAATGGATTATAGGGTATAATTTGAAGGTAAGGTGCCTTGATAACATTGATCTCTACATGTTGAAAGTTCCATGAGGCTCGTATTGATTAAAGAAGACAAATTCTTCAATACAACGGCCGCACAGCCGTGTGGCGGGCAAATCCGGCGACCCGACCCGCCCGGCCCGTCTTTCATCCAGCCACTGAGCGACATGTGGCGCGCTGTGAGCCACTCGCTGGTTCACCCAGTCGCGCGCTGCCACGTGTACTCCCTAAAAAAAGACCAAAAACATTAAAATGCTATATCTTGGTATTTATAACTCTAGAAAAATAAAATAAAAATACCGTTGTGTTCGTCTCGACGAGAAGAAGAAAACTATATAGGTCATGATATGGTTTGATTTTTTTTTAAAAAAAAAAACATATTTTTTTACACACAAAAAAATTGAGTTGCTCATCAGCTAGGATGTAACACTATGTTCTGGTACAAGTAACACTTTCATCTTCAAAAAGTAACACTTTCTACTGTTAAAGGTAACAGCAGTTTTACAAAAAAAAAATTGGTTTTGCATTTCAATTGTTACTTTCTCAATAAAAAATTGTTACATTTCAGATATAATGTTACATTTAAGAATATAAACTGTTACAATTGAGAAAAAAAATGTTACATTCATTTTTTATGAAATGTAACATTAGTTTTGTTGTCAATCCTATGTTAATTTTGGGAGAAAAAAAGTATTACATTTGAAAAAAAGAGTGTTACATTCCTTTTAAAAGAGTGTGACATTAGTGTAGTTGTCAATCTTTATGTTATCTTTAATCTATTACAGCAAAATTGTGGTACATTTTGAAGAAAAAAAGTGTTACATTTGAAAAAAAAAAAGTGTTACATTTCGTCATAATAAGTGTTACTTTTGTTGGGAGGAAAAAAAAAGTTAGAGTTGAAAAAAAAAAAAAGGGCATTAAAAAAAAAAAATTGAAAAGGTCGCCGGCCCGCCGCACGCCATGCGGCGGGTGTACAGGAGACCGACCCTTAGAATGATTTTGATTCTCAATCATTAAGAGTCTCACGTGACCTCTAACATCTATACCTTAATGTTATCAAAGGCACTATACCTCCAAAATATACATTGCAATCTATTAAGCATTAAGCATCAAATGCTTAATACATCAAACACCACCTTAGTCACATTACGTTTAAACCCGAATCAATCAAATAGTTGACCCTAATTGGGCTAGTGTCTCAAATAAGTTACTCCCTCCGGTCACAAATATAAGCAAAAGTAACTAAAATCATACTTATTAAGAAATTAGTTAAATTTAATTAATTGTCTTGATTTTATAATAAAAATATATTAAAATTACTAATATATCCTCATATTAAATATGTAATAAATGTACACTTGTATTTGAAAATGAGTAATTAATTAGGGGTATTTTTGGTAAAAGAGTATTAAATACAATTACATTTAATTTAATGAGTTTTGTATTGAAACCCAACTTTTTTGCTTATATTTAGGTCCAAAAAAGCCCAACTTTTTTGCTTATATTTGTGTCCAGAGGGAGTACATTATACTCTTCACGGTCGAATCCATTTTCAATTGACCATGTTAGAGAAAAATAAATATAAAGAACGATGATCAAAGAAATAATCAAACACGAACACAATAATTTATGTGGTTCACCAACTTGGCTACATCCACTGGCGGAGGGAGAATATATTATTATTCAGTGACCAATTATAAAAGACGATCTTCACTAATCTAGTTGCACGAATTATTTAGGCAAATAATTCCGTCAACCTAAATCTAGATCTTAGATCTCTACTCGTATCTCTCAAAGATAACCGGCAAAAATTATGCTAGAGGAGGGGTTAGTATTTATAGGCATAAATACTAGAAACCCAAAAGGAGAAGGAGTCATATTCCTTGTGTACAATGTAATTGGATCCTATTTCTTGTGTACAAAGTAATTCTATTCTCATTAGGAAACGGCTTTCCTAATTCTTGAACAATTCCTTGTACCAATAAGAAACCTAATTAAACCAATAAACCTTAATCCTTGTACCAAAAGGATTTTCTTTTGCCAATTCAAGTCCCAAGAATTACTCGACTTGTCGCGGACATATCCTTAACTAATAGTCCTTGATTCAAGGGCATATTCCCAATAATCTCCACCTTGACTTTGAATATCCCCGAACCATTATTTATATCCACGAACCGACCTCAACTCCACCTTACGTTGAATCATCCGCTTCCGAATATATCTCTCCACCTCCTCCTTTTGTCTATGTCAAGACACAAGCTTTGTTCACCCAAGAACAACCATGTTTACTTAGTCAAGCAAACGACCTTTTCGGCTCAACTTGTGCAATGATTTCTAGACCACTAAAACTTTCACCATAACATTGACCACCTTATCCGAAATACCAAATCCACGATCACCAAATTTGAATAACATATTACCCAGATGACGACAGTCGATCTTATCTCAAACTTCAACGTGCTTCGAACTATTCTTGGATCACCAACGAACACGAATAAACACCCTTAAATGACTTGAACAAATCACTTCTCATTCTGGCAATGTATCTTGAACCTCTGATTACTTATTTGGATTTCTTCCCCATAAGCATCTGCACAAACGGAAATTGCACATGAACTGCACGACTGCGCGTGTTTGCACGAACCGCTACAATACTCCACTAACATGTGCTCTTACATATCTTGTTTCTTCGACCTCTCCATAACACCGATGGGAGCCAATAAACTAGCATTGATGTCTCAAAAATCCTTCTAGACCATCAATATAGTGTTTCGCTGAACACTTGAGACTGTACACCTCTAGAATTTAAGAACCCCTTTTTGCCGACTAGGCTTGTGTATCAACTTCTGGATCCTTGGAAAATACTACACCTTAAATCTTCAGATTGTACTTTGTCTCGATTTCTTCTCAATCCCAATCCAATGATGAGCTTCGAACTAGTCTAGAAAGCTGTTGGTAGTGGTGCCCTAGGCACGTTTAATAAACGTTGTAATTATTATCATTTATTTCATATCAATAAAGAGATGTTTTTTTATTATTATTATTGTTCATGTTTACTTATAATAATCTCCGTCCCTAGTACTTGTTAAGCGCTAGTATAAAGGCTAAATGATCATGCGATGATCATGTTAGATTTATGGGTACTTGTTTGGAACAAGGTACTGGACATGACCCGCTGTATGAGATTTATGTCATGGTCTATGTCGAACATATATCTCATATTAGTTATGTCATTTGAATCCTTAGACATGAAGTTATTATAGTCTTCCACTTTATGAACATTATATTTGACATATTCAAACGCTACCTTTAACCGGGAAGTTATAAAGGGTATGATTGGCATAATCGGATTTACGTAGGGAAGAATAATAAGCTAAATGGATTTGTCCCTCTTCGGAGAGATGTCAATCTTGGGCCTCTCGTAGGAATGGTGTTGATGAAATGTTCGGCCGGACTCAAATGAATTGATTGGATCAATGGCATTTGGATTATCAACATATTCGGAATCGAGAAAGTATTGAACAAAACAAGTTGACTGTTGGACCATGACTTGTGTTCAATGACGTCGAGGACAAAGGGATTATGACATATTCTAAAGGAATGCGAACTTGTATCTAGTTATACTATTTGGGTAGGTATGACGGTTTGCTAGAACCTAATCATATCTTATGGTTTCATGTTTGAACCCATTGCCAACTTAGTATAATCCTAGAGGGTCACACACAATAGAACGAATCTTTAAAAGGACTAAATTGGAATTTTGGAAATTCTGAACATTCTGGGGAAGTGGGCGACCGCACAGTGTCGACTGGGCGGCCGCACACTTAGCTCAGAATTGTACCAGTTTGTTTCAGATAAATGTGCGACCGCACAGTGTATTCTGGGCGGCCGCACAGTACTGTCGACTGGCACTTTCCTAATTCGATTTGGAATGTCTTTTGACACAAGATTCCTATTTGGAATAGGTCTTGCTTGTGTATAAAAGGATGAGTTCGGCCAGAACATCAGTGATAGCCTTTTGTGAGTCTCCAAAGAGTTTGAGAGAGGTTTTACTTTGTTCTAAGACATCCTTGGTCAAAGAACAAAATAATACACAAGAGAGAAAATTCCATATAGTTCAAATTCATTGTGAAAACGTGTTTCACAATTTGGTCTAGCAACCAAGATCAAAGAAGTTCCTTTGATATTCGTTCGAAGTGTGGATACCGCTAGAGGGTGAAAATCATCATCTTCAAAGTTCGTGTTCAAGCTTTGTGATCGTGATCAAGTCTTCAAATCTCCACCAACGACCAAGAGAAAATTTAATAGCCATCAAGGGTTAGTTTTATCCTATATTCATGTTATTGTATTTGATTTAATCATATGAACGGATCTATGGGCTTTGGGTTTCAAAATTTTAAATGCTAAATTCCGCTGCGCATGTTACTACGAAACCCAACAGTGGTATCAGAGCCCCGTTCATGTTGATTATTTCAATACCTAGATCATGTTATGTGTATATAAATTGTTTATGTGCCTTGCATGATGTGAATATTGGAATATATGACGATTACGTGTTATGTGATTTTATGTGGTTTATTGTTTTGCAACTTTAATCGCACGATTCAATCGCAATAAATAAATTATGATGGATTCAGAATTGTTGATTATTAATTTTTGATTGGATCAAAGTTTTAATAATCGGGGAAAAACGATTTTGAGACAAAATTTTCGAACTTGAAAATTCTGCACCTTCTGATGGCCATGGGCGACCGCACAGAAGATTCTGGGCGGCCGCACATTTTTTGGGCGACCGCACAGATATTTTTGGGCGGCCGCACAAAGGGATCAGAAGGTCTGATTTTGGTCAAAAACAGAATCTGGAATTTTTCGAAAAATTCAACAAAACCAGTAACAGAACCAGTCCAGACTTGCTGATCTGGAATGGGTTTTGGGTAGTTGGTTTGTGTGTGGATTTTGGGGTTTGATTTTCCTATTTGTTTTAGTCTTGTAATTCTAAGATTGGTTCAAGGTTTGGATGGCTAATCTGCGTTCATCGAGATTGTGTTTCCCAAACTTGATCGCAATCAAAGTTTCAAAGATAAAACGAAGTTAGAATTATGAAGAGTTCATAATTGCTAAAATTGAGAAACAAAGTTCTTGATTCAATGATTGGAGATCCATGTGGAATTGTGAATGCAATTGGCCTACGTTCATCGAGACCATCTATTGCTTAGTTTCGGCCACATGGACTACTTTCTTGGTTTCTTGAATTAGTGCGGGATTGTGGTTGCCTGATGGCTTAGTTCGACCGCACTTCTTGTTGTCTTAATTTGGAGATAATAACCAAAGTTGAAATAGTCTCATCCTCATAATTATAGAGAAACTAATGACACATAAATATCATGCTTAAATTAATGGAGATTAATTTAGTGGCTAAACTTGATGTGTAACATGTTTATATTATGTGCTCATAAATGTGTTATATGCTATATGTGATGAACTTTCAAATAAAGTTTTAAGTCCTTCTTTGCCATGCCATGATTAAAACACTTGTTTATGCATGGGTAATCTTGATGTGGGTTAGCCTCCGCGAGGTGCATTAATATTATTCATGTATGAGCAAGATGAGGTTCATTAATTTAATGTGGGTTTGCTTCCGCAGGGTGCATTAAATTGAATGGTTCCTATGCGTTTAAAATGGTTGGACTTAATTAGGCGTCAAAACAGTTTTGGGCCTAGGCAAAATATGAGATTAAACATGCTTTTTGAAATTGGATTTCTCAAAGAATCTCATAAAAGGATCTAAGAATCATATGGGATATGATTGACATGATTGTCTACCTAATTAATTTATTTCTGAGCGGTCCGCCTCCGTGGACTCAAAAGTTAAATTAAAGTTAGATCTTAGCCCAATTAAATTATATTATACATTGGATGTATATGAAGGTTATATAATTTAGTGGGAATATTTTGTTTGAAAATACATTATTTATCTCTTTAATGAAAACCGATACTTATTAAATTTTGGAAATTTTTGCATATTTGTAGATAATGACTAATAACACTCAATCAATGTCGTTGCGATCGATCCTTGAGAAGGATAAGCTCGAAGAGAATGGTACCAACTTTATGGATTGGATCCGTAGCATAAGAATCGTTCTTAGGCAAGAAGATAAGTTGTACATTCTCGATGGGCCTCTCCCCGCTGAACCACCGCCTACTGCCCCTAGGGTAGAAAGAGACAATTACAAGAAACACCGTAATGTTTCTAGAGATGTAAGTTGTCTCATGCTTGCTGCTATGTGTTCAAAACTCCAACAAAGTTTGGAACATTTGGAAGCCTATGAGATAGGCGTGGAGTTGAGAACCATGTTTCAAGAGCAAGCTAGGCAAGAGAGGTACAAGACCATTGTTGCATTCACTACTTGTAAAATGAATGAAGGGCAACAAGTGAGTCCTCACTTTCCTAAAATGAAAGGTTATGTAGAGCACCTTGAGAAACTTGGCTATCCAATCCCATTGGAGATAGCCACGGATCTCATTCTTAATTCATTGCCTAAAAGTTATAATCAGTTTGTAATGAATTATAACATGCATGGAATGGATAAGAATCTCTCTGAGTTGCATGGGATGCTCAAAACTGCAGAGATGAAAATTGTGGAGAAAGGTTCTCCCGTGCTCTTGGTTCATGATGGGAAGAAGGCTAATGCCAAAGGAAAGGGTAAGAAAGTTATCAAACCCAAAATAAGCAAGGGAAAGGTTGCCAAGGCTTCTGAGGCAAAACCCGATTCACAAAAGGATGCAATATGTTTCCATTGTCAAGAAATTGGTCATTGGAAACGTAATTGCAAGGCTTTCTTGGAAGAGCAAAAGAAGAAGAAGAGCAGCAAGGCTGCGTCGACTTCAGGTATCTATATGATAGATATTCTCCTTTCTACCACTGATTCTTGGGTATTGGATACCGGATGTGGTTCTCACATTTGTCTAAATGTGCAGGGACTAAAGAATAGGAGACTACTTAAAGAAGGTGAAGTAGATCTACGTGTGGGGAATGGAGCAAGAGTTGCTGCATTAGCCGTAGGGACTTATGAAGTCACTTTACCTTCCGGATTAATTCTTGTTTTGCACAATTGTTATTATGTTCCGGATTTAAGCAGAAATATTATTTCAATTTCTTGTTTGGATAATGAAGGTTTTAAGTTTCTTATTGAGAATAAAAAAATTTCTATTTATTTAAATGATGTGCTTTATGGTATTGCTAATTCATTTAATGGCCTTTATATCTTGGATGTCAAGAATGAAAATAATGACAATGTCTATCATGTAAATAAGAAATCTAAACCTAATGATGTAAATCATACCTATTTATGGCATTGTCGTCTTGGTCATATTAATGAGAAGCATATCTCAAAACTCCATGGGGACGGACTTTTAGGTTCATGTGACCTCGAGTCATATGATACTTGTGAGTCGTGTCTTCTTGGAAAAATGACTAAGACACCTTTTACCAAGTTGGGTGAAAGGGTAAGCGACTTATTGGGGTTGATACATTCCGATGTATGCGGACCATTAAGTAGCAATGCTAGGGGATGATTTCAATACTTCATAACCTTCACTGATGATTATAGTAGATTTGGGTATGTTTACCTAATGAAACATAAAAGTGAAGCATTTGAGATATTTAGAATATTTCAAAATGAAGTAGAAAAACAACTTGGCAAAAGTATAAAAGCACTTCGATCAGATCGAGGTGGAGAATACTTAAGTCAAGAATTTGATGATCATCTAAAGAATTGTGGAATAGTTTCACAATTGACTCCACCTGGAACACCACAATGGAATGGTGTATCCGAGAGGAGGAATCGGACTTTGTTAGACATGGTTCGATCAATGATGAGTCAAGTTGATCTTCCAATATCCTTTTGGGGTTACGCCCTAGAAACCGCTGCTTTCACACTAAATCGTGTTCCAACTAAATCGGTTCAAAAGACTCCATATGAGATGTGGAGCGGAAAGAAGCCTTGTCTATCTTTCATGAAGATTTGGGGTTGTGAAGCTTTTGTCAAAAGACTTGTCTCAGACAAACTTGCACACAAATCTGATAAATGTATTTTCGTGGGATATATCCTAAGGAAACTAGAGGATATTACTTTTACAACCATGAGGACAACAAAGTGTTTGTTGCCCGAACTGGTGTCTTTCTAGAGAAAGAGTTTCTCTCCAAAGAAATCAGTGGGAGTAAAATAAATCTTGAAGAAATTCGAGACCCAGAAAATAACATTGAACCAATAGTGGAACAAGAACAAGAACCACAAGGAGTTGTGGAACCTGTTCAAAATACACAAGCAACTCGCAGATCTAGTAGGTTACGATCCGAGCCCGAGAGATATGGATTTCTCGTAACGGATAGTAATGAGGTAGAAATCATTGAGAATGATGAACCGTCAACCTACCAAGAGGCGATGTCTTCTCCTGATTCGGACAAGTGGCTTGGAGCCATGGAATCCGAATTGCAATCCATGCAAGACAATTAAGTTTGGAATTTGATTGATGTACCCGAAGGTGTAAAAACCATAGGATGCAAATGGGTCTTCAAGAAGAAGACTGACATGGATGGGAAGGTGCATACTTGTAGCGAAAGGTTATAGGCAAGTTCATGGTATTGACTATGATGAGACCTTTTCACCCGTAGCAATGATCAAGTCTATAAGAATTTTGCTTGCCATTGCCGCATATCATGACTATGAAATATGGCAAATGGACGTCAAAACCGCTTTCCTGAATGGAAAACTCCAAGAGGATGTGTATATGACACAACCAGAAGGTTTTGAACAAGATTCTAAGGTATGCAAATTGCAAAGATCCATCTATGGATTGAAGCAAGCTTCTAGGAGTTGGAATCTCCGTTTTGATGAATCGGTCAAAGAGTTTGGTTTCATCAAGAACGAAGATGAGCCTTGTGTATACAAGAAGATTAGTGGGAGCATAGTGTTATTCCTTATTTTATATGTGGATGACATATTGCTCATTGGAAACGACATTCCTACACTTCAGTCTGTGAAGACTTGGTTAGGAAAGTGCTTCGCAATGAAAGATATGGGTGAAGCCGCATATATTCTTGGCATTATGATCTATAGAGATAGATCAAGGAGGCTACTTGGTTTAAGCCAAAGTACATACATTGACAAGGTCATTAGAAGATTCCGTATGGAAAATTCTTAGAGAGGCACCTTGCCCGTGTTACGTGGAGTTTCTCTAAGCAAGACTCAATGTCCTAAGACAAACGATGAGCGTGAGAAAATGAATGATGTTCCATATGCTTCGGCAATTGGGTCCATCATGTATGCCATGATTTGTACTAGGCCGGATGTATCTTATGCTTTGAGCATGACAAGTAGATACCAATCCGACCCTGGCGAAAATCACTGGATAGCTGTAAAAGCGATTCTTAAGTACTTGAGAAGAACTAAAGACTCGTTTTTGGTCTATGGAGGAATGGAAGATGATCTCGTTGTAAATGCTTACACGGATGCAAGCTTCCAAACCGACAAAGATGATAGCCGATCGCAATGGGGTTTTGTGTTTATGTTAAATGGTGGAGCTGTAAGCTGGAAGAGTTCCAAGCAAAGTACAACCGCTGATTCTACAACAGAAGCTGAGTATATTGCTGCATCGGATGCTGCAAAAGAAGTTGTTTGGATTAAGAAGTTCATAACTGAACTTGAAGTGGTTCCTAGCATTGCTAATCCAATAGACCTTTATTGCGATAATAATGGTGCTATTGCTCAAGCAAAGGAACCAAGAGCACATCAGAAATCCAAACACATACTTAGACGTTTTCATATCATTCGAGAGATCGTTGATAGGGGAGACGTAAATATATGCAGAGTACCTACTGATGACAATGTTGCGGACCCGCTGACAAAGGGACTTCCACAAGCTAAACATGATGGTCATGTTAGGTCCATGGGTATTAGATACATGGGAGATTGGGCCTAGGGAAAGTGGGAGATTGTTGGTAGTGGTTCCCTAGGCACGTTTAATAAACGTTGTAATTATTATCATTTATTTCATATCAATAAAGAGATGTTTTTTATTATTATTATTGTTCATGTTTACTTATAATAATCTCCGTCCCTAGTACTTGTTAAGCGCTAGTATAAAGGCTAAATGATCATGCGATGATCATGTTAGATTTATGGGTACTTGTTTGGAACAAGGTACTGGACATGACCCGCTGTATGAGATTTATGTCATGGTCTATGTCGAACATATATCTCATATTAGTTATGTCATTTGAATCCTTAGACATGAAGTTATTATAGTCTTCCACTTTATGAACATTATGTTTGACAAATTCAAACGCTACCTTTAACCGGGAAGTTATAAAGGGTATGATTGGCATAATCGGATTTACGTAGGGAAGAATAATAAGCTAAATGGATTTGTCCCTCTTCGGAGAGATGTCAAGCTTGGGCCTCTCGTAGGAATGGTGTTGATGAAATGTTCGGCCGGACTCAAATGAATTGATTGGATCAATGGCATTTGGATTATCAACATATTCGGAATCGAGAAAGTATTGAACAAAACAAGTTGACTGTTTGACCATGACTTGTGTTCAATGACGTCGAGGACAAAGGGATTATGACATATTCTAAAGGAATGCGAACTTGTATCTAGTTATACTATTTGGGTAGGTATGACGGTTTGCTAGAACCTAATCATATCTTATGGTTTCATGTTTGAACCCATTGCCAACTTAGTATAATCCTAGAGGGTCACACACAATAGAACGAATCTTTAAAAGGACTAAATTGGAATTTTGGAAATTCTGGACATTCTGGGGAAGTGGGCGACCGCACAGTGTCGACTGGGCGGCCGCACACTTAGCTCAGAATTGTACCAGTTTGTTTCAGATAAATGTGCGACCGCACAGTGTATTCTGGGCGGCCGCACAGTACTGTCGGCTGGCACTTTCCTAATTCGATTTGGAATGTCTTTTGACACAAGATTCCTATTTGGAATAGGTCTTGCTTGTGTATAAAAGGATGAGTTCGGCCAGAACTTCAGTGATAGCCTTTTGTGAGTCTCCAAAGAGTTTGAGAGAGGTTTTACTTTGTTCTAAGACATCCTTGGTCAAAGAACAAAATAATACACAAGAGAGAAAATTCCGTATAGTTCAAATTGATTGTGAAAACGTGTTTCACAATTTGGTCTAGCAACCAAGATCAAAGAAGTTCCTTTGATATTCGTTCGAAGTGTGGATACCGCTAGAGGGTGAAAATCATCATCTTCAAAGTTCGTGTTCAAGCTTTGTGATCGTGATCAAGTCTTCAAATCTCCACCAAAGACCAAGAGAAAATTCAATAGCCATCAAGGGTTAGTTTTATCCTATATTCATGTTATTGTATTTGATTTAATCATATGAACGGATCTATGGGCTTTGAGTTTCAAAATTTTAAATGCTAAATTCCGCTGCGCATGTTACTACGAAACCCAACAGAAGCTTCGAACTCACTCATTCAAAGGCGAATAGAATGCAATCTTGTGCTTTACCTAAAGCACCCTTTGTCACGCCGGACAACCTTGCTCCTCCCAAGCAACCGGACGATGTGCTAAGCCTAGCATTCTTTAGTGCCTCTAGACTTCCTATCTAGAGCACCGCCCCTTCCGAGCGACTAACAGTTTTTCGTGCTTGGCGAGTTCATTCGGCTGTGAACCTCTCCCACCGAGATAAACTGTCCCAACTCAATCTGCAGATAGTCATCTTGTACCTCAGGATCGTCTGCCCATCTACTCCTTGTAGAAATCGGCTCCACCTTTTCCTCAACTATCTCGCTTTGCTCTACCCTTGGATCTAAAAGCCACTCATCACCGCACCATGAGCTTTCTTCCACTATTAGAGCAAAATCACCATTGACGCTATTATTCATAGCAACCTCTACGAGAACATCATCACCAAGACCCATGATGATTTATGAATCCGCCTTCTCCTCCAGAGAATCCATCACTTCCTCGCTTCCCTTCCCTTCCCCTCCTTGTAGAAATTACAAACTTCATCAGGTCTCGGGCCTCTCTTGCTAGAAGATTTTTTAGAATTCTTCTTCTTGCTAGAACCCTTGTTGCCTTCCGCAACTATCCCTGCTGACTCGCTGTCTGTACTAGATCTACTCGTCACGAGGGTGCCAATAAGCCTTGTTTCATTAACACGACTTCTATCTTGATGTGTCCAACCCAGACACCCAGATTTCTGCATGAACGCTGCACATGCACTGCACGCGAACTGCACGTGCGATGCACGTTTGCTGCACGCAAACTGTGCGAACTGCAGGGCCTTCATCTTGATCTGCCAAAGAATAAAATACTATTCCTCCTATTGATCATTTCGATCGATGATTCAAATCCTTGACACGTCTTCTTCTTTCTGCAGCGGAATACCCGAATCTTTTCCTAACCAATTTAGCTCTGATACCACTTGTTAGAGCAAAATAAATATAAAGAACGATGATCAAAGAAATAATCAAACACGAACACAAGAATTTACGTGGTTCATCAACTTGGCTACATCCACGGGCGGATGGAGAATATATTATTATTCAATGACCAATTACAAAAGACGATCTTCACTAATCTAGTTGCACGAATTATTTAGGCAAATAATTCCGTCAACCTAAATCTAGATCTTAGATCTCTACTTGTATCTCTCAAAGATAACCGGCAAAAAATATGCTAGAGGAGGGGTTAGTATTTATAGGCATAAATACTAGAAACTCAAAAGGAGAAGGAATCAAATTCCTTGTGTACAATGTAATTGGAATCCTATTTTTTGTGTACAAAGTAATTTTATTCTGAAACGGCTTTCCATATTCTTGAACAATTCCTTGTACCAATAAGAAACATAATTAAACCAATAAACCTTAATCCTTGTACCAAAATGATTTCCTTTTGCCAATTCAAGACCCAAGAATTACTCGACTTGTCGCGGACATATCCTTAACCAATAGTCATTAATTCAAAGACATATTCCCAACAACAGACCAATATATAGTAAAGTATTGTCTTTAGAGAAATTATACAACCGACCGATGCTTATTTATTTATTTATTTGTTTGTTTGTTTTTCGAAAGAATATTGGTTCAAAAGATATACTACTGTACATTATTGAATTATTATTTGTACATTATTCAATTATTATTCTATGGAGTGAGACGGAGGAGAGTGTATATGATTTCGATTGGGGCTTGGACTCTAGGGCCCCTAAGCCCAAATTCAAACCCAAATAAGGAAAATTCAGATGAAAAATTCTTCATACACCCCTCACTAGCAAAAAGATGCAATAAGACTAAAATGCCCTCATATCTCCTCCCACCCCTCACTAGCAAAAAGATGCAAGAAGACTAAAATGCCCTCATATCTCATCCCATCCTTACTTTTTTGGTCAAATCCTAGTCAGCTCTTATAACTTACACATAATAATATATAAGAGTCAAAAAAATTATTTTTTTCATTTTTTTAGAAAAAAAAAATTATTGTTTTGGTCAAACTCGGTCAAACTCTTATAACTAACACATAATTAACATATAAGAGTAAAAAAAAATTACTTTTTTTATTTTTTTAGAAAAAAATATTAATAATATTTGGTTAAACATGGTCAAACTGCAGTCAAACTCTTATAACTAACACATAAGAGTCAAAAATTTCAGTTTTTCCATTTTTTACAAAAATAATAATAAACGTTTTGTTGAAACTTGGTCAAACAACAGTCAAACTCTTATAATTAACACATAATTATCATATAAGAGTTACAAAAATTATTTTTTTCATTTTTTACAAAAAAATTATAAATATTTTTAGTCAAACTTGGTCAAACGATAGTCAAACTCTTATAACTAACACATAAGAGTAAAAAAAATCACTTTTTCCATTTTTACCAAAAAAAAATAATTTTTTTGGTCAAAGTTGGTCAAACTGCAGTCAAACTCTTATTACTTACACATAATTATCATATAAGAGTTTAAAAAAATACTCTTTTTTTCATTTTTTTACAAAAAAACTATATATTTTTTTGGGTCAAATTTGGTCAAACTCGGTCAAACAGCAGTCAAACTCTTATAACTGACACATAATTAACATATAAGAGTAAAAAAAAAAAATTGTTTTTTTTCATTTTTTTAGAAAAAAAATATTAATAATATTTTGTCAAACATGGTCAAAATTGGTCAAACAGTAGTCAAACTCTTATAACTAACACATAAGAGTCAAAAATTTCACTTTTTCCATTTTTTTACAAAACTAATAATAAATGTTTTGGTCAAACTTGGTCAAACAGCAGTCAAACTCTTATAACTAAGACATAATTATCATATAAGAGTTACAAAAATTAATTTTTTTACATTTTTTACAAAAAAATAATAAATTTTTTAATCAAATTTGGTCAAACTTGGTCAAACGACAGTCAAACTCTTATAACTAACACATAAGAGTAAAAAAAAAAACACTTTTTCCATTTTTTACAAAAAAAAAAAAAAACAATTTTTTTTGTCAAACTTAGTCAAACAGCAGTCAAACTCTTATAACTGACTCTTATAAGAGTCAAAAAGTCTTATAAACATTAATAAGACTTTTTGCTCGAACAAAACTGAAAAGTCTCATGAACATGGTCTTATAAACCTATTTTGATACAAATGAACATGTTTTAATGAGATTGAAAAGTCTTATGAACAGCTTCAATAAGACTTATTATAAAGATTAAAAATTTCACTTTTTTCATTTTTTTAGAAAAATTTCAAACTCTTATAATTGATATATGAGACGAATTTGCCTCTTATGATTTAACTATAAGAGTTATTTTAAACCAAAAGTAACAAAAAACTCAAGTAAATTAACATCAACTACAAAATTACAATTTTAACACAAAAATGGCTGCAATCATAAATTTGAAAGTCTCATAAAACAGGAAGACATTATAACACAAATCTGGAGTACTAGTTTCATTATAATCTTATAATTTAAATTATAACTACTATTTTATAACCAAAATGCAAAATAAAAAACCAGTATAACTAACTACAAGTAATAAGAAAGTCAAAACACTTGCTTATGAATGGGTTACTTACAAAGATTTCCACTTAATAAATTACAAGTACAAGATCATGTAAAGCAGCAAGTCATAGATGTTCCATACCGAATTGAAGCCATAAAATTTCAGGAAATCCAGGAATCACTATAGTTTGATGGAAATTGTAGGAACAATCCTTCATCAACCCAAGTTTAAGGATAACCCTGGCTGCAGGAGAAAACTCTAATCTGGAGTCTGGACTAAGAACGTAGCCGGATCTAACGGTCACCGGAGAGGAGACGACGTCGACAGCCATTTTTCTCATGTCTATTACATCGTGGAAATGTTGTCGCGGAGCTGAAACACCGGTCAAAATGAGGACGCCGGATCTGGAACAGAAGGCGCTGCACTGTACTGTAGGGAGTAGATCAGAGACGAAGAAATTGGCCGTATTTGCTGGAGATATCGGATCTGTACGGGCAACAGAAGGAGATGGACGGTTTGAGATGAGGAATATGAGGCGAGGAGCTGGTTGTTGACTTCAATTTGGCTCGGAGATTGTGGATCTAGATAGAGGGTGAATCAGATCTGGTGGCTGGAGCGTCGACAAAGGCTCAGCCGGAGAAGATCTGGACAGAGAGAGGGAGAGAGTGTGTGTGAACGGAGGAGACGAGGTCGCCGGAGGAAGACGCAGCCGGGGGTGCCGGAGACGTGACCAGTGACGAAGGGAAAGAGAGAGAGAGAGAGAGAAATTGTGTGTGTCGTGTGTGAGGGGATGGGTGGGTTTTGGTTGAGGTGGGGGTAGTTTGGGTATTTATGAGCTTTGTTTGACTGGTCAAAGGAGGCCAAAAGAGGCCAGGGGTGTAAGGGGAAATACAATTTCGATTGAACTCCTTATTAGGCATTTCATCTGGGCGTTTTTGTAATTTAATCTGGGTCTGGGGCCCTAGGGGAAATTATCCGATTTCGATTCGGCCATGACTTACATGCTACGCATAGCATTATCATCATTGAATCTATGAGAAAAGAATAGGTATTTTATTTAACTGTCATTTGTTTAGTTATTTTTATTTAATTGATTTACTGTCGGTAACGAGAATCCTACCGTTAACAAGAATCATTTAATTGACTTTTAAAAATAAGAATCATTTAATTTTCTTTCAGCAAAAGCATTGATGGACAAATCACAATATGCATTGCAGGCTACGAATAATATCCAATATCACAATATTCCATCATCCATCATACTACTCCCTTGTCTCATAATTCGTCTCATAATAAATACTCACTCTGCCTTATTTTAAGAGTCAAAAATTTCTTAAGATCATCTCCAACGGTACTCTAAAAATCCAAAAATAGAGTATTGTTTTACTCCAACGGAACTCTAAACATTGCTCTATTAATAGAGCAACTTTATCACTTGCTTCTAATTTGGTGCAAGGGATAGTGCTGCGCTATCCTATTTTTCTTTTTCTTTTTAAATATCCGTTTTTTCTTTTTCTTTTTGATATACTCCCTCCGTCCCACCCGAATTAGGATTTTTGGGTTGGACACGGGGATTAAGGAAAAAGTGTTAATGGAGTAGGTGTTGTCAGTATAAAAAGTAAAGTAGGAGAGAGAAAGTGGGTAGAGAATAATGAGTGGAAAGTTGTTGTGAGTGTAAATGTGAGTCCTATTGAATAAAACATTTCCATTTTTGGATTGTCCTAATTCGAATGGGACACCCAAAATGGAAATTTGTCATAATTCGAGTGGGAAGGAGGGAGTATATGAAAATATTACAATATAAAATTATATAACCTACTATTATTTATATATGTGAAACAATAATGAATATTTTTATCATATTCTTATTTAGTATAAGATTTGAAGCAAACTGTTGAAAATATTTGGTGTAAAAATTGTACTATTATAAAGAATAGTGCAATTTTTGCACTAAACTGTTGGAGATGGTCTAAAAGAGCATCCTATTTTAAAAGGACAAATTCTCAAATGCGGCATGCCGCACCGTGCGGCAAATGGTGTCTGGTTCCGCTGCTTTGCGCGCCCGGTTGCTTCCGCTACATCCGACCGTTGGATCCAGCCTTCCCACTTCCCAGATCGCGACACGTGTCCCTTTTTATAAAAAAAGCCCAAAAACTTTAAAATGCTATATCTTGATATTTATAACTCAGAAAAATAAAATAAAAATACCGTTGTGTTCGTCTTGTCGAGACGAAGAAAACTACATAGGTCATGATATGGTTTGATTTTTTTAAAAAAAAACATACTTTTTAAAATACAAAAAAAATTGATCTTCTTGCCAGCTCAAATGTAACACTCTGTTCTGATAAAAGTAACACTTCCATCTTCAAAAAGTAACACTTTCTACTGTAAAATTTAACAGCAGTTTTTACAAAAAAAAAATTGGGTTTGCATTTCAATTGTTACTTTCTCAATAAAAAATTGTTACATTTCATATATAATGTTACATTTAGGAATATAAAATCTTACAATTAAGAAAAAAAAAATGTTACATTCATTTTTTATAAAATGTAACATTAGTTTTTAGTTGTCAATCCTATGTTAATTTTGGGAGAAAAATAAAGTGTTACATTTGAAAAAATGAGTGTTACATTCCTTTATAAAAAGTGTTACTTTAATTTAGTTGTGAATCTTTATGTTATCTTTAATCTATTGCATCAAAATTGTGGTACATTTGTTTTGAAAAAAAGTGTTACATTTGAAGAAAAAAAGTGTTACATTTCGGTATAAAAAGTGTTACTTGTTGTTGGAGGAAAAAAGTTAGGGTGGCAAAAAAAAAAAATCTCGGCAAAAAAAAATAAAAAAAATGGCTCGGCTCGGCGCCGCCGCACGGCGTGCGGCCGTTGTACGCGAGACAGGCCCTTTTAAAAGACCATACTACCACTAAGTTTACATGCAGTTGCAATGTGGGATATAATATACCAAAAGTTGCAATTTAATGCACCATGTTTACATAAAGTTGCAATCCTAAGCAATTTTGGATGTCCGTTAACTAAAGTGGACGGCCGTTAACAATAAATAACGAAACAAATGAAAATGTAAACTGAGCTCTTTTAAAAATGCATTTACCACCCCCAAAATTCAAAATGTAATTCATTTTCACAATTACGTTAACTATGATTCGAAAAGCACACACGTTCAAAACAATAAAAAAAAAATATGTTTATTAACAATTTTACACACTAGGTCAAAAAATATATTATTTAGTCATACTAAATTCATTATAAAAAATATATTATCTATTTCTTATCAAGTAAATTCATGATATTTTATTAAAATTATCTACTTTCTTTTCTTTCCATTTTTTTTTTGCAAGAATCTTACCATTTTATAAAATATTTCATCCGTCCCAATTTAAACTTTAAAAAAAAAATGGGTTCAAAAATTAAGAAAAAAATTGATGTGGTGTGAGTATAGATGGTTTGGTAGGAGTGGGAAAGTGGGGGTTTCGAAATAGTTAGTGGGTAATTGGTGTTAATATAACATGTGGGCCCACAAATAAAAAAGTATAAAAACATTTTTTTTTTAAGTTTTGAAGTTTTAAACGGGATACTCAAAATAGAAATCTTTGAACTTTAAAATTGAACGGAGGGAGTATGTGATTTCAAAAGGGGAAATTATGAAATAAGTATACCATTTTTTTGGAAAGCGAAATATAATATTTTTTTTATTGACAATGTCCACGCCATAAGGAGGCGAGGAAAGGGATCGAACCCTAGCGCTCACCGAGAGTGAGGCTTGGCTTTACCACTGAGCCACTCCTTTGGGGACAAAATATACTAATTTTTTAATATACAAATATATATATAGACATCTTTTTAATATTTTAATAACCATTATGCATTTGCTTCAAAAAAATAATCCATTATCCACACAAAAACGAATCCATCATCAATGTAAACTTTTAATGGTGATCGCTGCAATTTCTAAATAATCACGTTAAACTTTCCATCTATTTGGTTAATTTTTGCTAACCTCCATCCACTTTAGTTAACAAAACATCCAAAATTGCTTAGGATTGCAACTTTATGTGAACAATGTGCACTAAATTGTAACTTTTGGTACATTATGTTCCACATTGCAACTACATGTAAACTTAGTGGCACTATAGTGCAATTTGCCCTAAGTTAAAATCCAAACTATCCACTAACTCTTCTCTACCCCACTTTCCCTCTCCTACCCAACTATCAACACTCACAATACATCACATTTTCCTTAATTTTTGAACCCACCCATTTCTTTATTTTTAAAATGGGACGGAGGGAGTATAACATTTTACGTAAGGGCTATTGCCACTACATATCGTGCTAATCCACTACAAATGCTAAATTTTAAATGATTTAAAGAGTATGTTGACTGAATTGTCCATCAAATACTTACCTTGATATATATTAAATCACTTTTATAAGCATAAATAACTTTCTTGAATCTTGTTGTAGTATAATTTTCATCAATTTTACATTTTTTTTTATCTTCTCAGGTCAATTAATTTCAATCACTTCAATAATAATAATAATAATAATAATAATAGTTCATCCATTTTAAAAAGAATTTTTATTTTTATTTTGATAATAAATAAAAATAATAGTTTGAAATATATGTTATAATAGTAACCTTAAACTAATTAAATTCAATTTAAATTTATGTTCCGTATATTTTCATGAAATTCCTTGCATATACATATGTCAGCACACTAAAATAATTTTTTAGTCTTGCTTTTATTTCAATTTTCGCAGACTTATATTCGTATACACACCTTTTTAAAAAATAAAATAAAATTAGACAAAGACTCAAGTGAGAACACACATACCCGTCTCATCCATGAGACGGGTCATTTCGACCCAAAACCCAACCCATGACCCGGCCATTGAACCGGCTCCATGACCCAAGGGGCAACCCATGCCACGTGGCAACTTCTTATAGGCCCAAATTTTTTTATTTTTTTTTTTTTTTTTGGCTCCAGGACTCAAGGGCGACCCTGCCACGTGGCAGCCTCTCATAGGCCCAAAAAAAAATATTAATTTTTATATTTTTTTTTCGGTTTGTCAAAAGTAATAGTTACTATAACATAATGTAATGACTGTATACATATAAAGTAACAGTTTGTATACATAAAAGTAATACATATATATAGAAAAGTAACAGTGTTTTTTTTTTTTTTTTTTTTTTTTTATGTTTTCTTCGTTTGCCAAAAGTAATACTTATGACAACTAAAATGTAACGAACGTGTTACTTATATGTAATAATGTTTATACATAATTGTAACACATATGTATAGAAAAAGTAATAATTCAACCATTTACATTTTTAGAGCTAAAACACTTGATTAGTGTTACATGTAAAAGTATTACATTATATATAGAAATATGTTATAATTTATTTTATTAAAGTGTTACATTTACTTGTACAAACAATTACATTCATATATATGAGTTGTTACTTTTCAAAAAAACTAAATCAAAATACACAATATTTTACATTTTTGCAAAAGCATTATTACATTTCAGTATAAATGATAATTACATTTAGATATTGCTTAGGTTACATGTAATTATAGTTAGTATTACATTTGAAAAAATGGGTAAAATGAGCTTTTGTTTTTGTAAAACAGGTGTTACGTTTACTTATGAACAATATTACTTTATATGTATTCAGTCATTACATTAAGTTATGGTAACTATTACTTTTGGTCAATGACGGAAAAGCCGAAAAAATAATATAAAAACTCAAAAAAAAAAAAAAAAAATGGAGCTCTGGGAGGCTGTCACGTGGCGGGTTCAGCCCATGGGTCATGGGGCGACCCGTCTCATGCATGAGACGGATCCCCTTGTTCTCATGGGAGATCACCTCATAAAATTAATGGACAGTAGCTTCTCCTTCTTATGTTTGGATCTTAAAAATGTATGGAAAATGAAAAACAAAATAACTCTGAAAAATTAAAGATCAACAACCTATTAAAGTTCTTAAAATCTTGACTATTCTAGTAAAATAAATAAGCAACAGTTGGTTTTGCTTTTTTTTTTTTTTTTTTTAAGGCAACATTGTTGTTAAAAAAAAAAAAAAGATTTTAGGCAAAACTGTTGAATACGTATTCATGTACATGAAAGTCAAACGTACGCTTGCATTGGTCTCTGGGCATTCTTTGGGGCACTCTCCTGTGCAACCGTCGCACACTGTGCGGCGGTGCCAGGTCAGCTTTTTTTTTTTTGTCAACTTAATTTTTTTTCCTCCCAACAAAAGTAACACTTGTTATAACGAAATATAACATTTTTTTCTTTCAAATGTAACACTTTTTTAAAAAAAATGTACCACAATTTTGCTGCAATAGATAAAAGATAACATAAAGATTGACAACTAAAACTAATGTAACACTTTTTATAAAGGAATGTAACACCCATTTTTTTCAAATGTAACACTTTTTTTCTCCCAAAATTAACATAGGATTGACAACTAAACTAATGTTACATTTTATAAAAAATGAATGTAACATTTTTTTTTCTCAATTGTAACAATTTATATTCTTAAATGTAACATTATATATGAAATGTAACAATTTTTTATTGAGAAAGTAACAATTGAAATGCAAACCCAAATTTTTTTTGTAAAACTGCTGTTACCTTTAACAGTAAAAAATGTTACTTTTTGAAGATGAAAGTGTTACTTTTATCAGAACAGAGTGTTACATGTTAGCTGATTGACAACTCAAACTTTTTGTGTGTAAAAAAAAGTTTTTAAAAAAAAATAAAAAAATCAAACAATATCATTACCTATGTAGTTTTATTCGTCTCGTCGAGACGAACACAACGGTATTTTTTAAAAAAATTATGAGTTATGAATCTCAAGATATAACATTTTAAAGTTAATGGGGTTTTTTTTTTATAAAAGTGACACGTGGCAGCGCGCGGCTGGGTGAACCTGCGAGTGGCTCACAGCACGCCACGGGTCTTAAAATGATTGGTTTATTGGAAAATGGTGGGTGGGTAAATGGATCTGGGCCGGGCCGGGCGGGTTTGACCCGCGGGCCAAGCCTGCCGCACCGCCTCATAGAATGTGTTTGTCGCATTCTTTCTAATCAAAAGTGTTAATTTGTTCTTGAAAAAGAAAAAAGAGAAATATACTGAATAATATGCATTTTTTTATCAATGTGAGAGAAATACATTTTCCTTAATGAGAGAGAAGACAAGCTTAAATAGGAAATTGGGTAATTCCTTTTATAAAAAAAAATATAATTGGCAGGTTTATGAAGGGTAATTTTGTCCAAATTACTAATTAGTTGTATTAAACATTAATGGTGAAGTGGATAAGTAAAAACTGTAGTGGCATTAGCCCCTCCCAACATTTTATTAATGTTTATATATTTTGTGTTTTATATATTCGTATATTGATAAAAATGCACTAACACAATAACACTTTTTTCTTAGTTTGAAACGAGACATTTATTGGATGAAATAAATAGAAAGTAAGATATTTAAAAAGAAAGTATCACAATATCTGATAAGGAATCAAATTTTCACATCTTTTTATCTCTAAAATGAACAAATTCCCTTTTCTCCTTTTTTTACGTATTTTTTTAAACAAAAAGGGATTGCCCCTTAAATTTTTAAAACCAAACGAAAATAAAAGTGATGAGGTAGTCTTACCATCATACTCCCTCCGTCCCAAAATAATCTCTCATTTGACTATTCAAACTTTTTAAAAATATGAACACTTGCTTCACTATCCATATTTTGTTTATGCACTTTTAAGGCCAAAATGTAGAAACAAAAAGAATTTTTTGGTACAATAAAAAAATGACAAATAGGAAGATCATTTTGGACGGAGTGAGTATTACAGAAAGTAAACAAAACAAAGAAGAGATAAATCAGCGTTGAGACATAAATAAGTGTGAGTTACCTTTGCCTCTTCTTTATTTATTCTTCCTTTTTCCTCCTCCCTCCGTTTAAATATTTAAAAAAAAAAAAAAAATTGCTAATTACTTGTATTATGATATATTTAAAAAATACTTGTATTATGATTAAATCATACCATTCTTATATTTTTGTTAAATGTATGAAATTTATTTTTTTTGAGCAAAAATGTATGAAATTTATTTTAAAATAAATTAAAAAAACTGTTACATGTACTATGAAACGGGTGAATAATGTCTATCTATTTTATTTTTATTTTTTAATTTATTTGCTTCCCTAGGTCCTACTCCTGCTTTTCAACTTTTTGTCACAAATCCTTAATATTTGAGAAAATTGCTACTATTGTTAGAGTATGACTTTGAAAAAGAAGTCAAATTTGAGAAGAAAAAGGAAAGTAATTAAATCCTTTTAGGATTTGATTTAGGACTCCTTCTGTCTTCTGGTTGAGGTCTCTAGCCTATAAATACTAGCCATAAACTAGTATTTTTCTGTGCTTGATTCAATTGACATGGAGAGAGAGATCAGTGATTCTAGATCTAGGGATTTGCATAGCTAGGAACTTTGTGATCAAAGTTCATGCAAACATAGATTAGTGTGATTATCCTCATGTAATTGTTTCTCCGCCATAATAATATCTGTTTCCCTTTACACGTGGAGGTAGCCAATAGAGATTGGTGAACCACGTATATTCTGTGTTGATTTGCGTTCATTATTATTTGCTATCTCTTGGGTCTGATTTACTAACAAGTGGTATCAGAGCCTGGTTGAAAAGGAGAATTAGCATCGACGGAAGAGATCCAAGATCGAAGAAAATAAGGTAGCAGTTTCTGGTCCGTTTTTATCCAGCGCAGCGGTGAAGAAAAAGGCGTAGCACATTCGTTCACCGTTGGATCTTACTGATTTTTGGTGAGTAGCTTCGGGACTCATAGATCTTAGATCTGAACGGTGGAGATTGGATTTTGATGTCCGTAGCATCCGCAATTGTATCCGGACAGAAGCTGCTGGTGTTTTGTCTTCGATTGTATGCGTTTGGAGTTTCTTGTTGCGATTTCTCTTATTGGCACCAGAGCCGGGTTAGGTGAGAAAGATCATGGCATTCCGCTGCGGTAGAAAGAGATGGATTCCGGGATGGACAAGAAAATCACAAGTCTTACGGGAAGAACAGGTTTTATTATCTGATAGAAGATTATGCATTGGGCGTGCAGATCGCAGGGCAGAAAAAGTGCAGATCGCGTGCAGAAAAAGGTGTTGTTCGCGTGCAGCCTTGGTGCGGGTCGCGTGCAGTTTTGGTGCAGATCGCGTGCAGTTTTTTTCGTGCAGTCCACGTGCAGTTTTTTTCGTGCAGTCCACGTGCAGTGTCCGTGCAGAATCTGTGCTAGAAATAGCAAATCTGGTAGATCCGAATCTGAAAGTTCGTCTGGTGTTCGGTGGTGATCCAAGAACGCATCTAGAACGTTTCAGTGTCTAGTATCTACATCTGAAGACAGAGATTTGAAGCTAGGTTCTGTGATCAGAAGTTAGCTGTCTGGTATAATCTGAAGAACTAACATCTGTTGTAGTCTATTCTAGTGATCTAGAAGTAGATACAAAATCTGTGTTGCCCGGGGCAATAATCTGGTTTTTCAGAGTTGTACATCTGACTCCGCGTCTGAAGAATTCTGAGTCGGCTGCAGTAATGGCGAGCAGTCATAATCTGAATGAGGATGGTGACTATGCCCTGGTGACCGAAGAAGAAGCATGCAAGGAAGTTGCATGGGTTCTAGATTCGGGAGTTTTTTATCGCATGTGTTCGCGCAAGGAGCCGTTTACAACGTACAAGCAGAAGGATGGAGACCGTATTTATATGGCTAATGGATCTATCTGCGAGGTAGTTGGCATGGGCTCCGCAAGGGTGAGAACTTCTGGTGATAAATTTCTCACATTGAACAAGGTAAGACACGTTCCACAAGTAGCAAAGAATCTGGTATCACTTAGTCGGTAGGACAAGAAGGGATACAGTTTCAAAGGTGAAGGTGGAGTTCTGGATGTCTACAAAGGTTCGGATGTGATTCTGAAGGGCGGAAGAAAAGATTCCTTGTTTATCCTCCAAGGTTCTGAGATTGGTGAGGGTGTTGGCGAGCAGGTGGAGCATCGTTTTACTCTAGGCCGGAGTGAACTGGGCAAGCCACGGCTAAATATCAACACATACCAATTGTGTCAGTCATGGTTGGCAAGATCCAATGTCGACTGGATGGGCCACGTCTGAATGACTGTTAATTGCCCGTTGGGGTGATTCTAGGTGTCCGTAGGATACATTGCATGCAGAAAATCTGATTGTCCAGAGGACAAGGTTGTTTGCCTGGTGAGGCAAATTCTGAGTGTCTTGAAGATACATGGCGCGCGCGGAAAATCTGGTTGTCCGGAGGACAAATCTAGTGTCTTTGACGAAAGACAGACTGAGGCAAAGGTTGAAAAATCTGGTACGAGGGATGTGGCTCAAGGTGGAGTCTATGTCGGAAGCTCGTGCATCTGAATTATTAGGGGAGATTCAAAGTCAAGGTGGAGATTGTTAGAGTATGACTTTGAAAAAGAAGTCAAATTTGAGAAGAAAAAGGAAAGTAATTAAATCCTTTTAGGATTTGATTTAGGACTCCTTCTGTCTTCTGGTTTAGGTCTCTAGCCTATAAATACTAGCCATAAACTAGTATTTTTCTGTGCTTGATTCAATTGACATGGAGAGAGAGATCAGTGATTCTAGATCTAGGGATTTGCATAGCTAGGAACTTTGTGATCAAAGTTCATGCAAACATAGATTAGTGTGATTATCCTCATGTAATTGTTTCTCCGCCATAATAATATCTGTTTCCCTTTACACGTGGAGGTAGCCAATAGAGATTGGTGAACCACGTATATTCTGTGTTGATTTGCGTTCATTATTATTTGCTATCTCTTGGGTCTGATTTACTAACAACTATGATTTCTATAATTTATTTTATGAAAAATATTATATCCTTAATCTTAAAATAGGATCTGCTTTAAAAAATAAATCTATAAAATAGGATCATGATTCCTCTTTTTTTTCTTTTAAAAGGAAAAATGATTTCTCTATAGTGTAGTCATCTTTCTGAAGAACGAGAAAGAGAAAATTTTGGGGGAAACTAGTTTCTCCATAAGTTATAAAAAGTCCTGTTTTTATAGGGATTAAAGTTTAGGGTTCAGGCCTTTTAAGGTTTAAGAAGGGTTAAAAAACAAGACTTTTGAGGAACTAGTTTCCCCCAAAACCAACTCAACAAGAAATTTGAGTGATTGTTTTAAAAATTGAGAATGGGTATAATATTCCTTTTTAAAAATCGTAATTATATTCAATTATACTACCTGTAAATTGCATCACAATGTGAACATTGCTTGGACCCATTAATAATGTGTATCGATGGGCCCAGGTCTCTCATATTTATACCGTTAAAATCTGTATTAGGTTTCAAAATCTTTCTTCCCTGCTTTTCTTCCTTCCTTCCTTCAACAAAGATAAACTTCATCAATGGCGGATTGGTCTAATCTTCCTCATGATCTCTTAACCCTAATTGCCAAAAGGGTACATTCTTGTGAAGATTTCATCTCTTATGGTGAAGTCTGCACTTCATGGCGATCCGCCGCGACAAAAAAAAACTACACCAACAAATTCCCACAAATCCCATGGCTCATTCTCACCCAACAACTTCATGATCATCAAGAAAAAGAAAATTCACTAACATTCATCAGCCTCAAAAAGGGTATACTTCACAACAAGGTAATAACATTACCTCTACTTACCCGTAAATCGGTCTTATTATCTTCACAAGGCTGGTTGTTATCTCGTGAAAACATCTACAACATGTACATTGTGCACCCATTGTCGCGTGCCAAAATTCGTCTCCCAAGTGCAAGAACTATACCATATTGTTATTACTATGCGGGCTATGAATTTGGCCACATTACCAAGTTTTGTTTGTCGAATAGCCCGTCCGTGACATCGGACTATTTGGTCATGCTCTCTTTTGGATGCTTGGACATCGTAGCATTTTGTAGACCCGGGGATATTAAGTTTACCACTACCAAACGTTTGGGAGCACAAATATACGATATTGCTTATTACGAAAAGAAATTATATTATGTGGATGCTGCAGGTCGCGCTTTTGTATGTGAAGTCGATGGGCCTAATCCAACCGAGTTAAGTTTTGTGATGAACTTGAAGGATGTTGTTAGAAAATTCGAAAGGTTGTATATTTTGGAACTTGGAGGGAAAATTGTGGTTGTTTCGCGAAGTGGGGAAGTTGATAATGTTAAGGGGTTTCGGGTTTTTGAGATGAACTTGGTTAAACGGGCGTGGTTTGAGATGAAAGATATTGGGGATATGACCATTTTTCTGGGTTCAAATTCGTCGTTCTCGGTTGAGGCTTGTTATGGTAATGGATGCAAGGCTAATTGCATATACTTTACCTATGATTTTTTTGATATGCTGAAAATTTCTAGTGGGAATTGTTTGAATCAAAATGGTGTTCATGTCTACAATTTGTTGGATGGAAGTATTAAAGGAGAATGTTTTGGAAGAACTGCTTCAGCAACTTGGATTGAACCAAGTTTTTGAACAGAGAGGAATATTGGTGTTTATTTATTTATTTTTGGTTTATTTAATTTAGAGTTTCTAATCACTATTATTTCATAATTGCCTTCTCTCTTATTTATTTTCTTGCTTTGCTACCATTGGGGTCCCACCTGCTTATACATATCATCCTCCCTCCGTCCCATTTTAAACTTCAAACATTTCCATTTTAGGTGTCCCATTTTAAACTTCAAAACCTAAAAAAAAAAATAAAAAAAATTATACTTCTTTATTTGTGGACCCCACATGTCGTACTCACAACAATTATTCACTAACTATTCTCTACCTCACTTTCTCTCTCTTACCAAACCATCTACACTCACAACACATCACATTTTTCTCTTAACTCTTGAACCCAAAAGTTTTTTGAAATTTAAATTGGGACGGAGGGAGTAAATGTGTGTGCGCGTGCGCCCGTGTTTATATTTATATTTAGACATGTGTGTGTGTATGTGTAAGTAGGGGTGTCAGTGGTTCGGTCCAAACTGCGGTTTGGGACCGAACCGAACTAAACCATACGGTTTGGTTCGGTTTTTAAGCACAAGTAGTTCGGTTCGGTCTCAAAAATTGGTAAACCACGTGGTTCGGTTTGGTTTGTGGTCTGACCCCTCCAGACCGAACCAAACCAAACCGTCAGACCGAACCACCAGACCAAACCGCCAGACCACATATATTAGTCATATATTTTATGTTTAACTAGCATTCACCTTTAAATTATTAAAATAATTTACATTACATTACATCATTCTTAACTCTCGTTTTGCATCTTATTCAATATTCATTTCATCGAATGTTATATTCATTGAGGCACATAAAGTTCTGTAGTGTATTTACTTCCTTCGGCTTCTTTATTCGTTTGATATTTTCATTCTTTCGAATTTTCTCATTTAAACAGAGTGTAAATCATAATTTGAATCGTGATATGAACCTCGGTGTGAATGGTGGTTTAAACCATGATCTAAACCATATTCTAGACCACGGTCTAAACCGCAGTCTAGACCACATTACCGAACCGCGGTCTGAACCAACTGAACCAACCATGGCGGTTTGGTTTGGTTCGGTTTGAAATGTTTCGTGGTTCGGTTTAGAATTTTCCCAAACCGATGACTAGTGGTTTGGTCTCTAAAACGGCCGAGACCAAACCAAACCGAACCAATTACACCCCTATGTGTAAGTATACTATATGTGTGTGTGTGTGTGTGTTTATATGTAGACGTGTGTGTATATACATACACTTGTATGAGAGGAAATCCTCTATACCACATTTTGTGTACCACTTGTGTACCACAAGTGATCCAATGGTTATAAGTTATTAAGACTTAAATAATTATAATATCAATAGTGATTCATAGCCGTCAGATAACTTGTGGTACACAAGTGGTACACAAAGTGTGGTACAGAGGATTTCATCTCCACTTGTATATTTTGTATATGTATATACATATATGTGTGTATGTATATACATACTTGAGTTTTGTGATGCTTACAAGCTTCTCTGACGACCAAACTGTGATTAATATACAAGGGTGATTACAAATCAAGAATGTTTGAATCTCATCTAAGCAAATAAATCAACACTGAGATCTAGGTTATATTAGTATGCTACAATAAGGAAGTTTCAAATTTACCCCTTCTGACACTTCATGAAATTGAAGTTCATGAACAGGTTGGTTAAACTTAGAGGACATCAGTTTGCTATTCTATGTAACAAGTAGAGGGGGGGGGGGGGGGGGGGGGGGGGGGGGGGGGGGTGGGGAGGGGGGGGGAGGGGGGGGCTTAGGTGCAAAGCGTCTTTTCACCTGTCTGATTTGCGTTAACCTAAACTACAGTCTTCGCATGCTGGACTTGAAGGAGGATGATCTGGTTCCGGGAGTCGGTTTTTTTAGAACCTGAGGGGAATAAGAAGGGCATTTCATTTCAGAGCTACTTGCAGCATAAAAATGACTTATGGGTTGTGCTTGAAAATTAAGCTGTTTTTTATGAGTTCCCATATACCATTCCTACGTCAACTTTAAATTAGAAAAATTATTAATTCTTAAAATTAAAGGTATTCACGGGGAAAAAAAAATGTAAAATTTTCAGAGCCAAAAGTAAACTCTTTAAGCAAAGTAGGGGAGTGTGTAAGAGGTTGTAAAGAAAAAGGTGCTTCATGTAGAGATATAATGAGAGGGGGGTGGGTTGGGTGGTAAAATTTTTACTCCCTCCATCCCTAAATGAACTCCAAATTTCATTTAGGGAACATTGTAAAAATGTGTTTTAATTGCAGGATTTTCTTTTCGATTTTATACAATCACAGGAGTACTAGTTAAATAACAAAGATGCATAAATATTCTTGTTATCTTACAGTACTTCTTAAACATTTAGTTTTACGTGTATAAAATGACTGTTGTTGTTTTTTTCCGTAAAAGAACAATTAGGGATAGTTTATTACAAAAAGGACATTCATTTTGGGACAAAAATTTCTTGAAATGGACATTAATTAGGGACGGAGACCGTATATGCATAGCCACTTCATTGGAAAGAAAAGGAGCGGAAACCAGAATGGAAATTGTTTGTACGTACTTGTCAAGACTCTTGGCATGCTCTTTGTCCCAGAAGGCCGAGATGATCCTGTTAGCACTTGCTTTTGAGGGGGTCTTGGAATTCTACCTGGTAAACTAGGCCTGATATCAACCAAACAGAAAAGCAGAATCAGAAATGTTGTTACTATAGTTTTTATCAATCACAGTATGAAGTACAGCAAAGACCAAAAAGAAAAGGAAAAAAAGGCATCAATACATGGCAGCTGGATTTTATGTTTTCATATTTTTGAAGATAATTAGGACGGCTAAGGTAATCACTCACTTCTTTTCTAGCTTCTCGACTTGAGGCTGGCTCTCCACTTGCGATTTTGTAGTTTCAGGAAAAAGAGTTGAAGTCAACTCAACGATACTATTTGACCCGTCAGTCTCTGTTCCCATGGAAAGAACACCATCAGATATGTCGCTTAACCTCTCATCATCATCTCCGTCCCCAAATCCCATAAGCTCAACATCTTCATTGCCATTCTCACCACCACCACCCACCACAGAAAGTCGTGAATCTACATCTTGACTATACTTTTTACCACTTTCTAAAACTGCAGCAAGCCTTGATTGTTTGAAAAATTCTTTGTGGTGTTTAAATTCATCTACTGACTGTTGAGAGCCAGTGTCAGATTGCTTATCACTGAATTCTGAGCTATTAGAATCAGAGGCTGTTTTTTTCCCGAGTCCTGGGCTTTTTCGACCGGACAAAGGAGGGCTTCTACTTGAAGAGCCTATGGAATGTCTTCTTGAGGAGGAAGACCCGTATGTTGTGGGGCCAAGACCACGCTTCTCACTACTTACACTGGTTTTTAGCAATCTCAACCGTCCGATCTCTTCATCCTTTTTCGCCAATGCGTCCTTTAAAGATGTAACCTATATGATCCACAGGAAATAGATTAAGAAAGAACAAAACAAGAAGCTAACATAATTGAACATTTCTTTCCACTTAAAGGTACCAAGTTCTAACTTGACTTTCAAAGTTTATGCTTGTTAATCACACCGAACTTAACAAAATTATATTCCCTCCGTCCCAAAATGATAGTCCCATTTCCCCATTTTGTTTGTCCCAGAATGTTAGTCCCATTTCCAAAATTAAGGCTTCAAAATCACTAAATTTTTCAAAACTTATAATGTAACCTTAAAATGTTTGAAAAGTCAAACGGGAACGATCATTTTGGGACGAAGGGAGTAATAATCCTCAAAAATTAAGGGTATTAGGGGGACTGAATGTAGTGTATTATAATGTTGAACCTGTTCCATAAGCTCTCTGACTCCCCGTCCCTCTTTATTGCTTCGTGCAGCACCTAACTCGACACCAGAAACCCTCTCAGCAAACTTCAAAGTGCTTATAGTCTCAGAAAATGATTCAGCATCAGGATTGAGTTGAACGAACATAAGGGTCTTTGCCTGGCCACCTATTAACATACACCGAAAGAAAAAACATAAGGACTAAACAATAATTTAAATAGAAACCACAGGTACAAACTGAAATTATCCACACACCCAAAGAGCTTTGAAGAACTTGAGTTAATTTGCTGTTCCTATAGGGCACGTGAAGACTCTTTTGAGCAAGGGCAAAAATGACATCTCCTAGGGCTGATAGAGATTTGTTAATGTGTTGCGCTTCCCTTAGTCTATCCCCTGTTGCTTCAGAGCGATCCACTCTTTCACTGCCAGCAAGATCGACCAAATGCAGACTACCGCGCAGAACAGAATTGGTCTCCAAATCCGTCCCCCGAGCATGGACTGTAAGGATACTGCAGCATACAATTCAAACAAAACACGTGAATATTAAGTCAAGAAACAGTCGAGCACAATTAGAAATCCACACGAACCTGTGGGACCGGCTGCTTCTTTCGTTCAAAGCAGTAGCACCTACTGCCCTATTCATTAACCCTATCTTCATCAACACTAAGACGTCATCAGTCGAATTGACAGGATACATGCTAGCATCAGGAACAGCTAACCCATTTGGTTGAGTAGTACTCCAAATCCCAAGCGTATGCAAGTCAAAGGAAACAAGAAGGTATGTTCTTGATTTACACTTGCAAGCACGAGTGTCTTTTTTTTCTAGCAAAGTCACTCAATTTCTTGTCAACTATTACTCCCTCCGTCCCAAGATGAATGTCCCCAAAAAATCAAATATGCTCTTGATCATGAGCAAATTTGAAATTTACTTGGACTTTCATTTTGAAATGGAGGTAGCACGTCCTAATTTACACTAGCAAATACATAAGAGAATGTTATGGATGCTTGTGTGCATATAATCCCAAAAGCACTCACAAGACAATCTTCTTAATTTCCTCTAAACACTAAATCTGTTACTTATTTTAGACTAATATTTTGGACTTGGGCTTTAGTAAGCTCAAGCTAAGTTCTTCATCATTCGTTTATGAAAACTCAAGCTTGGGATGGGGGTAGGTGAAAATAATACACTCAAAGCTTGGCTCTGCTCGGACCAAGACATATATGCATAATTAAATCAAAACAGAAAGTTTGAATTACAAACATGGAATTTAGAGGTAAAGGATATCTTTTCTGAGAAATGTTATCTGATAGTAGATCACGAACTTGTTCATTGTATATCTCAACCATTTGTACACCAATTTCATACATAAATGAACTTCTCCTGCTCTGAGAGAGTTGGAAAAGATCATTAAGGGCTCGATAATTGACGCCCCAGTCCTCTTGAGATGATGCATTAGGCCCGGTCTGAGGAAGTTACAAAAAAGGTAAATATACACATTCAAGAGTCAACTCCTCGTACATTCTTGAATCTATATAAAGATTGAGACAGAGAACTACCATAGTATAGGTTTTTCCCGAACCAGTTTGACCATAAGCAAATATGCAAACATTATATCCGTCAAGGACAGATCGAACCAATGGTTGAGTATCCAAAAATACCTCCTCTGTAAACACGTATTTTACAAAAAAAAAAGGGCAGAAGTAAAATCAAATTCTTTTAGAAACACCTTCATTAAGAACTAAAAAGAAATTTACAAAAATCACAAATATGGTGAGACAAAATAGTACCTTGGGTTGCTGCAGGACCAAAGACTTTGTTAAATTTAAAGAGTCGATGGCTATCTTTTCCTTGCTTCAGCGGATTTGCAAGGACCAATTCCCCATTCTCACCTATATAATCTATGGTAGTTTGTTTTTTTCTTTGCCCCTTAAGGAATGGCCTTATTCTACAGTAAACCCTTATATTTCCTGTCCAATTGGCAAAAGACAATGAGGGAAAATTTGTAGCTACCTTGCTATACATAATACAATTATATATCCATTACCTTTTAAATCCTGAACCTCATTGTACAATTCCTATTTTCTGCGAGAACTGTGTGATAGTTCTTAGCAGCATCTATCAGTCCTTTAATCTTAAACCCTGTCCAAATAATATATTTTAATCAAAAGAAAAGTTAAAAAAAAAAAAAAAAAAACTAATAAAGCGCACACTATCGAACTTACCAAAAATTTTGAGTTCTTCAGAATAAATCATTTGTGTCTTCAAAACCTCTTGCTTAATTGACTCTGAACCCATCTTTATTTCCTAGAAGTTCCACAGTTTTGTGCCACGTGAGCATTAATTTAGTACTCCCACAAGTCCCGCTCAAAATGTTGGTTTTTGAAAGTGAAACATGTCAAGAATTAAATATATTTTTTGTTAATAGCCTTAAAGCTATGAATTAAACTACCTATTCAAAAATATCCTAAAGCTAAGTTTGGATTTTGAAGCTACTCTTAAAGTGACGTGGGATTCTTTGAGAAAAGTACTCCCCTACTTATGAAATCAGGTGGATGGATGGAGCATACCTGTAGGGACCCACTCTGAAAATCCATAAAGCTCCTGTATCCCCGTTCTTTCTTTTTCCATCTCATGAATTTTGATTCTGTATATTTTTCGAGTTCTTTCACCCTCTTTCTTGAATCAGACAAAAGATTCTCGAGGTCTATTATCTTCTTCTCTAGCTCAGCTTTAGTTTCTTTGGCCTGCATGGCAAGTTGCAAATAATTCTTTTCATATGTACCTTTGGCCAGCTCCAACTCCCCCTTTAATGTTGAAATCTCGAAATTACATCGATCATTCTCTTTCGTTAACCTAACGAAGTCTCTATCTTCAAGCCTTTTCTTCTCCTCAATCATCTTCTTTTCCGTCTGCAACAAGCAAGAACTCATTAGTTTCCACTTTCATTTCAAGTAACATTATCATTTTTACCCGTAACTAGCAAAGAAGGAATGGAGAAGAGAGGACTGTGGGCACTTTGAATAACAAGCGAAAGGTACCACTTTTGCAGTCCAAAAATTAGAAATTTTCAGTTTCGCTCAAAAAATAGGAAAGATACCTTTATGCGCTGAAGTTGGTTCATAACAACCTATTCAAAAGTAGAGCCAACATGAGAAATCAAAAAGTAAAACATAGCAAATGTGAAAGAGTAAGTCCACAGTTTTAGGCTCTTAGCAAGAGCACCTCGTTTTCATCTGTAGTTCCAGTCGCAATCGTCTCGAGCACCCTTAATCTTGAATGATATTTCTCCTCCCGGGACTTGTAAATATTGTTTTGCTGAAGCCAGAGAAAAATCGGGTCACTAGTAAGAATTAGATAAACTATACTAGAGAAGAATAACTGCCTACATTGTTTACCTTCTTAAATTCTTCAGCTTGTCTTGAGATGCGCTGCTCAATCTCTTCAACAACGTTTTTCAATAAAGAGGCCACCCGCTGAGAAAAACATTCAAATAACAAAAAGAAAGAATAGTATGTCAGATTCGATGATCACGAGTTCCAATGTTCCGTCAAGGACAACAAAACACTACTTTTAGGCTTTAGTTAGGTTATAGTTATCTTCTTTGTATTCTGGACATCTTCCAATCTTTTTTAAGCTAACACCTGGAATTCTTGATTGGTTACTCAACTTTGCATTGGTATGTACACAAGAATGGATGAATTCCAGTACAATTAAGTCCAAAATAGCAGCACAATGAAGAGTTGAAATTGGATATCCAATATCCAAATATGGGCTTTGTAATTAGAATGGAACTGCATCAGTCATATAACACGCATGCACTCTTCTTACTCACTTACATTCGGTAAATCCTCTTTGTTCCTCTCAATGCTTTCATCCAGAATCTTATTCACAACACTGAGTAGCGACTGTATAGAGGCATTCTGCACATAAAAAGGTTGCTGAAAATCATAAGAAGCTCTCAGAGGCTTAGACTAATGATTTGGCAGCATTTCCTGAGTAAACAGCATAAGTAAAGAACAACAAGTACGAACAATAAGAGGCACTACCTCTAAACCGTTCAATTTCATCATTTCTGAAATTTTACTAACAGGAAGATCTGCATAGGACCCTTGCTTTAGTAGGAGCACGTCGTGAAACTTGCTCCCATTTTGACTGAGTGATCTATCTGATAACCCCAAGGGAAAAAAAATTAAACAGCCTATAAATTATACTCCCATAAAAAATTAAACAGCCTATAAGCACTCAACAACTTCAGTTGAATGAAACAGTTCGGAAACTCATTGCCCAAAGATCCACAAAAGAACGTGGAACAGATCAATAAAATACCAAGCAACAGTTGCACAGTTGTACCTTCAACCAAGCATGTTAAGCTTTCTTTGTGTTCAGCAATATCGCCATTTAGAACCTGAAATACACTGTTGATTTGCCCATTTTGACTTGCATATACTTCTGAATGCAGATTCATCACAAACTTCGGAAAGCCTGATGCCCTTGGATGAATCTGAATGTTGTATCAAGCAAGGAACTTCATGACCACTACCAGAAAAATCAATATGAACAAGAAATATCCTTCAAATAAAAAACCTATAATAACTACTAATATAAAGTTTTTAGAAGTAGAGCAGTGACCAAGAAAATCGAAGTTATCGATTTTGAGACAAATGATCTTCCATCAGTATATACTATAGTGAAGAAAACTAATTGCCACTTAAGAATTACTACCTCCATCCCACTTGAAGAGGTGTGGCTTGACCAAACACACAAATTAAGGAAATAAATTGACAATTGATCAATTCTTTAAGTTGTCCCTTAAACCATTTGAACTCAAGTAAGGAGAAAAATATTTGAATTCTACTTATGCGGGAAATGAGGGTTGTATAGTCAATTAATTGGAAAAGGAAGATCCAAAAAGGAATACACACTTGGGACGGAAGGAGTAGTAGATACCTCTGATGCTCGGAATCTTTGGTTTACCCCGCCGTACCCGTGTCGGACACTCCTATTTTAGTGTAGTCAACACGAGACCGGCGAGGTCAACCAAAGAGTCCGAGCACCTTAGGTAGATACTTCATTTTTAACTGTTTAACAAGCCTATACAGAGTATCAAGAGTTCAGAAAATGTCATATATTAATGTGTTTCCTATCACTGGCGTCTTTACTTCTACGTGAATCTTGCGACTATTACCTCTCTTCTGTAGGGAATTTGGGGGAATCTCCACATCCACTAGCCCATACTAGCAGTCATCAATATGGAGAAAATAATTCAACGCATAAATAAATACGAAAGAACAAATAACACCATGAATTTGATAACCCATTTCACCAACACATGGCTACATCTGGGGGCACCAAGCCAGGATATCACTGTAATATGTAAATTATTACACTTTGCATATGCATTCACACAGATCTAGCATGGCTACTCTTCATGAACAATCTCTTATACATATTATCTCACCTCCTCAAGAACACACAAACAACATGGTCATGGCCGGTTTGTAGGATCGCCCCCCATGGCTCTCGTAGGCCCCCCGGCCCCCTCCTTGACACTATTTTGTGGCTCTCTCTTGATATCCTAACTTTCTCCTAACACAAAGTAAGTACACAATATTATGGAGGTTGTCACAATATATATATAGGGATACAAAACCTAATCCTGATCCAAACCTAATACCCGAAAATATCAGAGACGGAAGGAGTAAATTGGAACGAGGAAATTAATATCCTTAAGGAATATTAATTCCTTTAGGGAGGAAAATTAATTCCTAAAGGAATTAATATTCCTTTCCTAAAAGACCCCTCCCAGCAAGACTTTAGCAAATCACAAAGTCAACTCCTATAGACTCCACGCGAACTAGCAATTAGCCTTTTGGCCCACACGCCAACTAGCTAGACTTTACCCCTTCTCGCATTCTGTTGGTTCGGCCGAGTCCTTCTCCGGGTTCGGCCGAATCTTCTCACCACTCCGTCCCGGTTTCGACTCCTCGCTCCATGGTTTTGATTCTCCCCTTGGTTTTGACTCCAATCCCCAACATCTCCATCACCCTTCCTCTTGCGCAAAATTAAGAATCTCCACCCACGCTGTAGGTGATAAAAGAAAGGACTAGATTTATCGATAATGGGCTTGTTGTAACCAACTCTCCACTGTCTTTGTCCCAACTATGTGAGTTAGCTACGTTATCCTTCTAACTTTATTGGAATTCCAATAAAAGAGTCGCTTTCCTTTCCGTTTGTCCCCCCAATATAAAAAAAAACGCACTTCTAAATAGCGAGTATAAACTTGAGTGATCTCCCTAGAAAATGTGAAAAGGTGTTTAGAAAGATTAACCTGTGAAATCCAATTGAGAGGAGAGCAATATAATAAAGCTTGGACAGAACTTCAAGAGGACAGAACACTGACTTCATATCACTAGAGGTTAGAAACCACAAGTTTCACCTCATATAAAATGGGGATGTCACGGATCATTTAGAATGATTGGTCGAATATCATAACCGGAGTCACCATTAAAAACACATCATTTTAGAAGGGATCAGATAGCATGAAGACACAGAGCCTTTTAAGCCCAACCACGTAATATCGACCCAGAAATAATTTGAAAATGTAAAACCAACAACAAAATGTGTTAGCGTAACAACTATGAGGTGGTCTCAAGACCACATCTCGTAAACAAGAACAATGTAGCCAAGAGATACTAATACATCAACCTAGCTTTGTTTTCAGCTAAAATTATAAGCTAAATAAATTTTACTGCAACGGCATTGCCAAATTTAGCTCAGAAATGACAGCTAAACTACTCAACAAAGTAAAGATATTGCTAATAAAAAATAAAAATAAAAAATCATACTACATTCATACGGCATACAACCCCAAAATTCGGCAAATTTCCTAATTTTAACCCCCCAAAATAGAAAACAAGTTACGAAATCAACAACATTACAATAACAGATCCACATAAACCCTAGAAATGAAAGAAATTGAGAAAAGGGTATTGAATAGAGAACCTGAAAACACCAAAATGTAACCGATCTTGAGGAAAAGTTTTCTGGGGGTTTAAATTAACGAAATTGGGGTTTATTATACATGTTGGTTCCCTCCGCTAGATCCGAAAAGAAACGGAATCTTTGTTGAGAGTAATTGTTTTGCTGTTTCCTTTGAGAAAGAAAAAGAGAATTAAATTAACAAAATGATTGAGTTAGGGGTTTGGGTTTGAAGCTGCTGTTTTCTTGGAAAAAGTTTTAGGGGAGAGAAAGTGATGATGAATGATGGGAAAGTTGGGAAATGAAAGAAATGGGTATGTTCGAAGATGTGCTTTGCAATTTTTTTTGCTAGTACTATTTTTGTTTGTTTTTCGTATTTTCTATTTTCTTTTTCTGAATTCAAATTAATGTTATTATACTAATAAAAAATATTACTCATCCGTCTAAATTTAATACGTATTCATCTTTTCTCCCTACATCTATTTTCGAGTGGACTGAAATTTGTGAATGTTTATAATATGAATGTTCATTCTTTTTCTTTTATTAAAATAAAAAATAAATATCTATTTTGAAATAAAAATAGAGTGAATTTTCTTAAAATAGAATTTGGATAAGAGTTAATTTTATGGTTCATATCAAATTAACATTATAATGTGGATTAAGTAAAAGACTTTAGTAGCATTTGTAAGTTGTAAATGGGTGCATTTCCAAAATTTGGAATTTCATTCCCGCCTTCTACTATTTGTCTTTATTCAATTTGTATTGAATTGCTGAGGAAACGGTGGTCCACGAGTCAACTTTTAGCTCAAAAACTACTCCCTCCATTTCATACTTATGTTATCAATTGAAGGTGTACGGAGATTAAGAAGATATGTTGGAACAGTAAATATTATGAGTTACTAAGAGAAAATAAGTTACTAGTAGAGTAATTGTTGTGAGTGGATAGAAAGGAGAAAAGTAAACATTTGGACAGGGCAGTTCTTAGCTTTTTTGGGGTCCCTGGGCGAGGTCCAATGAAGGGTTTCTCTTTTTGAAACAATGAACGACCTTTTTATAAAAAAAAAAAAAAAAAAAAAAATTGTCCTTCAAAACTCCTGTTTTTTACTAGCAGAATTTTTTTTTTTTGTTAACTTGTACTTTGAATTTGTATTTAAGTATAAAATGATTGTAAGATCAAATGATTGAAGTTAGCATAATAACAGATAAATTAAAGGTTATAATCAAACCTATAAATTTTTATCATAAAAAATAGTAATAAAATATATAAAACCCAGTAAAATTATAAATGGAAAAAAATATGTACAACAAAAACATGATGAAAAAAAATATACATATAACGTCCCAAAATTTACAAAAGAACATATTAAATAAATATATAAAAGTGTTTTAAAAACTCTTGCAAAAGATAAGATTAAATTATGTTCACCAAAAATAAAATAATATAATAAGAATATGAGGACTAAAAAAATTACTCCAAAGAAGATTATACATATCTATGTCTTACAAAGATGTTTTCATTTCTACTTAAATTTGTCACAAGAAAAAAATAATTTTCTTTGAGTTATTAAAATAAGGGAATATAAAGGCCCCAAAAGTATGAGGGCTCAAATATAATATGAATGAGGGAATATGAAGGCCCCAAAAGTTATATATGTAGTTGTCCTTGGTTGATTTTTTTTCTCAAATAAAATAGGCCTTTTTTGTGTATTTTTTTTTCTTGGGGCCTCTTTTGCTTAAAAATGAACTAATAAAATGTGTCAGCTGATTTTTTTTTATTTCTTTAAAAAAGAATTAGTGATATTTTTTTTTCATAATAAAGATATATATATATATATATATATATATATATATACACACACACACATATATATATATATATACATGCTATAAAAATTTTGGGCCCCTCTCCCGGCAAGGGCGCTGGGCGGGCGCCCCACCTGCCCCCCCCCCCCCCCCGGGCCGGCCCTGCATTTGGAGTAAGTAGCAATAAGTATGATACGCCAAAATGAAAATAAGTAGCGATAAGCATGGGAACAGTGGGAGTATATCCGTATGCTCCACCCCACCAGGGACATCCCATAAGAGCTTTATGTTATCAAGTGTTGTACTATGTGATTAATTAGTTGTACTATATTTTCAAATCAACCGTTTTCTTAGGCTATCTACAATGGTTTCAACTACCATTACCATTCAACTACCACTTTAACACTCCACATCATCTTCTCTCTTTTCACCTAATAATTCAATTACCCTTTCACTTTTACACCCTACAATGGTTTGTTTAATTAAATTCAACTACCTTCCAACTTATCATCCTATAACCCACTACTTTTATTTTATTTATATTCTTTATTTTTATGATTACTAAAATAATTATTATTATTATTATTATTTATATTTAAAATAATACCTCACTCTTAATTAATTTTTTGTAATTGCAATTAAATAAATACGATAAATGACGATAATTATTATTAAAATCCATTTCACTAAAAAGATGTTGAAAATTTTAAAATAAGGGTAATGAAAGATAATTGAGAAATTTATATTGAGAAAAGAGTGGTTTTTTTCGGTGTCCAAGTCAAATGAAACTTGCATCTATTTATAGAGGGAAAAAAAGAATGAATTTTGGCGGGAAAACAATAAAAATAATAATTAATTTGCTATAAAATAATTGAGCTCAAATAATTGGGATGAAAAATTTATCCGGAAATCTCAAGAACCAACCATTGCGTGACACGTGTCACACTCAGAAAAAACAAAAAACAAAAAGCAGTTAAAGCGGCGACTCACACGCCTTGTCTGGCGGTGAGCCGCATGCGCCGAAGACGGCCCAACCAGCGCCTGCCGCGTGTCCAAGCCGGGCCCCTCTCCATTTCTCTCAATCGGGTTGAAACATTTCAACCCCTAAATTAATCCAACCCTCTTTCAACTCCCAATTGCACCCATTCAACTGACTTAAACCTATTAAACTACCCATTTTAACCCCCCAATTGTATCTAGTCTCAAATGTCCACATTGCCACTGACATTAGTAGACAATAAATATTGATAGAGGATTAGAAAAGGTTATGTTGCCTTTATGGTAGTTTTTTTTTTCACCTTAAAATAGGGGTGGAAATGGTTCGGTTTAGCTCGGTTTGGGGTAATTTAGAAGCCAAACCGCTATACATCGGTTTAGAGGAATCCCAAACCGAGCTGAACCACAAAATAGTCCAAGCCGAGCTAAGCTAAACCATCACGGCTCGGCTCGGTTTGAACCACGGTCTGATTTTACGGTTTAAACCGTGGCTTAAACCGCGGTTTGAAACACAACTCTTACACCATACTATAACACTTACTACTTAGCACTAGCAAGGACTGTAATCTTAAGTTACAGTGCAAATAAATCCAATAGATCCTTAGAAATTAAACACTGATGTTTATATGAGTATAAATTCTAAACATAATGAAAACTTGCAAATTACAGTGCAAGCCCGCTTTATTGTAGGCACTGTAAAACAAAAAATTGAATAAAAATTGCAGCAAAATTGGAAGTAAAATTACAAGAAGAAGCATAAGGGATGAAACTTACCTTTAATCGCCGGAAAATTGAAGGGTCGAGCTAGAGTTTCAATTAGCAGATGTCTTGATTCTCTTGAATACGGAGGCCTGCATAGGAGTGAGATGGAGGAAGGACGTTGGCCGGAGGAATGGCGTCAGCGGGTGGAAGGTTGATGGCGGAAGCTAGGTCGTGGCCCGTGGGTGAACTGAAAGAGATGAGAGAATGGAGACGATAGGGATGACTGCAGAGAGATTTGTCGATTTGGTGAAAATGAATACTCAGTCGACGATAGGGTATCTCATTTAGGTTTCCTAAAAAATCAAACGGTTCATATTAAATCACTAAATTTAATCAATGGTTCATATAAGGGCTCTATCTATGGTTCAGCTAGCTCGGCTCCACGGTTCAACTCTACGGTTCGGCTCGGCTTTAAGGGTCAGACCGTGAGCCGAACCGTGTGGTTTATCAATTTTCGAAACCGAGCTGAACCGCATGAGTTTAAAAACCGAGCTAAACCGCACGGTTTGGCTCGACTCGGTTCCGAACCGCGGTTTGAGCCGAACCATTTCCACCCCTGCCTTAGAGGTACAGTATTAAATGTAGAGAAGAGTGTAGGCTCTACGCCTATAATTTTGTGCTACATTTTTCTACTCATTCTATTTCATAATACATTTCATTTTTTTTTACATATATTAAAACTGCAATTAATGAATTCTTCAAAAAAAAAAAATCTGCAATTAATGAATGTGATTTTTTATATACCCCTAATTAATCTAATTATCTAGGCAAAATATTTGCGTAGTAGATAGTTTTACTATTAAGGGTATAAGTAGTTGGTATACAACAAAAAAAAAAACCACTGAAAATAGTAAAACGTCAAATATTTTGCGATAAAAAATTACTCTTAAAACGACAAAATGTTAATTGTATTTTACGCTGTTATAGTACAAAACATTAAATTATAATGTGCATACTTTAAACAAATTTGGTGCAATTAATTAAAAATAAATAAACACATAAAGTACACACTTCAAACAAATTTCGTACAATTAATTAAAAATAAATAAACAAATAAAGTACACACTTCAAACAAATTTGGTACAATTAATTAAAAACAAATAAACAAATAAAGTACACACTTCAAACAAATTTGGTACAATTAATTAAAAATAAATAAAGTACACACTTCAAAGTTCAAGATAAATTCAAGATCATAGATAATGTTACTAAGTGATTATGGTAATGCCACTTGTGTATGATCAGCTAAAAAAAAAAATCGCGATAAAAAAGAAAAACGGAGGGTTGTAATAACATAGTGTGTGTACAAGTATATATATACTACCTCTCCAAGAAGTACGCGAACGGAGCGATAGTTATGAAAGCGGATATTTGGCGATAATCAACGTTGATGAGAGGGTCATGCCGAAATCAATGGCAAGCTTGGAAAAGATTTTCATACCGGCAAATCCCATTTGTGCTATCACCATGCTAATGAAAGGCAACAAATCTCTCGCCATGTTGACATTTTCTTTCTTTCTTTCACTCACTTACTCACAATCTTCTCAACTCAACTTATACAAAGTACATATAGAGAATAACAGAGAGATATATACACACACACACACACATATAGAGGGAGAGAGAGAGAGAGAATGAGATAAAGAAGACTCATTATTTATAGTAAACTCCTTAACAAGGAAGGGATGATACGAGGAGAGAAGTGTTAATGTGACAAAATTGTTACAATATATTAATGTGTCATATAGGGAAATGGGAATCTTTATTTTTATTTATTATTATTATTATTATTATTATTATTATTATTATTATTGTTGTTGTTGTTGTTGTTGTTGTTGTTGTATTTTTTGTGGTGTGTGTGTGTAGGGGGTGGGAGAGTCTAGAGAAAGTAACTAAAATTTCCTTAAACACTCATTAACGATAAAACATTTCCAATTATTTGAGGAATAAGTGTCTATTTTATAATGTGTATTGGTCGGGGGGAGGGTAGGGCTGTAAAAAGGAGCCAAGCCGAGTCGAGCTTTGGGGTGTCGAGCTCGAATTCGTTTAAAACTTATCGAGCACTCGAGTTGATATCGAACTCGAGTTTTAACGAGCCGAGCTTAGGTTTTTTTTTTAGAAAAATATATTCTTAACGAGCTTATCGAGCCGAGTTCGAGCTCTTCGAAAGCAAAAAATCAAGTTTAATGAGCTTATCGAGCCGAACTCGAGCTTTTAACGAGCTAAATAAGCCGAACACGGGCGGCTCGATAACAGCCCTAAAGGAGGGGGGTAGGGGGCGTTGTTGTTAGCACGTCTGTTGAAAAAATATCTCTATAGGTTGTTTAGGTCCGGAGAAGTAACTATCATAGAATTGCTTAGCACTCATTTTACAAAAAAAAAAAACATTTAACATAACTATATAAAATCGCCTCAAACACTCACTTAATGATAAAGCATTTACACTTTAAAGAATAAGGGTCTATTTTATAATGTGTATGGGCAGGGGCGGATCTAGAACTTTTATCTAGCTAGTGCACAAATTATACTAAAGCTTTAAATGTTAATTGTATTTTACGTGATTATAGTACAAAACATTAAATTATAAAGTGCATACTTTAAACAAATTTGGTGCAATTAATTAACAATAAATAAACAAATAAAGTACACACTTCAAACAAATTTGGCACAATTATTTGAAAAACAAAAACAATGCAAATACTTTTTAAACAATTAATATAACAAGAAAGGAATGGAAAAAAATAATAATAAAGCACACAAATTGAACAAGAAAGGGAGGAAAAAACAAATAGAGTACACTTGGAACAAATACAAGAAAGGGAGGGGAAAAACGGACCCGAACCGCTCCACCTCTCCACCCAACGACTCCGATTAAGGCCACATACACACATTTATCATCTGTGCGGCTCATATGATTTCAATTTTTATGGGTCCCACCGAGCTCGGCTATATCTCAGCCGTTGGGTGTAGCTAAAATGAGGTGGCTTCAATCTCCACCATTTGGTGGAGCTAAATGGTGGGTGGAGCGGTTCGAAATCCGGGAAAAACTAATGAAGAACACACTTATTTTTTTTTAGCTAAGGCAAGGATCAACACAAGGTTCGAACACTGAACTTTTAAAAGAGCGTAGTAGTGCCTAACCATAAATGCTAGCAATCTAATTCATTCTGCAAGTGCACATTAGTATATGTACGTAAATAATGTATTTTTCCTTGCTATAAATAAGAAATCACTGGGTGCACTTGCACCCCCACCTTAGTACTTAGGTTTGGCCCTGACTCAAGTGCGTTACTGTTTCGTGTCTTTAACGCCATTTTATTTTCATATGGAGGTTTTTTGAAAGCTATTGTTGGGCCGTGTCCAAGTTATGCTTGGAGAATCACTTGCGCATCACATGCCATTGTTTGTAAGGGCGTCAAATGTAAATTTGTTCAAGGTTGGATTTCAATATTTAAGATGAGTTAGGCTTTTTCATTATGACAGACAGTTTGTGGATGATTTCAAGTTTTTGTAAAAAATCTCAATTTTGGGATGAGCCTCGCACTGTTGTGGAGCGTCATCTTATTTCAATTTATTAATGATACTAGTGGGTAACCCGTGCTTTGCACGGGAAACTAATTTACTATTTTTTCGTATTTTGTTTTTTATGATTTTATTTAGTAATGTAACATAATTTTTTTTATTATAACTATATTGTATATGAATTAAAATGTTTGCTTATAAATTTAGGAAACTTGTGTTAATTTTTTAATAATAATTAAAATAATTATTATAATTAACTAATATTATTATTTGTACTTATTAACATATAAAATAACTATTATTATTCACTAATAATACTAATAGTTATAATTAACTATGTATTAACTATTATAATTAATTAATACTCTCTACGCCTTAGAGTTAGAGTCCTACCTTGTTTGTGCACACTTATTAAAGACATGATAGAAAATTGGTAAACATTGCAAGTGTGTTGAGGGTATAATTGTCCAAAATACTATGCATTCTTTCTCATCATTTTTCCTTGTAGGAAATAGACTTTTAGTGGGACGTACAAAAATAGAAAGTAGGACTCTTACTCTCGAACGGAGCGAGTACTATTAATATTAAATATTAATATTTAATGTATAATGATTAACTAATACTATTAATAATAATAATTAACTTATATAGTAACTATTATGATTAACTAATAATACTATTAATAGTAATAATTAATATATATAGTACTAACTATTATGATTAACTAATACTATTAATAGTAATTTTTAGTTTATTTAACAGTTAATTATAATAGTTAAGTATAAATATTAATTATAATGATAGTTAACTATTAATAGTCAATTGTTATTTGTTTAATAATATTAACTAATTATATTAATTATTATATAAAGTAATTATTATAGTAACTATTAGACCATCTCCAAGAGCTGTGCTATCCCCTGCACCATCGCCAAGTTGACGCAAAATCGATCTCCAACAATTGCGCTAAAGTTGCCGCTATCTTGGTGCGGAGGATGAGGATGCACCAAATTTGGCGCAGGTAAGTCTCTGCGCTATCCCTCTTCGTTTTCTTTTTTCTTTTATTTTTGTTTTTGTTTTTTGAAACTAAACGCTATCCCTCTATTCCTTTTTTTTTTTTTTTTTTTTTTTTGTGATAATTGAACCCTAGCAGCCATCCTCCAAGATTCTCGGTTTTTTTTAAAAAAAAAATGGAATTAGTACTTTCTTTCTCCGTCTCAAAATGAATAATCAATATTTAAGAAAAATAAATAACAACAATTGTGTTTTGAAGCATTTTAATTTAATTATCAAATTTAGTTTTTTTTTATGTATTTTTATTTTAAATATATTAATTTATATTTATTAGTTTCTTATTTAATTACTTAATTATATAACATAATATTTAATATAATGTAATTTGAATAATTTAATAATAATTATAACATATGTTTAATGGTTAATGTTTTAATTAAATGAAATTATAAGGAATATTCTGAGAATATGCTGATTTGGTGCAAAATTTGAAGTAAGCTGTTGGAGATAGAGGAAGATATTTGGTGTTGAAATTGCACTATTTTGTGTTTTGGTGCAAAAAACTGTTGGAGATGGTCTTACTAATAATAGTAATAATTACTATATAGGGTAACTATTATAGTTAACTATAATAGTAACTATTACTAATAATAGTAATACTTAAATATAATATTAACGACTATAGTTAACTATTAATAATAATAGTAATAATTAACTATTATAGTTAACTATAATAGTTACCTTATATAGTACTAATATTATTAGCTAATACTATTAGCTAATAGAAAAAAAATGAAAAGTCACTTATTTAAGAGGGTAGTGTTGATCTGGCATCACCAATTCAAGTTTCTTCCATGACTTGTCCACATGACAACACCTTAGCTCTCCTCACCAACTTTAATATATATATATATATATATATATATATATATATATATATATATAACATTTGATGTTGTGTAGTTAAAAAAAGGGTTAATAACAATTTAGACCCAGAAGTACCATACACCCTTCCAAGCGAACCCCGATGTGTTATTTTTATCAAATCGAGTCTTGATGTTTTTAAAACTCGCCAGTTAAGGCCTTTTTGACGGATTTCGTTAAAAATCAGTTATGTAGTATGTGCCTTGCACGTGACTAACGGAATTGGGTGACTTTGAATTGATATTAACTATTAAGGGGTTAATTGAAAATTTTGAAACTTAAAGGATTAAAAAGTATTAATATATAAGCAATAAAGAAATGTATAATTTTATTCTTTTCCTTGCAAAAAAATACTCCCTCTGTCCCTAAATGAGTGTCTATTTTTCAGAAATCTTTGTCTCAAAATGAGTGTCCTTTTTTAACACAACTTTGTACCTAAATATTTTTTTCGAATTTTTTTTCACCGGTCTCTTTATACTTGCAAAACTAAATGTTTGGAAATGAAATTACAAGATTATATATGAATCTTTGCCACCAAATTGTACAAAGAGTTGAGATTTTCAGATGTCCCTTAAAATGAAATTTGGACTCTCATTTAGGGACAGAGTGAGTAATTTTTTTTATTATTTAAAATCAGTTCAAAATCAGTTCATGTTCAAAAAAATAATCTTAATTGGATATAATGCACCTGTTTTTTAATAAATAATTATCTATTCATAATTGCCAAAAACTTATTGAATTATTCACTGAAAATTCCCTGTTTTTTTCTCTCTCCAGTGCTTGGGTTCGTTGAAAAGTGATAATGAAATTGAATTAAGAGATTTAACATTTATTATTAAGCACTAATCATTTACCTAAAAACTGTCAAATATAAAATTTGAGTACAGTCAAATTTGTTAATGAAATGCAAAATACAAATTTTACATTTCAACCAAATTATCATCACCATTCTCTCCACCATTACTACCACCGACCACCACACCACCGCACCGCCACCACTGCACCGCCATGCCAAACACCTCCACATGAACACACACAGATTATACACACAATCAACAACAATGGCGGATTACTCATTTCTCACTGACAGTGACGACGAGGAAGCAGTAGAAGATCTACTCTCTCAAGCAATCGATCACTCTGTTCTCGAACAAGTCTCGAAAATTAATTGTTCTTCCTTCTCTTCCGATTCCCCTCTCCCTTCTCACCTCGAATCACGTTTTCGTAAGCTCAAATCCTTTCCCACCACCACCGGCGCCGCCGCGACGGCAGCCACCACCAGAAATGTGTATCAGCGGTCCAAATCTCTCAAACCCCAACAAACCTATTTGCCTCCAGTCGAAAACCCTTTCCCGGAAAAGTGTCTAAGAGCCAAAATCGGAGCAGGAATCAAAACCCAAGTCCCGTTCTTCGCTGTAAAAAATGCCAGACTCCTTCGTCGACGATGATTTGTTCTTCTCGGCGTCCAAACGCGACCCGTTTGATTCGAAATTGAAATATAAAGCCGACGACGGCGGCGATGACATGAGCAACGACGGAGACGACGATGGCAACGATGACATGGGCAACGACGGCGACGTCGACAATTATGAGGACCAACGAATCTAGGTTATGGAATAGGGAAAGGGAAGGGGAAGGGGAAGGGGAAAGGTTAATAGATTTTGATTTTTTTTTTTAATTTCTACCATCAGGTTTTAGATTTGCTATATAACACCTTTAATCGTTACTTTCAATTCATACCACCCAAATTTGTTAGTCACGTGCATATCACGTGCTTTTTAACTGACTTTCTAACGAAATCCGTCAAAAAGACCTTAACTGGCGAGTTTTAAAAACATCAAGACCCGATTTGACAAAAATAACACATCGGGGTTCGCTTGGAAGGGTGGTATGGTACTTCAGGGTCTAAATTGCAATTAACCCTTAAAAAATGTCTCTTTTTTTATTTAAAAAATAATTTATATTTGAGAAAACCCAAAATAAAATGAAGAAAATTAAGAATAACTGTCAAAACAATAATTAATCTTCCTCCTCCTCTCTGAATAAAAAAACAGCCTAATCAATCGCATAGCCGGAATTCGTCCGCCAGTTTAGTTGTAGTCCAAATGGAAGCAGACGAAGCATCCAACTCAGACGCCCTTGTTTCCGGCATCGACGGCGATGTGCAGTCGACTCTCCAAACCCTAAATCCAACCGGAAACGAAGAATCAATGATCAAATTGAGGTTCCCAACTTGTCCCAGAAGGACATAATCAAAGCACTGGAGGTTGTGGAGAGAGACTCCGTCGCGATCGCCGGGAGCTTCACCTCTCTCTTTTCTTCCCTCCGTTCAGCACTCGCCGAGGTCTGTTTCCCTTTCTGGTCGTATAATTCCTCTTTTGTGTATATTACTTTACTTGACTTGTTAATTTTGAACTTTTACTCCTTTGTTCTCATCTTCTATCGCTTGTTGATTTTATTTCTATAACACGCAAGTAAGCTATCATATTTTGAAAAATCACGTCTTCAAATAATAGGAGTGATTGTAGTTTGTTTTGATGATATTGCCATTGGATCAAATATCATAAATCAATTCACGTGGCGAATTTAAGTAATCGAGATAATGGTTGCCTTGAGTCGGGTTGTGCAAATTAAGGAAGTGTTACGATATCAAGTTCAATTGCCATTGGAGGAAAACTTGCCATTGGAGGAAAACCAAAATTTGTCTGGATGACAGATTAGTAAGGATATTATTCAGTGTGGTTGACTCACGATCTTGCACTCCCCTCAACATAATCAGAAGAAAAAAAAAAAGATTTACGAAGTCAATCCTCCCTCCTTTGTTCGCAATTGGGATAAAGGTGGAGTTGAGGTTGTGTGTCATACTGTCATGTATTCGCTTGGAAGGTTTACTTCTCAAGCATTGAGTGTAACACGCATGTGCTCAGGTAGGTTTGAAAACTGTAAATGTGATTCTAAAAGTAGAGCTTCTAAGAACTTCATCCTTTGCATTCAAAGAGTACTAGTTCAACTTCTCAAAGTCACTTCCACTATGGTAGCAAGTAGCTGGTATAAATTAGTTTGTTCTTTCAAACTTATTTTTCCATCATTTCCGATGGAGCCAAAGACTCACTATTTTTTGGCTTGGGAATATGATGGAATAAAGCAAAATGGGTCACTAAACTGTCTGCGCTTCTTTGTGATGAAGCAGCAGCCAGTCCATGCAATTTTCGACGCAATTTTCATCATGGGTCATCTGGAAACAGCCTCTCTGTGCTTTAATACAGGGGCAAGGCTGCGTACATCCGACCCCCCTTACCCCACCATAGGTGGGAGCCTTTGTGGCACTGGGGTAATGTTGTTGTTGTTGTTGTCTTTCAAACTTATGGTTAACAAGTAGCTGGTATGAGTTAGTTTCTTTAAAAAAAAATTGGTTTGATATGATCATAGGTTCACTTCCCGATATAGAAAATGGACTTTGTTTTGGGGGTGGATTGTGCATTTGCTAGTATTGGTTTTATTTTAATGCAATAAATGGCATGATGTTGTTGGTACGTAGTATACATATTCTAGAGTTTGATGTATGTCCTTTAATGATGCCACTTGCTTAAATTTTAATGTTGTGAATGATGCATGGGTGGTGATGAGTTTTGAGTTCTGTTATTGAAAATGGTTTTAAAGTTGCATGAGTTTATTGAATGCTGAATACTATACTTTCACGTATAGCTTATCCAATAAAGTTTTTTCACTGACTAGTGACACGAAGGTCATTTATCAACTAGTTCCTGTTTCTTGTAGGTTACCGGCACTTCAATTGATCATATGCATTGCTTTAGTGATGCAGCTGGCCGTGTTCAAGAATGTGGTAAATTTAAATTTTATGTCCCAACCTTCATTGATTAGTAAATTTGTGTCATTAGAGAAACACAAAGAGAAAAAAGGTGCAGCCGAGTTTAGAGAATATGTTAACGAAGAGATGATCTCCGGTCAAGATCGCGCTTTTGAAAAAATCTTTAATGATTTGAATCATCTATTGGCAATTACTATAAGGATAGGCATAGCACGTTGGATGCACTATCTTGTCCATTTTTTGGATCGTTTTAAACTCTGCTACGAGTAATACGGAGTACTAGTTTCATTTAAAAATAAAATAGATGAATTTTTGTCCATGTGCATGATAATAATTCTAATACATTGCTATGCTGAAGTATGATTCTGCGGAAATGACTCGTAATCCTGATTTCTGCAGCACTGGATGCAGCCACGAAGGGGAATCGATATATAAATTCTTGTCTCAGGTATATTATAGTACCTGTCATTTTAGTCCAATCAACCAAAAGCAACAGTACGCATTCTCAAAAACCAATCAGCTGTTTGTCCGACCAAGGTTGCATTTGGTAGCATCAAGCACTTGATGCTTGATGCTAAATACAATGTAGAATTATTTGGAGGCAGGATGCATGATTTAATTCCTTCATTCAACTTGAATATGTCCAACCTCCTCTTAATGATTGAGAATCAAAATCCTTTGCTTAACCAATAAGCCTCACCCAACATTCGACATTTGGCGCTCAATGTGATCAAACGCATCCTATCTCCAAATTACCCTACATTACATTAAGCATCAAGTGCTTGATGCTACCAAACGCAACCCAAGTCTAACTCAAATCTATTGCTAGTACTTACTGGTTTCCAGAAAATGAACCCGTGTTCCTTCTTTTTTATTCTAACTTGATACTGTATATCACTAGACATCAGCTTACTCGGTTTTGGGAATTCATGTGAAACAGGTTAAATGAAGAAATCAAAGGCATAGACAGTCTAGCCGCTCAACTGTATCCTTTGCGGCTCTTCCATGATTCCTACTTCCTTATACACATTCATGAGCATAGATGTATCCATATACGTGTGCATGCATATTTATTTATACACACACACACTAGCTTATCTCTTTTTCAATTAATTGGATAGGGAGTCAACTTAATTGATAAACTCTTATCGGCTAGAAATCCTGTTGCATCTCCAACGGCACTCTAAAACTCCAAATATAGAGTATTGTCTTGCTCCAACAGAACTCTAAACATTGCTCTATTATAGAGCAACTTATCATTTGCTTCAAATTTGGTGCAAGGAATAGTGCTCCCCTATCCCCCTTTTTTCTTAATTTTCTTTTTAAATATCCATTTATTGTTTTTCTTTTTGATATACTCTCTCCGTCCCACCCGAATTAGATTTTTGGGTTGGGCACGGGGATTAAGGAAAAAGTGTTAGTGGAGTAGGTGTTGTGAGTATTGAAAAGTAAAGTAGGAGAGAGAAAGTGGGGTAGAGAATAATGAGCGGAAATTTGTTGTGAGTGTGAATGTGGGTCCCATTAAATAAAACACTTCCATTTTTGGGTTGTCCTAATTCGAATGGGACACCCAAAATGGAATTTTGTCCTAATTCGAGTGGGACGGAGGGAGTATATGACAAGATTTTACAACCTAAAAATATACAACCTAATAATGTTTATATATGTGAAACAATAATGATTGTTTTTACAATATTTATACTTAGTATCAGATTCGAAGAAAATTGTTGGAAATATTTGGTGCAACATTGCACTATTATAGAGAATTGTGAATTTTGTACGAAACTGCTGGAGATGGTCTTATTCTGCAGATTGACATGGTACTGTTAGCATTGCTGATGCTTTGAGATCAGAACAAGCATTTAGAAACTAAACTATTGTTCCATCTATTTTTCCTTCCCAATGTCTTTTAGAAATGATTTTTTTTCTTTTCCTTAATGACTATAAAGAAAAATCCTGAGAAGAAATGTGGATACCTTGGATTCAGCTGTGAATAAGCTCGTCCGATTTCCTTGATATTGATCTGCATCAAAGTACGCAACGTGCCTTTTGCAATATTTTGGGAGCAGGGCTTTGTGGCTTGAAGAATGCAATGACCTATGAAGACAGACAAAGCAAAGTGAAACTATTTCGTTTACTTCCCCCGTCCCAAAATTAATGTCCAAAAAGAAAATTCTCAAATAAATGTGTTCTTGATCGAGAGTAAATTTGATAATTTTTTGGATATTCATTCTGAGATGGAGGTAGTAATTGCTTTTTAGTTGTAATTGAAGGGTAACAATGATGTAATTCACTTTTAGTAGCATCTTTCCAATTCTATACCATTATTTTTGCTGCTTCATTGACATGCTTTTACTCTTGCGGTTCACATGAAATCAAGAGAATATGAAGTTTAGTTATTTTGGAATGTTTGGTTTGCTGCAATGAATTTACTGGCACATAACAATTCTACAGAACTCAATTCATCTAATTTTCGTGCCTGCTCGATATATAGCAGATACTCCCTCTGCACCATAATGAATGTCCATTTTTTTTTTTTTTAAATTTGCTCTTGATCAAGAGCAAATTTTAAAACTTTTTATGGACATCCACTTTGGGACAGGGACGGAGGAAGTATAAGGCTTCTTCAGACCACCGCATGCATTTGGCAGGCAAAAAAACGAGGAATCGCGCAAAACTCACGAAACAATGAAAAGTAACAATTGTTGGGACTGAGACTATAAATCAAGTATTTTGATGCATTTTCTAATGAACTACTAGTACATGTTGATATCTCACTTCAAGAATCCTCAAGCCCATCTACTAAGCAATAACACACCCTTAGGCATCATAGAAAGAGATGAGAACTATTCCCATTCAATTGTAGATGGAGGCTTTGATGTAATGTCTAGACAAACTCTGTTCACCCCTCGTACGCTGTTGCATATCTTTCTCGACACATCGTCCAGAAATTTGTGCTCAAAATAGTACCTGAAATATTTACAGTTTCAAGATTAAAAAGAAAACTGTACAAACTTATTAGCATTTACATACATAAAATTTATTTGCAAATTAAAATTTTGCTCACCAATCTGCGGTCATTCCATCATGACTAGTGACGGCTCTTAGTGCAACAGCATGAGAATGTGTTCTTTGATCTCCTTGCACTCCTGTTGTTAATATTGGTAAAAATACAGCAAAAGCTTGCCATATTTCATCATATATTCCAGCATTCTTGATTGCTTGAATATATATCTCATCCACCTGGAACATATATCCATTCATTAAATAGGATAATAGGAAAAAAGATAACAATGTTGTAGAAATTCTTGTAAAAATTAAGTCTATTACCTGACGGAGGATTTCCAACGCATTCCCTTGTGTGACATCGCCTGGAATCCGTACTGCAAGGCCTGGTCCTGGGAAGGGATGCCGCTTAAGGAATCCCACTGGAACGTTTAGGATTCTACCCAGTTCACGAACCTTCAGATACATGAGAAAAGGACTTAGTTAACATCAACTAACTATTCAGTTAAATCTACAAGTTTCACTATAAACAAACGAGAACTGCGAGGGTAACAAAGAAGTTCACAAATGGATAAAAATGAATCTATTTTGGTGAATTACTAGACAAATTGACGTAAAATGCTCCCTCCGTCCCAAAATGATCTTCCTACTTTTTTCGCTGTTATTGCGAATGAACTTTGAACAATAATTTTAGGTTGATTTAGTTGTGTCAAGGAAAATCTAATAGTACTTGTTATTGATAGTATTGTTGATGGTATATCACTAACAAGTTTTAGATTTTCATTAGTATAATTAAATCAACTTAAAATTATTGCTCAAAGTTCCTTCGTAATAACGGCGAAAAAAGTATAAATGTCAGTGGTTACTTCGTATAATATGATGTATAATATGATAGAGGGCAGTCTAGTGCTCAAAGCATCCCACACAATGAGTATCCGGGGAAGGATCCCCACGATAAGGGTGAAATGTAGGTAAACATTACCCTGCATGAATGCAAGAGGCTACTTCGTATGATATAGAATGTAAATAAATTGCATACCTCATCTTTAAATAGAAGTTTAAGTGGCTCAATTAGCTTCAACTTCATTCCTTTGGAAGGCCGCCAACATTATGATGACTCTTGATTGTGTGTGAGTGGGTCCTACCACTACCGGGCGGTGGACAAGATTCGATCACGTCCGGATATAAGGTTCCTTGGACCAAGAATGTAGGCCTCCTTCCCAATTTGTGGTCGAGTTCTTGAGCAAATGCATCAAAGATGGCAATGAATTCCTTTCCAATTATTTTTCTTTTCTTCTCAGGATCCACCACACCTTTCAGCTCACTAAGAAACTGCACTGAAGCATCAACACACGTGACTGGCAGATGAAGGTCCTTCTCAAATGTTTCCATCACCCGCTCTTGCTCCTTGTATCTTTCGTGAAACAAATACCATATTCAGAGACTTAGAATAACAACATGAACATATGCCAATTTTCTTCGCACATTCATACACACACACAATTGAACATCTATGTTATTCCACCTTCAACCAGAATTTGGACAAAATAGTACTCCCTCCGTCCCTAAATGAATGTAAAAAAAAAAAAAAAAAATTTGCTCTTGATTAAGAGCAAATTTGATTTTTTTTTGGACACTCATTCTGGGATGGAGGGAGTAAATTTTTGTTTCCTGTTCACAGTATCATTGCAATCTTACCTTAATAAGCCATTATCAACGAAAACACAGTGAAGCCTATCACCAATAGCCCTGTGAACAAGAGTGGCTGCAACTGTGGAGTCGACTCCTCCAGATAATGCACAGATGACATGATCTTCAGGCCCAACCATGTCATTGATGACTTCAATTTCCTTGTTTAGCACGTCTTCCATCTTCCACCCAGCGCTAACTCCACAAACATCAAAGAGGAAATATCTCAACGTTTCCATTCCTTCCGTTGAATGTGTCACCTTCAAAGGATTAAAAGGCAGTCACACTTTAGATTTGTAAGAACTCAAAACAATTCCATGAAAGACCAGTACTGTACCAAGCAACTATGATCTATACATGCAAAATGAATTCTGTCTTTCTTTATCTGAATAAAATAACAATAAAATATATGAAATATTAAATGTAATATCACTAAGTGTTATCTAAATAGCGAATTGATGATTGTGGAAATTCAGTTCAATACAAGTAACTTACAGTAGGAGATTTGATGAGAAACAACCGAATACTGGAAATGTCCGTCTCTTTTCTTTATTAGAGATGAACCAACAATATAACATGTTTGTAGACGTTTCAGATTGGCCATATCATGACAGCTGAGTTATTGTTCAACTTTTATCCCATACTAGTACTATAAGCTCAATAACTCTGGAATCAATTGGGGGTAATGTTTGCTATATTCAAGCACAGCACCAACTATTAAACTATGTTCTTGACATTCAAGTTCACTGTGCAATACAATAACTGGAGAACATATAGGATCTAGCTAAGGATTTGAATAAAACACTAAGAAAGTTTTGACTTGAAATTGAGGTGCTGGATACTAATTTATGGGTCACTGTACAGTAATCTAGTCTGAAACTTGGGTATTAAATTCACAATGGACCAGTGATAGCTGAAAGACTTCATAGGTAACTACTGATTTTAACCCCAGAATGTGCATATATGTACCCACCCAACCATCTTAATTCTTACGAGAAGAACCTATTTAACTTCCCCCATAAAGACTAAGGGCCTCTGTTCAAAACTCAATCCCTTTTTGAACATATTTAACTTCTACCATAAAGAGAGAACGACGAGGCTAATTACTCTTACAATCAAATCAACCAACCAATCATAAACATCTTTTATAGTTTGTGGCTAAAAACCCTGAACTAGTTAACATGGATATAACTTCTCCCAATTATTTTTGACAAATATAATTGAAAACAAACATATTGTGCCTCATTAAATGTGTCAATCATTATGAACCGAACTAAAGTACTAACCTCAATGAAAACATGACAAAATATAACCATGGCTGGCTGCAATAGTTGATCAATCAAGCTATGCAAAACATGATATAGGCTCGATGCATGTATGAGTTAGCTTGGCCGACTCAAATATATTCGAAAAATCAAAATGTAAACATGCAAATCAAAACAGAATATGGTTTATTTTATTTAGATGAACTTTTCAGCCTCACTCGTTTACACCCGTTGTGCTTGAAAGTCAAAACTAGCTTTTTCATGGCATCTGACAAGTTCAAGTTCTGGGACTTACTGAAATTAAAAGGAGCCAAGATTGAAACTAGGGCCACATCTTAATTAAAATTATTTACAAATATAACCAGAAACAAACAAACCAAGACGCAATTACCTCTGGATGATACTGAAGCCCATAAAACCTCCTTGCAGTATTCTCCACAGCAGCCACCGCCCCCTGCTTGCTACGCGCCACCACCTCAAACCCCTCCGGCAATCTTGCAGCCTCGTCCCCATGACTCATCCAAACAACCTGACTGTCACCAACTTCTTTATTACCATACAACCCATACAACCCACCAAAAGCAGCCTTCTTCACAACCTCAATCTCCGTACTCCTGATTCTCCCCAACCCTAACTTCCCCACCCAATTTCTGCACAATCAACTGCAACCCATAACATATCCCCAACACAAATACCCCATTCGACTCCACGTACTCCACAAACCCATCAGGGAAAGACGGCGCGTAGGGCGCGTGAACCGAGTGGGGCCCGCCGGAGAGAATGATTACTGATGGGTTTTGCTCAGTGATTTCTTTGAGTGAGGAAGTGCCGGAAATGCAGAGGGATAAGATGGAGAGGCTGCGGATACGGCGGGTGATGAGGTGGGTGTATTGGGAACCGTAGTCCAGGATTAGAACAAGATTCGATTTTAAGGCTTGAGCGTCCATTGGAGATGGGGTTTGCAGCTCCGGTGGCGGTGGCTGGTGAGGGAGGGGGCGGAGAAGAAGATAAATTGTGGGGTTTAAGATAGAGCAAAGGGGGCTAGGGTTTTTCAGGCTTGGCGGGAATGAGCCCTAAATATAATGACAGTTAATTTTACTTATTGACCTTATAGTTTTAAAGTTTTGCAAATACTCTCTAATAATATTTGGCATTACAATTTTATTTTATTTTTAAAATTTGAACCTAACAATTTGATAATGGAAAATAACAAAGTTACAAAAGATGGCTACAAAATGTGGTATATAAAATGAAGTGTTATAATTGTGTTGGTGTTCATGCTCGATGCAACAAATAAAATATCGTCACCTTATTTTGAATGCATTATTTTGTGAACTTCTTTTGTAATTCTACCATTGCCCTTTAATAATATTGATTCCATTTAAGGAACTGAGTTGTTCAATTTGACTTCAAAATCTCTAAGTCGATTAACTATGACTCGACACGGATCATAGTTTCATCCAAATCGAATTGAGCTGAATCGTGTAATCTTCTAATTCTCTATTTTTATTTTGCTTTGCTTCTCAAATTTGATTTGTCATCCAACAGAAGGTCTCTATAAACTTAAAGTTTGTGGATTAGTAAGTAATTTAATAAAATTTGAGGGGTGATTATCAAAATAAACCCACACCCAAAAAAGGGAAATGATATCTTTTTCAAATTCTTCTCCCTTAAATTATTGCGATTGATTCCTGAGGAGCCACTAAGATAATATTCCAAATATTTTAAGATTCGAATTTTTTATTGTTAAAAGTTTAAAATTTACCAAAAACAAATGAAGAAGTCAGAAAAAGTTTTTAGCGAGTTTCATGCCTCAATCATTACCAAGTTTCATGCCACATATCAAATAATCCCGCATAAGCGTTCCAAGTCTTACTCTGATTACATTTTATTTAATTGTACATTAATTGTAGCATAATAAAATTATACTAATATTATTTTTTTTGTACATAATGATAACTATTTTATAACGGACCAAACAAGAAGGCACGGTATTTATAATAAGACAAGAGAATAATTGTAACATGGTAAAATTATACTAAACAAGCGCAACAAACAAGTTTTCAGTAACGCTCACATGTACAGCTTCACACAACCAGCCGTCATCCTTACTGGCCGTCATCCTTATTCAGTAAATCCTACAACACTACTACCATTTTCAAAAGTAACAGTCCTCTTTTTCAGGTTTCTTGACAACATATTTATAACTGCAGCCACGTAACGTAATGAGCAGAGTGAATGGTCCGAATATCAAGAATCATTTCGAGTATCGCGTATTCTAGAGCTTCTTCAACAATCTCAATCACAATATTGTCAGTGTCAGATCTGATATCAACCCATTTTCCAGATTCTGCTATATCTTTCCCCATAAGCTGGTCCAGTGTGAGTGGCATTGTTCGTGGAATAGTATACCCTTCAACTTCTTTCATCACAGTGTTAACCACATTTGCTTCTGTTGGAAAATCCTGAACTCCCGATTTAATGAAAGACGAAAAATAAAATTGATGTAAATCAACTAGGACTTCCTTAATGCAGTCATAAAGGAGTTTTTGGTCACAAGAAGATTCAGATGAACATCCCTTCACTAAAAACCCGTCCCAATCAAACCGACAGGTTTGGTAAACTTTCTTGATATAGCTGGAGATTGTTTCATAGTCCATTGTCTCGGTACTCAAACTGATTTCTGGATGCTCGTCAAAGTTGAGGTGAAGTGGTCGCAGTGAAGGTTCCGCTGATGCCAATGAAATCATATTTCTTAGCACAAATGCAGTTAAAGGTACAGAAAAAGTTTTTTTTTTTTTTTTTTACTTTAATTCATATTATAGGAATATGGAGCTACCTGATTCGGTGATGCTGCTCGTGGGACTGCTGGCATCATCCATGAAACAGGGCTGAAGAATAGAAACTGGACTAGGATTTTCTTCTTCGTCTTGATCCCTACTTGTAATTTGCAACTTGCTGTTATTTACAGTACTCGATGAAGAAAGCTCTGTTGAAAATCTTGAGAGCCCATTTTCTGAAGGCGATCCCTGGAAAAATAAGTCCCAAAATGCAAATAATGAATAAATACAAACAACAAACAACGATGATCATATGCATTCAAGAGAAAGGCAAGTTGCCTTGGCATCCGCAAACACACACAACACACAACACACACACACGCACACTGTTTACCATTCTTAATCGTTCTGAACATCTTTTTTCCTTGAATATTATTGGTCTATCGTTGCTGTTTTGCTCCTGGGAAGCTTCAAGAATCTTCATATAACCTGTTGAAACATAGTCAACTTTGATTATTTTTTAACAACACATGTAAATATGATTTGTTTGTGAAAATAAGAGTAAACTTGCCCCTGGTGCTCGAATCACATATCATATATGGATCATAAAGCATGAAAGATCTCTTTTGTGTCTGCAAACTTTTCTCGTAAGCCAACTGAGAATTACCATAAGGAGAAAACCTCATTTGTGCAGATACAGCACCGTCATTTTTCTCCCATTTAGAGTTAAGAGCATCCATTGACTCATGCTTTGGAGACGACAATAGTATCCCCTCCAAGGTTCTTGGAGTTTCTTTCCTTAATAATGCCTCGAACATCTCGACTTTTCTTAACCTCTCAGAAAGGTGTTTCTTAGCCTCCACAAAGATGTCCAATTCTCCTCTCTTAAGATAGCTGATAGTTGACTTTTCTTGACTGATGCCTGATTTCTGAGAATTTTGCGTATTGTTTTGATCAGGCTTCGAGATTCCTAAGCTTTTCGATGCGTCCATATTCTTGTTCCCCTTGTTTGAATACACATACCGAGATTTCACAACCCTTCTCCACAATGATTTCTCCCTTGTTTGCTTGCCAACCTCCTTTTGATCTTTAAATGTCGGAACGATTTGCAGACTCGTTTTCTCAAGCTGATAACTTTTTATCCTTCTAGAACTCGAACGTTTTGCATGTTTCAAAGGGATTTGATTGCAAAATCCTTTGTCATGTGAAGATAACGCTGATGACATTTCTCCAAAAGGGTTCTGATCTTCTATGATTCGTGCACCATTTTTTGCCTTCTTATGCTTCTTCTGAACAGAGATTTTTGTAATTAGCACCTTCAAAATACACTTTTCTTGGAAAAACAAATAAAAACCGACTACATTTTTATTTCAATCTGGAAACAAGCGAACTCTTTCTTAACACAATTCACAATCAAACTGCTTTTAATGCAGTAAACCAATAAATCTGAAAGATGGAATAACAAGGGGAAAGCACAATGATCAAAGGACATTGTATGTTCTTAGACTTACATTAATACGCTGAGAATTTTCGGCGAAGCCGTTATAAATTTCAGCTTTGCTCTTTGTTTGCTCTGCCCCTAAAACACCAAAATCAAGATGTTCAGATATTCAACCTATGTAAGCATCAAACCAATAGCAAGCCATTTCAACTACAAATACATTTCCTCTTCACCATTTGAACCAGATTTGGAACTGGATTCATTTCAATAAAACTTGTCAACAAAAAAAATGTCCAATACTACCCCGTCCCCAAATGAATCACAATTCAAGCTATATGTATCATACTCTATCAAAAATATTCTTTCCCTGATTACCCTTGTAGCTGAGAATCAAATACTACCCCGTCCCCAAATGAATGTCCTAATTTGTTCTTTCTCATAAGTATATTATTTGCACATTCATTTTGGGACGGAGGTAGTACAATATAGTGGCCCTCGAACACACGTACAAATTTAAAGCTACTGTATATACTCCCTCCGTCCCAAAATGATCTTCTCATTTAGCTTATTTCATTGTCCCAAAAAATTCTTCACGTTTCTACAACCTAGGCTTAGAAGTGCCCAAACAAAACATGACTAGTGAATCAAGTGTTCATATCCTTAAAAAGTTTGAATAGTCAAATGTGAAGTTCATTTTGGGACGGAGGGAGTAGTAAGCAAGGGAGTTTTACCACTTACTAATTAGAGCTTTGTTTCCATGGCTGTCATTGAGAAGTAGCTTTTGAATGGAGCGGCAATGGTGAAAGTCAAAAATACCACTGAATCCAAACATGCATCCCAAGTTTTTTGAGTCAATTATATCAGGGCTATTTGGGGTTTTCTTTTCCATCACTAAATCAAACAGTTTGCGCGACTCAATTTTCATTATAAGTAACCCTGAAAATCAATAATCAAGAAGATGATTCAGCATACATCATGAACATGAACAAGTGGTGACAAACTAATTGTTTCTAAAAAAAAAATGTAAAGGTTTCCCAGTAAACTACTCCCTCCGTCCCAAAATATCTGTCGCTTTAGACTATTTCACACATACTCCCTCCGTCCCAAAATGATCTTTACGTTTGACTATTCAAACTTTTTAAGGATATGAACACTTGCTTCACTAGCCATGTTTAGTTTACACACTTTTAAGTCTAAATTGTAGAAATGTGAAGAACTTTTTGGGACAATGAGAAATGGCAAATGAGAAGATCATTTTGGGACGGAAGGAGTATGATGAATGCATGTTTGAAAGACTCAATTTCCCTTAAAATAATGCTTGTACAAGAGATCATTCACAATCATTAATTAATAAGGGTATACTTGTGACAACAGAGTAAAAATGTCTTGCTAATAGTAAAACGACAAATATTTTGATTTTATTTTTTATTTTTTATTTTTTAAAGCGACAAATATTTTGAAACGAAGGGAGCGATAGAGATAGAGGTACCTGAAAGCTGAATTAGCCAATGCGTTGTGCTAGTGAGTGTGTTTCAGTGTGTGTATGTGAGAGAGAGAGAGAGAGAGAGAGAGAGAGAAGGGTATGAACAAACTAAAAGACCCAGAGAGAGAGAGAGAGAGAGAGAGAGAGACTTGTGTGTGTTTGTGTGAGGAACAACAAGAAGGCTCCAACTTCAACTTGTGATCATTTGACAGTTTCTTTTATTTCTATCAATAATGAGAAGAAAGAAGACATTTGACTTATTAAACACTTTACATAACCGAAATTTTTGGTTATGAGCCGCCTAGAACAATTTTAAAGTGACCTTTCTAAAAATTACTGTCAAAGATGAAAATTTTAGGATTAGTCTCACAATCAATTGGTAATAATATATGAAACATTATAATTTAATACTTAAATTTAATTTAAAGTGGGGACAAAAATTTAATGGACTGTTATTTTTTCCATTGTAGAAGTGTGGTGGGGGTTCGGGTAGGGACCGCGACCACCACCACCACTCTCCACATTAGTATGATATTGTCCGTTTTGGGCTCAGCCCGCACGGATTTATTTTGGGTCAACTCCCAAAAGGCCTCATACTAATGAAGTGGGTGCTCTTATATACCTTGCAATTGTTTCCTCAATTGCCGATGTGGGACTTTGGGTTGCCACCCAACAGTACGGTCGGCCGGACAAAAATTTGACTCTCTTTTTTAATTTCACATATTCTCTCTAGTTCTTCTTATTGGCACACATAATATGATGACTATCACCTGATTTATATTCGAACAATAGAAGTCCAAAACCTAATTTAAGCGGAATGCCAACATTTTTGAAACCTACTTTAACAAGGAAACTCAATTCCCTACACCTAGTCAAACAAGAAATTCCCAGAAACCCTGAATGACTCGAATTTAGTTTTCTTTTCCTTCTTGCTTTTGACTCCACAGCTCAAAACTTTATGCTTCTCCATGCTTAGCTGAACTTTGGTCTTAAGCACGGACACTTGGACTTTGGGCGACATTTAAATTTTGAGTTGCGTGGAGATAGATCATCGACCCTTAGACTTTGGGTGTAACTTAATATTAAATGGCAGTACATCGGAATAGTTCAATTTACATATTGAATGTAAAACTTGTAAATCCTATCTAGGGTAAGTCCATAAAAATAAAATAGTTATTTAAATGGAAGAAGTATGTCTCCTTATTTGTTTTTATTTTATACCATTCCATCCCTCTTTAATCTACAAAGTCAACAAATTAATTATACTTTGACTAAAGCTTTATGGAAAAAATAACCATCCTAAAAATAAAGTAATTTTTTTTATTGATTCAACATTAGTAATATTCTCATTAAAAGTTTTTAGTTTTTCAAAAAAATATTTTATTTTTGCTGTAAAGCTTTAGTCAAAGTATAATTAATTTGTTGACTTTTTGTAGATTAAAGAGGGACGTTGTAGTATTGCATTAATAAGGAAGAAAATATGTCACCATACAAGCAATCATCGACTAGCCGTTTGGAAGGTTATTTTATTGTTGCATGCAAGGCCGTTTGAAAGCAAGCATCGGTGATTAGTCTAAGTATATTTTAATCAAAATTATTTAGTTTTATAAAATAATACTAACATTTTCCAATTAAAATATGATTTCTTTTTCATTTAAAAATATATTACTCCTTATAAAACGAGTTACGTATCAACCTTTGTTGACTCAATCTATCTTACAGAGACACACAGTACCAACACACACTAAAGACAAGAGCAGTTTGATTAATCTAATTATGATGATTAGTTTAAAACCACAGAGAGCATAATTAAGCCTTAACCAGAGTTTGATCCACTTAGGCATATTAAGGTTTTCGTGAAAAATAAAAAATTAAATAAGCCCTACCGTTTATTTTTGAAAAAAAATGACCCACAAGTTTCTTTTTAAATAAATTATTTTGTTCTCAAGTTTCTTATTAATTAAAATGCTCGATTTTTTTTAATGCAGTAGTATACTAGTATATCATACTGCATGCAATATACGGTAATACAAAAATATGATATTGCATCGATACTACTACTGCCTCCTGCCACCACCATTGCCGCCGTCGATCACCGTCGCTGGAATCTGGCAGCCGGAATCCGACAGTTGGCCGCCGGAATCCGGTCGCTTATTGTCAGAATCTGGTCTCCGGTCACCGCCGCCGCCTCCATGCAATATTATCTGATGATGCAGTACATTGCCGGATAATACTGTATGAATAATACAATATGTTGTGAGAAACTTTCGGGCATTTTGAAACATGTTTGAAACTTCCCGGGCATTGCCCCAATATTATTTTTAGTTATATTAACCCATTTTTACATTAGAAATAAATAAAAGGATAATAAAAATAATCAAACTTAAATATTGATTAAAAGTTCAAACTAGGCCAAAATACTTGTTATTTGAATCTTTTGTACTATTTACCTAGTACTACCTCCGTCCCAGCTCAATGTACACTTTTACTGTTCATGTGGTCAATTCATTCGAACTTTGACCATTATTTTGTGAAAATCTAGCTATTATTATACAATTTAAAAGTTATTGTTTTATTGTTAGGAATAGTATTGAATAACATCTTTCAAAATTGCATAAAGATATATAGATTTTCATAAAATTAAGGTCAAAGTTTTGTCAAATTGACCACAAAAATCAAACAGTGCACATTGAACTGGGACGGAGGTAGTATACGTTATTTACAAAATAATTTTAAACAGATAGATGAGTGCTATATGAGTAGTATAGTCGAAATTAATAACACTAGTAATTAATTTAGTGGTTTCAGTACCAAAATATTTTTGATACTAAAACTACTAAATTTGATGATATTTTGCTAGTAATATGACATTACGACTAACATTTTTTACTCTTGAAATCAATAGTATGAGCTAGTACCAAAATTAAGCATTCCGTACTGCTCTAATTAATATGAGTGCATCTGCATGTGTGTGTGACAGAGGGTGAGGAAACACGTTAATCTTAAAAGGGTCAGCCGACAAATAGTAATTTGTTTTAATCCATCTCATCTCCGCTTACTTTCCTTTTTGTCTGTCTCAATTTAAGGTTTTTACTTTACTTTATTACTTAAAAGGAACAATGGACCCACCTGTCATTCTCACAATAAAAAATCCCTACCCACTTTCTCTCTTCTACTTTACTTTTCACACTAACAATATTTACTTTATCTTAATTTCCGTACAAAAACAAAGAACGTTAATTAGGGACGGAGGGAGTAATAATAAATACAAGTATCAACTACGAGTAGTTTATTATTATTTTATACTTTTTTAAAACAAAAATACGAGTGGTTGATGCTGTATTTGGAATTTTTGGGTTACCGGAAGTTATTGCATTTGGTGGAAGAATAACTAGCAAAGTACTCTCTATGTCCCGAACCGTCGGTGGCGTATCCATGATTTAGATTTAGGGTGTGTAAAACTTAATGCATTATAAAAAAAAAATCAAGATAAAATAATACTCCCTACGGCCACAAATATAAGCAACACTAAAGGATTTCACATAGATTAAGAAAATAATTAATGTAGTTAAATCATCTTGATTTTACAAAAAAGAAGAGCAAAAATGACTTAATAGCCCTTACCAAGTTATAATTATGGAGTAGAATTTGTCTTGAAAAGTGAATCAATTATTAGGGGTATTTTTGGAACAAAATTATTAAATGATCTTGAAATCCCATAGAATTGCTTATATTTGTGGCAAAAAAAAAAAAAAAAAAACCATGTTTGTTGCTTATATTTGTGGCCGGAGGGAGTATACATCATTTTTATAAATATAAAAATAAAGATTACAATGTTTTTCGACGCAATGACATTTCTTGAAAGAATTTTATGACTTCATCAACGATTACATTATCTAGCACATCTTTTTCAACATAAGACACAAAATCATTTAGCATATCATCCCCATACGATTACGCAACTCGAACTTAACAAGCTTCATTCCAGATATTATCATTTCGACTGTTGCAGTTGCAACAGGTAAAATTAATGTTAATTTGATCAACAAATATACTAACGGATAAGTCTTATGTTTGTTCTTTGCAACCAACTTCTGAGCAAGACCACTAGTTTCAACAGATAAGTCTTATGCTTGTCCTTTGCAACCAACTTCATGGTCGACTTTATAATTGTTCTTGGAACAACTATGAACTTCTCAGTTGTTCTTGAAACAATTGTCAACAAATCATGAAGTTCTCAGTTGTTCTCGAAATAATTATGAAGTTCTTAGAAAATCAGTACGTGAACAACTGTGAAGTTGTTCTTGCCGGAGCTTGTTGTCGCCGGTCAGATTTGGTAGTCATCGAAGTTGGCGAGACAAAAAGTGGTTGTAGGTGATGCCGAAAAAGTGGAGAAGACATCGGAGGAAACACAAGTGAACAAACACGGGTTAACAAACTCGATATTCAAAGGAATCCTGTTGGTCCCAAAGACACAACAAGGGTATGAAAGGAGGCTAGAGGGGGGGGGGGTGAATAGCCTACTTAAAATTTCAACCCTTTTTCAAAATTCAACCAAGTGCTTACAATCTTGAGTTTGCGGTCAAGTAATAAACCGTGCGGTCAAGATGTAATATGCACAGCGAAGTTTTCGATAGAAATAAGGTAAGGTTGTTTTTGATGAAAATCTCTAAGTGGATTCTTTCTCACGGTCAGGTAGTTCCGGTCAAGAAAGATGCGGTCAAGGATGTGCGGTCAGAGATTTGCGGTCAGATGGTTGAGAGATTGAAAGTTGTTGTCTTAGAAGTTTTTGGCAAAAGATAAGTTAGTCAGATTTTAACTTAGGCAATGTGGAGAACAAACAAACACAATTCACAATACGTTCTTAAATCTGAAAGATCAAACACTAAAAAACAAACAAGATTAATATGAACAAGTGAAGAACAAGATGAACAATACTTGAAGGTAAAATGACACAAGTATTTGGAAAGGTTCGATCTGTTAAAAGATCTACGTCATTTACCAAAATGGTCAGTCTTGGATTTTGAATGGAGGTATATATTGATTCTTGAGTGTACAGATTACAGAGATGAAGCTTTGAATCAACACCTACTTTCTATGAAGAATAAATCCTAGACTTAGACCAGTGTATCCCTTTTGATGCAATCTATGTGATTGATCAATTGGGGTGAGTGTGTGTGTAAGAATCAGAAGCTCTTTAAATCTAAGTGATTGTAGAGCCTAATGAATCTTAAGTGTTACAAGGCTTGAGATGACTTGAATGTTGCTGGAGATCTTTGAAGGTTTGAAGGTGAGTTCTTTGAAGATTCAAAGGATTCTGGAAATCTTGAGTATGATCTTCAATCACCAAGTATTTTAACAGCAATTTCTCTCTTAGAATCTCAGCACTTGTTCAATGAAGAACTTAAGGGCTATTTATAGCCTTGAATGAGAAAATAGCTGTTGGATTTACTTGGGCTCCAAGTTGAAGGACAATGAGCTGTTGAATTCTGATTGGAGCTCAATCTGAGTTTGTCCTTTTTGCAGATAAGAGGTGGTCCCACTTAGATGAATTTCAAATTTGAATTACTTGGGATCCAAGTTCTGCAACGTTCTAAACTAACCATAGTTTGACCATGGTTAAGTTTGAACAAACTTGGGTTCTTGGACAACTTCATCATTTGCGGTCAAGGCCTCACGGTCGAGTGGCTTGCGGTCGAGGGGTCAAATGTGACCTGTCAAGATATGCCACAAAGCTCACGGTCACTGACTTCCGGTCAAGTGATTCACGGTCAAGTGGTCTTCCACGGTCAGGTGGTCTACCACGGTCAAGTGAATTCACGGTCAAGGTCTTGACCACTAGTATTCCAGACTTAGAAAATTTTCAGCCTATCAATCTAAAGCCTATACTATCAAAGTGGACTATTCTAAAAATGAAGTTTAACACTTCTTTACAATATATCCTAAAGTCCACAAAAATATAAAATTAGGTTATGGGATCAATCAAATCTAGGTAATAGGAGTGGTTTATAATAAGCATACCCAACAATCTCCCCCTATTTGATTGAGACCATTACCTACTATAACAAAGGCTAATTCATTGTACTTGGTAATAACATGTTTTCAAGAAAATAATATTTTATTAATTTCATGCCCCAAGTTAATGCACACTCTAAGCCAGTGTCATAGATTTCTATCAGCCTAGAAGGATAAAAAATACTAATCCTAGCAAGATAGACATATAAGGTTTGAATGCATTTTTAGAGAAAATAACAATAAGTAAGCAAATGCATCAAACTATCATTCAAGAGGCACTCCACAAAAGTATAACCATTAAAGTGAGGAGTGCAGACAAAAGAGATTAAAGTTTTACAAACCCAAATAAAAAACAAACAGAAATAAAAATTGTTTTGAGACAAACATTAACAAATTGTTTCAACATGACCACACACGGTCAGTTCAAATGGTGCGATTAACCAAGATATGGATCTCCTTTAAAGTAGAAAAGCTTAGTTGAGAGGCCAACTCCAGGTATGATGATGGGGTCCTTGAGGTCATTTACTTCCAGGAAGTCTGAGTTGTTTACAGTTGGAAATTCAAAACTATCTTCACCTTTATCTTCTTCTTCTCTAGCAATCCTGCTTCCATGCCCGGTCGCTTGATTTTGAGAGGAGGATCCTTGAGAGCTAGCAAGGTTGTCCACGGTCAATTGTAGGGTAGAAATCTTGCTAATCACTTCCTGCACATTAGTGTTAGAAATTTCATAAACCCTATCAATTTTTGAGGTTTGACCTTCTAGTCTTTGAGTGTGGACTTGCATGGCTTGCCTCATAGCAATCCTACAGAAATACAGGTATTGATCTCTGCCTTGAGAGAGGATTTTACTTTATCCATTTTCTCAAACAAAAAATTCTTATCATGGGACATAGCCTTGGTCAGCTCCAATGGTCAGCTCCAATCCAGCTCCTTCAATGATCTTGACCACAGAACGGTCAATAGCGAAAGATTGTGACTTGAGCTCTTCCTTTAGGTCAGCATGGGTAATAGGAGCGGTTGAGGAGGATGCGGTCGAGGCAGTGTTGGGGTTCACGGTAGCTAGGCTTTCAAGAATAGCCTTTGTAATATTCTGACTCTCCCCCTTAATGGTCTCAACAACCGAAGCCTTGAGTAGATCAACCTCATTCTGTAACTTAACTTGGTTTGCAGCAAGCTTTGCAACCTCACTCTGAGTATCAAGATTGATTTGCGTTAAAGTTTCAACTGCGGTCAGTAGATGAGCCAAAGGATCAACCGAGCTATCAGATGCGATCGTGGCTTGAGTAGTTCTAGGAGGAGAGAGAGCAGGAGATTTAACTAACGCATCATCATCATGATCACTGGGTACACAGTCGCCATCATGACCGTGACCCTGAAACTCAGCCTTACCAACAGTTTGGTCATCAACCTTTTCATCACTGAAATCAGGACTATCAACATCAACAGTTTTCTCAGCATTTTTACCAACACTAGCTTCAATATCTACACCAGCTTCAACATCTTGATTACCAGATTCACCACTTGATTCTATCAATTCTACATCATCTGGTTCATCAACTAACTAAAGAGTTTGCTTGACCTTTTGACGTTGCGGTTGAGTAGAAGCTATTTCAACATCATCATCACGGTCACTCTGCATAGGTGAACCGAAGGGAGTGAATACTGGAGATGCGGTCGAAGGAGGTGGTCTTGCAACCTTGGATTTCTTGGAGGTTTGGATGGGACTGAGTGAAAGGTCCCTCTTTTTGGATTTCTCCCCCTGAGACGAAGCAGGGAGTACAGGAGACTTTGATTTTAAAGTTTTGGATGGAGCGGTCGGAGAGGACACGGCAGGTTTGGAGACCGTTGTTTTGGAGATGGGTGCGGTAGACTTGGTTTTGATTGGAATGGTAGGAGGGATTCTGGAAGGGAGCTTGACCATTGAAGGGTCTTTGATAACAACTCCTGTCAATGGTCTGATTTTGGGAGGAGCGGTCGAGGCACTAGCAACGCCTTTGCCTTTGATTCTTTTTGACACTTGTTCTTCCTCAGCTTCTTCAGTCTCTTCCTCATCCTGAATGGAAGTTGACTTTCCAGGATCATCAATACCTAGAGCCATTCTTGCTGCTTTGGTGTATTTTGGAGCAACATAGGGTTCTTTTGGATCACGGGTGAGGTACTCTTGATACTAGGTATCACCAAACCGATTGCGGAAAGTAGAACGCATGGTCTTGATATCAAAAACTTTAGATAGAGAAATAGGTACCTTGGCATCCTTGTCTTTGCCAATTGCTTTTCTCGTTTCAGGAATGAACTTAAAGATCATGGAGAGAAACCTGGAGTTTTTCTTGTATCTTCAGAGTGTGGTTCTTGAGATTTCTTAGATGATTTGGTTGTTTGAGATGGTTTAGGAGCCATTTAAATAGAGAAAGTGAGAAGAAATGGTGAAGGAGAGAGAGAGGGATGAACTGGGTTTGTAGAGAGAGAATTAGAGAGAGAGAAAATAGAGAGAGAAAGTGGAGGGGTTTCTGATAAAAAGAATATTCAGAGAGGTGGAGGAGAGAGTAGTGGAACGGTTTGTACAGAGAAGTGGGAGGTTAACTCTGCAAAATTCAGGGATTTGACCAGAGATGTCCTTTTGCCATAAATGCATGGATAGCGACGGCGGACATAAATAGGGAACAAAATTAATTGCAAATGATTTGAATTAAATAAAAATGAGGGAAAAGAGGAAATTACAAAATTACCCCTTTGGATGACTAAGATGATCCTGAAAGTTTGCTAAGTTAGAAACACTTACCTGGTCACCTAGCTTTTTGCGGTCAGGTGCTTGACCGTGATTATTGCGGTCAAGATAGTTACCTTGGCCTATGAATGCTTCTTTGAAGCAGTGAACGGATATCATCATTTTCCCATGCGGTCGGCCTCTTTGAAGCCTTGAACAAATTTCATGTCATGCGGTCGATATTGAATGTGGTCAACATAGATGCGGTCAGAACACTTTAAGGATCTTGATACTTCGACCGCGGATACTTGATCGGTGAGATATAATCGACCGTGATTGCTTTACCGGTAAGGGTGTTGACCGTGACCTACTTGTTTTTGAACTTGGATAAAACATAAGACATTAGCACAATCAAAGTATATGGACAAGTAATTAAAGTTCTAGCATACCCATTTCTCCTCTAAGATACCTAAATCTTTTGGAATCCAAAGCCTTGGTGAGAATATCTGCAATTTGATTGTCAGTACTCACATACTCTAGATGGATATTACCTTTTTTCACATGATCCTTGATAAAGTGGTACTTGATATCAATGTGTTTGGTTTTTGAATGCATGACAGGGTTGTTGGAGACAGCAATAGTAGATGTATTGTCACAAAAGATTGGACAATTTTCTTCGTTGATTCCGCAGTCAACCAATTGTTGCTTCATCCAGAGCACTTGGCAGCAGCAGCTTCCAGCAGCTATATATTCAGCTTCTGTGGTAGATACAGAGACTGAGGCTTGTTTCTTGCTTGCCCATGAAACGAGTCGATTTCCAAGGAAATGACAAGTTCCACTTGTGCTTTTCCTGTCTATTGTACATGCTGCATAATCTGCATCTGAGTAACCTATAAGATCAAAATTTGAATCTTTGGAGTACCAAAGTCCAAGGTTAATAGTCCCAGATAGATATCGAATAATACGTTTAACATCAATAAGATGTGCTTCTCTAGGATCAGCTTGATAACGAGCACAAACGCAAACACTAAACATGATATCTGGCCTACTAGCAGTTAAGTAGAGGAGAGAGCCAATCATACCTCGATATAAGGTTTGATCAACCTTCTTACCTTTCAAGTCTTTATCTAGCTTGTTACCAGTAGCCATAGGAGTGTCGTATGCCTTTGCATTTTCAAGTCCAAATTTCTTGATAAGGTCCTTTGTGTACTTTGCTTGATTGAGGAAGATGCCTTCAGCACATTGTTTAATTTGAAGCCCAAGGAAGAATGTTAATTCTCCCATCATGCTCATCTCAAATTTGCTTTTCATTAGTTTCTCAAATCGCTTACACAACAATTCATTAGTAGAGCCAAAAATAATATCATCTACATATATTTGAACTAATAAAGTATGATCATGATATTTAGCAATGAATAGAGTTGTGTCAATCTTACCACGCTTGAAGCCTTTCTCTAGGAGAAATTTAGATAGAGTATCATACCATGCACGTGGAGCTTGTTTGAGTCCATATAAAGCTTTACGGAGTTTGTAGACATGATTTGGAAATTTGGGGTCTTCAAATCCGGGCGGTTGAGCAACAAAGACTGTTTCTTGAAGTTCTCCGTTGAGAAATGCACTCTTCACATCCATTTGATATAGCTTGAATCTTTTGTAAGAGGCATAAGCTAAGAATATCCTTATAGATTCGAGTCTTGCAACGGGGGCAAATGTTTCATCATAATCAATGCCTTCTTCTTGTCTATATCCTTGTGCAACCAACCTAGCTTTGTTCCTTGTGATGCTTCCATTCTCATCCATCTTGTTTCGGAACACCCACTTTGTACCAATCACTCCTTGATCTTGTGGCCTTGGAACTAAGGTCCAGACTTTGCATCTTTCAAATTGGTTGAGCTCTTCTTGCATAGCAACAACCCAACTTGAGTCTTGGAGTGCTTCATCAACTTTCTTAGGTTCAACTTGAGATATAAATGCTGTAAGTGCATCGTAATTTGATCTTCTTGTTCGAACACCAGAATGCAAGTTACCAATGATATTCTGAATTGGGTGATCTCTAACCTCACGAACTTCTTGAGGTATATCTGGTTGAGTTGATGGTGGTTGTAAATCTTCTAGTGGTACATCATTTCTGCCATCCCAATCATAAGTAATTTGAGGGATAGGTTCTTCCACATTGATGGGTGTTTCAACTTCAACTCCATTTGAGGTAGCAGCAGATGTGGTAGTTTCTGGTGCTTCATATGAGGTAGATGGAGGTGCAGTTGAGGTAGATGGGTTTCCTTGAGTTGATTGATTTTGTGGTTGATTTGTACCTATCTCATTAAGCTCAACAAAATCATCAGCAACATTTGGAGCCATATGTGGCTCAAGGAACGAATGTTCATCAAAAGTAACATGGACAGATTCAACTATCTTAAAAGTGGTTTTATTAAATACACGAAAAGCTTTTGAGTGTTTAGCATACCCAATAAATATACCTTCATCGGCCTTAGGAGCAAATTTACCTCGATGTTCTTTACCGTTGTAGAGTATGAATCATTTGCATCCAAATATCTTGAAGTATGTTATGTTGGGGGTTCTTCCTCTCCAAAGTTCATAAGGAGTTTTGTTGTAGGTCTTGTTGATGAGGAATCTATTTTGAGTGAAGCATGCTGTGTTAACGGCTTCAGCCCAAAAGTATTGAGGTAGCTTTGCTTCAGCAATCATAGTCTTTCCAGCCTCTATCAATGTTCTATTTTTTCTTTCCACTACACCGTTTTGTTATAGAACTCCAGCAGCAGAGAAGTTGTGGTCAATACCATGATCATCACAGTACTGAGCAACACCGTTGTTTTTGAATTCTGTACCATTGTCGGATCGAACACTAACGATGTCATCTTCCTTTTGTGTTTGGAGCTGTCTAAAGAGTGCGGTCAAAATGTCATAACAATCATCTTTGGAGCTCATCATCTCGACCCACGTATATCTTGAGTAGTCATCTACCACAACTAAGGTATATCTATTTCCTCCAATAATTGCGATAGTAACAGGTCCAAACAAATCCATATGTAGCAGTTGCAAACATCTAGAAGTTGAGGGTGTGGTCTTGCTGGAGAAAGACACCTTCGGTTGTTTGCCTAGTTGACATGCTGTGCACTTCTCATCGTGGTGATCAGCTACTTTGGGTAGACCACGAACTAGATTTTCTCTTCCAATCTTGGAGAGATACTTGAAGTTTAAGTGACTTAGTCTTTTATGCCACAGCCAACTATTCTCACTAACATTCTTTGCTACAAAACAGAGATTAGAAGAAATGCAAGATGAAGTAAAATCAACAACATAAACATTTTTCTTACGAATCCCTTTGAGCAAAGTGACGCCGGATATGCCATCTTTGATGAGACAGAAATTTGAAGTGAAGTGGCATTGCAATCCTTTGTCGCAGAACTGAGATATTGAGAGTAGATTGTGTTGTAGTCCAATGACTAGAGAGACTTCTTGGATGGTGATTTTTCCTTTACGAATGACTCCATATCCTACAGTCTTTCTTTTGTTATTATCTCCGAAGGTTACTGATGGCCCTTTTTCTTCACGGACATCTTCCAATAAATTGATATCTCCGGTCATGTGCCTTGAACAACCACTATCGAGATACCATAAACTTGATTTATCCTTGAAGTGTCCAGCCATTAAGCAGAGGACCTATAAAATAAACATTTAAGAACAAGGTCCCCTTTTTATTCTTTTGGGTCCAAAGGGTTAGCAACTTTTAACAACCCACACTTGCCTCACAGAAGGGGGTTTAAGCCTTCTGGGATTTGATGTGAATCTTAAAAGACATTCAGCAGCCTTGTGACCATAATCATCACACACGGAACAATGGTGGAAGCCACCCAACTGAGGGTTAACAAACTTCGTTGTGGTCTTGAGCACAACATCGTTAACTGGTATGGAAGATCTCTCCTGAACAAAGTTCAATTTCTTGAACTTGACCGCATGACCCTTGTTTGCGGTCGACATGCCGTGGAAGGCTACTCGACCGGATCTTGAGGTTGATGCGCGGTCGTGTCCAGGTACCTTACCAGAGTATTCCTCTGCGGTAGAATCTTCCATGACTTTTTCTTTCAACTTTGAAGCCTTGCCAGTTTGATACTTAGGGTAGACATAGTGGAACTCTAGTTTCTTCTTTGGTTCTTGTCTTTTACCCTTAGATTCTTGATGTTTAGCTTTTGACCCTTCCAAAGTTTGCTGGGTAAATTTCTCATCTCTTTCACAACAAGATGCACATTTAAAGTTGTCACTAGTTTGGAATCCCAAGCCTTCCTTATCACCACTAGACTTTTGGTATTCTAAGATTTGTTCCATAGTGACACGAGAATTGGTCCACTCATTAGTGATCCTTTTCAGGTCGTTTATCTCAGCAACCAATTCTTCGTTTTTAACTTTAAATATAGCATTTTGTTCTTCTAAGAAACGGTTTCGATCAGTAAGAGGAGTCATACTCTTGATCTGCTCCTTAAGGAGGGTGAGTTCAGATCTTAATAGAGATTTCTCCGTCTTAAGCTGGGAAATTTCTTCAGTTGAAAGTGCTAAAGCTTCCTTCATGCCAGAGAATTTACTAATTACCTGTTCAGCTTTTGCAAACATCTTTTCTTGTTCATCGGGGGATATGTCAAATTTGACTTGTGGTGTGGTAGACAGAACTTCCTTCACTTTGGGGTTTAGTAGAGCCTTCTTTGCTGCACTCACATCACATCTTGAAAATAGAAGATCACCATTCTTTTGAACCGGAGTTAGGAATCCTTTTTCTGCAAGTTCATAGGCCGTATAACTTATCCGTTTAGGTTTTGCATTTGGTGAGCGACGAATTTTATTATCATCTTCATCATCGGACTGAACGACCAAACAGATGTGACCTTCTTCAGAATCCTCATCGCTTTCATCAGAATCTGACTCTATCCAGGTAGCTAACTCTTTTGTGGTAGAGTCCTCTTCAGCAACCATCCCCTTTTGCTTTGAGTATCTTGGATTGAAGTTGTTTTTCTTCTTCATATACTCATACTTGGGAATTGGGCATTCTGATGCGAAATGACCGGGTTTCCTGCCATTAAAACAAACGAGATCCTCTTTCTTCTTTGAGAAGTTGGAGTATTCTTTCTTACTTGTTGAGTTGCTCCTTGAGAACCTTGTTGGAGTTTTGCTTGATGATCCGGGTCTTGCTGTCTTTCTGAACTTTTGGAATCTTTTCACGAACATAGCAAAGTCATCATCATCCATATCTAATAAATCAGATGTGGAGATTTTTGGATCTTCTTCCTCGATCACTTCTTCCTTTTGTGCAACCAACGATAAGTTCTTTGTTTTTCCTTCCATTTCAGCAATGTTGTTAAGCTTGATATCAAAGACCTTGAGGTTGGCATAGAGGCTTCTGAGAGACATATCATCTAGTAACTTGGTATCTTCAAGAGTGTTTCCTTTGTGTAGATCACTACAAGAAAAAACACTTTTCGCGATTGCCAAAAGCCATCGCGAAATGTCTAAAAGCAATCACGGAATGTTAAGGCGATTGGGATCTCCATCGCCGAAGCAGTCGCATAATGCCTTGTCGCAGAAAGGTAAGACAACTGGGATTGCAATCGCCTTAGCTTTTCACATACCGTGACTGCTTTTTCCATCGTGTAAAACCTTAATTTATTTTTACTTTTTTATTTTATAAAATCAAAGAAGCCATCGCATTAGGTGGGAAAAGGAGATGGCAAAAGCAATCACGTTTTGTTTCAATTTGTGACTGCTTTAGCAATCGCCTAAAATATAAATTAATCAACAAATATACTTTTATGTGACTACTTTAGCAATCGCCTAATCAATAATTTAAAACAAATATACTTTTCTGTGACTGCTTTAGCAATCGCCTAATAAATAATTTAAAACAAATATACTTTTCTGTGACTGCTTTAGCAATCGCCTAATATATAATTTAAAACAAATATACTTTTCTGTGACTGCTTTAGCAATCACATTATAATTTAATATTCTACATTTAGAGCCTTTTAAATTGATTAATGCTCTAAAATATTTCAATTAAATGTTGATTTAATCCATAAATATTTTTAAGCATAATTATCATTAGTAAGCATCAACTTGATCCATACATAATATCCCCATCAAATTCCAAAACATACATGTCATCATAGACTTACAAAAAGTTAAACCCAAGTATAAGCCTATTACAGGCCATTCAAAAAAGAAACAAGGCCATTCAAAAAAGAAACAATGTCCTTAGCATACTACTCTATCCATGAACATAAAGCAACACATTGGTTTAGCAGTCCATATGAAAACCACCCATGTCTTCACCTATGTCATCATCTCCCAGTTGCTCATCATCAAGGTTTGTTGGGGAACTACTATTGTGAGTGTTAGATGCAGCATCAGAAGTTGCAACAAATGGTGGAGGACGAGGGGGAGGCGGGTGTCCATTCTTCTCTGCAAGAGCTTCAAAATATTGATACAAGCTTTGAATATAAGTATCACGAACCTTGTTATTTTCATAATTAACCTTTACATTTTCAGCCATTTCTTCTTTTAACTTCTTCACCTCTTGAGAGGACTGCTGTAATGCAACTTGAGTTGTGAAATCTGAAGAGGTAACATGGCTAGACCGCTTACTCCATTTTTCCCCGGGCCTTCCAACTAGCCTACCCTTTTGTACACCCCCAACAGCCTCTTCGTATATCCTCAAGCCAGGATCATCTACCCCATCCACAGGTGCATCAGACTCTAATCCATTTGCTTCACGCAATTTCTTCGCATAAGTTTCCTAAAAGATATGATACAAAAGAGTGAGATGTTATGTTGAGATTTGAGGGAATAACTAACAACGAAAATTATATGTTAACAGAAAACCATACAAGAGAAATTACAAGGCCACAAAATTCTTTGAATATAAAAAGCTTTGAAAATTTGCAAAATGCTTCATTTTTCGAGGTTTTAAGAAGAAGTTATCTTTTCAACAAAGCTATAAGTGGAACATAAATGGTTAACACAGGAGATTTGCAAGAACAATGCTCATAAATACTAAATACTAAAGAACACTAAATACTAAATACAAATTTTTCTTTTCCACAAATTCTATATTATGAAATTAAAATGCTCCCTCCGTTCTTTTTTATATGACGTTTTAGCTTAAATCTCTACTACCTTAATAGCCCTGTAAATTGCCATATTTACCCTTTCTCTATGTATTAACTGCCTAACTTTCCCAGTCACTCAGCTTAAATCTCTACTACTTTAATAGCCCTGTAAATTGCCATATTTACCCTTTCTCCATCTATTAACTGCCTAACTTTCCCAGTCACTCACCCTCACTTTTCTTTTCCATGGTTCCCAGTACATCACTCACACACCTTTTCTTCTCCTCCATTTTCAATAGATTAATTTTCTCCCTGAAAATGAATCCCGAAACAATTGGTAGTTGATGATAGAGAGGAAGCAGATGAGGATATATGAATATGTTAGAGAAACAGGGAGAAAACAGAGTAGAAAAACAAGTTGAAGAGGGAGAAAGTTGAAGAATACAATAAGTGAGAGAAAGAGGGACCAACAGTCATTGATATTAATTAGTGATAAGGGTTTAGTCCATTAGAGCCTAAAAACACCCAAAACGTCAAATAATTTGGAAAATTACCAATCTTCTAAAACGTCTTTTAATTAGGAACAGAGGTAGTAATAGCTAATATCAACAAAAAGAATTCACAAAACTTGAAGTTCACGTTCATAATAACAATAACTAATACCAAACAACTTCAGCAACAATAAAACTCTAATGATACCAAACACTAAATTGAAAGCAGTCAACTGGTCTATCAAGAAAGTCAACTGGTCTATCAAGAATGTAATATATTTAGCATTCAGCACCATGTAAAAACTAACCGAAAATTTCTCTGCATCTTCGTTAACAAATGTCTTCTCAGTGTTGCCTTTGCGTTTAGTCAAGTGAGTTGCATTAAATAATTCCCATTGAGTTGGAGCACGACCCAAAGCTTCGTGCTACATATTGTAATTAAAAAGAAAATTGTAAGCAGCAAAAAAAAAATGCTTAGAAACATATAGTTTATAACATTACAGTAAACATATATTATACCAATGCAAGATTTCGTTCCTCGAACGTTACATTGCCTGATGCATGAGGTATCCCTTTTCTGGAGGCCCTGTTTTTTTTTGCGTAACGCACTTGCTTTTTGGAAATTTTCGCTCATCCAATAGTCACAGAGTTTATGCCATACCGAAAGTGTAACCCAAGCAGGTCTATGATCTCTGGCAGCAAGTATTGATCCATGTTCTGTCTCAGCGTGATCCTTCCATCGATTCATGTACTTAGGATAATTCTTAGCAGCTATTTTCTCCCAAATAACTCGACCTTTCTCCTCCTCTTCGGGCGACTTAAACCTAAAGTATCGCTGTAATGTAAAGGCAAAAAAATTAAGTTTGTGAATATGTGTTGTTGCTGTGTATGTGTGAGAGTGAAAAGGGAAGTACGTGAGAGTGAGAAGGGAAGTACAGGAAACACATGCTAGAAACAAGAAATATTGAAAGTCAAGGTTAGTTGAAGGGCATTATTACCAGATACTCTCCCCACATAAGATCTAATTTATCCTTCCACATGGTCCAATCTATTCGACATTCCTTGAAGTGACTTCTAATTAATGGGGCAATTTTCATACGAGCTTGAATGGGCGACAATCTAAGCACGAAGTTAGATAATGGAGATTAGATGCAATAAAATCATAAATTATACATAAATCCAAAGAACTAATTCATAACTTACGTGTTTGTAAGAACATATACTAGTATCTTTGTTTGTCCTTGTTTCGGTGCCTTTACACCCATTGTTATACCTCTTTTTCTCTTTCGTTGAGGATTTGAATTTGTGGCTTCCGATATTGTTGGGTTAGTAGTTTCCTCAATCACATTTTCTGCTGAAGGGGCTAACTCTGAGTTGACAAGAGCATTCTGCCTAATGTCATCCATATTTTGGTCCCGACCATTACTCGAAGAACCCCTGCCATTATATGGACTTGTACCTTCTTCTACACCTCCGGTTCTTATGCCTATAAAGAAAAATGCACAATTATATGCACTAGATCATTTCAAACATTACACCAGTCACATATCACATATTAAACTAAGATACAATAGTAAAAAACAATATATAGAAACATTTACCACGAGCCACTATACTATCCTGATTTTTGGCCCGACTATTCTTTGAAGAACCTCTGCTGCCACCTTGAGGAATTGTACTTTCTACACCTCTTCCTATGCCTGTAAAGATGATATACAATTACATATGCATTACATTCTTGAAACACTAAACCATATTTATTCATGTCAGACAAAGTATTTGTAGTCAATTTTTTTTTTAAAATAATGTATAATTAATTATATATGTACTAAATTTTTGAAACACTAAACTAGCTTTTTCACATATCAAACAAAGAATTAATAGTCAAAAGTTATAAAAAGAAAAATACCACCAGCCACTAAACGATCCATATTTTGGCCTCGACCGTTAGTTGAAGAAACCCTGCCAACACATGGATTTGTACCTCCTACAACTCCTGTTCCTACACCTCCTCTTCCTATGCATGTAAAGAAAATGTACAATTACTACATTCTTGAAACACGAAACTAGACTTTTTAAATATCAAACAAAGGATTAATAGTCAAAAGTTTTTAAAAGAAAAATACCACCAGCCACTAAACGATCCATATTTTGGCCTCGACCATTAGTTGAAGAACCCCTGCCAACACATGGATTTGTACCTCCTCTTCCTATGCCTGTAAAGAAAATGTTATATGCCCTACAATCTTGAAACACTAAACTATTCACATACTCCCTCTGTCCCAGAAAGATTGTCCCATTTTAACTTTTTATAGTCAATAAAAGTGAACTTTGACTAATCCTTGGTGTCGATCTAATCATGCTAGTGAAATTCTGAATATTAATCGTTAAGTGATTTATCAATAACAATTTTTAGAATTTCATTGTGATCATTAATTTCATATCAATAGTTGGTCAAAGTTCATTTTTCTTGACCATAAAAAATCAAAATGAGACAATCTTTCCGGGACAGATGGAGTATTAAAATAAGATAGAATAGTCTGAACAATATATTAAAACAAATACCTGTAGGCACGCTATCACATGTGGAACCCCGTCCCTGTGATAGAGATCCACCTCTACCTCTTACAACCATACCTGAAAAAGAAACAATTTAATAATTTCATCACAATAATAATTAATAAGAAGCAGAATAACGCATCAAGAACACAAAAATTAGTACATGTACATAGCACTAATGTTAAACAATTATGAAATGTATTAATATCAAATAATGCAAATTAACCATGATAAGAAATATTTGCGGATATATTAACTAATGTAACATACTAGTCAGTTTCACTATCATCGAAGCCATCATCATCCGTGGTATCATCATTGTCATTAAGCAGATCATCATTATCACTGGAAGTATAATCATCCTCCTCCTCATCAATATCATCAACGGAATCATCATCTTCATTATCAAGAACGCCTTCATCATTATGATCACCGGGTTCAACTTCAAATCCTGGGTGAGTTTCATCACAGAGTGTAGCATTATCGCCCTCTTCAAATTCATATAAGTTTACATGGATCTCATTCTCTTGATAAGTGTTTGCATCTTTATCTTCCTCATTTTCCACAACATCATAAGTGCTCCTTGCTTTAGTCAAGATAACAGTGGACCATCCTTGAGCTTTTTTTGACACGGGACTTGCATAGAATACTTGTACAACCTGAGATGCAATCACAAATGGCTCATATGACCTTAGTCTTGATTTTGTATTCACCTTGGTAAACCCATACTTATCTGATTCAACCCCTTTTTTCGTGTCATACCATTCACATTTGAACAAGACAACCGTATTGCCTCCAAAATAGCCTACTTCAATTACTTCCTCCAAATGCCCATAATAGTCTTCTTCATCATTTCCATAATTACTTCCTTTTACCAAAACTCCACTATTTTGTGTTGCCTTTCTTTGCTCCAACTTCTTGGTATGGAAGCGAAATCCATTAACATTAAAGCCACTATAACTAAGCACACTTCTATGGGCACCCTCTGCTAATATCCTTAAATGAAAATCATTGTCATTCTGAAATTGTTGAAACCATTCAACTAAGGTCAAGTGGTGTTCTTGATCTACTTGTGATTCTGACATATTTGGATGAAGCTCTTTTACTAATCCCCTATGTTCACTGAAAATAAGATTGGAAAATGAAGCACGAATATTTTAGAATTAACACTATATTGATGAATTAGAATGGTAAATTGTGTCAAAATTTAAACTTACTTTATTTTATCATAAGCCTTATCATAATCACAGTTCAGCAATACATACAAATTTACCGCATTAAGCTCCTCGCATGACAACCATCGATGTTTTCCCTTGCCTAAAGGTCGACCAATAACGGTAAAAACTGGTAATTCCCCTTTAGACTCTTATTGACCCCTATCATCATTTCGATCCGGTCTATTGAACTTGGTCAGGATATCAGAATCAAAATAATGTGAGCAAAAATTGACAATTTCCTCAGTCCAATATGCTTCAGCAATGGAGCCTTCTGGACAAGCTTTGTTACGCACCTTCTTTTTAAGGTACTGCATACACCTTTAAAAAAAAATTACATTAAGCTAGAGAATGAATTAGCTTGAGTTTTCTATCTAAAGAAATAAATTAAAAAGAAATAAAGATAGACAATACTATTGGATATTACCTTTCAAATGGATACATCCAACGGTACTGCACCGGCCCACCTAATTTGGCCTCATATGCCAAGTGAATCGGTAGGTGTTCCATTGAATCAAAGAAAGAAGGTGGAAAAATCATCTCAAGCCTACATAATGTCTCAATGATACCTGATTCAAGTTTCTCTAACTCCTCCTCCTTATATACTTTTGAACATATATCCCTGAAAAATTGGCTCAGTGCATTCAAAGGTTCCCAAATATCCTTAGGCAAGAAATCACGAAAGGCCAGTGGCAGGAATCTCTCCATTAAAACATGACAATCATGTGTCTTAAGCCCAGAAATCTTGCACTCTTTTGGGTTAACACACCGAGAAATGTTTCCAGCATACCCATCCGGAACTTTGAGCATTTGTAACCACTCATAAACTTGTTTGATCTGCTCATTTGTCAGTGTGTACTTTGCTTTTGGCAGCATCGGAGTTTTATTAGGCCTCTCTATGGGATGCAATTCAGCTCTAATACCAAGAATTTTCAAATCTTTGCGGGATTTCAAGTTGTCTTTGGTTTTCCCCTTAACATTCATTACAGTATAAAAAACATTGTCAAAAACGTTCTTCTCAATATGCATCAAGTCTAAGTTATGCCGAATCAAAAGTTTACTCCAATATGGTAACTCAAAGAATATACTTTTTTTAGTCCAGTTATGCTCAACCCCGAACCCGGGAGTTTTTTCATCACTATTATTTCCTTTCCCTAAAGTGATTGAATTAAATTGACTAACATAAGCCAAAATTTCACCTCCACTTTGTCTTTGGGGAGCCATCTTTCTCTCAGTCTTATTGTTAAACTTATGCTTGTCTGACCGCCATCTATGTTTAGGACTCAACCATCGGCGATGACACCCAAAGTAGGACGGTTTTCTACCTTCAGTAAGGTTAAAAGCTACACTTGTATCTAAACAACAAGGACATGAATTCTTTCCATGTGTACTCCACCCGGATAGCATACCATAAGCAGGAAAGTCAATAATAGTCCACATCAAAGCAGCCCTCATATTAAAGTTTTGTTTAAGTGAAATGTCATAAGTGTCAACCCCTACATTCCACAGTGTCTTTAACTCATCTATCAATAGCTGTAAATATACATCAAGTTCTCTACCAGGGCCTTTAGGACCGGGAATGACCAAAGGCATAAACATGTATTCGGGCTTCATGCACATCCATGGAGGGAGATTATATGGGACAATGAACACGGGCCATGTTGAGTGAGTCTTACTCGAATGCCCAAATGGGTTGAACCCATCAGTTGCCAAACCAAGTCTAACGTTACGAACATCTGAAGCAAAGGAAGGATACTTTTGATCGAAATCCTTCCAAGCCTCACCATCAGCCGGATGCCTAAGCTCTCCCACAATGTCCATACGCTTTGTACCATGCCACCTCATATGTTCAGCCGTCTTTGATGATAAATAAAGTCTTTGAAGCCTAGGAATGAGTGGGAAATAACGTAAGACCTTTCTTGGAATAGGCTTACGTTTTTCCTTTATGGTAACATCAAAAGGTTTGTACCTAGACTCACCACACACAGGACATGTTTTCAAGTCTTTATTATCCCTCCAAAACAAGACACAATCATTTTCACATGCATGTATTTTCTCACTAGGAAGACCGAGACCCTTCATCATAGCCTTACACTTGTAATAAGAATTAGGTAGCTTGTTATCCTCTGGTAGCATACATTTTATAAATGTAAGTATTTGGTCAACACCTTTGTTAGGTATGCCATACTCAAATTTAAAGTGTAAAATCTGACTTATAGCACTCAACATGGTGTCAGATTTACAACCCTTCCACAACGGTTCATTGGCAGACGCAAACAAGTCATAAAACATTTTACATTGAGCATTAGGATTCTCATTAGAGGGCTCATAGTATGGACCCGCAGCTTCCATTAACATTTCATTAACCCAACTCTCATAATTTCTCTCATCCTCATCATTAATCTCCATGTCAATGTTGGATTCCCCGTGTCTGCTCCACCTTTTATAACCAGCAACAAACCCATTTAAAAGTAGACACATACGTACAGATTCTCGAGTTTCGTAACAACTAAAATCACACTTAGTTGATGGGCATCGAATCATGCCATCCTCTACACACTCCGGGTGTGAAAATGCAAAGTCCAGGAACTCATCAACCCCCTTAATGAATATATCACGTTTGGACTTATCAATCAAATTCATATACATCCAATCTCGATGAGACATGATTCCTGAAAAATAATATTTTTTTAATAGATCAATGACACTACATGGATAATAAATTCAAAATTAATTGACTGCTTCCTTTTATCTAGCAATGATTTACTAATATTCACATAACTATAACATGTATGCACATAATTATTTTGCACCAAAATGTGAGAAGTGAACTTATGGAATAATGAGAAATGAAACCAATGGGATAATATAATTAACACATCTGGTCAGTTCTCGTTAGTTGTGCACCAGCTGTTGCTTCGCATAGGAAATTGATTTTATGCAGGAAATTGAATGTAAAGAAAGAGTTCAATCAAAGAGCTACCTGATACTTGTACTGGCTTGCCCACCTGCATCACAGAAAACAACAGAGTTAAATGTGTAGAATGTGACCATTGGCATATACAAATATATGTTGAAAGTCAAGTAATCTCAATGTAACAGTAAAATCACTGTTCTAGCAACCTGAATATGGATAGTCAGAGCAATAGAAAAATCATAATGAAATCTAGAAAACAGTTGCACAGAAACAGGGTTAGTTTGAATAATCCAAAATTGGATCTTGGATTTAATATTTTGATTATTAGAAAATAGGCGTTCAAAATGTGACCAAATTTGTGAGTCAATTTATCACAAAACACCACATATTCTTTACAATAATATTGACAAGATTTAAGTTTCACCACAATAGTTGGCTCACCTTAAAATTTACTCCCAAACAATAAAAACTAGGGACTAACTTTTTGGGACAGAGGGAGTATAATTTTATCATCCACTTACAAACTTGTAATTATGCAAATATGTATTGAAAAATGATACTGTCAAGTGTCAAGTGTACATATATTTACTATTAAATACTCCCTCCGTCCCAAAATGATCTTCTCATTTGCCATTTCTCATTGTCCCAAAAAGTTCTTCCCATTTCTACAATTTAGGCTTAAAAGTGCATAAATAAAACATTGCTAGTGAAGCAAGTGTTCATGTCCTTAAAAAGTTTGAATTGTCAAACGCGAAGATCATTTTGGGACGGAGGGAGTATTCAAAGATAGAATTGATAATATAAACGAATGCCTAAATGTTTTTAGAATGTGGTTACAGTCAATTGGGACATTTATTTTTTCACCCTTCCATTACACCCTATCATCAGCAACCGAAGCTATTCATTCTAGCAGAAGGGTCAGCTAGTACCAAAATTCATACATCAAAATGAACTTAGTGAAAAGCTTCAATTTTTTGTACCTCCTTCTAGGAAAAAATGACCATGAAAAAAGGGAAATCAAACAGGTTCTTTTTTATAGTATTTAAATCATAAAATAAAAAAAAATGAATTTAATAACTAGTAAAAAGAGAATAATGCATAGCTTCACATATAAAACTCATATTGCAGGTAAAGTTTGCTTAAATACAAATAAGTAGATTAACAAATTCAAATCTATTTTTTGGGGGTATTGATAACCCTTAACAAATTTTTGTGTGCAATGTGATTTTCGAGAGAAATCAAACTCTAATTTTTGAGAAATCAAACTTTAATATCAGGTATCTTAACAACCCATGTAAAGAAATCAAAACAAAAAGAAAAAAATCTTGTCTAAGAACATTGAGATAGAGAGACAGAGAGAGATAGACAAACAGAGAGAGAGAGGGAGAGAGTATCACCTTCGAAGGACCACGAACGAGTACAATCACGATTTAACGAAACCCTAGTTTACAATCAAGCAATGAGAAAACAAACATAATGAGAGATAGGACCGAGATATTGAGAAAGAGAGAGAGGACATGAGATGAGAGGATACGGAAGAAGAGTAGAGAAACACCTTGAGTGAAGAAGTCTATGGAGAATCGCCTCGTCGGAGGCGGAGCTACAAAGAGAGAGAAACGTGGTTTGTGATAGGGTAAATAATGGATGAAAGGGTTTTGTAATCTGACTCCTAATTTCTAATTTCTTTTTTTTTTTTTTTTTTTTTTTATTTCATTTAATCTCTTATGTGATTGCCTAAGCCATCTCCTTTGGCAAAAAAATAAAAGGACTGCTTTGTCAATCGCTTTAGATGAAAAAAGCCATCGCACTATCTTTTCAGGTTCCGCGAAAGACTTATACGCGCGCGGGGAATAATTTATTCAATAGGCGATGGAAGTCGCGTTTGTTTTGCCGTCACAGGCATATAACGCGATTGACCCAAAGACAATCACAGGAGCCATCTTCTTATCCTATCTACTGGAATTGCTTTTTATGCCATCGCGGAATGCAATCACGAAAGGTGATTTTTCTTGTAGTGGATATTGCGAACCAAGAGCGGCAAGAAAATTAACATTGATTTCTTTCTTGGTAAGTTTCTTTCCGAGTGCTGTATAAGTACTCACGATCTCACAATAACGATCATAAGTGGCTCTTAGTGATTCACCGGGGATCTTAGCAAAGTTGTTGAATCTTCTTTGGATTTCAAACTTTTTGCTTTCCTTGCAAGCTTGGTCTCCTTCGATGTAATCTTCATTTGCATCCCAAAGTTCTTTTGCAGTAGAACATTCCATGATCTGTCGACGCTGTGACGTACTTAAGGTACTCAAAAGTATGCTCTTTGCTTTCACATCCATTCCAACCAGTCTTTTCTCTTCATCGGTCCATTCAGCTTTTGGTTTCTTGATAGTCGGATTTGCACCATTGGTTTCTGGATCCGGATTAGCTTTCATTGGGAAGTATGGTCCAATGGTAAGACAATCACCAAGTTGCTCATCCATGGAGTAGAACTGAGTTAGAATGCTGTGCTTCCATACGTCAAAATTATCTTCGTCGAATGCTGGAACGTGAGTGAAGTTAACCGTTGCCATAGTTTTCTGACTTGCCATTTTGAATCGGCACCCAAGCTGTTAAGCTGGAAAAACAGAAGTTTTATAAAGGTGTTTGCTCTGATACCACTTGTTGGTCCCAAAGACACAACAAGGGTATGAAAGGAGGCTAGAGGGGAGGGGGGGTGAATAGCCTACTTAAAATTTCAACCCTTTTTCAAAATTCAACCAAGTGCTTACAATCTTGAGTTTGCGGTCAAGTAATAAACCGTGCGGTCTAGATGTAATATGCACAGCGGAAGTTTTCGATAGAAATAAGGTAAGGTTGTTTTTGATGAAAATCTCTAAGTGGATTCTTTCTCACGGTCAGGTAGTTCCGGTCAAGAAAGATGCGGTCAAGGATGTGCGGTCAGAGATTTGCGGTCAGATGGTTGAGAGATTGAAAGTTGTTGTCTTAGAAGTTTTTGGCAAAAGATAAGTTAGTCAGATTTTAACTTAGGCAATGTGGAGAACAAACAAACACAATTCACAATACGTTCTTAAATCTGAAAGATCAAACACTAAAAAACAAACAAGATTAATATGAACAAGTGAAGAACAAGATGAACAATACTTGAAGGTAAATTTGCAGAAAGTAAAATGACACAAGTATTTGGAAAGGTTCGATCTGTTAATACGTCCTTTACCAAGATGGTCAGTCTTGGATTTTGAATGGAGGTATATATTGATTCTTGAGTGTACAGATTACAGAGATGAAGCTTTGAATCAACACCTACTTTCTATGAAGAATAAATCCTAGACTTAGACCAGTGTATCCCTTTTGATGCAATCTATGTGATTGATCAATTGGGGTGAGTGTGTGTGTAAGAATCATAAGCTCTTTAAAATCTAAGTGATTGTAGAGCCTAATGAATCTTAAGTGTTACAAGGCTTGAGATGACTTGAATGTTGCTGGAGATCTTTGAAGGTTTGAAGGTGAGTTCTTTGAAGATTCAAAGGATTCTGGAAATCTTGAGTATGATCTTCAATCACCAAGTATTTTAACAACAATTTCTCTCTTAGAATCTCAGCACTTGTTCAATGAAGAACTTAAGGGCTATTTATAGCCTTGAATGAGAAAATAGCTGTTGGATTTACTTGGGCTCCAAGTTGAAGGACAATGAGCTGTTGAATTCTGATTGGAGCTCAATCTGAGTTTGTCCTTTTTGCAGATAAGAGGTTGTCCCACTTAGATGAATTTCAAATTTGAATTACTTGGGATCCAAGTTCTGCAACGTTCTAAACTAACCATAGTTTGACCATGGTTAAGTTTGAACAAACTTGGGTTCTTGGACAACTTCATCATTTGCGGTCAAGGCCTCACGGTCGAGTGGCTTGCGGTCGAGGGGTCAAATGTGACCTGTCAAGATATGCCACAAAGCTCACGGTCACTGACTTCCGGTCAAGTGATTCACGGTCAAGTGGTCTTCCACGGTCAGGTGGTCTACAACGGTCAAGTGAATTCACGGTCAAGGTCTTGACCACTAGTATTCCAGACTTAGAAAATTTTCAGCCTATCAATCTAAAGCCTATACTATCAAAGTGGACTATTCTAAAAATGAAGTTTAACACTTCTTTACAATATATCCTAAAGTCCACAAAAAGATAAAATTAGGTTATGGGATCAATCAAATCTAGGTAATAGGAGTGGTTTATAATAAGCATACCCAACAAATCCACCAATGAATATGAGTCAAATCACCACCCAAATGAACCCAACCTAAGGGATAAGATAAAACAAGAAGAAATCCATCTTCTTAAACAAGTCACAAAGACTTAATATATTTTTATAACTCAACTCACTATCTCATTACAATTGCACTACAAGGGTATTTATAATACTCTTAGAACATCCCTCCAAGCTTAAGAATATCAAAAATACTTAAAAGGATAAACCTAAGAATTAATTACATATAGATAAGATAGATGATTCATCCAAAGATTCATAAAACTCTTCAAATTAGTCAAAATTCGGATGAAAATGTCCTTCTGACTACCCTTCAGTAAATAAATCATAACTAATTCCACAAAAATCCAAATGATGATCTGTAAAAAGCAACAAAAAGTAGAATAGTATATCTTTCCAATGATATATTATAAGCTTGCTGGAACTTCATAAATAATTACCAGATTGCCCTTGAATCGACCCAAAATTCTGGTTGAGTATTTTGTTTGTCAACAACTTTTTGTACCAATCTTTCGAATAGTTTTTATACCGCAAACCCGCTCCACCAATAATAAATAACAAGGACATGTAGAGGGTACGTTTCCTGCATCATTCTCCCTTGGTTGGAGAAAATTCGTCTTCGAATTTTAAAGTGACGAATAATTTTCCCAACACACATTTCATGTTGCATAATTCTTTGAAGAGTGTGCCGTAAAAAGAAAAATGAACCTTGCTTTGATCTTGTTCCATCATAAAGAAAAAAATATGAAAATATTAACATATTTACCTCCATGTTATTGCCTCCAACAACACCGATGGGATCTCCAAGTTCTTCATCATAGATTGGAGGTTTGTTCCAATCCACAATTTTTTCTTCACTTGTTGAATATGAAAATGGCCATGTGAGCTGCTCCAAAATATCATCATCTTAAACTCGCTGAAATGTAAGGTTCAAACGATGTTGAAATCGATGAGAAGTCTCTTCTATTGACACTCGGTCACAAGTGTAATTGAAAAGGGAAATCTTCTCACGATCTTTTGAAATCAACAACTTTGAATCATGACGCGATTCATCATGATCCAAAGTCTCGTAGCGTGCAAGACGACGCTTGAGTTGTAACACTTGTCTCCTAAGATCTTCCACCATAACATCCCGGTCTTGGTAATTTTGCGGAAGCATACCAACCTCAGCTCTGATACCACTTTGATGCCGAAAAAGTGGAGAAGACATCGGAGGAAACACAAGTGAACAAACACGGGTTAACAAACTCGATATTCAAAGGAATCCACCAATGAATATGAGTCAAATCACCACCCAAAGGAACCCAACCTAAGGGATAAGATAAAACAAGAAGAAATCCATCTTCTTAAACAAGTCACAAAGACTTAATATATTTTATAACTCAACTCACTATCTCATTACAATTGCACTACAAGGGTATTTATAATACTCTTGGAACATCCCTCAAAGCTTAGGAATATCAAAAATACTTAAAAGGATAAACCTAAGAATTAATTACATATAGATAAGATAGAGGATTCATCCAAAGATTCATGAAACTCTTCAAATTAGTCAAAATTCGGATGAGAATGTCCTTCTGACTACCCTTCAGTAAATAAATCATAACTAATTCCACAAAAATCCAAATGATGATCTGTAAATAGCAACAGAAAGTAGACTTGTATATCTTTCCAATGATATATTATAGAGAAAATTACCTTAGGGTCTCCCATTCTAAGCTAAATTACCACCTAGTCCACGCACATTTTTAATATTACCATGTAGTCTACGCATATTTTGAATATTCCCATCTAGTCCATTAAAATTATAGAATCCCGAAATTACCCCTTATTTTCAATTAAAACAGAAACCCCTCCCCTCTCCTCACATTCACAGACGCAAATTGCGTTCTCTCTCTACTTTCTTTCACTGCTTTCTCTCTCTTCTCCATCCCCACCTCCGGCGACCCCATCCGGCCACCTCCGGCGACCTTTCCCTTCTCCATCGCCGGCGACCCTTCCTCTTCACCTCCGGTGACCTTTCCCCTCGATTTCCGAACCCCGGCGACCATCACACTGCGTTTTCACTCTCCTCCATCCCCCACCTTCGGCGACCCCTCATCTCCCCTATCTCCGGCGACCTTCTCCCAGTAACAACGCCCTCCTTAGCCATGGCTGAACCTAGAGGAGTTCTAGGCGACAACCACGAGCCAACAACCGTCGAAAAATTCCGGCCAAGATGCCAAAATCCGAATAAAAAAAAAAAAACTGCACCTCCAGAATTCGGACTGTAAAAACGCGATTCCCGATTATTGAACCGTTGGATCGTCTTCAAATTTTTGGATCACTTGCGCATCACCAATCCTCACCTTTTCACCGTTGGGATCGTCAAAATAATTCCCGACGCCGGAGATATGGCCGGCGGCCGAATCAAATTCGAAAATCTGCACACTCCCAGGACCGTCCAGAAAAATGACGATTCCCGATGATTGAACCGTTGGATCGTCTTCAAATTTCTGTAGGGAGTTCGCAACACCTAAACGCTACTTTCCACCGTTGGGATCTTCCAAAATATGTCCGGTGCCATAGATATGGCCGACGGCCGAACTGGAAAAAACCCAAAAAAAATCGCTACCCCTATCTCCGGCGACATTCTACCTAACCTCGGCGACCCTCCCTCCCCGACCCAAATGCGTCCCTCACCCTCTCAACCCAACAAGCTCCAGCCGGCCAACTGTTCAGATTCAACCAAATCGCCCAGCCATCTCACCATCGCTGGCCAACTCCGGCGACCCCATCCCTCCCCTAACCCCGGCGACCCTGCAGCTCCTTCTCCGTCACCGGCCACCCCTACACCATCTCCGTTCACCCCTCCCCACCTCCGGCAATTACAGATCTAGCCCTCACCTCTCTCTCTCTCTCTCTCAATGGCGAACCTGCAACTCCTTCTCTGTCACCGGTCACCCCTCCCCCACTCTTTCTTCGGTCACCGCTAGCTCCGGCGACTTCCCTCAAAGTCGGTTTGTTTGTTGTTGTTGTTGTTGTTGTTTTTTTTTTTTTTTTTTTGTTGTTTGGGAAATGAGAGTACAACTGTGAATTTGTTGATTGTATTGTTAAGGTTTCTGGTATTTGTAAAGTGGTTGAATTTCAAATTTGGCTATTCTTTTGATTAGATGACTTTTGGACAAGTTTGATATATTGTAAAATTAAATTTGATTCTTATGGTTATGTTGGGGATGGGAAGTGGTGGTGAATGGTGATGGTTGAGCATGACAGAGGTTGGATGTGTCTATAAAAGGGAATGGAAGAAGGGAAATTTGGGTATGGATCTTGTTGTTTTTTTTTTTTTTTTTTTTTTTAACTGTAATAGTATTGGGAATAATGATTGTCATTTAATGATATTCTACATTAATTAGTTCAAAAATAGCTGATTGATTACTTTTACACAACTCAAAAGATATTAACATGTAATAGTATTGGGAATATTCACTATTCTGCAATTTTTTTTGAAAAAAGAGGAAGTTGTTTTGGGAACAACTGTGAACTTGTTGTTAGAACATCTGTGAAGCTGTTCTTGGAACAAGTGCGAACTTGTTTTTGGAAAAAGTGTGAACTTGTTATTGGAACAATTGCGAACTTACAATTGCGAGCTTACATTTGCGAACTTACAATTGTGAACTTACAACTGTGAACTTGTTAGAACAAGTGCGAACTTACAATTGCGAACTTGTTTTTGGAACAAGTGCGAACTTGTTATAGAAACAATTGCGAACTTGATTTTGGAACAACTGCGAACTTGTTATTGAAACAATTGCGAACTTGTTCTTGGAACAATTGCGAACTTGTTTTTGGAACAAGTGCGAACTTGTTCTTGGAACAAGTGCGAACTTACAATTGCGAACTTACAACTGTGAACTTTTTCTTTTAAACAAATAGTATTTTTTTTTTTTATAAATGTGAATTTGTTCTTGGAACAAGTGCGAACTTACAATTGCAAACTTGTTTTTGAAATAATTGCGAACTTACAATTGCAAACTTACAATTGCGAACTTACAACTATGAACTTGTTCTTGAAAAAAAATAGTTTTTTTTTTTTTTTTTTTTAATGTTTGAATTTGTTCTTGGAATAACTGTAAACTTGTTTTAGAACAACTGTGAACTTGTTCTTAAACAACTGTGAACTTACTGATTAGTTCACAGTTGTTTGGTCGCCGGAGTTGGTGGTCGCCGGATTCGATTGTGTTCTTAGTAGTTTTGTTGACAACTGTAAACTTACTGATTAGTTCACAGTTGTTTGGTCGCCGGAAATGGTGGCCGGAAAATGGTCGCCGGAAAATGTTGACCGGAGGTGGTCGCCGGAAACGGTGGCCGGAATATGGTCGCCGGAAAATGGTGGTCAGAGGTGGTCACCGGAAAACGGTGGACGGAGGTGCTTGCCGGAAAACGGTGGTCGGAAAATGGTGGCCGGAGGTGGTCGCCGGAAAAGGCGCGAAAAAATATTGCCGGAAATGGTCGCCGGAAAATGGTGCCGGAAAAGTTGCCGGAAAAGTTGGCCGGAAAAAGGTGGCCGGAAAAAGGTTGCCGGAGGTGGTGGCCGGTCGGTCAAAGTTGTTGACCGGTGAGAAGGTGAAAGGTTGAGGAGGGAGGGGTAATCATGTAATTTCCAGTCATTTAGTAAGGGCATTCATGCCCTTTTAATATCCCTTGGACTAGGTGGTAATATTGAAAATACCTTGGACTAGGTGGTAATTTAGATTCTAATGAGGGACTAAATGGGAGTTGCCCCTATATTATAAGCTTGCTGGAACTTCATAAATAATTACCAGATTGCCCTTGAATCAACCCAAAATTATGGTTGAGTATTTTGTTTGTCAACAACTTTTTGTACCAATCTTTCGAATAGTTTTTGTACCGCAAACCCTCTCCACTAATAATAAATAACAAGGACATGTAGAGGGTACGTTTCCTGCATCAGTAGGCCATAGTAAGTGGTCACCGGGCGGAGGTAGTGTCGCAAGAGTTGGTCGATGACCAGAGTATTTGAAATAAAGGGGGTCAGAGAAGGTCGCCAAGAAATGGTCGTCAGAGGCAATCGCCGGAAAATGATTACCGAAGTCAGTCGTCAGAAAATGGTCGCTAAAAAATGGTCGCCCGAGTTGGTGAACGGACGAGGTGGTCGCCAGAGTTGTTGAGCAGACGAGGTGGGGATTGTTGGGTTTTCATGATTCATGCGCAGCGGAAGATTAGAAATAAATAAAACCCAAACCCTAGATCCGATTATGCTAACAGATAGGGCTCTAAACGAGCCAAGCTGAGTTGAGCTTTAGGGTGTCGAGCTCGTTTAAAACTTATCGAGCTCGAGCCCACTTGTTTGTTCGAGCTCGCGAGGTGCTTGCGAACAACTCGAGTGAATATCAAACTCAAGCTTTAGTGAGCCAAACTCGAACTTAGGTTTTCTTCTCTATAAAATGTGTTTTTAACGAGTTTATCGAGTCGAGTTCGACCGATCAAAAACAAAAAATTAAGTTCAACGGGCTTATCGAGCTGAGCTCGAGCATTTAACGAGCTAAAAGAGTCGAACACGATCGACGCGATAACGATACGAGCTTGACAAACGGTTCGAGCTCGAGTCGAGTTACACCTCGATCTCACTCGAGCCTTCCTGAGCCGAGCCCGAAACGTATAACAGCCCTACCGACAGATTTGTCTCAAACCCACCCCCATCGCAGCAACTACCTTTGCTGCCACCCAACAACCACAGTAGAAACGACACTGTTTCTACTTTCTCTCTACTTTTCTCTTCAACCCATCCCTTCCATTTCTCCTACAATAAACCCTACATAGTTTGTTTCTCTCTGTCTATGTCAACAATGGCGCGCACTTTTTTCTTTGTTTCTCTTGTCCACCCGTCCTCACTTCATCTCTCTTCTCACTCTCACTCCCACTCCCATTCCAGTTCTCTCTCTCTCTCTCTCCAAAATCCCTCAAATTCCAACACACATTTCTCCTCCATCGAACCAAGCTGGCTCATGAACGACTGCACGATGAAGGTAAGCTAGTTAAGCTCGGTTAACAATTTGCTATGTCAATTTTGGACTTAGAAAATTTTCATTTTAATGGAGAACTTCAAATTGTGAGAACCATCAAATAAGGAAAAATCTTATTCCCTCACTGACCATGCAAATCTTTCTTTATCATTTCCTATGATAGGAAAAGGTAAAGCACCACATGAACAATACATTGAGGTAGGTACAATTCATTGATTGATTTTGTAAAATACACCATTATTAACATTTTACATTGATTCATAAGAGTAGTGAATGCGTTTCTCATTTAAGAATTACCAAAAAAAAATCTTGAAATATTGCACCGCCGTGTAAATACTATACAAGCAATGTAATGAACATACCATATTGAAATATCTTTTATCAAGATATTTCAACATACAATGTTATGAACATACTATACAAGCAAATAAAAGATCGCATGAAGTAACAATAAGCAATGTCACGCTACAAAGAATACTCCTTACCTTTAAACAATGTCCATTTTTAGGAAAGGAAAAGAGATACCCATACACAGACATAAATTTCGTATCTTTTCCTACCTTAAGTTCAGACAAAATTATGCATGGAAGAAGAAGAAGAAAATGAAGAGCTATATATCAAATCAAGGAGTAACAAAGAGAAGCACAAGTGTTAAGGAAGATGAGTAAGTTTCTTCCCGGAGTCGTGTTTCATCTACTGATTGAAGTGTAAGTGTATATCTATGCTAGCGCAAACTTTGTTATTTATTTATTGAATCTCAATTTTTATTAATGGAATGGAGTTTGAGATTGTGATCCTGGGATTCTTTTGATTTTGTGTTTCTGTAATGTTGATTTGGGAATCTGGGTTCTGATCCAATTTTGATTCTTTTGTACTTGTACTTTGTTTTTGATTTTTTGTTTCTGTAATTTAATTGAAGAGGGTTTATGGTTTGGATGATTCTCTGGGTAATTTTGCATGCAGTGTGGGTTTTTTTTCACTTCTGCTACAATTTCCTTGCTAATGTTGTGTAGATTATGATACTTTTGTGTATAATTTCAATGATAACGCTGCACTTTAGGACTTTGACTCTTTTTGTTTTATTACTCCCTCCGTCCCCAAATGATCTTCACACTTTCTTCGACGTTATTACGAAGGAACTTTGAGCAATAATTTCAAGTTGATTTAATTATCCTAATGAAAATCTAAAACTTGTTTTAATAACAAGTTTTAGATTTTCATTAGTACAATTGAGTCAACCTAAAATTATTGCTCAAAGATCTTTCGCAGTAACATTGAAAAAAGTGTGAATATCATTTTTTGACGGAGGGAGTATTTAATATTTATAATCTTTGCCACCACTCTGTTCCAAAATGGGTGTATATTGTGGACTTTGTAATTTCCTGTATTTTGTAGTCCCCATTTTAAGAGTCAAAAATTCCCTAAAATGGCATCCTATTTTAAGAGTCAAAATCCTAAAATGGAAAGTGGGACCTACATGTCATACTCACAACAATTATCCACTAGCTCTTCTCTACCCCACTTTATCTCTCCTACCCACCTATCAACACTCACAACACATCACCTTTTCCTTAATTTTTGAACCCACCCATTTTTTGACTCTTAAAATGGGACGGAGGGAGTATTTATTTGTTTTTCTGTTTCTGATTGAACTTTGATTGTGCATTTGGTACAGAAAATGGAAGAAATAGAAAGTAGGGAAATGCTGAATGATTAATAATGCTAATCTCACCAAATAGTGTTTGAGGAGGCTATCCCTGCACCCGAAGGTTTATTCTTTGAAATGAGATCAAGTGCTTATTCTGGTGGAAATTCTTTTGTTCAATCATTTTTCTGGCTTTGAGCTACCTTTGCAAGCGTTCAATTCAACTCTATCAAGTTCTCCCGTTTGCAGTTTCAGAGTTTTTTATTTTACTGCGAGGTTTTGAAATATTGATGTTGTAAGCCCACCTTTAGCATAATGAGCCACGACAAGAAATTTGACCAGATATGGGACTTCAGGAGGAGGGATGATGATATTGACTCCTCGAGTGATGATTCAAAATCAAATTCACGTGGTGATCAACCAGTTTTGAAGAAGCATAAGCTTGTTTCGGATTTCATTTTGCCAGAAAATGATGATGTTGACTATTCTCAGAGATCTCACGACGAGGATCTTCTTGATCACGGTGCCATTGTTTGTGTCGAAGGCAAGAAAACTAACACCGAGTGTAATGGACTGAGAAAGAAAAAGGGTTCAATAAAGACGAAGAAGACAGCGAGGGCGCCAAGGGGTTTGGTAAAAAAAGAAGCCAGTAAAAAGAAGAGCAAGCAAACTAGTCAAGTAGTGGTTTCAGATGATTTAAAGATCTTCACAAAGACAGTAATCGAAGAACTTCGAGTTGCAAGAGAAAACATGTTTGCACAAATGAGAGAAGAAATGCAAAAACTGTTCACATCGGGGTCTACTAAGAAGTCGACAAGGAAAAGAGGGGTGCGCAAAACCAGCCAAAAGCAGCCGAGAAAGAGACCTGCAGCAAGCATTAAGCCAGCTGAGGCTAAAAAATGCAAGAAAGTTCAAGAAAAGAGGGATAACCATGATCAAACCAATGAAACAATTACATCTGATGAAAAGGAAAAAGATGAAGAGAAACTACCTCTGAAAAATCCTATACACACTGCTCAACCAGCTCAGGTAGTTTCTACTTCGTATCTGACTTCAAATGGGAATGATTCAAGTTTATACCTTGAAAGAGGAAATCTGTTAAGTGATACAAATGGTCAACCTAATTATTTTCCAAATATCCAGACAGTTGAACCATTTCGAAGCTATGCTCAAATGGGGTTGAAAGGGAGTGAATCTTTTTGTATGGGAACTGGTTTTTCGATTCCGCTACGTCAGAGGTTAAATAACAGTTTCAGTATTCCCCAGCCATTTTTGGAGAGTTCTTCGGGAGACAATAGTAACATAGTAGGTCTGAGGATGAATGGAGGAGCTGTAAGATTATCCAGTGGAATCCGAGCTTTACCTGACCATTTTACCCCCAATAACTTTCGCAGTTTTTATCCAAATTAGCATAAGAAAGAACTGTAATGCACTCATTCCATGGATATGGATCGGAGGAATTACATTCCATGTATTTTGAAACAAACTCTGATTTTTTCCTTTATCAGATGAAATAAACATTGGGATGTTGTTCAATACCTACCTGATCTATTATAGGTTGGCTGGCTTTTACCTTAGTTTTGTTTACAGCTTCAGTTTCGAGCTCCCTTTATGAAAACCGAAGCCAAAATTGGTTTTTTAGTAGGCTTTTTCATTAACCACCTAACATTCTCACTCAAAACAGGGAATTGCATTGATAATTACAGTTCTTCTGATTGTGCATTGTGCATGTACCCAATCTCAAGGTAATACTTAAAACTCTTTCTAGAATTTGATTGTACTTTCTCATACTATTTTTTTTTTTTTTAATCTGGTATGCAGATGCTAGTAGGTGAAACGGAGACGAAAACGAGAAAGCAGGTGAACTGTATACCAAAACTAAATTGTACATGTAATTTTGGGAGGAGTTTTGGATCAACAAATCAAGAAACACACAGCCCGTAAATTATTTTGTTTTGAAAGGACATATACTTCTAAAAACCCGTCCTGTATATCATTTTTCAGTAAATGAAATACACCTTATCCATTGCATCAGCGGAGCTGATGGCCTCATTGTCTTTATCAGTTTCAAAATGCTAGTCCTGAATGTTAGTTTTGCATACATGTTTGGAGAGATTAAATAACACCAAAACATATATTATGGGATTCTAGAAAGGCCTTCATTCAGTAACTGTCATCATTTATTGGGATTGTCTATGTTGTGAACAACCCGAGAGCGGCACCAAGTATAGTGTTACGGATAGGATTGCTACTCTTCGGTCATGGTTGTGCTTATTAGACGCACAAATTTTTCAAGAGTGAAATTTATGGGGGAGTTTTGCATTTACAGATATTTAACTTGGAAACACTTAGTCTGTTTCTATTTGGGATGGATTTTTATACGGACTTACAATATGGGACTGTGGCTTTAGTGCAAACGTGAAAGAATATATTTACTGGTGTACCATATATTACGTGAAATAATGCCGCATATTATGTTCAGAATATATGAGTTGAAGGTTGCAAAATCTGCTTGAGGGCATATGTTAGTGAAATAATGCCAAGTTTTTGTGAACCAGGTGGGTACAAGTTGCGCCTTCTTGTACTACGTAGTTGGATTTTTCATGTCAAAGAATAGGTGTTGTCAGTCAATGTAGAAACTTTTTGTGGCTGTTCATCACTACCTTCATCCCCCCAAAATAAATGTCCGACCGAAACATATTTGGACAAGTACTATTCTTTTCTTTGGGAATTAACTTAGGATAATAAAAGTTGTTAATTTTAAATGTAACATAATGTTTCTCTGCAGGTATGATTGGCTGGCGAAGAGGAATCTCGGAGCTGGATACTTTTTGCGAGCAATATCTGCATATGGGTTAGCTAAGAAAACTCAGAAAGAAAGATCACCTAAAAATCATTTTTAACGGGTCATTTGTCTGCCAGAAAGAAAGGACTTTTAAACAATCAGAATATATTGATGGAACATCCTGTTTTTTGTTAGTAAAATTTAGTTATCGAATTATAGTACTTACTATAAAAACACTCTTCTAATGTAATTCATCTGAAAACAGGTATTCTTACAACTTTCGTAACGCAACTTTAGGCACATTGATACAGGAACCTTTTTGTCATTAAGGAAGAAAAGAGGGCCGGGGGACCTCAAGATTCTACGGACAAAGGGAGAACCAGATAGGGTTTGCAGACATGAACAATTTCGAGAAGATGACGACGATACGTAAGATAAGGCCATTGATCTATCACTCTCATGTAACTGTGTCTAGTGTTGAGAATTGTTTCTTCTGAAATTATGCATCAACTGTAAACAGCTTGTGCAGAAAATTATTTCGAAGACAACTTTCTGGTAAAAAAAATTGGTACGCTCTCGGTTCAAAATGAATATCTATTTTTATTTTATTTTATTTTTATGTATTTTAAAACGGAAGGTAAGTATTATTTTGTTTTTATGTATTTTAAAATGGAAGGTAAGTATTAATGTTGATGAAGTCTTGTGTGAGACGGTCTAACACATGATGATACGGATCTCGACGAGAGAGGAAATGGGCTTGCACCGTGATGACGCCCTAGGTTTCTGGGGTCACGGAGGTAGAACTCCAATATAGCTATCTCTTGATCCTGATCACAACACAAACAAGAACACCGTTAAGACCAAGGCCGGGTTGGAATCCGGCTTAGGCCCTCGGGTGTGAGAGTAAGATCTCTGAGGAAAACCTAAGATGAAGGTTCAATGAAGACCTTGTGTGTGTGAATAGGATAGAGCACGTACCTGATCCTTGGGGGCGGATAGGAGTATTTATATGAGTAGAAGGAGGAGGTAGGTTTAAGGTACCAACCGCTCTCGTACCGGATGGACACGCGGCAGGTCCCCATTGGTTCGGCCAGAGGAGTTGCTGAGAACATGGCGTGATGTCAGGGAATCATGGTTCCACCACCAACCGTTATGGTATGTCAGGTACGAACAGGTAACGTCTGTTGTACGTTTGTGACAGCTGGCTGTTGCGGTCTCCGGGCAGGGGATTGAGTGATCAACACGGGACCCTTAGGATAACGGGAGGCAGGGCTATCTCGGTTATGGTTATCAGGAAGCCCGGGGCTCTCGTGCTTGCTCGCTTGCGGGCTTATCCGGTTCGGTGTAATTGAACTCGCTTGTATCGGCTCTGCACCGGGTCCGGTCCGGTCCATGGTGCTCGGTCTCATCAGTGGCCCCTAACTCCGAGGGTCAGCTTATTTATGAGCGGCGCGAGGAGTTACATCTCTACGGCTCGGTCCGGGCACACTGTAGTAAATACGGGCACGGAATATCATGGGGCGGGAGTCTTACGATGGTGGTTGACGATAGGACAGTGGGCCCCTTGTGTCAGGCTAGTGGCGTAGCTATCAGACCCTTGACGTGACCAAGGACACGCTCATTAAATGCGAACCGTCATCGGAGTTCGAAAAAGATGGTTCCCGCCTCTTCATTTTCGGGTCGCATGCCGGTTCAAAACCAGATCTGGGACAAGACCCGACCCGCATTGGGGGTATAAATAACCCTAACTGGCTTCGTTCAAACACTTTCGCCATTTTCAGAGTACTTGCCTTTGCTTTCCTTTGCCGCCTCTGCTTGCAATATTTCGTGATTCCGCTTTCAACGCTTCTTCTCACAGTCGATCATTCAGGTAGTGCTTCTATTTTCTTTTGCTCGTTGTTAATTTCTTGGTTCGTCCGTCCTGGTTATTTAGAGACCTTCCTTATTGTCTTTTTGGGGTAAGTCCCTTAGCACCAGTTTTTCGGACTCGGGGAAAGAGTCCTTAGGTTTTTGATTAAATACCTAGCCCTTTCTCAGGAACCTCGGGTCCTTGCCTTTCTCAGAATTTTCGGGTCCATTTATTTCTTTCTAACAGGGATAATGGACGAACTGGACCTGGGGCGCAATCTCCGTCCTGACCTTTTTGGTTGTTGTCGACGAACGGGAGGGATTTACCGGTATCTGATAAATGCCTGGAAGAGGCTTTCTTTGGATGCCTTCAAGACCATAGGAGTAGTCTATAACTGGGATTCCTGGATTCTACCCCTGCTGTGGGAGACAGGTCCTCGGGTTCATTATGACTCAGGGAGGATGAGAGTTCTGGGGGGTGAGGAGCAACTGGGCACTTTTGTTAGGGCCGTTTTAACTCGATTCCCTGATAATGTAGATATGGCCGGGAACGCTAGGCGATTAGTGAGGCAGGGCGGAGACCGTATGTCCTCGACTGGTCTGAATCCCTTGACTTGGATGGATACCCCTTTGAATGATGACTTGCTCAGTACCGAGCAATCACAGGATATTCTGGCGGCCCCGGGCGTTGTGGAACTGTCTAGCGGGGACGAGGCATTGGAACCGATCGTTGAAGGTGACAGTTTCTTGCTGGAATATCATGCTTCGGATGCCGGGGAGGAGATCAACATTGGTCGCGGGCTTATCGACGAGCCCGTGTCTTCCGGGACTCCCACGGACTCTCGCGGGCCAGATGAGAGGTTGGCCCCTGATGCTGCCCGAAAGTTGAGTTTGAGGCGCTCGCCGGTCAAGATAGTGAGTTCTTTCCCCGAAGGGCCGGACAACCGTGCAGTCAGTCAGATGGGGGCGTCTACCTCAGGTGCGGCCTTAGCGGATGAGGGCGAGGGTGATTCTGACGATGAGTTCCGGTCTCAGTATCATGTCGACCCAAAGGTTTATCTTGTGAGTGGTCTGGGTGAGTATGCATCGCCTACCGGAGGCTCCAAAATGACTTCTACCTTGGTCCGCGCAGAGAACTTAGCTTGTGTCTTTTACCCAGTGCTGTTTGAAAATGGGCTTCGCCTCCCTCTTGACCCGTTTATTTGCGAATTTCTGAGCTTTGCTCAGTGTCTGCCTATGGACCTGACTCCCAATGCCATTCGTTATTTGGTGTCTTTCATCGCGGTTAGCCGTGTCCTCAGGTTTGAGCCCTCGTTGTCTGCCCTCCATATTTACTTTACTCATCAGATAACTGCGAGCTGCCTGAGTTTGAAAACAAAACCGCGCTCCAAGAAGATTTTTTCTGCCGCCTCTAACAAATTCGACCAGTGGCAAAGGTATCCTCTTGTGATCCAGAACCGATTGGGTTGGCCTTTTCCCCATCCTGAAAACATATCTCCTATCTCGGTTTCTCGAAAAAACTTTCCGGATCCGGAAGAGGGCCGTGAGTTGAGCGCGGCCATGGAGTCTTATCTCGCTCGCCACGCAAGGAAGGTCATGGGGGAGGATGGGACAGTGGAAGCCGTGGTCCCTCAGGTCTTTGATGTACAGGCCATCATAGATGATGAGGACCTTTTGATTTATGCCGGGGTGGCCCCGAGTCGTACTCCTGATCGCGGGCCCAGGGTTGATATGGTCCCCTTGCTGAGAGATCCCGATTGGAGGGTCCATCAGTCTTTTGTTTTTGCTTCTGAGTGCTCGTTCTGTAACCACGGGGATGCGTGTTCTGACCCTGGTTTAACCGGTCTCTCTTCGTTATTTTTTTTTTTGTCTGTGCTCGTTTTGTTTTTGCTATCCGGAGGGGGTGCTAAATTCCCTTCGATTTTCAGGTCCCGAAGATACAATGCCTCCCAAGAGCGTGGCTGCCCAGAAGCAAGCGGTAAGAGCACAATTGGAACGGGAGAAGAAAAGGAGAGGGGACGAGCTCAATAAAACCAAGGCTCCGGGCATCAGGCTCCCGGCTACGGATAAAACGGATAAGTCTGGTGCCGCGGTGGCCGCACAGCCTTCCCTGACTCGTAACCTGCCCCCTAATTCCCGTCATGTAGTTGGGAGGGGCAAAGGATTGATCGGCACCGGTCATTCACAGTCTTCCCCCGACGCGGGCATAACTACCCCGGAGCCGCAAAGAAAAAGATCTGCAACGGGAGACCCTCATTTGCCTCCAAAAGATAAACAACAGAGGACCGATGCCCCTTCGGCTGAATTTGCCGTGGTATCCCCTGCCCGAGGTGGGATGTGTGCTACTCTCTTCCCCGTGGAGCTCATTGACGACAGAGAGCGGGCAAAGGAGTTTGGTCTTAAGGTTGCCCGAGCTCCCGAGCTCTTTGGGATTGACCTACATAGCCGCCGCAGTAATAACGCCTATGTTGGTGATGGGTTATTACGTCGGTTAAACTTTCCAGACTACCAACAGAGGGTTCTATTTACCTCCAATCCTGTAACCGCGGTTGGCCACGCCGGGCTGGCCCTTACCGAGGTTCGATCTTTGCCTCTGAACCGAATTATCCCACCTTCGTTCATTACCTTTCTGATTTTCTTTATTTCTTGCTTGCAGATAGCCAATGACCTCCTCTACTTAAGCGTCCAGGCTAAGTCCGATGCTTCCACCATTGCCACCAGGAATAAGGAGGTTATGGAGGCAAGGGAAGAAGCCAGCAAGTGGTCGAAAGTCGCAGAGGGCTTACGCGCCGAGCTCAAAGAGAAAGATGCGGAGGTCATGGGCGCGGTTAAGGAAGTTTCCCAACTGAACAACGATTTGGCCGCGGAGCGGGGAGCTAAGGAGCGCCTTGAAGCTGAGAAGCAGAGTCTCGAGGCCCGCTGTGCTGAATTACAAAAGCTTTTGGATGAGGGGAAGGAGACCATCGATAGGTTGTCAACAAAGGTGGACGAGTTGGATGGACAACTGCTCGATCGGGTGCGATTTGATACTGACCGGGAGCGGGTGCTGCAGGAGGAGCGGGAGAAGAGCATAGAAGCGTTCAAAGAGTCCAGCAAGCAGTCAGTGATATTAACGGACCAATACAATATGGCTGTTCATGCCGTAGCTCGGAATTTGGCTGCCACGGGAAAGTATACGGCGCAGGAAATAGCCACTTTATGTTCTATATTGCCTTCTGACCCAGAGTGCTTTTCCGGCCATAGCCTGGTGCCATTTTCGGACGACCAACTGCTGGATCTCCCGGAGACCGCTCGTACTTTACTTCCTCTTGTCCTTCCGGTCACGGTCCCTGAGCTATTAACCGCCATTGATGATCTGCGATTTCCTGCGAGCGGGAATGGTGTCCCTTTGGCCGCGGCTTTGGAGAAGGTTTTTGGCCCTGGCGGCCCCTTTGTTGAAGGTATGGTTCTTCCCTTCTCTACTTTTGCCTCTGCTCTTGCCGAGGCTTTGAAGGTTCCACTCGATTCGGCTGTTGATCCTGACGCCTCTACTGCTTCTGTTCCAGAAGTGGCGATCAATCCTCTTCCGGCCAGCTGAAGATCAGACCGGGCTGCGCCCTGGGACTTTTTGTAATAACTTTGGATTTAACAGACTTGAACATTCAATTGTACTTTGATTCGGTTTTGTAATGTATCTTATTGTTCTTCTTTTGATCCCCATATCTCCCTGACATTTATTTTCGTTGTCTTTTATTGCCCTTTTGCTGGTTGCCCTGGAATTGCCAACCACTCATCGTTTTTCCTTGGTCACTTTGCTTGGCATTTCTTCTTTGTTTTTCAAGGTTATGGCCCCAGGCTGATTAATGTGAATGTGCCTTGAACTTTCTATGTCTGATACTTACGATTATTTTTCTCGGCGGGCTTACGGTCTAGCTCGTGGGCGTATGACCGCGCATCGTGCAACGGTATTTCCCTTGATGGGCTTACGGTCTAGCTCGGGGGCGTATGACCGCGCATCGTGCACGAAGGTTCATGCAACGGTATCTCCCTTGACGGGCTTACGGTCTAGCTCGTGGGCGTATGACCGCGCATCGTGCATGCAGGTTCATGCAACGGTCTTTCAGGCACGGGGCCTTGGCGGTTTGGCACTTTGTTACATCTTGCTGAATACATGTTTTTCTTTTCGGTGTCTATCCATGATCTTTCCCTTCAATGGAACAAACATAATACTATTGATCTTTCATCTTTTCCCCGCTCATAGAGACGTACATCAAAATTACAATGCATAAAATAGAAAATGGGCGAATTTCTAATAACAGGGGGGAAATATAATTTTTTAAGGGTAATACTTCTTCAGGTGGTCGCTGTGCCAAGCGTTCTTTAAGTCCTTCCCTTCTTTGGTGAGGAGTCTGTAAGTCCACTCCTTGATTACGCGGGCAATCTGATAAGGCCCTTCCCAGTTGGGTGAGAGTTTGTTATATCCGGGCTGTCTCCCCGTGACTTCAACTTTTCTCAAGACCCAGTCTCCCACGGAAAATGACCTCTTGTTCACCCTTTTGTCATGATGGACTTTGGACTTCTGTTTATAATTGACCATCTTTGCCCGTGCTTCCAACCATTTTTCTTCAAGAAGGTCTAAGTCTTTTCTCCGGGCTTCCTCATTCATTGTTTCATCAAAATGGGCGACCCTGTAGGTGGGTAGGGCTGCCTCTACGAGCGCGACCGCCTCTGATCCATATGTCAAGGAAAAGGGAGTTTCACCCGTTGAATTCCTCGTTGTGGTTCGGACAACCCATAGAGCAGTACTGAGCTCCTCCATCCAGCGACCACTTCTTCCCTTCAATTTTTTGTGCAAAGCGGTCATAAGCAACTTATTTGCAGCCTCGGCCTGTCCATTTCCCTGCGGTCTTGCGACGGAGGATTGCCGATGTTCTACGTTGAGTCTCTTACATTCCGCCGTAAAATTGCTTTGGAACTGGGGTCCATGATCGGAGACGATAGCCCGCGGCAAACCAAACCGACAGAATATATGGTCGTGGATGAACTTGATAATACTTGCTTCAGTCGTGCTAGTCAGTGCTTTTGCATCAACCCATTTTGTGAAATAATCCACTGCAACCACTACCATTTGCGCTCCCCTGGGCGCTTTGGGATAGGGCCCAATCAAATCAATCCCCCACATATCAAATGGCCAAGTTGGGACTACCAAACTCTGCTCCGTGGATGGCTGCCTTGGTATGTTGGCGAACCTCTGGCACTGATCACATTTGCGGACGTAGTCTTCTGCATCTCTTTTCATTGTTGGCCAATAATACCCGAGGAATCTGATTTTATCGGATAACGTCCGGGCTCCGGGATGCCCTCCACACACGCCTTCGTGAACTTCGTATAACAAGTTGGTGACTGTTTCGGATTTGACGCACCTCAGCAGCGGTTTGGTGAAGGATCTCCGATAAAGCACGCCATCAAAGATCGTGTATCTAGCGGCCTGTTTCATCAAGACTCTTGCCCGGTCAGGGTCGTTGGGGAGGGTTTGTTGCTCGATATACTCCCTGATCTCGTCAACCCAATCTTTTTCCGACTCTCCAATTTGGTGGATCTCTATCCTGTCAATGGCTGGGCGCTCCGTGAACTCTATCCAGCAGTCCACACTAAGCTTGGCAATGTCTTCATTTGTGATCCTGGAAAGCAAGTCTGCCTCGGAATTCTCAGCCCGGTTAACTTGGTTCAGCTCATGGTACTCGAATTCCTTCAACAAGTTTGTCGCGAGCTCCTTGTATTTGACCAACACCGGGTGATTTGTTTCGTATTCCCCTTTCACCTAGTTTATCACTAGTTGTGAGTCGCTTTTCACGACCAGCTTCGATACTTTCATGTCCCGGGATAATTCCAAGCCTGCTATCAATGACTCGTACTCGGCCTGATTGTTTGAGACCGCGAACTTAAATCTCAAGGCTCGCTTGAATCTTTGACCCTCCGGGGCAGTCAAGAGTATTCCGGCGCCGCTGACAGTCTTTCCCGCGGATCCATCCACACTTAACGACCAGCAATTTTCCGGTCTCTCCCCAGCATCTATTGCCTTCTTGCCTCTCTTTTTCTTTGTCTTTGCGGGTTGGGTTTTGTCCGGTTCAATCTCCTTTGTTTCAAATGTGGTTTCTGCCACGAAGTCCGCCAGTGCCTGTGCCTTGATGGTCTTCCGCGGGGAGTAGGTAATCTGGAATTCAGTCAGCTCTATAGACCACGATAGCATTCTCCCCGAGGATTCGGGCTTATGGAGTATCTTCTTCAGCGGGGTGTCTGAATAAACCGTGATTGGGTGGGCGATGAAGTATGCCCGCAGCTTCCGAGCGGCCACGAGCAAGGCGAAGGCTAGCTTTTCAATGTTTAGATAGCGGCCTTCCACAACAGATAGTGCCTTGGAGACATAATACACGGGTTTCTGAAGGTTGCCCTCTTCCCTTACCAAAACCGCGGCCACTGCGTGATCTGTTGCGGCCAAGAAAACATAGAGTTCCCCCAAACACTGGGCTGCTCAACAGCGGCGGCTTTCCCAGGTAAGCTTTTATTTGCTCAAAAGCATTCTGGCAGTCCTCGTTCCACTCAAAGCCCTTCTCTCCTCCTCCTTTTAAAGTTTTGAAGAAGGGCAGACACTTTTCAGCAAACTTGGCAATGAATCTTCCCAAAACCGTAATGCGGCCATTAAGCTTCTGCACCTCCTTAACGCATCTGGGGGGCTGCATGCTTATCAATGCCATGATTTTCTCGGGGTTTGCTTCGATCCCTCTTTGGTTCACTATGAAACCCAAAAATTTTCCTGCCTTTACTCCGAAAGCGCACTTGGAGGGATTAAGCTTCATGTTATTTTCCCGGAGGTTGGTGAAGGTTTCTGCCACATCCATGTCGTGAGAGGTATCCTTGGTCTTGATAACCATATCGTCGATGTAAGCCTCCAGGTTCCGGCCTAATTGATCATCAAAGACGATTCCTACCATCCTTTGATACGTACCGCCCGCATTCTTGAGGCCAAACGGCATGTTGTTAAACGTGTAGGTTTTGCCCGCGGCATAGAAAGCGCATGACGGGACGTCATCCTCCTTCATTTTGATTTGATGGTAGCCCGAGTACGCATCTATAAAGCTCAACACCCTATGCCCGGCAATAGAGTCTACTAATTGATCGATCCGGGGAAGAGGGTAACAATCCTTAGGGCAGGCCTTGTTCAAATCGGTGAAATCCACGCACATCCTCCACTTTCCATTTGCTTTGGTTACCATGACGACGTTGGCTAACCACCTCGGATATTTGATCGGGCTTATGATTCCTGCTTTCAGCAGCTTATCTACCTCGATTTTGATCGCCGCTTTCTTTTCCGGTGAAAAGTATCTTTCTTTCTGGAGGACCCGGGTAAATGTGGGATCGACATTCAGTTCATGCTCGATGACCTCTCTACTTATCCCCTTCATATCTTCGACGGTCCAGGCAAATACATCCAAGCTTTTTCGCAGCAGCTCGATCAGAATCTTCCTTTCTTCTGCGGGGATTTCCAGCCCGACCTTTACCGTTTGTTCGGGGTAAGCGGGATTTATGACTACATCCTCCAGAGCGTCCTTGGGGCGGATGTCCCTTATTTCTCTGTCGTGCAGCGAATCAATCACGATGTCTATGCGCTCGGTCTCTGCGGCAATACGACGGGCTCTCCTACTCCGCTTAAATTCTGCCCGTGTTGAGTGGAATGACAAAGTTCCAATCATGGCCGCGTCCTTGGTCCCGTTGCTGCTGGTTTTGACCTTTTTTGCCTCCCTCGGGCTCACCAATCTTGACCCCATCGCGCTCTCCCTTCTTTTCTTCTCTATTATTCTGAGGAAAAGCTCGGGCTTGTTTTCGATGCATGCTATCCCTGCGGGGGTGCTGAACTTGATCTTCTGGTGAGGGATTGATGCAACGGTTCCAAGGGCAGCCTGAGCGGTCACTCCCAAGATTGCGTTGTATTGGGATTTCAGATCGATCACCATGAACGTGACACGGGCTGTTTTCTCGAACGGCCTCTCTCCAATGGTCACTTCGAAGTCAATGGTCCCTTTTGCGTAGACCGTATGATTCGTGAACCCTTTCAACAAGCCCGCATATGGGGTTAAGTGCGCCTCGGACATCCCCATTTCTTCTAAACAATGGAAGTAAAGTATGTCCCGTGAAGCTCCGGTATCAATGAGGACCCTCCCAATATCCGCTCTACCAATAGCCATCTTGATTGTCAATGGCTGTGTTGAATGGAAGAGGGTGGAGGCCAGCTCGCTCCTCTTGAACCCGATCATTTCCTCTTGCTCGGGTGGGTATACAGGTATCAGGAACACCTTTTCCAATTTCTTGATCTGAATAGAGAGCTGGGTGTTGCTCGGGGCTTCTTCCCCGATATACTGGATGTCATAGCGTTTTTCCCCATCGGCATCGTTATCCCTAACATATTGGACATGTCCCCGTGGGGCTTCTCCTTTATTGCTGGGTCCCTCGATCCATTTTTTCAATTCTCCGGCCTTGACTTTCTGTTGTATTATCTTTTTCATCTGAAAACACTCATCCGTGTTATGCCCGTGGCTTTCATGGTAGCCGCACCACTTCTTTTTGTTCGCCTCATAAGGCTTTCTTTCTAGGGGTGGGGGAGGAGGCAGGGCTTCTGCCCGCATAATCTCAGTCCTTGGGGCTATCAAAGGAGTGAAGGTGTTGTCAGTTCTTTTGAAATTAGTCGTGCCCCTCGGTCTGCCTCTATTTCGGCCGCCACTGCCCCTCGAATAGCCTGCGTGGTACCTTGAGTCATGAGCGGGCTCGAGCCTATCCCTTATGCTCCTGCGGGCATCATCCATGAATGAGGGCTCTACCCCGGCCATGGCAATGGCTCGATTGTACATTTCCTCCGTTCCCTCGGGCTTTCGACAGGCGAACTCTTGCCTCAAGGTATAGGATGTTAATCCTCCCAAAAAGCACAGCTCGATGTCATTCCTCGTTAGGTCCACGATTTGTTCGGTCATTTTTCGAAACCGAGTAATGTACGCTTTCGTACTTTCCCCGGGATATTGCTTCACACCGCATAGGTCCGATTTCGGTCTTGCGAGCTCTCCAGCGCCCGCGAACGAATTCAGGAACGACGTCCGCAGTTGCTCGTAGCTGCAAATGGAGCGGGGTTTATGGGCCAACAACCATCCCAGCGCCTTCCCCTTGAAGGTGGATGCTAGAGCTTTGCATTTTACGGCCTCATCTGTTGAGAATAGAGCCATCTGCCCTTCAAACCGCCCAACATGGCTTTTTGAGTTAGACGAGCCGTCATAAGCGTCTAGCGTGGGGACTTTTCCCCGCTGGATTGGTGAATCAGCTATCCAGGAGGCAAAAGCGTCTATGGGTCCAATGCACTTTGCCACACTTTGCTTAGACTCCCATAGGTCCCTGATCATTCCCTGGACCTTGTAGTCAATCTCTCCCCCGGTTTTCACCTTTTTCACCGTCCCCGCAAATTGCTCTCCGGTTCTAACAGTTGCTTTTCCCTTGTAGTGGCCTTTGGACCTTCTAGGTTGTGACTCTCATTCTTCACTCTTTCTCCCTTCCTCTCCTTCTTCCTCGTCGTCCTCCACAACGATCGTTCTCTTCTTCTTTCCCTCCACCCTGCTGGCTATGCTTTTAGAACCATGAGTTTTCGATCTTTCTAGAGGGACTCATGTGTCAGCCTCGGCATTGAATAGCTCTTCTAGGGCCAGGTTTAAATGAAGCCCTTCCGCTACTAGATTCTGCCTGTCTTTCAGGAGCTGGATTTTCTTTTGAATCTGCTCAGGGGTGAGGGGAGTGACGGGGATTTTCTGTGCCTTGCGTGCTTTTGAAGTTTCGATATGATCTCTCAGATCCGCCTCTCTTCTTGCTTTCTGAGAGGGAGTGCCCGAGCTGCCACTAGGCGCCTTATCTCCCAATCTGGCAAAGATGGATCCTTGAGGCGCTTGTTTCGAAGGGCTGGCATTCGGGTTCAAGATTTCTTTCCCAGTCATTGCAAATATTTGGAATGTCGAGGGTTAGCAGGACGGTCGAACGTATTTTTAGAACCGTAAAAACAAAAGAATGGCTTTGAACGGTGGAAACTCAAGATGAGACGACTGAAACTTGAACTGACGACTTGCAATAAAGGGTATTGAGTCAGACTAGACTGGGAATTCGAAAGAACTCAGAAGATTGCGCTAGGGAGATTTTCGTTTCCCGGCAATGGAACCACTGATGACGCCCTAGGTTTCTGGGGTCACGGAAGTAGAACTCCAATATAGCTGTCTCTTGATCCTGATCACAACACAAACAAGAACACCGTTAAGACCAAGGCCGGGTTGGAATCCGGCTTAGGCCCTCGGGTGTGAGAGTAAGATCTCTGAGGAAAACCTAAGATGAAGGTTCAATGAAGACCTTGTGTGTGTGAATAGGATAGAGCACGTACCTGATCCTTGGGGGCGGATAGGAGTATTTATATGAGTAGAAGGAGGAGGTAGGTTTAAGGTACCAACCGCCCTCGTACCGGATGGACACGCGGCAGGTCCCCATTGGTTCGGCCAGGGGAGTTGCTGAGAACATGGCGTGATGTCAGGGAATCATGGTTCCACCACCAACCGTTATGGTATGTCAGGTACGAACAGGTAACGTCTGTTGTACGTTTGTGACAGCTGGCTGCTGCGGTCTCCGGGCAGGGGATTGAGTGATCAACACGGGACCCTTAGGATAACGGGAGGCAGGGCTATCTCGGTTATGGTTATCAGGAAGCCCGGGGCTCTCGTGCTTGCTCGCTTGCGGGCTTATCCGGTTCGGTGTAATTGAACTCGCTTGTATCGGCTCTGCACCGGGTCCGGTCCGGTCCATGGTGCTCGGTCTCATCACACCGTTTCGCCCATAATGGAGGAAACCATTTACTCTATCAACAAAACCCGTCTCACACAATTTTTTTGTGTGATTAATGTTAGGAGTATCAGAAATGATCTGAGGACTTCGAGTTTAAAATTAATCTTGTCTGAGGGACAATGCATGTTAAGAGATCCCTCAAAGATCGAGACTAAATGAGTCATAAACAATCGTTATCAGTTGCCGTTGGTGATTTAGCTATCACTTATTATTCAATTTTTCTTAAAAAAAATACTTTTTCCGTCCTAAAATGATCTTCACATTTGACCATTCAAACTTTTTAAGGATATGAACACTTGATTCACTAGTCATGTTTTGTTTGGGCATTTCTAAGCCTAGGTTGTAGAAATGTGAAGATTTTTTGGGGACAATGACAAAAGCCAAATGCGAAGATCATTTTGGGACGGAGGGAGGGAGTAATCAATTTAATAATAATCACAGTCCATATTCCCTTATCCTTAATACCGAATCCTTATAATAATAGTGTTGATAATGTTGTTTTCTCACCTTAAAATAGTACTAGTACAGATTAGCTGTTGCAATCAGTGTTTAGTCAACATATTGTGGGTTATTGACACTTGTCATCCTGGAATTATAAAATCGACGGTTGAGATTGAATATAGTTGTAAATTATTTAAAAGTACTGTACCCGTCATTACTATAAAGTCCAAAATTAAAATTTTGATTTTAAATGACACTTTACCTTTCTTAAAATCAAATTTTTAATTTTAATTCTAAGAAAGGTAATTTGTTTTTTCTTTTTCTTTTTTTCGTTTGAACATATTTGAAAATTTTCAGTAACATATGTACGTATAACTTCAATGAGATTAGAGGCGGATCAATAGTTTTAATATGGGCAGCTTACCTCTATTTAATTTTAAATAAAATACATTTCAATTTTTTTAAAATAAAAAATACTCATACTAGCAGTGGTGAAGCTAAAAAAATTGGTCAAGGGGTCAAGAGTGTTTTGGGAAAAAAATTATACTCATCATATAGAAATTTGGAATAGAAGGGGGTCAAAATGATATCATAGTACAGATTTTATCAAAAAAAAAAAAAAAGAGGCTCAAAATAGACCAAAAGCAATATTTTTGGTGTAATTATTGAAAATTTAGAAGTATTAAAATGACATTTTTCAAAATTCAAGGAGGTCGAGTGACCCCTTCTCTCCTTCCTAGCCTCGCCAGTGCATACTAGCATATATTTTGTCCAAAAAAAAATAAACACTTAAAATAGGAAATGATACCGTAATAGATGAAAATTTCCCCATATGTGTGAATAAAGAAACTTTCTCGATTCAAAATAAATGTCGTTTCATAAATGAAAATTAACCTTATAATCAATGCAATGAAATACTTTATAATAAAAATCAATAAATATTTTGAATCAAATTTTAACTTCAAAAAAAACAACATTTAATCTCAACCTGAGAGAGAGTACAAAATATTTAAGTAGTTAGATAATTCTGCCTCACTTTTATTTATTTTTTCCTCCTGCCATTGAATGAGGATCACGGTAACATCATCATATTCATAAATCAGAAAATATGATTAACAGAGAATATATAGGGATAAAGAGTGCTATTGTTTTTTCACTCTCTTCATATATATAATTCTAGTGACCATATGTTTAAAATGGGCCGGTTGGACGGCGGATTATGATGAATGTGAAATATTGAAATAATAGTGAAATAAGGCATTGTGACATCGTTGTGTGCCACGTGTCAATATCATGTGGTATGGACGGTTGATGTGAGGTGTTTGGAAATTATAGAAATCTAAATGTGTAGGACTTTCTTTTTGTATTTATACATTATTCCTTTTGCTTTCACTACCAACCACAAGTACTTTTTCTAATTTTTCACATTTTAAAGTGATGGATGAATCATCCACACACAAAACTTACCTCATTCTTGTTCCAATGATTTAAGTAAAGTACTTCACTCTTCTTATAATAAAAGTATTATTTTTGTTTTGTTTTGTTTTGTTTTTTTGTAATTTGTTTTTTGTTTTGTTAAAAAATAATAAAAATAAATAAATATTATAAATCAGTTTAGGATACAATTGTATTAAATAAAAGTAGGTTAATTAAGTGTTAATTACACAATATGATTATAATGAGAAACTTTTCCAAAACACTATTCATTATTTACTCTTATTTCATAGTATCAATCTTCAATACTCCCCCTCACGTGTGACTCGGTGACACACGTGGAGAGAGTAACAAACATGTTACTTATCGGGCATCAACATACTACAATTTTTAGCACTCAATAATCCTGATAATAATATGCAAGCAAAATGATTCGAACCCCTGACTTTGCGATAACCAGAGCTCTAAATGTTAAAAAGAAATTCAGTTATAGACATAAGAGAGATAATTAGTGTTTAAAAGCTTGATTTATTTCATTGATCTCATCTGTTTTTATAGTACATAAAGGAGAATCCTATTTAGGAAAGGATTCTAAGGAGTAGGGAACTAGAAAGCAATCAAGAACAATTTTAAGCTAACCAAATCTCAATCAAATCTGAAATTAATATCAATCGAATCTCCTAAACCCATTAAGAGATCTCAATATTCCGTAACAGAGATTAAATATTTTACTCTGAAACACGTTAAATACGAAAATAAAACTTTTTTACTTTGAAACGAAAGAAATAATAAAAATAAAAATAAAGCTGAACTAAAAAACGAAAAAAATATGTGGCCCACAAGGGTAGGGTTTGGAGGGAGAGCCAATTACGCGGTTTTGGTTCAGAACCGGTGGTTCTGGTTCGCGGAATCTTTGAACCTTAACCGGCCCGTATTCATCTAGTTTACGATTCCAGTTATGAGTTTTCGGTTCCGATGGTTCACGGTTTTGGTGTTTTTTTTTTTTTTTTTTTTTTTTTTTTGCATAGGAAAAAAATATTTTATTATTGATTTTAAAAAAATGATAAAAAATTGTTGAAATGCAGTCAAAACAACTCTTTTTTTGCCAACTTTCTGTTAGTAACAGAAAATTCTGAAAAAATCATTAAAAATCTAACGGGCTTGACGGTTATTCTTACGATTTTGACGGTTCTAACAGTTCCGGTTATGATTTGGTCCATCCGGTTCGGAACAGCCGGTTTGACGGTTTTTGGAGCCTTGAACCTTAATCGACCCTTATCATTTATAATTACGGTTTTTACACGGTTTGTGGCGGCTCCGGTTTGTGGCGGTTCCGGGTTCGAATTAGTTGGGCGGTTCCAGTCTAGTTCCAGTTTAGTTATCCCTAGTTTGACATTAGTGAGGCAGCCTTTAGGATAGTGGACCAGAAGTAGAAGGGTGCATGTGAGTGAAGCCACACTACCAGATAGATTTCTCAAGAGTGTGAGTTGTCCAGCACAACTTTATTTTATTACACATCAAAATCAATATCAATTGAGTATAATATTTTTGGCCCACAAATTTGAAACTAGAATTGGAAAGTATAAACTATAGTGGAGCATGTCTATCTTTGTGCTTGAGTTGTGGTCCCAATTATTATTTACTTAAATGTTTCTCTCAAAATGCTTATTATGCCTAGGGTATGGAAATTAATAAACATATTAATTTAAGGATTTGATTAAATTCCTTGTGAGTCATGACACCTTTATAATCAATAGTAGTATGTCTTAGTTCATGCTTTGTTATTAGCACTTATGCGACCATACATTCTCCAGCCATGTTTAATGGTGAACCAATTTCGGTTTATCAAGAGTAATTTTGTGAACTAGAATTGGTTCATGACAATTTATAGTGAATGAATATTCGTTTATGGCAATGAAAGAAATTTTTCGTTCACTTCATGAGCGAATTGGTGAACGAAAATTGATTCGAGCTAGATGAGTATTTTGTAATATTGTCATTTCAAAATTATATAATTAAATAAAAATATTAAAAATATTTATAATTTCTTTTTCTCTATAAATAGAGTCTAATTTTATAATATTTGACATAATTTTAATATTTACTGTATAAAAAAATATTTTTTAATGGATATATTTGAAAATTTTAATATAAGATATATTTAAGTTTATTCTTGCGCCGAACGACGTCGTTATGTCAAAATAAATAAAAAAAACTCACTTTTTCTTATAAAATAAATAAATAATGTTTTTATTTTATTTTTAACGGCGTTAACAAAAAAAAAATATATTAATTATTTATATTTAATTTTATAACATCAAATTGCTATTTAAAAAAATATGTTTTTTAACGAAAATTCATTCACCACTACAGAAAGTAAGCTGACGTGAACGAAATTTCATTCACATACTAGTTTTGTTCACATGGTGAACATAAAATTCGTTCACCATTATGTATGCTCTAAGATATGAGCCTGTGCATTTTCTATTTTTTTCAACCAAAGATGAAAATAAAAATATGAACTATACTTTTAAGGGGAATATTAATTTATTTTTAAGAAGTTAAAACTTTATATTTAATACTCTCCATTTCATAATAAATATCTTACTCTTTTCTCCTCTCCAAAAATAAACATCACATTTATATAAAAAATTACTTTGATATTACCACGACGAAACTAATATTTTGGTAAATAAGTTATTTTCAATGTACTTACGTTTCTCTTTTTCATTGTCCTCATTAAACTATTTCACAATTCTTTTCATTGTTGCCACTACATCTAATAAATCGCCAAAAGCGTAACAAAGCTAGTCAAGTGGCTAACTTACGTAAGTTTTAAGAAGACTTTGTTAACTTATATTAATGTGTGTACTGACAAGGTTTATGGGGAATAAACCCCGGCCATTTCAGTAAACAACTGAGAAGTTCTTGGTTGTTCACTTTTATTATTTAATAAAGACTTGAAATTTCTCAATTACGAATTACATTCAGTTCTCATGGTAAACAATTGAGAACTTCTCAGTTGTTCATTCAAAACTAAGATATTCCCAATTATTCACTGTCTATCATTCAACAACATCTGGGAACTTCTCAGTTGTGCTTTTTTAGTTTTCATCGTAAACAATTAATAACGTCTTAGTCTTTCAATGTCTATTATTCAACAACACATGAGAATTTCTCAGTTGTGAGCTATATTTTTCAGTTCCCGTTGAGTGGTGGTCAATTTTGTCATTAGGTGCCTCATATTTCAATTTCATTAATTTTGGATGACGAAAATCATCAAAAATATCAGTTAAGTCCACACGTGCATACATGTGATTGTCTAGTAGACTAGATTGAAGTAATGTGGCATATGATTTTCTTAAGTGTTAAGTACTGAAATCTGATTTCATGTCTGAATTTGGCTGAATTCATAAGAGGCAACGTCTGAAAACGGATTTCTAGTTACTCAAACTATTTGATTTTTCATCTGAATTTTCATCTAAAATTAGGATTACGACATTGAATGGAGTAGAGGGATGAGATCAATGGTTGTTGATCTAGTCTTTGGGTTGAACTGTTTTGGAATTACTAGTTTATGGAAAATATATATAAATAAAAATATTTAAGAGGCAAATAAGTGATAATTTTAAATATGAAAATTAGGTGAAAAATAAGAGGCATTTAGATATGATAAAAGAAAAAGACAATCAGTTTTAATTATTTTACATTTGATGCACCAACCTATTCAGATCTAAATAAGAGTTAAATGGAAAAACAAAAGAGGCCTAAGTATTTAAGGGCTCAAATGGAAGATTATTAAAATAAAGGGGGTGATAAAATATAAACTCTAATGTTCTTCATAAAACTAACGCCCAAGTAAAATCCCTAAATGTCAATCCAATTTCAAGATCACTCTCCTCTCTCACCTTCGTCTCCCTCATCCTTCGCCGCCCACCGTTCATTTTGTATTGCAACATTCATTGTATTCTTTTTTATCATTTTGGTTTTCAAAACTAGTATGGAAACCCTAGTTCGATCTTTTTCCCCTGAATTGAAGTTCAAGGTATATTACTTCGATCTGAAATTTGTTCGAGGCTTAGTTTTGACTTGGGCCCATAAATTTTAATAGGTTAAATATAAATTTATTGGGAAATAATTACTTTTTAATACAATCAATATCAAAAATAAATAATACTCTCTCCGACCTATAATAATGTGCACAGTTTTTGAATGTGCATGACATTAAGGAGGGAATGATAGTAGATTGTTATTGTGAGTATGAAAAGCGAGCTTAGAGAGAGAGAGAGAGAGAGAGAGAGTAGAATAGGGAATATTGATTATCCAATATTGAGAAAATAAATTAAACTTTAATTATTTAGATTAATTAAACATTTTACACCTCGTTAACTAATACTTAATTCAAAATAGATCTATCACGCGCTTGACACATGGTGATTTAATAACAGATTTTCTTAACAATTTCCGTTACTAAGCCCCAAATTAACAAATTATCGGGCCCTAAATTAATAAAATTATACTACGAGACCCCCAATTGAGAAAATTATGTCAATGTTGGGACCTAATTTGTCATTTTCCCTATTATTAATGGGTTCCTCAACTTTATGATAATATTTGTTTTGACTTTAGACTAAGTGATAAATTTTCAAAATGTTTAATGTTTATTCTAAATATTTGTTTTATTTAGGGTGGAGGACTACAGGGTAATATTCTCTTAAAAGTAAGCCAGTAGAGTGTTCTCTTACTTTTTCTATCCCATAACTATGTGCACAAAATGAGTTTTATACGGGAATTAAGGGATGAATAGTAGTGGGTAATTGTTGTGAGTGTGAAAAGTGAAGTAGGAGAGAGAAAGTATGGTAGAGAATATTATGTTTAGGGGTGTAAATGGTTCGGTTTGGTTCGGTCTCGGCCGTTTTGGAGACCAAACCACCAGTCATCGGTTTGGGAAAATTCCAAACCGAACCGAACCACGAAAAATTTCAAACCGAACCAAACCAAACCACCATGGTTTGGTTCAGACCGCGGTTCAGTAATGTGGTCCAGACTGCGGTTTAGACCGTGGTTCAGACCGTGGTCTAGAATATGGTTTAGATCGTGGTTTAAACCACCATTCACACTGATGTTCATATCACGATTCAAATTATGGTTTACACTCTGTTTAAATGAGAAAATTCGGAAGAATGAAAATATCAAACGAATAAAGAAGCCGAAGGAAGTGAATACACTACAGAACTTTGTTAACTATGTGCCTCAATGAATGTAACATTCGATGAAATGAATATTGAATAGATGCAAAACGAGAGTTAAGAATGATGTAATGTAATGTAAATTATTTTCATAATTTAAAGGTGAATGTTACTTAACATACAAATATATGACTAATATATGTGGTCTGGCGGTTTGGTCTGGTGGTTCGGTTTGACGATTTGGTTTGGTTTGGTCTGGAGGGGTCAGACCACAAACCAAACCAAACCAAACCACGCGGTTTACCAATTTTTGAGACCGAACCGAACTACTTGTGCTTAAAAACCGAACCAAACCGTATGGTTTAGTTCGGTTCGGTCTCAAACCGCGGTTTGGACCGAACCACTGACACCCTAATTATCGGTTTGGACCGAACCACTGACACCCTAATTATCTAATTATGTTGATTGGTGTTGTGAGTATAAAAGTAAAATAAAAGAGAGAATGCGTGTGAGTAATAGTAAAGAATTTTTGTCATTTTAGAATAGTGTGCATTGTCAATGAAATACCGAAAATAATAATTTGTGCACGTAAAACGGATAGAGTATAAAGAACACAAGTTATGAGACGGTGGGGTTTTCCATTAGTTCAGTAAAGATGTGACAATAGGAAAGAGAGTCGTTTGGTTTGGGCATGTGCACATTCAAGGCTGTCACTTTCCACAACGGTCATAAAAACGGCCAATTTTCCTCAGCCACTCGATCCATTTATTTAATTATTTACTGTAATTTATTTATTTTTTTGCTTCATTTCCAATTCTCACTTTGTGGTTCTTATGTTCCCCACACCAAAAGTGACCTTGACCCTTCAGCTTTTCTCAATTACACCATCTAACCAATAACCTCAAATTATTGTACTTAAAATATTAAATATTTTTATTTTAATTAAATAAAAAAATACATTAAAAAAACATCATATATAATATTATTAATACCAAGGTTCTAAAAAGCGCTAGGCGGTCGCTAGGGGTCGCAGCAGCGCTTAGCGCCTAAGCGGGGTCTAGAAGGAACTTAGACGGGTCGAGAATTCAAAAATAGTTATAATATCCTAGACGAGACTTATGCGTTTCATGAACGCCTAGGGCCTAGGCGGCCTAGACGGACGTCTTTTAAAACACTGATTAATACTATTTCTAAAATTTTATAATTGTAATTAAACTTGAGCTTAGACCTCAACAAACATATGATCAATATACATACTTATCCAATGATTAATGGGACCAAAACAGCTCATAATACCATGCATGTAATCCTTCAAGTTCAAATTAAAACATTAATAATACCAATAGTGACACTCTGTAGCTGTAGCAGATAAGTACCATAAAAACACTTAAACAAAATCAAACATTTAAAACCTGTCACCTGTCAGCATCTCCACCCCCAACCTGTTCTTTCCAGAACCCTCTCTTTTTATCTCTCTCATAAAACCCTAAAGGATCCATCTTTTTAAGGGCGAATTGCATTTTGGGCCCCAAAGTTTAGGAGTGTTCTTAAGTCAGACCTCATTCAATTACTATTTACATTTTAGGCCTCAAAATTGTCATTCTGTTAGCATGTTAGGTCTTTTAATCAGTTTTGTTAGAAAAACTCGTTAAATGATCACGTGCGAGTCACGTGTCACTTAACGGAGGATGTTTTTGACACATTGATTCAAATTGAAGTTGATTTCTATTTAAAGAGGTTAAATGAAATTTCTTATATTAAACAAATAGAACTAATATCAATGGTTCAAAATGTAAATCTGAAAAGTTTAGGGTTTTAATACAAAAGTTAAACCCACTTCATCTTCTTCCTCCCAACCCTTACCCTTACCCTCAACCTAGCCACCTCGATCTTCCTCACCTCCATCCCTCGCTTCTTACACTACCCACTAGAAACCAGAGCGAAACCCACCACCGCAAGCCCGAATTAACCATCCTTGTCATCGACATCTCCGCTCCCCGGTCAACAATCGTCGACGCCATCCATGACTCCTCCTAATCCACACTCGGCTTCTTTCAGATCGTCAATCACACCGTCCCCCTAACCGCAATCGACTCCATAATCTCCTCCATCAAATCATTCAACGAGCAATCAACCGATTACAAGATGCAATACTACCATCGAGAAATGGGCCGCGGCGCAGCGTTCTCCACCAATTTCGACCTCTACCATTCGAAGGCCGCCAGTTGGAGAGACACCCTCCAGGTACGGTATCGGCATCCCCGGACAAGACGGTGATTCCGGATATGTGCGGGGAGGCGGTGGCAGAGTGGGATTCAAAAATGGTGAAATTGGATGAAGAGCTTGAAAGAGTATGAAATACTCTTAGTTTAATATTGTGTATCTTTGTGATTCTGATTTAATTAATGTATATATTTAGAGTTTATTTATTTTAGGAATTAGTTGTAATTATTTAGGAATAGTTTATTTTAGGATAATTATTATTATTTTGATTTACTTGACTAACCTACTAATGTTTATCTTTGGTTAGTATTTTGTATTTTAGGTGTTTTATTTTAGGAAGACTCTCATATGGAAAGAAGGATTTCTTGGAGTGTAAGGAGCGGCCAAGCCTTGTATAAATACAAGCCGACTCCTTCATTGACTTAGACGGATTCACAGAATATTTTTGAGAGAGTCTTTTGTTTTTTTGAGGTTCTTGTTCATCAAGAACTCAAGTGTTTTTTTGTTTAGTCTATTCAAGATAGAATAGGTTTTGATCTTTTAATTGTTTTTGTTTCTTTCATCCTTTTGTACTCTGAAAGAGTTTTAGTAATGAAAGTTTTCCAGCAAGGTATTTCTTGCTGAAGTGTTTAATCAGTTTTAATTTCCGCTGCGTTTGTTTCTGTGTTTCTGAGTTTCTGGTCGTCGCCAACTGACAGGACAACTGTCTGGACAACTGTTAGCACGTTTGAATACACAGTTGTTCACACAGTCGGTCAATTCCCAGAACAATCCTAGCCGCTTAATTTCTTTCAATTGGCACCAGAGCCTGGTCTCGACATATTGAGATCGATCTTTGAAAGTGGCCATTATGGACTGTGAACAAAACACGTTTTTGGTTTTAATGATTGTGTTTGAAAATCTTAAGATGAAAGAAAATGAAACCATCAAAGATTTTTCTTCTAAATTGGTAAATATTGCAAATGAGTTATATGTGTTAGGGGAATCAATCTCTAATGCTAGACTCGTACGCAAAATATTAAGATCCCTGCCAGAAAGATTCAAACTGATAATCTCTTTGGTAGAGGAATTTTATGATATCGAGATTCTAAGTTTTGACCAACTTATTGGAGTCTTAACCATTTATGAATTAACCCCTGGTGTGAAAAATCATTTGTCTAAAAACAAAATATCTATTGAGTCCGTTCAATGTAGAGCGTGTTTAGGATTTGGTCACTATGCCAATAAGTGTGCTAACACACTTAAAAAGAGAGGGATGAGTTTTTCTGCAACCTTAAGTGATTCAGATGATGACGATCAGACATCAAACTTGTCATTTTTACGATCATCACAATCCTCCCTTTCTGACAATGAATCTGACTGTGAATCTGACAGTGAAGATGAACAGTCAACTGTCATCACAGTTGTCAGCTCAAATGGTACTAATGTGTATACCTGTCTTAACTCCACTTCTGCAGGTGAATCTGAAGAATCCTCACAGGAAGAAGAGGATAGTGCCACGTATGAGGACCTCCACAATACATACGTTGAGTTGTTTGCAGAATGGTCCAAACGAATGGATCAACTCAAGGAGTTCAAGAAGGTAAATGAAAAACTCACCTCTGAAAATCTGAAATTAAAGGCTGAGAATGAGAGGTTGTCGAGTGAAAGTGATACTCAAAAGGACTCCATAGCTAGGTTAGAAGTCATGCTTACCAAAAAGGACAATGAGTGTGAAAAGTATAAAAGCAATCTTGAAAAAGAAACTAACACACTCAATAAACTTAACAATGGCAAGGCTAAATTGGAAGAGGTTCTGAACATGGGGAACCAAGGAAAATCAGGTTTAGGCTATGGAGATCCAGTGTTTGTTAAGGAAGGTGAGGGCACTTCGAAAAACAATGAGAGATTTAATGCTAATCACGTGTCTCCTCACAAAAACAAAAGAAATAGAAAAAGGAGATACGTGTGTCACCATTGTTTTGCCCCTGGACATATACGTCCATTTTGCTACAAGTTGAAACAGGAACTTGGCTTGGAGAAGAACAGCGGCCACTTGACAAGACAACTGTGGGAACAATCTAACAGTCAGTTGCCCAGTCAAGTGCCCAGTCAACAGCAGCAGGTAAGAAAGGCCTGGGTAAAGAAAGACACTCAGCAATGCAAAGTGGCTCTTACCTCCTTCAAGAGTAGTGTGGAAGAAGGATGGTACTTCGACAGTGGCTGTTCTCGCCATATGACTGGTGCTCGTGAGCATCTCATAGACTATGAAGCCTTTAAAGGTGGAAAAGTCAATTTTGGTGGAGGTGCTCAAGGTGAGGTAATTGGCAAAGGTACTCTGAATGTTGATGGTTTGCCTAACGTGCATAATGTCTTACATGTTGATGGGTTAAAGGCAAACCTAATTAGCATAAGCCAATTGTGTGATGATGATCTACATGTCAAGTTTGATAAGAAGATATGTGATGTCTTCGATGATTCAAACAGATGTGTTTTGAAAGGTGTAAGATCCTCTGATCATTGTTACAAGTTGGTTGAAAATCATTCATGTTTTAACTCAATTTTTGATAATGCTCCTGATCTTATTGTCAATTGTGTTGAGGATGATGTTTCAGGTTGCACTTGGGAGCATGAAAGGATTAATAATGAATCTGAACCTAAATCCATGACAGAATCTGCAGATGCACCAACTGTGAGGACAACTGACAGTCAAGATGAACAGTCAACTGCCATGTCAGATGGTCAGACAGCAGCAGATTCTGGTTCAGATTCTGAAATCTTGGAAGATCAGGTAAGCAGAGGCAATGATGATGTTGCAAGCATACAAGGAGATCAGCTCACTTCCCAGGTCATTGGGGGAGTGGATGAAGGAATGAAAACAAGAGGAAAACGAATAAATTACCAGGATTTAGCCGGTTTGGTATGCATGAAATCCGCGTACCATCAGGTAAGCTCTTGTTGTTTTGTTGCTAAGTTTAAGCATGATAGTGTGTCAGAAACCTTAAATGGTAATAATTGGATCAATGACATGCAAGAGAAAGTGGTAAAATTTGAAAGCAAAGATGTTAGGTTCTTGGTTCATAGGCCATCTAATGCTGAATGTATGAGAGATGTTACTTGTTGTACTCAATTGTTGAATATGAACCAGATAATAAAGGATTATGATCTTAAAAGTAAAACCTTTACTGTATTTTGTGATAGCTTAAGCTCCCAAAATATTGCCAAGAATCTGGTACAACATCTCCTAACCAAGCACATAGATATTATGCATCATTTTATTAGAGATCTCGTTGAACAAAAAATCATTACTCTTGAACATGTAAGCACAACGGATCAACTTGCTGATATCTTTACCAAGTCTTTGGATTTCGAGAGATTTTCTCTCGGACTGTGTGATACCAGTTGACTGCACAAGTGTGCAGACAACTGACTGCAACTGTATAATTGTATATTACAGTAACCACTAATTAAAAAAAAAAAAAAAAAAAAAAGTTCTGCATACATTCTATTTGCACGATTGTCTCTTGTGATCACTTGGTCTCCTTTAGTTCCTTGACTCCGAGTTTTGACCCTTGAATGTGAGACCCTTCTTGACTTGATAATAAAATTAGCTTGTTAATTCCTTCGTGTTGTTTATCATGGAGTGGGCATCAAATCTAAGCTTGCGGGAAGAACAAGCTGCCTCCAATCTTTGCAGTTACTACTCATTTAGGCAAAAAGCTGAATTGTTTAAATACATAACTTGAGATCAAGGGTAACACTGTATTGTGAGAGTGAATAGCTCTTCCCGTAACAGATTCATTGGAGATATGCCTTTAAAAAGGGGGTTTTCTAAAAGCTACATGATTGAAGGTGTAATCTCATTGAATTCTTGTGAGTTGAGACCGAGTCATAAACGGAGTTGACCATTCTATGTCACACCAAAATTGAGACAATCTTCACTTGTGTGTTTAGGCATAATTTTTCTAAGTTTTTTTTCTCCCTTGGTATTTCCATCAGCAAATTGAACTGTTCTTCTTCTTGTTACAGATTTAATGCTTTCATGTGATTAACGATAATCTAATGGCGTGATGTTCAAGTTTCATTATGTAGTTGGTGGAAATTGTGGTACATTGGATTCAGTTGAATTTAGCAAGTTTTAATTCTGGGACGGATAATTTATCACAAAACATGGAAAAAGTTTGAATTTTAAAATCAAAATCCTTAGTTGTTTTGGAATTCAAATGGGTACTTCAATGTTTCTCAGTTCTCCCTACTCCTTGGCCTACTCGAGTTCTTAGGAAGAATCACTGTCCTCCCTTAATATTTCCTCCTTGTCGAATCTGGTTGTGAATTATGATTTAGTATATCTTCTTCTTCATGCTTTCTAGCTTCATTTCTCTCATCTCATCTTGTTCCTATTCTGCAAATGCTCTCTTTCTAACATTTTTGCAGATAAATCCGAGAATTCTGGAGAAACTCTAAGTGATTATGTGTGACACAAAATGATTGTTTGCCACTGCTCTGATCAAGCTCTGGTATTTTTGTTGTTAAGCATCCAGCTGGTGCTAAGCAACTTGTTCGTGCAACTGTGCGGACAACTGGACAGTCAACTGTACAGTCAATTGTACAGTCAACTGGTAAGTCATATGGTAAGTCTGCAGAACTCGCTGGTCTATAAAGGTTTGCTGCGATGTGAGTTGAGATTGATGATGCTCTTAGATGTATTTTTGTTGGGGAGATTCAAATTTAGGGGGAGTGGAAGATATTCTTATTTTTTTCTTTGAGTTTGATGGTTCTTCTCAAAAAGGGGGAGAAAGATGTGATGTGGTCTTCATATTTAGGGGGAGAAAGATGTGTTCTAGGGGGAGTAGAATCCATTGTACAAATTCAGGGGAGAGATTTTTGTTTTTGGTTGTTTTGATCAGAACCACAAAGATAGGGGGAGATTGAAAGAGTATGAAATACTCTTAGTTTAATATTGTGTATCTTTGTGATTCTGATTTAATTAATGTATATATTTAGAGTTTATTTATTTTAGGAATTAGTTGTAATTATTTAGGAATATTTTAGGATAATTATTATTATTTTGATTTACTTGACTAACCTACTAATGTTTATCTTTGGTTAGTATTTTGTATTTTAGGTGTTTTATTTTAGGAAGACTCTCATATGGAAAGAAGGATTTCTTGGAGTGTAAGGAGCGGCCAAGCCTTGTATAAATACAAGCCGACTCCTTCATTGACTTAGACGGATTCACAGAATATTTTTGAGAGTGTCTTTTGTTTTTTTGAGGTTCTTGTTCATCAAGAACTCAAGTGTTTTTTTGTTTAGTCTATTCAAGATAGAATAGGTTTTGATCTTTTAATTGTTTTTGTTTCTTTCATCCTTTTGTACTCTGAAAGAGTTTTAGTAATGAAAGTTTTCCAGCAAGGTATTTCTTGCTGAAGTGTTTAATCAGTTTTAATTTCCGCTGCGTTTGTTTCTGTGTTTCTGAGTTTCTGGTCGTCGCCAACTGACAGGACAACTGTCTGGACAACTGTTAGCACGTTTGAATACACAGTTGTTCACACAGTCGGTCAATTCCCAGAACAGTCCTAGCCGCTTAATTTCTTTCAGAGCTGATTGGGATTTTATGTGAATATAAATAATAATTATGGTTCTTTAAAAATATATACAATTAAAATAGTTGAAGTATAAAATTATACTTGAGAAAAATTTTAATGCCTTGCTTTTTAAAAATAAACTTTATAATTATTTATTAATAATTAAATATTTTTAAATAAATTATAATTTTCTATCCTATTACTTTTAAAAATTTCATTGAACACCCTTGAATGATTTTTTTTATCAGTTTGAGTATTCATTTTCATTCAATTTGCTAATAATGTATGAATTATTGTTCAAAAATATCCTCCGTTAAGTGACATGTGACTCGCACGTGATCATTTAACGAGTTATTCTAACAAAACTGGTTAAAAGACCTAACATGCTAACATAATGACAATTTTGGGGCCTAAAATGTAAATTGTAATTGAGTGGGGTCTGATTTGGAAACACTCCCTAAATTTTGGGGCCTAAAATGCAATTCATCATCTTTTTAATCTTAAGTACACTGTTCCCAAGTTTCCTGTTTTCTTTTAATAACTTTGTTTGTCTTTATGAGTCAAAATATCAGTCACTTTTTGATAAAATGTTTTGATCTAAAATAACTGTTACTTTTGGTAAAAATGGTTAAAATGTTTAATTTATTTTTACATTGGAACTTATTTTATTTTATAGTGAGTGTAATAATGTAGGAGAAATGAACAATAAATAAGGGTAATTTCTTAATCATTGTGAAAAGTCTAAAAACAACGACAACGACAATTATTTTGGACGGGAGGAGTAATAAAACTTGTAACTATGTTAAGAATAATTTAAATGGTTTAACCTGTTTTTACTTTGATTCTAACCAGGACAAGAAGAACTTGCTAGCTAGACACAATAATCCCAAGATTAGTACACCTAATTACCCTTTCAGTATTAACACCAATGATTAATCACAAAATTAATTAATATTTCCAAGTACCCATTTTTGTTTTTGGACCTAAATGTGGCTCCTCCTCCACTATAAAATACACCTCCAAACCCTTATCATCCTCACTCAGACACACACACACACACTCTTGACCACCATTTTCACTCCCACCTATCTAGAGAGAGAAAATAAACAGTGTTGGAGAGAGAAAACAATGGAGGGTAAGGAAGAAGATGTTAAGCTAGGAGCAAACAAGTACTCAGAAAGGCAACCCATTGGAACATCAGCTCAAAACACAGACAAAGACTACAAGGAGCCACCACCAGCTCCTCTGTTTGAGCCAGGGGAGTTGTCTTCTTGGTCATTTTACAGAGCTGGAATTGCTGAATTCATTGCCACTTTCTTGTTCTTGTACATCACTGTGTTGACTGTCATGGGTGTGGTCAAATCTGATACAAAGTGTGGAACTGTGGGTATTCAGGGCATTGCTTGGGCTTTTGGTGGTATGATCTTTGCCCTTGTCTACTGTACTGCTGGTATTTCAGGTCTGTAATTCTCCCCCTTTATTATCCTTTTTTGCTTTTATCTGTTTATTTATAGCTCATTCACTGCTTTATTTACAATTTTATTGTGGATTTTCTCAGTTTGCATGAATTTATTTCACAGCCTTTATTTCTATTTATCTATTAGTTGAGCTGGATCTGGGTTTTTTTTTTCTTGATTTTTTAGGGTTTAGATACTGAGATAAGTTGATTATATGTATTTCCTGTAGATTACTATAAATCTGTTGTTTCTTTGTGGATTTTCCCTAATTTTCTTGCAATTTAGGTATAGATCTGTTATCATCATGTGCTGAGTATATCCAAGAAAATTTGTGAACTAACTTTTTCAAGATGATTTAAATGTAATTATTTACTAGAAAAAATTGAGGATGTAATTTTTAAGAAAATGTTTTCAAGAAACTAAAAGTTTCTATTTTTTACATTTATTTTTCTGGGATTTTTTTTTTTTTTTTTAATTTTGGTTTTCTTGATTTGAAGTTTTTTTATTTAATGTTCTTGTAATTTTTCTTGTAAACAGGAGGACACATCAACCCAGCTGTGACCTTTGGTCTGCTATTGGCAAGGAAGTTGTCCTTGACCAGGGCAGTCTTCTACATGGTGATGCAGTGCCTAGGAGCCATCTGTGGTGCCGGTGTGGTCAAAGGGTTCCAAGGTTCAGGCCAATATGAGAGGCTAGGTGGTGGTGCCAATGTTATTAACCATGGCTACACCAAGGGTGATGGGCTTGGTGCTGAGATTGTGGGTACCTTTGTTCTTGTTTACACCGTCTTCTCCGCCACTGATGCCAAGAGAAGTGCCCGTGACTCCCACGTCCCTGTATGATTTCTCTAACCATTCCCTTGTTTTTTTTCTTCGTATTTATATTTAATGCTCGTTTTTTTTATTGTTTCGTTTAATGTTTTCATATGGGTTGTCTTGTCGATGCGTTAACTAGTAGATCTCTCACTTGGATTAGGTCTGTTGTTGTTGGTTTAAACCCTGCCGATGATTTTGTTTGTGGTGATAGTGGTTGTTGTTCTTTAGGTTGATTTAGACACTTGAAAAGCTTGAGTTTTTTGAATTAGTGAATTATGATTCGTTTTTAATCAGTTATTACTAAAAGAAATGTTTTGTTTGGGGGTGTGTATATGATCTGAAATTAATTAGAACATCTGATGTTTGAGGAATCACGAGATGGGGGATCACATGGTGTAAACCGATTGGTGTATACCGAGCTGTCGTGCTTATCCCTTCCCCTCTTTTTTCCTTTAATTTCTGTGTGGAAGAAAGATTTAAAATATTTTGGTTGTGACAAAGCTTTTAGAGGTTAACATATAAAAATAATTATTTTTACATAATGATGGATTTGGTACCACTGCTCCTTACTCTTTGTTGCTCCGCTGCAGTCAATGGTGGGATTGGATCTAATCCCACTGTGAGACTTAGACTCCTCGATTCCCGCCCTTAGCTGCAGCGGAGCAGCATGGGATTTGGAGAGCGATCTCTTGTCCATATTGTGGATACTTAAGCATCCACAATTGAAAAGCTTGTCTAGCACTAGCATGCCACGTTAAAACATTGGGTAGAGACATCAACCAAATATGAAGTTGTTTCCTTTAATCTTGGGTTACTAATGGTAACTGGGCTCACTATGTAAAGACGTGGGGTAATGGATCCATTATTTTAACAGAAGAATGATTTCTTCTTTCTTTTTGTGGGGGAGTGGGGTGGGTAGCTTTTTCCTTTTTAATCATTTTATATCTAGCATGATTAATAATGATACCTGCATGTGCTATGCTTTAGTCATATGCTTTCCAATAGCTTTTCAAAGTTAATGGATTTGTATCCTCCCAAACCACCACCCCCACCACCGCTGGAGAAAGGCCACATGATGGTCTTATCCACTAATGGTGTTCCAACATCACGCTATTCTTTTCGGTACTTACATTTCAAATCAAGATGTCTAAATTTGAACATGTGAGCTCTAAACTGATCTCTTTGAGATTGTTGTTTGCTCAAGTGGTCAAAGTTTAGGTTTTTCACTCTGAAATGAAGATCCAAGTCATTTTTAGTCGGTGGTAGCGTTCAATGGCAAGTGGCCACTGAACGCACCAATAAGTTCTGGTGGATAGGCTTGTGGTAGGACCATACCAATCTTGTAAGGATAAAATCACCAACTCATCTTCTCTGAATTTTATTTTTTAACAAGTGTCGAAATAATTCTTGTGTTGACATGATTGAGTTGAACGAGTCATTTAGTACTGTATAAACCAACATTTGACTCACTAATCAGCTGTTACAGTTGACCCATGATCTTGATAATTTGCTCTTCTGATTCCCCAAATGTTTGAAAATATTGCAGATTTTGGCTCCCCTCCCCATCGGATTTGCAGTGTTCTTGGTTCACTTGGCCACCATCCCCATTACCGGTACTGGCATCAACCCTGCCAGAAGTCTTGGGGCTGCCATCGTCTTCAACAAGGACCAAGCTTGGGATGACCACGTAAGCTTTCTTCTACTACTATAAACCAACACCCACCCCCTCCCCCCCCCCCCCCCCACCACACCAAAAAAAAAAAAAAAAAAAAAAACAGAGATTAATACGAGGGCTAATATTCTTGTTTTTGTGTTTGTTTATTGCAGTGGGTGTTCTGGGTTGGACCCTTCATTGGTGCTGCCCTCGCTGCATTGTACCACGTGGTCGTGATCAGAGCCATTCCCTTCAAGTCTTCATCTTAAGTTGTTCGATCGAATTTCTTCTCAGCTGTCGATCACATTGTTGTGCTTTTCTTTTCTTGTTTTTGTGGATCTATGTTAATTATTGTGTGTAAATTACTATGATCATCATGTAAACTCTCTCTCTGTATTCAAAATGGTGTGTATCCAAGCAGGGATCTCATCTTATGAATGAACAACTTCATTTTATGGTTAATTTTTCTTTCTTTGATTTTATGCCATTCTAAAAATTTGTATGTTCAACCACATCCAAAAAAGCATAATAAAATAAAATAAATTAGGTAAGACTGAATTAATTATATGCTGAATTGAGATATAAAAATGAACTCTGAATTTCACCATCTGATTTGATTTTTCACAATATTTCAAAATGAGAAAGCTATCCAAGCATAAATTTTATAAAAAATACTACCTCTGTCCCTAAATATGAGTGTCTAAATTTCATTTTAAGGGACATTGAAAATCTCAATTTTGAATACAATTTGGTAGCAAAGATTCATATATAATCTTGTAATCTCATTTCCAAACATTTAGTTTTGCACGTATAAAGAAACCCGTGAAATTTTTTTCGAAAAAAAACATTTAGGGACAAAGTTATGTTAAAAAAAGACACTCATTTTGGGACAAAGATTTCTGAAAAATGGACACTCATTTAGGGACAGAGGGAGTATATTTTACAAGATTGTTGTACAAATACATTTCAAAATTAGTTTGCCATGGCAAAATGCTAAATTAGGGTTTGACTATTCTATTACACCGTTCAAAAACCCTTCTTCGAATTCATTGATCAAATCATCAAAAAAAAAACCCAAATCGAGATATTAATTGGGGAGTGAAGATGTAGAGATTTGCATGGAAAAAGGAAATCAGGGTTCTCATCTTCTTCCACAGCCATTTTTACAGGTCTTTCTTCTTCTGGTTTTGATTCATTTTCCCAATTTTTTCAAGTACTCCCTCCGTCCCAAAATGATCTTCGCGTTTGACTATTCAAACTTTTTAAGGATATGAATACTTGCTTCACTAGCCATGCTTTGTTTAAGCCTAAAATGTAGAAATGTGAAGAACATTTTGGGACAATGAGAAATGGTAAATGAGAAGATCATTTTGGGACGGAGGCAGTATTATTTTTCATTCGCCGTTTACTGTGTTTCCCTTTTGTTAGAGCAATAACAAGACTTGATAAGAAAAGCGAGCAATCACAAGAACACCGATATACGTGGTTCACCAACTTGGCTACGTCCACGGGGGAGGGGAGAGAATATTATTATCAATCTGGAGAAACGATTACAAGATCACACTATTACTGCTGCACGAATTATTGATCACAATAATTCCTAACTGTGCAACTATAGAATTACAGACCTCGCTCTGAGCACTCTAATAATTTGTCTATGACAATCTGAGGAGTGATTTTAATCTAAACTACTGGCCTCTATTTATACTAGTAAAGTTTATCTCAAAATCTCTTAAGAACTTGGAAACCTAGTCCAAAACTGACTTGGAAACCTTCTTTCTGCGCTCTGTCCCGGAATTACGAAATCTCTCTGTTGTTTAATCCTTTAACTCGGCGTCCCAAATTCAAAGGCATTAACCCAACAATCTCCACCTTGACTTTGAATCTCCATGACAACAAACCTTTTCTCCCCCCTCGCCTCTTCTGCTATCTAATAGCTGCGAACAATCTGCAAGTCCAAACAATGTTGGAACTTGCTTCCCGTTACGAGTTTTGTGAACATGTCTGCAAGGTTGTTCACCGTCCCTACCTTCATCTTTACCCGTTTCTCATCCCTTAGGAAATGATATCTGACATCAATGTGCTTGGTCCTCTCATGATGAACCCCAAGATTGCTGATCAATCCCTTCAACCATCTTCAACCATATTCCTTCCTTAGCGGACTCTGTCAATGCCACGTATTCTGCCTCTGTTGTAGACAACGTCACTGTCGTCTGCAATCTAGCCTTCCAACTGACAACTGACCCACCAAGCGTGAACATATATCCGGTCTTCGATCTTCTTGAGCCAACATCACCCAAATCTGAGAAACCCTTGACTGCACATTCTGTCCCATCTCCATAGACGAGTCTGACGTCGCTAGTGCGCACTGTAGTATACATCAAACTACCAACTGCACTAGCATAGGATACTGGAGCCATATACTCTTTCTCCTCAACCGATTTGGGCCCAAACGCGACTGTATGTGCATTCACTGCACTCGGAGTATCTATAGCCTTAGCTGTCGACCCACCAAACCTTTCTGAAACTTTCTTGATGTATCTTTGCTGGGATAAGAACAGTTTCCGTTTGGATCTGTCTCTATAGATCTCCATACCCAGAATTTTTCTTCGCGTTACCCAAACCCTTCATCTCTGCGACCAATAAGCCTTTCGACTTCTGAATCTCTGACTTCTTGACTGCTGCTATCATATAGCTGTCAAATCTCTTGTACCACTGCCTAGGCGATTGTTTCAATCTACAAACTTGATCTTCCTTACCAGGAACTTGGAATCCTTCCGACTGTATCATGTATATCTCTCCCTCTATTGCTAGCAACACTCTGATCGAAGTGTGTCTGACCACTGGTGAGAAGATCCCATTGTAGTCCACCCCCTCTCTCTGTGTGAAACCCCTTGCAACATCTCGTGCTTTATACTTGACCTCTTCTGCCGGGGACATCCTTTCCCTTTTCTTGAAGATCCACTTGCAAGTCACAATTTTCCTGCCTTCTGGCCTTGTAGTCAACTTCCAAGTCTGATTCCTGTGAAAAGACTCCATCTCATCACCCATAGCCGCATACCACTGAGATGACTCTGAACATGTATCTGCTTTATTGAAAATAGAAGGTTCCGCAAGAACGGGCTCTACTTCCTCAGCAACCTGCAGTGCATAAGACACCAAGTCTTCAAATCCATTCCTTAAATTAGCTCTTCTAGACCCTCCTTGTGCTAACCCATGTTCTTTAGGAACTGAACTTGAACTTTCTGGTGCTTCAGTCTTTGTCTCTGTTGGTGGATCCTGATTAACATCTGACTGTGGGACAACTAACTCTTCAGTATCTTGTTGCTCCACCTGTTTTTCAACATCTGACTGTGGTACAACTAACTCTTCAGTATCTTGTTGCTCCACCTGTTTATCAACACCGCCAACACTTGAAACAATCATGGATTTACCAGTCCATACCTCATAGGGAACTTTGAGGCCAATGCCGGTATGAAGTCCATGATTAATCAAGTAACATGTTGTACTAAGCGCTTCTGCCCAAAAACGTTTAGACAACTCTGCATTGGAGAGCATGCACAACGCTCCCACAAGCCATGTCTGATTCATTCGTTCTGCTACACCATTCTGCTGTGGCGTGCCTCTGCTGGTGAGATGTCTAGAAACCTCCACCTCTCTGCAAAACGAATCGAACTCAGTACTGCAGAACTCCAAACCATTATCTGTCCGGAGCTTCTTGATCACCTTCTCTGTCTGGTTCTCCACTACTGTCTTACAGTCCTTGAAATTCCTTAGGACCCCATTCTTGTGCTCCATGATAACCACCCAAGGCCTCCTCAAGTAATCATCAACCATAGACAAGACATATCTGTGCCCCCTTAGAAATTCCTGACGTGAAGGTCCCCAACTCTCTGAGTGGATGTAATCCAGAACGCCTTTAAGATCCTTGATCTTATGGCCATAAAGAAGATCTCTGTTAGTCAACTCATGCATCTCTCGAGTGCTCATGTGACCGAGCCTGATGTGCCACAGCTTAGATATATCTCCCTCGTTCACCTCTTCTGATGCAGCCATAGTCGACTCTGCAAGCGTCTTTCCTTGGATGAAATACAAGGAGCCCCGCTTAAGGCCTTTCAGGATCACTTCTGAACCGTTACAGACACTAACTGCTCCACCTTTACCTTTGAAACTGAAACCTTTGCTGTCTAACTGACTAAGAGAAATCAGATTCTTCGTCATAAGCGGAACGTGTCGAACCTCGTTCAAAGTGACAACCCTACCATCATGAGTCCTGACCTTGATCGAACCAATACCGACAACCCTACAGACTGTACTGTTGGCCATGCTTATATCACCACCAACTAGCTGCCTATAACCGGTAAACCATTCTCTCCTAGGACTGATATGGTAAGACGCTCCTGAATCAAGAATCCATGCATTAGATGCGCATGCTGATTCTGATGTTACTAGAGCATAATCCTCATCTGAACTGCAATCTCTGGCCGTCATGGCCTCTGCTGTGACTGGTGCCTTGCCTTGCTTCCTTCTGGGACAGTCGAACTTCCAATGCCCCTTCTCTTTGCAGAAATTACAGATATCCCCAGGTTTTGGACCCTTCTTGTGTGAAGAATTACCTTGATTGTTCTTCCTCCCACTAGAACCCCTGCTGTTGCTACTACTAGCAACCAAACCTGATGACTGGGTACCTGCCTCATTCCCACTCGCCTTTCGGCGCAATTCCCTCGTCTTGAGAGAAGTTTTCACTTTCTCTAGAGAGATCCCATCTTTACTGTTTATGCACGAATCGACATTATGTTCATAAGACATAGGTAAAGATACTAAAAGCTGCAAGGCTGCATCCTCGTCATCAACAACTACTCCTATATTACGCAGTTCAAGTAATGCAGAAGTAAATCTGTCAAAATGATCATTTATGGGCGTACCTTCAGTCATACGACAATCATATAGCTTCTTCTTCAGGTATAACTTGTTGGTCAATGAACGTGTCATGTACATATCTTCCAACTTTAACCAAAGATCGCTTCCGGAGTCTGTTCCTGCAACATTGGTTAGGATCTCATCATCCAACTGTCTGATGATCTTGGCGTGAGCCTTCTGATCTAACTTCTTCAATGCCGCCACCTCCTTCGCTGCCGCTATCTTGTCCTTCTCTGACTGTTCTGCTGTACCTTCTGTGGTGACTGCGTTACCCTTGGGATCCTTACGATCCCTGATTGCAATCTCCAACGGTTCCCATAAATCTTTGTCTACCAACAAAGCCTTCATCTTGATCTGCCAGAGAGAAAAACTATTCTTCCCATTGAACTTGTCGATCGAATCTGCTCCTTGACCCATCTTCTCGTTCTCTGCAGCGGAATCCCTGAATCTCTAACCACGAACCAAAGCTCTGGTGTCACTAAGAGAAATCGCAACAAGAAACTCCAAACGCATACAATCGAAGACAAAACACCAGCAGCTTCTGTCCGGATACAATTTCGGATGCTACGGACATCCAAATCCAATCTCCACTGTTCAGATCGAAGATCTATGAGTCCCGAAGCTACTCACCGAAAATTAGCACGATCCAACGGTGAACGAATGCGCTACGCCTTTTTCTTCACTGCTGCGCTGGATAAAAACGGACCAGAAACTGCTACCTTGTTTTTCTTCGATCTTGGATCTCTTCCGTCGATGCTAATTCTCCTTTTCAACCAAGCTCTGATGCCACTTGTTAGAGCAATAACAAGACTTGATAAGAAAAGCGAGCAATCACAAGAACACCGATATACGTGGTTCACCAACTTGGCTACGTCCACGGGGAGGGGAGAGAATATTATTATCAATCTGGAGAAACGATTACAAGATCACACTATTACTGCTGCACGAATTATTGATCACAATAATTCCTAACTGTGCAACTGTAGAATTACAGACCTCGCTCTGAGCACTCTAATAATTTGTCTATGACAATCTGAGGTGTGATTTTAATCTAAACTACTGGCCTCTATTTATACTAGTAAAGTTTATCTCAAAATCTCTTAAGAACTTGGAAACCTAGTCCAAAACTGACTTGGAAACCTTCCTTCTGCGCTCTGTCCCGGAATTACGAAATCTCTCTGTTGTTTATTCCTTTAACTCGGCGTCCCAAATTCAAAGGCATTAACCCAACACCTTTCATGAGAAATTGCGTAATGAGTTTATGTGTGTGTGATTTTGATTCAAGAACATAGTGATTAAAGATGTTGATTAGGGAGGGATTCCCTAAAATTGATACTACCTCTATCCCTATCCCTAAATGAATGTCCGAAAATTTACTCATGGTCAAAAGCAAATTTGAAAGTTTTTCAGACATTTATTTCAGGACGGAGGGAGTAGTATTTTTTTTTTTTTTTTTAGACATAGATAAAGTAGACCCTAATTTAACACCAAAGAGTATTTATCTTTCACTCCAAAAATAAAATGTCAAAAGTTACAATCGAAGGTAGTCAATGAGGCTATATATCTAACAAACCCATTCACTTGAAATTGGTCATGCATAAACTGAAATCCCACAATTTCTTGCCCAGTTCTTGATCCTTAGCATGGTCACTCATGTCGGAGATGTTACTGTCTGCAAAATACTCGCCGCTAACACCCTTCACCTGTGGATTTAATGCCAAATAACACGTCGTTGCTGCCCCCTGCAACCAAAATGAATGATAGTACGTAAACCCTTTGTCTGACGTATCTCAAATAAAATTATACATGTTTCAGTAGAATGAACAGAAATTATAGTGTGAACCTGTGGAATATTTTTTAGCAGAAGCGTACCAATCCAATTGAAAACAACTGTGTTAAACAACATATAAGAATATTAGCTACAAGTGAGGGGTTGGTTTATGAGAGTACGCAAATGGAAATAAAATGTGATTGAAAAGGAGAGATCTTTACATCCTAGAAGATAACTTTGGTAACGTCCAAGATTAGTCGGAATTACTCCAGGGTGCAGAGAATTCGCAGTTAACTCCACCCCTTCGTCCTGTACCCGTAACAAAAAAAGAAGAAAGTGAATGAAGACGACTCTGCATTTCAGTTCATTCTAGAATGATTTATACTCATGTTGAGTGTACGTTTAGAGAAAATCAGATTGCTTCTTTTAGTCTCAGAGCCAAAAACAGTACTCCCTCCGTCCCTAAACGACTTGCACTATTTTCTTTCGACATGGGAATGAAGGAGATATATTTGAAACTATTGTGAGTGAGAAAGTTGTTGTGAGTTGAGAGTAAGACCCAAAATTTAAGTGTGTGAGTATGACAAGTGGGCAAGGTGACTATAGAAATAATAAAAGTTTAACATTTTAAGAAAGTGAGACTTGCTAATGAGACACCCAAAAAAGAAATTGGTGCAAGTTGTTTTGAGACGGAGGGAGTACTTGCAAACTGATAATAGAAAACTAGATTACCTTGAACCGTCTTGCTAACTCGTTAGCATGCAGGACATTAGCAAGCTTTGATTGTCCGTAAGCGTAGTAAGCGTTGTAACTGGAAAGTTTATTAGTAAATCAACAGAAATGGATACTGTTAAATCTTGTATATCTTTGTTACAGTCAATAAATATAGCATTTGATCACGTGAAAATTTACTATTTACCTTTTTCCATCATTTATTTTGTCGAAAACAATTCCTTCAGTGTACGGCATCTTATGAAGAACAGATGAAACAATAACAATCCTTCCCTCCTTCTGGCTTTTACGTGCTGTCTCTTTCATGGTCTCCAGCAAAAGATTTGTCAAGAGGAAATTACCTGAAAATGAGAATCTTCAAATGTTCATGCATAAGCATTTATATATCTACATGAAGAACAGTAGCCTAATAAACACCTTGCACCTATATGGTTTGTTGCGAATTGCAGCTCTATATTGTCTTTTGAAAGCGAGAACGGAGGAACCATAATTCCTGCATTCAAACTTTAAACAGGCGAATATTTTGGCCCTCGAAATATTCCAGCTCAAGTAATGGAAATCCACAACCCCTATTAAGTTCATACAATTTTTTAGGAAAGTTATGATACTTGAAACTTACATGAGGATGTTGAGAGGAAGGCCAGTAGAAGTGTATTCTGATGCAAATTTTTGTACAGAAGCGAGAGAGCTGACATCTAGCTCCATAACATCGAGTTTAGCATTAGGGATGTTCTTTAGGATAATTTCCCTAACTTTTTCACCCGATTCCAAATTTCTAACTGCCATAACCACGTGTACCCCACGCAAGGCAAGAACACGGGCAGTTTCTTGGCCTATACCACTTGTAGATCCTAGAATAACAAGTAAATACATACAAATCAGATGCCAGGAAGAAAGAGTGTAATATGAATAACCCCCTTTCTAAAAACCAAGCTTCTGGCTAAATTATCTTTAAGAACGGGCTAAAACTGTAATCATAACAATCTTTTTCGTCTATAAGGATGTTATTTTACAAGATTTTGACAATCCCATAAGAGAATGATCTATACAATGCAGATTAACATTAAAAAAAATTCTTTGACAAATAGCGAAAATAGGGGGGTGGGGTTGAAAATGGACCTGTAACAATGGCAGTGAGGCCAGTTCCATCAATTCCTTTGGTAACATCTTCAGCTGTGGAGCAAGCTGAAAATCCAGAGGCCCCTTTTCTTGCAAAAATCAGCATTTCTGCTCAGCGATTTGATCACTGATCCCAATAAGCGTTTGCGTTATGATTACAATAGTTATATAAAACAGGTGAAGTTGGCTTTTGGCTTGATAGTTCTTATTTTTAGAGATAAGCGTTTGGATTAGGTGGTAGGCAAGAATTCATGGGCACGAAGGAACATTATGATGACTAAATGACCATAAAATGAGAAAAAAAAAAAAAAAAAACACTCTTAATTTTCCCACTACAATTACATTACTACACCAGATGGTTATACAATCCTGCTCTTGAACGGTTAAGATTATTGTACACTTCAACTATTTATCGTGTTGGTGTACACTTTCTTGTAGATAGTTTTTATTGAAAACTTTCGGCGGAGAATGATATAGATTAAGTTAGGTTGATTAGTTTCATGATAAGATCGTTAATGCGTAAGATTATTATTTTATTTGACATGCTACTTCATTGTGCATATATAGAATCAATTGATTAAGAGTAATAGCCTCCATAAGAGACAATGGCCAACATTGATTCAATATTTTTCTTGTTTAGTGGTTACTTAGGAATTAGGATTTCCACTTAGCTACAAGATTTTGGCCAAGTCTCCCAAATGTCAAATCCCACACAAAAAGTACACACAAATCCACATCAAGGTATAAAGATGGGACAAAATTAATCCACAAATAACAAAACTTATATTGTTTATGTCCTTGTATTTTAACATTTGCCCTAGATGTGTCCATCCGGTTAAAACCGGCGGTTGACGGTTATAACCGCCGGTTATGATTTTCGTTAAATGCTAACCGTAACCTAACCGGCTAACCGTGATGTCCGGTTACGGTTTACCGGTTAACCGGTTAATGCGGTTAAACCGGTTACCATTTTTTTTTTTTTTCAAAACAGTTTTATTAACAGTTTTTTGTTAAAAAAAAATAATAAATAAAAAAACACTTCATTTTTTTAAAGGGTTTTTTTTTCAAGTAAAGTTTTTTTTTTCAAGTAAAAAAAAATTTTAAACTGTTTTTTTAAACAGTTTTCTTAACAGATTTTTTTAACAGTTTTATTAACAGATTTTTTTAACTTTTTTTTTTTTTAAACAGTTTTTATTAAAAAAAACCGGGAGTATATGTATGACCCCCTTTTTTTAAACAGTTTTCTTTTGTTTTTTTTTTGTTTTTAAGTTAAAAACTTAAAATGTATAAGTGTATAACTATAATGTATAACACAAATTTTTTAAGTAAAAAAAGGGACGGTACCCTTAAATTTTATTAATTAAAATTACAAAGAGGGGGACAACCAATCCTTGCCCTTTTATAATTAAGGGAGGAAAAAATGGAGCCTTATTACCTCAACTAAACTATTACAATGAAATAAAAATAAACCTATTCTAAAAATTAAAATAAAAACTATCTACATTCCGTCCCCTTCCGAACTTCCCGTAGAATCTTCCAAGTCGTATTGATATTGTGGATCTACATTTACTAAATCCTCTTCATAAGGCATATCTTGCTCCCTCTTTTCCGCTCTAACCCAATCACCAAGCAAGAGTTGATTTTCCAAATTTTCACAAGTTAGTTGGGAACGTCTTGCATCCAAAACATTTCCTCCCACACTAAATGCCGATTCGACGGCCACGGTTGAAGCGGGAGAAGCTAAGACTTCTTTTGCAATTAAAGAGAGTATGGGATAAGTTTCTTGCCTTTGTGACCACCACCTCAAAATATCAAAAGAAGTTGGATTTGAAGTGTTTTGTACAACTTCATGTCTAGTTCCGAAAGATCCTTCCTTAACCGAAAGCTCCTGCAATCCAATCGAACTCCTGCACCTCCGGGTCTTCCATCCCTTTCCGCTTTTTTGTTATCTTTCTTTCCTCCTCTCTTTTTAAGCTCATTCCTTTAATGCTCACATATACTTCTTTCTGCCTTGAACTGGTAATTAATCGCTTTGAAAGCCAAGCAATCTCTTCGCTAATTGAGTTGAGGACAAACTACCAATGAGAACAGAGGGGGAAGCAAAGAATATTGAAGACATCCAGGCGCCATCTTTCTTAAGAAAAAACGAGGCTTTCCTGGCCTTGCCTTCTAAGAGTCAGAAGCGCAGGTGGCGCAAGAAGCAATCCATTGCCCTTGAATTCGAAACGAAGATATGCTTCCAACTCGTACGGAATGCTAAAGGTAGAAGAAGAAGGAGGAGACGTTCTAGGACGTTTTGAAAAATAAATATCATTAACAAAACTATATGGATCGTTATTCACCACATATTGTGTATCAATACCAATATCTTCTTCATTAGGACTTGAGCCATATTGAGAAACATTTCCATGAATTGCACTATACTCATTATAAAGAGTCACCAAATCTTTTTTTGTATTTTCAACAATAATCGCCGGGTTTTCGTGTAATCCGTCCCCATTGGGGTATAAATTTGCATAATAAAACGTTATTATGCGGACTAGATCTTTCAATTTAATACGGGGATCCAACATCTTTGCAAGCAAAAATAGAGACGGAATGTTATCAAAATATTTGACCCACTTTTGCCTCATGGAAGAAATGCTTTCGTTTAAAATGGTGCAATTTTGCAAATTTTTAAAACTTAGAACTATTGCAATACATTGATCAAGTACCAAAACGGAAGTTGGATAATAAACTCCCGACAAAGCCAAAGTAGCGGTATTGAAAATCTTTAATAATTGACATAAATTAGTGCAAGCGTTCCATTGATACGCAAATAAAGGAATTTCATAGCCCATACTAATAAAAAAATCCATGATATGCTCTTTATACTCAAAACCATCAATTAAAATTTTGTAGGTAGAATTCCACCTAGTCGGAACATCCATAGAAAAATATTTTTCGGGAAGACCCTTATTTAGTAAATATTTTATCCATTTTCTTGTAATTTTATTTTTTTTTGCAATAAAATAAAGAGCCTCTCTAATGGGTTTAACATATTGATCTAAAGCATCCAAACCATCTTTAACACATAAATTTATGATATGACATAAACATCTAATATGAAAATACTTACCCCCAAGTGACGGTTGACAAATGAGCATCAATTCCGGTATACTAGCGGTATTAGCACTAGCATTGTCGAATGAAATAGAAAATATTTTTTGCAAAAGACCATATTTTGCCAAAATGGCGTGCAACTTTCTACAAATATTTTCCGCGGAATGAGGTGGTTCAAAACTATCATATGCAAGTAATCTTTTTTGTAAAGTCCACGAATTATCGATCCAATGGCATGTAACACCCAAATAACTATTTCTTTGCCAATGATCACTCCAACCATCGGCACAAATTGAAACTCTTTGATCTAATTTTGATAAAACATCAATTAAAAAATGTTTATATTCCAAAACCACTTTTTTAATATCGCGTACGAGAGTCGTACGTGGTACTTTGGAGGCGGCCGGATTTAAAGAAAGTCTAATAAACCGTTCATAAAATTCATCATCCGCAAAGTTAAAAGCAAGCCCTTTAACACACACAAATTTGCACAATTCTTTCCTATAAACGACATTATTAAACTTAAATAAGACCGAAGACGTACCTTGGGTGTTAGGTTGAGCAAATTGTAATTGAGCTTGATCATTATCAATCCCAGGTTTTTTAGGATGTGTTGATTTCAAGTGATGGTTCAATGTTCCATGCCCATTACCTTTTGCGAACGGGTAAGATTTGGTGCAATAGTTGCAACACGCTCGAAAATGTACAAAGTCGTTTGGGTCAATTTGTACTTTTCGGAAATGGATCGTGAAAGTGTCGGATTTGGATTCTCGTGCTTGACGTTGCCCCCGACCACCTCTTCCCACGCCCCGAGCTCGGCCGGCCCCAGCCCTACCACTTTGAGGAACATTTTCTTCAACATTTTGCTCACTTTCCTCAAAATGTGACTCAATTTCCGGGTTAAGTGAGGAAGAATCAACATGTTCCTTGCCGCTCCTTCGAGATGAGGCCATTTTGTTAACAAACTAACTGAAACTGTTTAGAAACTGACTGAACCTCGCTAAAAAACTGACTGAAAATGATGAAAAACACAGATTTTGTTAAAAAACTGACTGAAACTCTCAAAAACTGACTGGAATTCTGAAAACTAACTGGAAAACGATTTGAAACTGACTGGAAATGGTTAACAAAGTGACTGGAATTTTCTAAATAAATTAAAAAAGTGATTTCGTTAAAAAACTAACTGGAAAGCGTTAAAAAACTGACTGGAATTATGCAATCTAACTGGAAATATGAGAGAGTGTGAGAGACTTAGGAATTAGTAGAGAGAGAAAGAGTATAGAGAAGATGTGGAACTAAAATGGTAGGAGGGAGGGGGTATTTATATGTAAGCAATTTTTGGCTTTTTTTTTTTTTTTTTTTTTTTTTTTTCATTTAAGGCCGAAAGTTAACTGAACTAACGGCTAGTTTGAAAACTAGCCGTTTTTGGACAGTGGTGGTCAGTCAGACATGGGGAAATGGGGGGGGGGGGGGCGGTGCAAATTTTTGAAAAGTAGCCGTTAGGCGGTTAACCGCCGGTTTTATAAACGGTTTAACCGCCGGTTTGTGTAACGGTTACTAACCGGTTTATAACCGGCGGTTTACCGGTTTTGAGAAAGGCCTAACCGAAACCGGACCGGGGAATTACGGTTGACGGGTGAGCCGGTTGCCGGTTAACCGGTTTCCCGGTTTTGACCGGTTAGAAACCGGCGGTTAGCCGGTTACCGGTTTTTTTTTGTCACGTCTAATTTGCCCCCCCCCCCCACAAGATTTCTTGATTTGCAGCTGCATACTTTAGAAATCTGAACCGAGTTTACTTTACTCCAACTAACTGAAAGAAAGATTGAGTTGAGTATGTTCGTAAAAGAGAAGCGATTAGAATTAAAACTAAGATCACATTTAGCAAACGAGGCTGAAGCCTATTATTCATATTATTCTTATAGTTTTAGTACATGGGTATAGTGTTAGAAAGTGAAATGTTGATATTTCTCATTCACAAGTTGTGTTTATATACAGATACAATGAGAGAGAAAGAGAGATCTAACAAACATAACAAACTAACTGACTCACTAACTGCCTAACAAACATAACAAACTAACTGACTTTCTAGCTGCCTAACTGACACCCTCACACTTAGGTGTATTTACATTGCGAACCCTTTCACTTTCAGATATTAACACATCACTATCTATATCTTTATCATCCCCTCTCAAGCTAAAAGTGCTAAAAAGATTAAGCATATTTAGCTTGGAAACAAGATATCGTAACTGAGAAGAAGGAAGGGATTTTGTAAACAAATCAGCAATCTGATGCTTAGTAAAGACAAGAGCTGTTTGAAGTAGACCGGACACAATCTTCTCACGTATAGAGTGGCAATCAATCTCTATATGTTTGGTTCTTTCATGATAGACATGATTAGATGCTATTTGTACTGCAGCTTTATTGTCACAAAAGAGAACAGCAGGTTGGATATTGTTTAGGTGAAGAAGAAGATGTCGCAGCAATTAAGCCAGAGTCATTGATGAGATCAAGGGTATACTTCCTTTGATGTAAGCAAATGCCTTTGGCTGACTTGGCTAATTCAATACCAAGAAAGTATTTTAAAGATCCCAAGTCCTTTATTTTGAATTGAGTGTGAAGGAATTGTTTCAATGCAGAGATACCTTCTGAGCTTAAACCAGTGAGTATTATGTCATCCACATAGACTAGTAGTGCTATAAAGGAACTGGGAGTTTTGAAAAGAAATAGGGTGTGATCATTTTTGGATTGCACAAAGCCATAAGATAGCAAGGCAGTAGACAGTTTTGAGAACCATTGTCTAGGAGCCTGCTTAAGACCATACAGAGATTTATTAAGCTTACAGACCAATTGCTGATTAGGATATTTGTGAGTGGCATGAGAGGGAATATTATAGCCAGGTGGGAGAGACATAAATGTTGGAGTAGAGATCTAGAAGACAAAAAGGTGAAAAGAAAGGGAAGAACTCAACAATGGCTGGAAGAAGGATGATCCGGCTGGACCACACTAGGGACCCGGTCGGACCACATTACCAACCCGGGCGGACCATAGCTTGGGAAGGAATTGGTAATTTCTGACGTAATCCAGGTCCGGGCGGGTCAAGGAATAGGTCCGGGCGGACCCCCCTGGACGGGAAAAATTGATATTTTTCGGGTCTTTTCGGGATTCCTTTTGTGTCTAGGTTTTGGACTTATTCTAGGTTGTGTATATAAGCAGGATTCCGCCCCATAACTCATTGTAACTCCATATTTACATATTATAGTGCAAGATCCTAGTTTGGTAGTGCCCCCAGATGTTGGGTTTCGATCAAACATGCGCAGCGGAATTTAGCATTTAAAATTTTGAAACCCAAAGCCATAGATCCGTTCATATGATTAAATCAAATACGACATAAGAATAAAGGAATAAACTAACCCTTGATGGCTATCAAATTCTCTTGGTCTTTGGTGGAGGTTTGAAGACTTGATCACGATCACAAAGCTTGAACACGAACTTTGAAGATGATGATTTTCACCCTCTAGCGGTATCCACACTTCGAACGAATATCAAAGGAGCTTCTTTGATCTTGGTTGCTAGACCAAATTGTGAAACACTTTTCCACAATCAAAAGAACTATATGGAATTTATTTTGTGTATTATTTTGTTCCTCAACCAAGAATGTCTTGGAACAAAATAAACTCTCTCTCAAACTCTTTGAGACTCACAAAATCATTAGCCTTGAGTGCTGGCCGAATTTGGTCTTTTATACACAAGTATGACCTATTCCAAATAGGAAACTTGTGTCAAAATCCGTCCAAAATTCGTTTCCTAATCAAATTAGGAATCTGCCACCCGACAGTACTGTGCGGCCGCCCAAAACCCTCTGTGCGGTCGCACAACTATCTGAAACAAAACTGGTACAAAAATGGGATAATTGTGCGGCCGCCCAGTCCATTATGTGCGGTCGCCCACTTCTCAGAATGTCCAGATTTTCCAAAATTTCAATGTAGTCCTTTTAAAGATTCGTTCTATTGTGTGTGACCCTCTAGGATTATACTAAGTTGGCAATGGGTTCAAACATGAAACCATAAGATATGATTAGGTTCTAGCAAACCGTCATACCTACCCAAATAGTATAACTAGATACAAGTTCGCATTCCTTTAGAATATGTCATAATCCTTTTGTCTACGATGTCATTGAACACAAGTCATGGTCAAAGAGTCAACTTGTTTTGTTCAATACTTTCTCGATTCCGAATATGTTGATAATCCAAATGACATTGATCCAATCAATTCATTTGAGTCCGGCCGAACATTTTATCAACATCATTCCTACGAGAGGCCCAAGCTTGACATCTCTCCGAGGAGGGACAAATCCATTTAGCTTATTATTCTTCCCTACGTGAATCCGATTATGCCAATCATACCCTTTATAACTACTCGGTTAAAAGTAGCGTTTGAATATGTCAAACATAATGTTCATCAAGTGGAAGACAATAATAACTTCATGTCTAAGGATTCAAATGACATAACTAACATGAGATATATGTATGACACAGACCATGACATAAATCTCATAAAGCGGGTCATGTCCAGTACCTTGTTCCAAACAAGTACCCATAAATCTAACATGATCATCCCATGATCATTTAGCCTTTATACTAGTTCTTAACAAGTACTAGGGACGGAGATTATTATAAGTAAACATGAACAACAATAATAATCAAAACATCTCTTTATTGATATGAAATAAATGATAACAATTACAACGTTTATTAAACGTGCCTAGGGCACCACTACCAACACCAGACGTAGTAAAAAATATTGACGAACTGGGTAAATAATTCTTTGTGTCTCTTTACTGTTTTTGCATCTTTTATCGTTCTTGCTTATTGGGTTTGCGCATTATATTCTTGCGAGCTGTTTGTTTTGGAGGGTCTATACCACAACAACTGGCATCAGAGCTTTGGTTAGACGGGCCAAGGGTTTCAAACAGTCAAGAATGGGCAAGGATAAACAAGCGGTGGAAAAGTTCGATGGTTCTGACTACGCGTTTTGGAGGATGCATATAGAGGAACTCTTGTATGGTAAGGATCTCTATAAACCTCTAAAAGGAGTCAAACCAGAAGGCGAAAAACAGGAGGATTGGGATATCTTGGATAGGAAAACCCTAGGGGTGATTAGATCTACTTTGTCAAATTGGATCACTAAAACCACTAAGAAGGCTAAGACCACGAGGGAGCTACTTGATTATCTTACTAAGAGATTTGAAACACCATCTGCAGTTGATTCGCAAGATGGGGAATCTCAAGATGCAAGAGGGAGGATCATTAGCTAACCACATCGATGAGTATATGGATGTTATAGACTCATTGACTGCGTTGGAGATTACTTTCGGTGATGAGGTTCATGCTTTGGTTTTGCTAGCATCCTTACCAAGAAGTTGCAGCGGGACGGTGACTGCATTAAGTGCTTCAGCGGGTAAGAATAAATTGAAGTTTGATGATGTCAAGGATCTACTTCTCAGCGAGGAGAATCATATGAAGAAGTTGGGGACACCGTCTACTTCGGGATCGACTTTGGCTACGACTAGTAAGGGAAGGCCGGGTTCTAGCAACAAAGGGAGAACAGAATCAAGGGAAAGCATAATCAGTGGTAAGGGTAAAGTCGTGGAGAACAAAGAAAGGCCAAGGGTCGCAAGAGGATCGGTTGAGTGCTATCATTGTAAGGAGTTGGGACACTACAAGAGGGATTGTCCCAGGCGAGGGGATAAATCGGCGAATGTGGTAACTGAGGGTGAAGATGTACTGATTCTGATGTTAGTAGTGCACTAGAATCATGGGTACTGGATTCGGGGGCATCATTCCACTCATGCGGTCATGCAGAGGAGATGGAAAATTATACTTCCGGTGATTTCGGAAAGGTCTATCTGGCGGATAGCGAGCCTTTGGAAATCAAGGGGAAGGGAGATGTCAGAATAGGAGCATCGGACGGGAAGGTCTTACATCTACACGGGGTCAGACACATTCCGGGTTTGAAAAAGAACATGTTATCAGTTGGGCAGCTGGATGAAGAAGGTTACACGGTAACTTTTAGTTGCAGGAACTGGGTTATTACCAAGGGATATTCTGAGATTGCTCGAGGTAATAAGGAAGGTACATTGTATTTGGTGAATAACACCAAGGATAGTATCGCGATGGCGTCAGCCAAGAGTGATACGGATTTGTGGCACTGTCGATTGGGTCACATGAGTGAGAAGGTACTTTGCTCAAAGGGAAGACTACCGGGTTTGAAGACAGTCGACGTGGGGATTTGCGAAGACTGTGTGTTTGGCAAACAGGCGAGGAGTAATTTCTCGAGGACAGTTAGGACTTTTAGGGAAGCAAAGTTAAAATTGGTTCACACGGATTTGTGGGGACCGGCCCCGGTAACTTCTCTAGGTGGTGCGTCATATTACATGACCTTCATTGATGATTCTACAAGGAAGGTCTGGGTTTACATCTTAAAGGGGAAAGATGAAGCTTTCGGGGAATTTAAGAAGTGGAAGGCCTTGGTAGAAACACAGACGGGACTCAAGGTTAAATTCTTGAGGTCTGATAATGGTGGGGAGTATGAGCTCGGGGAGTTCAAGGAATACTGTGATGCGAATGAGATTCGCATGGATATTCCAGACTCGGGTGGGAGCAAGACGGCTCATGATGACCAAGATCAGGGGGTCACTGAAGATGAACCACATACTCCAGGACCAGATATTTCGCTGCGCAGATCTAACAGAGAGTGTGGATCGGCTAAGGCTCTATGTTTCTCAAGCAAGGAGAAGTTGAAGCTATGTTTAGCTTCAACGGGGCTTGGAGAATAGGGGATGAGGACGACACTACCATGATCTAGGTGAGCACTAGGAAGGCACTAAGGATGAGTTGAAGACGGATACAGGGCTTGTATACGCGGTTGATCTCTAGGTGGGAGATTGTTGGAGTAGAGATCTAGAAGACAAAAAGGTGAATAGAAAGGGAAGAACTTAACAATGGCTGAAAGAAGGATGATCCGGCCGGACCACACTAGGGACCCGGTCGAACCTAGGTGGATCCGGTCGGACTACATTACCAACCCAGGCGGACCATAGCTTGGGAAGGAATTGGTAATTTCCGACGTAATCCAGGTCCGGGCGGACCCCCCCCCCCCCCTGGACGGGAAAATTGATATTTTTCGGGTCTTTTCGGGATTTCTTTTGTGTATAGGTTTTAGACATATTCTAGGTTGTGTATATAAGCAGGGTTCCGCCCCATAACTCATTGTAACTCCATATTTACATATTATAGTGCAAGATCCTGGCTTGGTAGTGCCCCCAGACGTAGTCAAAAATATTGATGAACTTGGTAAATAATTCTTTGTGTCTCTTTACTGTTTTTGCTTCTTTTATCGTTCTTGCTTGTTGGGTTTGCGCATTATACTCTTGCGATCTGTTTGGTTTGGAGGGTCTATACCACAACAATAAAGACCTCTTCTTGCAAATCACCATGCAAAAAGGCATTAGTCACATCCATTTGATCTAGATTCCAATGCTTGGTTGTAGCAAGGGCAATTAGAATTCTAACTGTGTTCATCTTTGCTACAGGAGCAAAGGTCTCAGAGTAGTCTAAACCCTCTGTCTGAGTGTAGCTTTTAGCTACTAACCTGGCTTTGTACTTGTCAAGAGTTCCATCAGCCTTAAATTTTAATCTGAAGATCCATTTGCAACCTACTGGCTTTTTATCAGTAGGTAATGGCATCAAATCCCAATTTTTATTTTGTTCCAAAGCTTGAATCTCAACATCCATGGCTTTGCACCAATTTGAGTCTTTTAGAGCTTGTTTATAAGTGGATGGTTCAGTGAGGGACGATATGTTACAAATATAGGAAAAATAAGAAGGATATATAGAAGAGTAGGGAGATAATAGAGGATGAAGGACTTACCAGGGCACAAGAACTTGTAGGAGCAGTAAATGATGGAGGTAAGTCTGTATAATCTTTATATTTTTCTATAATGATCCTATTTCTGAGAGCTATTGTTGATACATTTGTAGATGGAGGCATTGAATTAATAGGAGTAATAGGAGAGGAAGTAGGTGAGGTAGAAGAAAAGGAATTATTAGGAGAAGCATGCAAATTAGAAGATGAAGGATTTGAAACAGGAGGAGAAGAAGTGATGATCATCAAAAATATTGTACTCAGAGAAGCAAGAATTTTCAGGAAACATTGGAATCTGAGAAGCAGGAGTGGAGTGATTAGAAGATGATGAAGAGAAAGGAAAATGTGATTCATAAAATTGCACATTTCTAGAGTAGAAAACCTTATGAGTGGCCAGATCATATAATTTGTAAGCTTTCTTTCCATAGGGATATCCAATGAATACACATTTTGTGGCTCTTGGAGAGAATTTGTTTCTATGAGAAGGTAATGTGGATGCAAAACAAAGGCAACCAAATGTCTTAATGTGAGAGTATGGAGGAGGATGACCAATGAGAATTTCATAGGGAGTTTTGTGGTGAAGAACAGTAGATGGAAACCTATTAATTAAGTAGGTGGCAGTAAGAATGCAATCACCCCAAAATTGAATAGGTAAGTGAGATTGAAATTTCAAAGATCTTGCAACCTCAAGAAGATGTCTATGCTTTCTTTCTACTCTACCATTTTGCTGAGGATTATCAACACACGTACATTGTTGTTCAATTCCCAATGAAAGAAGATATGTGGAAGCGAGATTATTGAAGAATTCAGTTCCATTGTCAGATCTGACTTGTCTGACAGTCTGACAGTGGAATTGAATTGAGTTTTGACCATATTAATGAATAACTGAAGGTAAGAAAGAGCTTGGGTTTATCATATAGTAGCACATCCTTGGACTTCCTCTTTATTGGGGTGGAGGTGGTGGGGTGGGGGGAGGTGGTGGTGGGGGAAACTGAGAGCTCCTGAAATATATTACACAGTAAAGTAAAGATTACAACAACTATCCATGAAGTTGGGAAGCCTGATACTTAGACTCAGTCATGCTCATGCTATGATCCCACAGTTTCTTGGCCATTTTTGGATCTTTAGCGTGTTCCCTCATGGAGCTGATGTTACTGTAAGTAAAGTACTCCCCGCTAACCCCTTGCACCTTCAGATTCAGTGCTCGATAACATGTTGTTGCTGCTCCCTATAACATTTACAATTGATTGATATTTATCTTCAATGATTGTACTTCATAATATAAGACAACGTAAGTGTATTTTTTTAAATGTTAAGGAACAAACCTGTTTAACATTTTTCAGCACCATTTTAAGAATTATGTTGAACATCACTGCAAAAAAAAAAAAAAAAGAAGCTTTATCTGTGAAAACGTGTGACTTGGAAACTTTATGATAGTGAAGGGCTCAAACTGTACCTCCCATAATGGTTGAATGACGAACAATATTGGTGGCAATGACTCCAGGATGCAGGGAATTGGCAGTTATAATCACACCACCTTCCTGCAAAATTAGGAATAGAGTCGATAAAATTACTTGAAAGTTCCTTCAGAGAACTGAAAGTGTGAAGATTTAGTACAACTAGTTTCTCTCTCCGTCCCAAATTAATTGTCGCGTTTGACTTGTCAAATCTTGTAAGGAGGATGCTTTACTAGTTTGTACATTGCTTGCAAAATGATAAAACTGCACCGAGTATATTTCCTTATTTAGAAATGCGACATTTATTTTGGGACGGAATAAAAAGGAAACTGTGACTTTTACAAGGGACGGAGGGAGTATTTGTTTGACACTTGGGTTTCAAAGAAAGGGTTATCTTACCTTGAAACGCCTTGCTAACTCATTCGCATGCAGTGTGTTAGCAAGCTTTGATTGCGCATAAGCTGACATAGCAGAGTAACTGGAAGTACATTGAGAAATTAGGATAACAAAGATATTAGACAGATTTTACAATTTTTGGCATGAATTTAATGCAGTTTTTTTTTTTTTTTTTTTTTTTTTTTTTTTTTATCAATCATTCACCTTTTCTTGTCATTTATTTTGTCAAAGAGTATTCCTTCTTTGTATGAAATCTTATGAAGCACTGAAGAAACGCTAACAATCCTTCCTTCTATTTGGCTTTTACGTGTAGTATTCTTCATGGTCTCCAGCAAAAGATTTGTCAGAAGGAAGTGACCTGAAAGAAAAGTAACTAAAGAACACAATATAAAAACGAACAAACACGAAGCAGTTGATTAGTGTAAGTACCTAAATGGTTTGTTGCAAATTGCATTTCTATATTGTCGTCAGAAAGCGTGAACGGAAGAGCCATAATTCCTGCATTAAGACTTTTTTTTTTTAAAAAAGAAAATAATTAGTTGTTCCAGCTTAAGAAAAACAGTAACTTTATTATACTTATATCTGTTAAACGAGAATGTTCAAAGGGAGCCCCGATGAAATGTAGACGGATGCAAAGTTTCTGACAGATGCTTGTGATCCAACATCTAACTTCATAACATCAACTTTGGCATTGGGGATTTCTTTTAGTATACCTTCCTTCACTTTCTTACCTGAATCCATGTTTCTGACAGCAAGAACTACGTGTACGCCGCCACGTAAGGCCAGGACACGAGCAGTTTCTAAACCGATACCACTTGTAGCCAGGCCCTGGAATCACACGTAAACACGTAAGTACCTAGTTTAGTTACTACTACCTCCGTCCCAATTCAAATTTCTCTTATTTGGACATTCATTTTGGGACGGAGGGAGTAATGATTAAAGAAAAACAGGGGAAATAATGGAGGAAAAAACTCAGTTGAGATTCTTGAGAATTAGAACTAGGACCTGTGACAATGGCTCTGAGGAGAGATCCATCATACTACATTTTATTCCACATATACTTATAAATGTTATTGGCTTATCTTCAAAATTTCAGTAAATACTGTATATTATTTGAAGCTGACAGCATGCTAAAAAGTGCATACTAAAGATTCTTTCTGCGTACGTTAATGAGACAGGCTAATACTACAACGAATAGAGTACATGAGTAATGGTACTCAAGCTTGGTTAGTTAACTGTTTCTGTTCTTTAAATAAATTGTCTTTGATTTCACAAGTAATAAGATATTTGATCTTTTAATTAAAATAAAGTGGTAAGAAGGTTATAATTGTCAGTCTACCAGAACACAAGTATTTTGTTTAAAAAGTAATGCTAAAAGCACAAAATAATCACAAAAACTTGTTTGAAAGCGAATGATACTTGCCCTACAAGTTGATGAAGAAATATCTCAAAGACGTCCCGCGCCAACAGAGGTACATTGTATGCGTAGAGAGAGAGGGTAGCATTTTTAATAAGAGCGATGTTCAGGCCCGGTTTTGGGCCTGTACATTCAGTGCTACAGCCCAGGGCCCCAAAATTTTGGAGGGCCCCCATTTTTCCCAGCCCAATAGCCCATCATGTATATGTCCAGTTCTAGTCACGCATAAGGGCAAAAACGTAGACATAGGCCGCGACTTACAATGAAAAACTCAAACGACGGCTTTCCTTTCACGCCAATCGCCATTGTCGCCGTTAATTCCTCTCGGCTCTCGGTAATCAAAAAATTAAAAAGACTCTCGTTAATCTCTCAATTCCACAATTTCTTTACATCTCTTGTAACCTAAAGCTCAATCTCAGAATCTCCTTCGGTCCTTTGGATTTCGACAGCTTTCATCACCAATTCACCATCGTCGGAGACTCGGAGTGTGTGTATGTGTCTGTGTCGAACGTCGGACGATCGTGTTCCCTCTCGGACGCTCCTTGTCGGTTCCAACTTCCAAAGCAGTGAAGCTGTGAATTCAACTAATCTTCATGTATGTTATAGGCCCTAATTTGTATTTTCAATCAATTGGTCTTTGAAAATGTTTAGAACTATTGATTTTTTTATTTTTTTGCTTAGCAAATGGGTAAAATTGGGATAGTTTTACAAAGGAATATAAAGAGGGATTACAGAAGAGATGTGTTTTTCTCTCTCTCATATAAAGAGGAATATATTTTTTTTCTCCAAAGCAGTGCACATGCCCTTGTAAAAGCTTCAATTTATTCAAGTCAGTATTTTATTAGTAGTTTATATTTGCTGATTAAATGTTCTTTTCTTTTTTTTCTAAACGAGAATGTTCTTTTTCTAGCTTTGCAATTTGGTAGTATTGAGTGCTATACAGTGGATTGATAAAATATTCTTAGTTAGTCTTACTTTAGTTGGTCTTACTAGTAACTTAACAGTACATATATTTTTTTTAGCACAGGCCCCTCTAATTATTGAGACGGGCTGGCGATGTTACACGCCTTACATTACTGAGTACACCTTCCCCTTTCATGTTTTAGTTTACAGTACAACATAATATTACTAGAGATCAAACTGTTGACATTTATTAAGGAAGATGATAGTTATTGCGGAGCATTAAGTATTGAAGCACTCAACCCGTTAATTAATAATGTGTCACCATCGACTTGTTAATGTTTTAGTGAACGTGTTTTACTTATTTATACATTGTTTGTATGAATGGCAAAAATTACACTAAGACTATTCATTTATAGTATGTAAAACTACAACAATTATTTTACAACAAACAAGCAATAACTAATCAAAGCTTAACAAAGCACGTTATTCGCGTAAGTGGCTGAACGGGTACCAAATATTTTGCCTGTATATTATATTCAGTACGACTGGTGATTCAACGGTTCGTGATTAATAGGTGTAGATAAGTAGATGTCATTTAAACGTGTAAATTATTGATCACTTATATTACAGAGGTACATATAGTGTTACAAAAAGATTTCAACTCGCCTAAAAGCCAACAGGTTATTTCTGTTATGTTACACACAGATCCATATAAAATTACATTCAAAACATGAAAAATACTCTTTAACTATGTTATCTCATACAGAGCACCGGGAGGAAATCCATATATATATATATATATATATATATATATATATATATATATATATATATATATATACACGCGCGCGTGCACACACACACATTCATATAAAAACATATATAGAATGTTATGTGAAATCAACAAACAGACGATTACTTGAGACCAGTTAAGCTCAAACTGAAATCCCAGAGTTTCTTGGCCATTTCATCGTCTTTTGCCTTTTTGCTCGTCTTGGAGATATTAGTATCCGCAAAATATTCACCGCTTACGCCTTTAACCTGTGGGTTCAATGCCAGATAACATGTTGTTGCAGCACCCTGAATAAAATATAAATGATCATAAAGAAAAATCATTATAATCTTGTTTAAAGCAAGTATGTCAAGCTCTTTCTATTGAAGTGAAGCATAAGAAAAATAATAATGGTGGAACGAAATTACCTGAGGAATGCTTTTGAGAACCCTATTAAGTAACCCAGTGAAAACTGCATCAAACCAAGGTCGACATATAATTCTAAACAAGTTGAAATGAAAAGTAAAGACTAAATACAAATACAAACACGATAAGTCTGTATTGTATACCTCCAAAAGCGGTTGAACGGCCTAGATTTGTGGCAATAACTCCAGGATGCAGAGTGTTAGCAGTTATCTCCACTCCTCCTTCCTGAAATGAAATTACCCGTTTGAGGCGACTGCTAAAATAGTTGAATACCCGTTCATAATTTGATTTGGGACAAGACTTTGTTCATATTTGGACAAAGATTTTTCAGAAGACATGACTGGTGAACATAGATGGCTGATTTCAAAAGAAAATGATACTCCCTCCGTCCCAAAATGATCTTCGCATTTGACTATTAAGAATATGAGCACTTGCTTTGCTCGCCATGTACTGTTTATGCACTTTTAAGCCTAAATTGTAGAAATGAGAAGAACTTTTTGGGACAATGAGAAATGACAAATGAGAAGATCATTTTGAGACAGAGGGAGTATTTACCTTGATGATCCTTGTGAGCATGTTGGCATGCAATATATTAGCAAGCTTTGACTGCCCATATGCTAGATTAGAATTATAGCTGGAAAATGAACAAGAAAATTAGATTAAAAAAAAAAGGATTATTTTTTTTGTGCAAGAAGCACAATTCTAGTTGAGAATTAGAATGTTGAATTAAAGACTCGGATCAAGCAATGTATTTACCATCTATCGTCATTTATTTTGTCAAATCGAATGCCTTCCATGTATGTCATCTTATGAGCCTCCGACGAAACAATCACAATCCTTCCCTCTTTCTGGCTTCTACCCACAGTGCTTTTCATGGTGTCGAGCAAAAGATATGTCAAAAGAAAATGACCTGCAAAAGGAATTAACAATACGATTGATACAAAAGCTCTCCATGAAATTCGGTTGCACAAACAATCGGTTTAAGCTTAAAATCAAGAATCAAACAAGTGATTGTAAGACGTATATACCAAGATAGTTTGTAGCAAATTGGGATTCGATGCCATCTTCAGTAAGTGCGTATGGGGGAGCCATAATCCCTGCATTACATCTTCAAACACGAAAACGATTAGCTTTAATCACTGCAATTTTTCTTACCTTTAATTAATGGGGTCTACGAATATTAATTGGAAAAATTAAGATTTGGGAAACTCAGATAAGTTTACATACATGAGGATGTTCAAAGGAAGACCGGAGGAAATGTATTGTGATGCAAAGCTCCTCACTGATGCTAGTGAGCTGACATCTAACTTCATAATGTCGACTTTAGAGTTTGGGATTTCCTTTGCAAAGTTTTCTTTGATTTTGTTACCGGACTCCACATTTCTGACTGCCATAACTACGTGAACGCCACGCAAGGCAAGAACACGAGCTGTTTCTGTACCAATACCACTTGTCGATCCTGAAAACAAATGTTCATCTTTTAGGTTTTAGGCTTCTATTTTGATATGAATCAGTGGATTATAGGAAGCTATCTAGTGACAATCAAGAAACCTAAATCTAAACAAAACCAAGAATCTAATCATACACTGTTTACAATCACCACACATTATCAGGATAAACCTAATCAGTTCACTGTAAGAAAATAGTTAATCTAATTTGAACACTTTTGATGACCTAAGAGAATGAGAACTTTCTGAATTAATCTCAAAATTTCACTGTTCTTCCAATTCGCCCTTAAATTAGGGAAAAATTATTGGAAACCAAAATAAGAAAATCAATTAATTCATGTTGCATCGGATCTCCATATAGACAGACATCATCGGTTCCACTAACGAAACTTGTTACGATGAATTTCAGGACAATCCCATCAAAGAATTATGAAGCAATTGACTTAAAAATCAAATAATGGAAAATTAAAGATTGAGAAGATGAGGGAAGGAGGACCTGTAATAATGGCGGTGAGGCCAGTTCCGTCGATTCCGGCGGTGACATCCTCAGCAGTGGAGCTAGCTGAGAACCCAGATGTCCCTTTGCTTCCAAAAACCCACACCATTTCTCAATAAACTATGAATTTCAGAAACAAGAAAATCTAAAGATTTTGTGGAGTGAAGGAGATGATAGAACAATTTGAAGAAGGTCGCCTTGTTTTTTAATTTACTTTATAGTCATGGCTGAATAAACAACTTATGAACTAAGTTTAAGGGACGCGGTTATAGGCCGTGTTCATCATTTTTTTTTTTTTTTTGTTATGGATTGCATTAGCACGGGATATTAAAAAATAGAGGTTATTCATGATTGCTGGCCCTCTTTCTAAACTGCGTATAACAATCTCCTTCTTTTTGAGAGAGGTCGTGCCGACAACTACTTCATAATTGCCGGATTGTACAACTGTTTTCAATGTAGTAGATTATCTACTTTAGTGTGTTTTCTATGCCCGTGGTATTCTTCTTCTATAAGGAGATGTTGGAATCTCACCATTTTTATTCTCATCAACTAGTGCGAAGTGGAGGTTCGATAAATAATTTTTATTTTATTATAGTAACAATTCTAAAATAAAAAATAGAAGTAATAAAATGTGAAATATTTGAGTAAATGTTAATCACTATAGAAGAACTTCTTTATTTATTTTTAAAAAAAAATCTTTTTGGTCCGTGAAAATATATTTTGAATTAACTATTGAACCACTTTTGATTACCAATTGTTATCTAATTTATTTCTTAACCAAATGACCTAATTCAAAAGCTTAATTGCTCTGAACTCAATGAGGAATGCCCACGATTTTTTTATATGATTTTAAGAGATATAAATCATGTTCAAATGAATAAAATTACTGTTGGTGATTTTAGTGTCATCAGCTATTTTATGTAATTGTGATTTACTAGAGACCAATGCGATTTCATATTAGGCTCGGATACGAGTAAGGGAAAGTGTGAAGTACACACTCGTTTGAGTTAATATGTCTTCGACCACGATAAAGAAGCATGGGTCAAGAGGGCTGCGCCCCCTTGCGGGGTCAAGGGGCAGCGCTCCGACCCAGACTGTATAGTTGGTGCTCCAAATGTACTACCCGTGTTTCCCGCCGAAACCAAAAGACACAATCGTTTGCTAACAATTGTGACTGTTACCCGCCAAAACCTAAAGACACAAAAGACACAATGGTTGCTAACAATTGTGACTGTTTACTGTTGATAGCCATCTGTATATAAACAGATTTTGGTCTCATTTGATAGCACGGAAAATTCAACCAATTCTCTAAGTTTTCAATCTGTCTTCTTTGCTCAGAAACAAAAAGTTTGATTGTCTTATCCCAATAGAGATTTCATGTAACTCAATAAGGGTCGAAATACTTTATTCGGAAAGTGGATTATACACGATTCAATCAAATATCCAGGATTATCAATACACTCAACCCCAATTTCTAACAGTTACAACATGCTAGTCTTAGATTAGTTGCCGCCAATAAAGCACATTAGTAAAAGATTGTCAAATTCAGTCATGAAAACTCAAATAGAAAAACCCAAAACATGAAAGTTGTAGATAAAATAAAAATACATGAAAGTTGGAGTTTTTAAATTCTGAAAATTTGTTTTGATCAATTAAATACATGGAGACATTTAAGTCCTTAAATGAAAACACATTTTGACAGATTTTATTGTCATGCAAGATGGGTGAAAATAAATATGTAGATTATGCATAAAATTATGTGAACATCTAGGAACATATTTTTATGGGTTAAGAAGAGTTTTCAGTTTACAAATCTCAAAATTTTTATGTATATATTTTACTATAATTATTGCAAAACAGAGCAGTCCTTCATAATGCTTCATGAGCAGATTTTTGTTACTTCAAATTTGAAGTCCAAAACCAAGTCAAATGAATGAAGATTGTAGAGCCTGCAAATAGATAAAGAAGAATTAGTGATAGCCAACAAAAGTGTATGTGATATAAAAAAAAAAAATAGAAACTTAAAGAAACAACGTGTAAAACAATGAATCTTACAACTTTGAACAACAACAATTTCAAAAGTATCCACGTGGGTAGCTGCAAGAAATAAAAACATAACAAAATTAATAAAGCTCACAAATTTTCATCAACACAATCAATCAAAAATATCACACAAACAAAGATAAGAGAAATACAACAACAACAAAAACAAACTTTCTTTCTCATATTTATATTTTCATGCAAAGACTATATGCATTCTTTTATTAAAAGTGATTAAAAAATATTTATATTATTAATTAGGGAGTTGAAGGAAATGAAACTAAAAAGACATGCACAAAATTCATTCAAACATAAATACTCCTATATCTTTCAAATTCTTGGGTGGTTATGTATGAATGTTTAAAGTAATGAATGTCTAATGTATGACCTTTCACAATCCAAACGGGTCTATGTATGTATATGTAGTGTTAAATGTAATAATTAACATATAATGTAAATATTATAATTAATTAATGATTACCTAGTAATATTAATAGTAATTTTAAAAGTGATTAAAAAGTATTTATATCTCCATGCAAAGATTGTATGCATTCTTTTATTAAAAGTGATTAAAAAAGTATTTATATTATTAATTAGGGAGTTGAAAGAAAAAAAACTAAAAAAACATGCACAAAATTCATTCAAACATAAATACTCCTATATCTTTCAAATTCTTGGGTGGTTAGGTATGAATGTTTAAAGTATCTCTTGATGAACGTCTAATATAATGTAATTATTGTAAATAATTAAAACTATTAATAAAAATAGTTAACCCATAAAATAATTATTATAACTAATATTATTAATTATATTTTTTTACTTTACATAATAACTAATGATTACCTAGTAATATTAATAGTAATTTTAAATTTATATAATAATGATTATTATAATAAAAAAAAATACTGTTAATAGTAATAATTAATGTATATAATAACTATTATTGTTAACTAATGGTTTTAATAGTAATCATTAACATATATTATAACTATTATTATTAACTAATACTATTAGTAGTATTAGTCAACTTACATAGTAACTATTATGATTAACTAATATTATTAATAGTAATAATTAATATATATACTTAACTATATTAGTTAACTATTAATAGTAAACTATAATAATTAGTTATTATAATTATTATTATAAGTATTAGTTTCTATAATAGTTAACTATAATAGTTACCTTATATAGTAGCTAATACAATTAGATACGAAACAAAAATTGAAAAGTCACTTGTTTATGAGGGGGAGTTGACGTGGCATCACCAAATGCAAGCTTCCTCCATAGTTCGTCCACGTGTCAACACCATAATCTTCATCAACTTTAATATATATATATATATATATATATATATATATATACTCCCTCCATCCCATTTCAAATTGCAAATACTAGGTTGGCACGGGGATTAAGGGAAAAAGTGAAAAAGGTGATGTGTTGTGAGTGTTGATAGTTGAGTGGGAGAGAGAAAGTGGGGTAGAGAATAGTTAGTGGGTTAGTGGATGTGAGTGTGCAAGTGGGTTAAAACTTGTCATTTTTAGATTTTGCAATTTTAGTTGGGACACCCTTTTGGCAACTTTTGCAATTTGAAATGGGACGGAGGGAGTATATATATATATATATATATATATATATATACACACACACATATATATATATATATATATACACACACACACATATATATATATATATATATACACACACATATATATATATATATATATACACATATATATATATATATATATATATATATATGTATGTATGTATATATATATATATACACATATATATATATATATATATGGTCGCGCTTCTGTGAGAACCATTTTATATGAGAACCGTGAGAACCAATCATAACCATTAGATTAAAAAAAAAAAATCAAGGGTCCAGATGTTAGATACACTTGGATACATTAGTTAATTTTCGAAAAACAATTGGATACATTAGTTTTTAACATAGTGTATCCAAGTGCAACACTTAGATACAATACTTATTAACCTATTGTATCCAAGTGTAATCGAATTTTTTGTAATGTATCTAAGTGTATCAATTGTATCTAACATATGGACACTTGATTTTTTTTCTAATCTAATGGTTATGATTGGTTCTCACGATATTTAGGTTCTCATTTGAGCACCTACCTACCTATATATATATATATATATATATATATATATATATAAGATTTGATTAATGAAATTTAATTAGTTGAAAAATTACATTAGTTGAAAAGTCACACCTTTAATGCATGCCCTACCTGGTCTACACTCCTATTCTATATATATAAGAGCATGAGTTATATTAGATACTTATATATTCTTATAGAAGACTCTTCTATTCATATACTCCCTCTGTCCCACCTCACTTGAGACCTTAGAGGTGGGCACAATAACTAATGAAAAAGAATAAAATAAAGAAAATGTGTGGTAGAAAATGAAGAGATATAATGAGTGGGGTTAATAGTAGGTTGGTTGAATGATTTGTGTGGTGGAAAATGAAGAGAGAGAATGAGTGGGTGGGTAGATTGAATATAAAACTATAAAAAGATTACCATTTTGGGGAGTCTCAAGTGAAGTGAGACGGACCAAAATGGAAATAAGTCTCAAGTGAGGTGGGACAGATGGAATATGTTTTCTATAGAACTAATGTAAAGAGAAAAGTAATTCAAAAATACCTCGTATCAATATCTTCATCATGTCTGTTTCTATCTTTCTAATATTACCATTAAAATAAGTTATGGTGTTGCAGTTGTACTGAGTGCAGTGTCTTCAATTAAACCTATTTTCGAACTACACTTGGTTATTTTTTGTTAATTTATTGGGAGTTGGAAGTAATATAACCTGAAAACAGGATCAATTACTCTATAGAATATCATAAAGATACTCAAGGTGCTTCCTTGATTTCTTTAGTTGACACTTCATTGTTTTTGAAAATAATATGTTTTTGCGAGTGAAGTCACTTGAATATGTATTGTTATCGTGTTTATACTTTAATCATGCATGTACTGTCACCGTGCCACCGGTACGGGCACTAGTACTAGTTAACTAATATTAGTACCTAGGTAGCCGAATGTCAAAAGACATTGGAATTGAAACAGTCAACTTACATGGAAGCCTCACAATCAAGATAAACAATTTTGTTGCTTACGTGTCATACCCAGGGTTGGTTTCACCAACTTTAAAATACTATAAGTATAGATTTACGTCACAATATACGTGATTGGTGTCAATGAACCTTAATTTTATGTGACGTAAATCCTTGACTTTCATCTGGAAGATTTTGAGTCAATATCCATTGCAAATAAAAACATATATTACACTCTCTGTTTAATTTCCAAAATAGGAATAGGTTTTGTGAAAAACATGTTTTTCAAAGACGCTAACCTTTATTCTTAGAAACAAGCGGTGAAATTTTCGTAAATAATGGCAAGCATCGTAAATGCCCAGTGTTAATTATACAAAAAGCCAGTGACTTCGAACTGACGTTTATAAACATGAAACTGACACTTTTTTTAAGTATCAGTGTTAGTGTTTAAAAGTGACAGCCATTACACTGGCGCTTTTAAACATTGATACTGGCATTTTTATTAAAAGTACCAGTGGTAGTGTCAATAAGTGCCAGTGTACATGGCTGACACTTTTTTACACCACCACTGACACTTACGATCAGCGCTAAACAACTTCCCGTTAATTACAAAAATGTCACCGCGAAAATTTTTAAAAATAATTAAAAAGACGAAGTGTTGTGAGTAGGGATGGCCAAACCGAACCGGAACCAGACCGGAATCCGGAACCGGACCTGAGAAGCCAGGAACCAGAGCAAACTGGCGAATAAACCGGAACCGGAGTAACTGGAACCGCCAGTCATCCGGGCCGGTTAAGGTTCACATAAATGGCGAACCGGACCGGAACCGGACCGAAAATCCCTTGTTTTTCAATAATTTTTAACTTGTTTATTCATTATTGACCGGAACCGGACCGGAACCTGAACCGGAACTGTACCGGAACCGGATTGTGGTAACCGGAACCGGTGTAACCAAGGGCCGGTTAAGGTTCATATAAATGGCGAACCGGAACCGCCGGTTCCGAACCGGAACCGGAGTTGGCCATCCCTAGTTGTGAGTAGGGATGGCAACGGGTCGGATTCGGATCGGATCAGGCCATATCCGAATCCGATCCGAACACTACAAACCCCTTACCGAATTCGAATCCGATTCGAAATGGTTGATCCGAGCCCCGATCCGAGACCCGATCGGATCAGAGGAAAAAAAACTGGGTAAACAAAGAAGCCCTAAATTCACAGATTTCACAAAGTCCCAATTCTAATCAATCAAAAAGGTAATCACGTACCGGCGAATTGATGGAGAAATCCCAACTAATATAATCGTAGAATTGATTGAGAAATCCCAACTAATATAATCGCAGAATTGGAGAGAACAAACCTTGGCTTGTAGGCGACGATGCTGCAAGCTGGGTCTTCTCGCTATGGCGATGGCCATTGGAGATGTAGTAGCTCGATGGAAATTGAGGAGGAGAGCCAAGAGAAGAACGGACGGCGAGCCAGGGGCACGGGCACAGGCAACAGGAACGGCTCATAGTCAATTAGTCGGAACGGCGAGAGTGAGAGAGTAGGAACTCGATTGCGATGAGTGAGAGAGAGAGAGAGTAGGGAACACGATTGCGATGAGAGAGTGGCGGCGTTTGTTTCACTGAGAAAGAAAGAAAATAAACATCCAAACCCTATTTTTTTTTCTTATATAAGGAGGGTGATATGTGTTGGGTTTCCAAGCAACATGCGCAGCAGAAGATAGCATTTAAAATTTAATAGAAACCCAAAGCCCATAGATCCATTCATATGATTAAATAAAATACAACAATATGAACACTAGAAAAACTAACCCTTGATGACTTTGAATTTGCAACCTTGAATTCGATAGAAGCTTGAAATCTTGATCACGAACAAAGCAAGAATCATGAACTTTGAAGATGATAAATTTCACCCTCTAGCGGTATCCACACGCGAACGAATATCAAGAACACTTGATCTTGGTTGCTAGACCAAATTATGAAACACGTTTTCATAATTAAATATGAACTATATGGAATTTTCTTTGTGTATAATTTTGTTCTTCAATTTAGGATTTCTTAGAACAAAATAAAACCCCTCTCAAACTCTTTGGAGGCTTGCACAAACATTAGATCTGAATAGAGGCCGAATTCTGGTGTTTATGTACAAGTAAGACCTATTTCGAATAGGAAACTTGTGCTAAAACCCGTCCAAAATTCGATTCCGAATCAAATTAGGAATCTGTCCCCGACAGTACTGTGCGGCCGCCCAAACGGAGGCGTGCGGCCGCCCAAAACCATGTGCGGTCGCCCAGCCATTTTGGGCGGTCGCCCAGAAGGCCCAGAAAATCCAATTTTCCAAAATTTCCAATATAGTCCTTATTTAGGATTCGTTCTATTGTGTTTGACCCTCTAGGATTATACTAAGTTGGCAATGGGTTCAAACATGAAACCATAAGATATGATTAGGTTCTAGCAAACCGTCATACCTACCCACATAGTATAACTAGATACAAGTTCGCATTCCTTTTAGAACATGTCATAATCCCTTTGTCCATGATGTCATTGAACACAAGTCATGGTCAACAAGTCAACTTGTTTTGTTCAATACTTTCTCGATTCCGAATATGTTGATAATCCAAATGACATTGATCCAATCAATCCATTTGAGTTTGGCCAAACATTTCATCAACATCATTCCTTCGAGGGGCCCAAGCTTGACATCTCTCCGAAGAGGAACAAATCCATTTGGCTTATTATTCTTCCCTGCGTGAATCCAATCATGCCAATCATACCCTTTATAACTACCGTGATAAGGCAGCGTTTGAATATGTCAAACATAATGTTCATCAAGTGGAAGACTATAATAACTTCATGTCTAATGATTCAAATGACATAACTAATATGAGATTTATATATGACATCGACCATGACATAAATCTCATACCGCGGGTCATGTCCAGTACCTTGTTCCAAACAAGTACCCATAAATCTAACATGATCATCCCATGATCATTTAGCCTTTATACTAGTGCTTAACAAGCTCTAGGGACGGAGATTATTATAACCAAACACGAGCCATAATAATAATCTTATTATCTCTTTATCATTATGAATAAAATGATAACTTATACAACGTTTAACAAACGTGCCTAGGGCACCAACACCAACAATCTCCCACTTGCCCTAGGCCCAATTTCCTAGGTATCCAATACCCATGGACCTAGCATGACCATCATGTTTAGCTTTATGGAAGTCCCATTGTTTAGCGTGTCTGTAACGTTATCATTACTTGGTACTTTGCATATGTTTACGTCTCCCTTATCAACGATTTCTCGAACGATAAGAAAACGTATAAGTATGTGTTTGGATTTAGGATGTGCCCTTGGTTCCTTTGCTTGATCAATAGCACCACTATTATCACTAATATGGTCTATTGGATTAGCAATACTAGGAACCATCTTAAGTTCACCAATGAACTTATTAATCCAAACAACTTCCTTTGCAGCATCCTATGCAGCGATATACTTAGTTTTAGTCGTAGAATTAGTGACTGTACTCTGCTTGGAACCATTCCAACTTACAGCTTCACTATTGTTAATAAAACTCAATTGCGATTTTTATCATCTTTGTCAGTTTGGAAGTATGCATCTGTGTACCCATATACACCGAGATCATCTTCCATCCCTCCATAGATCATAACAATTCTTTAGTCCTTCTAAAGTACATTTAAGAATTGTTTCACAACCTTCCAGTGATTCTCACCGGTTGTCGGATTGATATCTACTCGTCATGCTCCAAGCATTTAGATATATCCGGCTTAGTACTTATTATGGCATGATGGGTCCAATTGCTGAAACAAAATGGCATCCCATTCAGTTTTCTCATGCTCATCATTTGTCTTAGGACATTTGAGTCTTTGCATAGAAAACTCCATGTAACATTGGTAACTGTCCTCTCTTAAAATTTTCCTTGCGGAATCTTCTAACGACTTTGTCAATGTATGTACTTTGGCTTAAACCAATTAGCTTCATTGATCTATCTCTATAGATCTAAATGCCAAGAATGTATGTGGCTTCATCCATATTCATCATTGCGAACACTTTCCAAACAAAGTCTTTGCAGACTAATATGTAGGAATGTCGTTTCTAATGAGCAATATGTCATCCACATATTTAATTTAAGGAATAGCACTATGCTCCCACTAATCTTCTTGTATATACAAGGTTCATCTTCGTTCTTGATCAAGCCAAACTTTTGACTTATCAAAACAGAGATTCCAACTCCCATAAGCTTGCTTTAATCCATCCAATGGATTTCTGCAACTTACATAATTTTATTAGAATTTTCCTTGACTGTCAAATTATTTAGGTTGTATTTGTATCCAATACATCCTTAATTGAGTTCCCGTTGAGGAACACTTGTTTTGACATCATTTTGTCAAATTTCATATTCCAAATATGAACATGTGACTATGAGAATTCTAGTAAGTTTCTGCTACCCATGTAAATTTTCTCCAAGAAAACTCATTCCCCTCCTTTGGTTTTTACACCTTAGGTTAGAATGATCAAGTTCCAAACTTGATTATTACACATGGATTGCCTTTTAGATTTCATGACTCCAAGTCATTAAGCTAAATATGTGGAGCGGACATTGCATATTCGATAGATGGTAAACACTTCATTCCAAATGAATTTTACCTCAACACTTTTCTATTTCGAAATATCCAATATTTCTTGTAATAGATTGTGTCCTATCATATACGTAAGTTCTTGTATATCTTTTGAACGGACTTTTCACGATTCCTTGTGAAAACTTATTCAACTTCCATCTTAGGTTAATATATATTTTCCAGGTCTCGAACCATTCGAGATATATTTTACTCCCACTGATTCTTTTAGAGACAAACCATTTATCTAGAAAAGTATCATCATAAGTAACAAACCATTTGTTTCTTTTGAGTGAAATTATATCCTCAAGTTTTCTTAGGATATCCCATGAAAATATATTTATTAGATTTAAACGTGAGTGTGTCCCAGACAGCTCCTTTCCAAAAGGTCTCATCATCTTAAATCTTTATGAAAGATAAATCGAGTTTTCTTTCATCATTTAACCTCCTCTGATGGAACTCAAATTAGTGTATTTATAGCGGCTTGTAATACATAACCCCAAAACAAATAATGGAAGATCAATTTTGATTTTATCATCTTATGAACCATATCCAATAAGGTTCAATGCCTCCATGTAGACACATCATTCCAAATGGTGTTCTTATTGGAGTTTATTGTGAAACTATTTCACAACCTTAATGACGACTGTCAAATTCTTGGTTCAATTATTCATCATCATGATCCAATCAGAATCTTTGAATAATTTTACCAAGTATAACCAAAGTTCTCTTTTAGCATTGCTTCTTAATGCACCACATACATGGACATGTATTAGGTCAAGTAAGATATTAGCATTTCACTATTCATAGCAAAAGATGTCTTGGTCCAAGTAAATAAGATTTGCATAAATCATGTGATTCCATATCATATGACTTAAAACTCCGTCCCATGGAATTTTAGATATGCATTTCTCATTTATTTGATCAAAACAATAATGCATAAAGAATTTTAATTATTTATGTTATAGTCTTTATTACTTTGTTCTTCAAGATTTAGGATATAAGATTTATTTCCAAATAAGAAATTAATATCCTTCATTATCTTATAACAAAATAATATTTCCTACTTCATCAGTAAAGTCACTCTACAAGTGTTCTTCGAACAATGTTGCAACCATTGCATCATTACTGTTTGTAGATAAAACTTTACTATAAGTAGTCTTTCATCTTACTAATTATTCTGGTATCCAATACCCAATAATTAAATTTAGAAAGAATAATTTATAACATAAAATTCTCAAGTGGTAGTTCCACTACCATTCCTTTTATTGATCATCCAGAATTTTGACTACAATTTTAAATGGTCAATCCAATTGCCATATTACCAAATTGCATCAATTTAGAGTTATTATTATAACCATAATTATTTCCTTTAGGTTTGACAACTCTTGTCTTACCTTTTGACTATAATTTTAAATGGTCAATCCAATTGCCATTTTACCAAATTGCATCAATTATAGTTTTAGGTTTTGACAACCCTTGTCTTACCTTTCTTTTGGCATTTGACCCTTTTCCATTATGAACCATGAGCTCTGGAGACCATTCTCCAATATATTCATCTTCGCAGTTTTCAGCATATCATGCAACTCGGAGAGATTCTTATTCATTCCAAGCATGTTATAGTTCATCACAAAGTGATTATAACTTTTGGACAATGAATCAAGAATGAGATCCGTGGCTTGCTCCAATACAATTGGACAACCAAGTTTCTCAAGATGCTCTACGTAGCATTTATCTTAAGCATGTGAGGTTCCACTTATTGCCCTTTACTCATTTTGCAAGAAGTGAATGCAATAATGGTTTTATACCTTTCTTGCCTAGATTGCTCTTTGAAACATGTAACTAAACTCCATGCCTAGCTAATAAGCTTCCACAAGTTCCAAACTTTGTTGAAGTTTAAGAGCACATAATCGCGAGCATGAGACAACTCACATTCCTAAAATCATACTCATGATTCTTGTAATTGTCTACTCCGGCATTGGTTCTTTAGGAATAAGCCCATCAAGAATGTACAACCCATCTCTTTGCCTTAGAACCATTCTTAGGCTCAGGATCCAATCCATGAAGTTTTTACCATTCTTTTGAAGCATTATCCTTATCAAGGATTAATCGCAATGATTTTAGTTGTCATCTACAACTTATGCAAAAATTTCCAAAATTTTACAAGTACCAATCTCATTAAAGAGATAAATAATGTATTTTCCAAAAAATACTCCCACTAAATTATATAACCTTCTTATACATCCAATGTATGATATAATTTAAATGGGTTAAGATCCAACATTAATTTAATTCTAAGTCCGCTATGGCGGATTACACAAAATCAAATTAATTAGGTAGACAACCCTGTCGATCATATCTCATATGACTCTTAGATCATTTCATGAGACTCTTTTGATATTGGGATAAGATCCAACTTTAATTTAACTTTGAGTCCACGGAGGCGGACCGCTCAAAATCAAATTAATTAGGTAGACAATTTCTTGTCAATCATATCTCATATGATTCTTAGGGATCCAATTTCGAAAGCATGTTTAATCTCATCTTTTGCCTAGGCCCAAAATTGTTTTGACGCCTTATTAAGTCCAACCATTTTAAACGCATGGTTGATGTGCCTCGCTAGGGCGTGCCCACATCATCCATCTTGCTCATACATAGATAAAGTTAATGCACCTCGCTAGGGCGAACCCACATTAAAATCACCCATGCACTAACAAGTGTTTTAATTATGGCGTGGCAAAAGGACTTAAAACTTTCTTTGAAGGTTCATTACATATAGCATACAACACATTTATGAGCACACAAGATAAACATGTTACGCATCAAGTTTAGCCACTAAATTAATCTTCATTATTTAAGCACAATATTTATGTGTCATTAGTTTCTCTATAATTATGAGGATGAGACTATTTCAACTTTGGTTATTATCTCCAAATCAAGACAACAAGAAGTGCGATCGAACTAAGCCATTAGGCAACCACAATCCCGCACTAATTCAAGAAACCAAGAAAGTAGTCCATGTGGCCGAAACTAAGCAATAGATGGTCTCTATAAACGTAGGCCAATTGCATCCACAATTCCACATGAATCTCCAATCATTGAATCAAGAACTTTGTTTCTCAATTTTAGCAATTATGAACTCTTCATAATTCTAACTTCGTTTTATCTTTGAAACTTTGATTGCGATCAAGTTTGGGAAACACAATCTCGTTAAACGCAGATTAGCCATCCAAACCTTGAACCAATCTTGGAATCACAAGACTAAAACAAATAGGAAAATCAAACCCCAGGATCCACACCCAAACCAACTACCCAAAACCCATTCCAGATCAGTAGGTCTGGCCTGGTTTTGTTACTGGTTCGGTTGGACCTCTCGAAAATTCCAAATTCAGATTTTCACCAAAATCAGAACAGAAACCTGGTACTGTGCGGCCGCCCAGAAGGCACTGTGCGGTCGCCCAAAAGTGTGCGGCCGCACACGTGATTATGTGCGGTCGCCCAAGTTGATCAGAAGGAACTTTTAAGTTTCGAAAATTTGTCTCAAAATTGTTTTTTTCCCGATTATTAAAACCATGATCCAATCAAAATTAATAATCAAACAATTCAGAATCCATCATAATATTTATTGCGATTGAATCGTGCTATTAAAGTTGTAAAACAATAAACCACATAAAATCACATAACACATAAACATCATATAATCCAATATTCATATCATGCTAGGCACATAAACAATTTATATACACATAACATGATCTAGTATTGAAATAATCAACATGAACGGGGCTCTGATACCACTGTTGGGTTTCCAAGCAACATGCGCAGCGGAAGATAGCATTTAAAATTTAATAGAAACCCAAAGCCCATAGATCCATTCATATGATTAAATCAAATACAACAATATGAATACTAGAAAAACTAACCCTTGATGACTTTGAATTTGCAACCTTGAATTCGATAGAAGCTTGAAATCTTGATCACGAACAAAGCAAGAATCACGAACTTTGAAGATGATAAATTTCACCCACTAGCGGTATCCACACGCGAATGAATATCAAGAACACTTGATCTTGGTTGCTAGACCAAATTATGAAACACGTTTTCATAATTAAATATGAACTATATGGAATTTTCTTTGTGTATAATTTTGTTCTTCAATCTAGGATTTCTTAGAACAAAATAAAACCCCTCTCAAACTCTTTGGAGGCTTGCACAAACATTAGATCTGAATAGAGGCCGAATTCTGGTGTTTATGTACAAGTAAGACCTATTCCAAATAGGAAACTTGTGCTAAAACCCGTCCAAAATTCGATTCCGAATCAAATTAGGAATCTGTCCCCGACAGTACTGTGCGGCCGCCCAAACTGAGGCATGCGGCCGCCCAAAACCATGTGCGGTCGCCCAGCCATTTTGGGCGGTCGCCCAGAAGGCCCAGAAAATCCAATTTTCCAAAATTTCCAATATAGTCCTTATTTAGGATTCGTTCTATTGTGTGTGACCCTCTAGGATTATACTAAGTTGGCAATGGGTTCAAACATGAAACTATAAGATATGATTAGGTTCTAGCAAACCGTCATACCTACCCAAATAGTATAACTAGATACAAGTTCGCATTCCTTTTAGAACATGTCATAATCCCTTTGTCCACGATGTCATTGAACACAAGTCATGGTCAACAAGTCAACTTGTTTTGTTCAATACTTTCTCGATTCCGAATATGTTGATAATCCAAATGACATTGATCCAATCAATCAATTTGAGTTTGGCCAAACATTTCATCAACATCATTCCTTCGAGGGGCCCAAGCTTGACATCTCTCCGAAGAGGAACAAATCCATTTGGCTTATTATTCTTCCCTGCGTGAATCCAATCATGCCAATCATACCCTTTATAACTACCGTGTTAAGGCAGCGTTTGAATATGTCAAACATAATGTTCATCAAGTGGAAGACTATAATAACTTCATGTCTAAGGATTCAAATGACATAACTAATATGAGATTTATATATGACATCGACCATGACATAAATCTCATACCGCGGGTCATGTCCAGTACCTTGTTCCAAACAAGTACCCATAAATCTAACATGATCATCCCATGATCATTTAGCCTTTATACTAGTGCTTAACAAGCTCTAGGGACGGAGATTATTATAAGCAAACACGAGCCATAATAATAATCTTATTATCTCTTTATCATTATGAATAAAATGATAACTTATACAACGTTTAACAAACGTGCCTAGGGCACCAACACCAACAATGTGTATATCTTTATAACTTAAGGGGGTAGTAGTAAAATTTTATAAACTTAATAGATTCAGGTCGGATCGGGTCGGGTCGGGTCTCAGATCGGATCGGGGGTACTACCGAACCCGATCCAAACCCGAACGGATCTTAAAAAATGCAAACCATATCCGAAATTTTCGGATCGATTTGCCTTCGGTACGGATCGGATTCGGTGAAATTGCCATCCCTAGTTGTGAGTGTAGATAGTTGGGTAGGAAAGAAAAAATTGGATAGAGAATAGTAAGTTAGTAGTAGTTGTGAGTCATATTATTTAAAAAGTATTAAAAAGTTACTGTTTTTAGATTTTATAAATTAAAGTAAGACAACTAAAATAACAATTTTTGTAAAAAGACAGACGGAGGGAGTGTGTGATTTGTCGATCTATATTTCACTATAATATGATCTGTCACCTAACAAATGTCCATAAGAGTCTAGGGATAACCAAACACGGTTTCAGAAAAGCTTGAATCGTAACCGAACTGTATCTCTTCTGGTTACGGTTACAGTTCGGAATTGCCGGTTCACGGTTTGGAACCGCCGAGTTGACGGTTTAGAACCGCCGGTCCAACTTTTTTTTTTTTTTTAAATAATTTTCTTAACAGAAAAAACAATATTATAATATTATATTGCCGATTTTTTTTTTTACAAAAATGTATAGAAAAAATGTTTACAAAATTAAAGAGGTCCGTCCCTCTTTTCTTTTATATACTCAACATTTTTTTTCACTGAATTTGGCTAAAAATTCAGTCAAAACTTAACTTTTCTTGTCAACTTTCCGTTAGTAACGTTTAATTATGATGAAACCGTTAAAAATCTAAAGATTGATGGTTTTTGACGGTTTTCTTATGGTTCCAGTTCCGGTTCGGTCTAGGCGATTCATGGAGGTTCGGAACCGCTGGTTCACGGTTTTCGTCAAGGTTCAAAGCGGTTTCGGGTTTTTCGGTTCCGGTTCCGATCCGGTTTGATGGCTCCGTTCCAATTCTGGTTCGTTTTGACCATCCCTATAAGAGTCTATGATACTTGGGAATATTCATATTTCATTTCCAACAACTATAAGAGTCTATGATACTTGGGAATATTCATATTTCATTTCCAACAATTAAGGCACTCTATCTGTAAAAGCACATTCTTAGCACAGAGGGTGTAATAAAAAATAGTTGTGGTTTTGAAGAAAACAATTACTCTCTCCGTCGTAAAATATATGTACCCTTTCATTTACACGAAAATCAAGAAGTAGTGGAAGTGATGTAAGAGTTGTGATTATAAAAAGTAAAGTAAGAGAGAGAATGAGTAGGATAGAATAGTAAGTTGATTGGTGTTGTGAGTATATATGTAAAGTAGGAAGAGAGAATGAGTGAGATGAAAAGTAAATATTCTTTGCTATTATAGGAAGTGGACATATACTTTAAGACAGACTAAAAAGGAAAGGTGGACTACCTTCCCATAACACTTTGCATTAAAAAAAAAAAAAAAATCCTTTACACGTAATTCCCTTTTAATTTTCCTATAACAAATTACACTGCCCAAAATGGTAAGGTTTTATTACATACTCCCTCCGTCTCAATTTAAATTTCAAAAAACTTTTGGGTTCAAGAATTAAGAAAAAGGTGATGTGTTGTGAGTGTAGATGGTTTGGTAGGACAGAGAAAGTGGTATAGAGAATAATTAGTGGGTAATTGTTATGAGTATGACATGTGAGGCCCACAAATAAAGAAGTATAAAAACTTTCCTTTTTAGGTTTTGAAGTTTAAAATGAGACACTCAAAATAGAAATTTTTGAAATTTAAAATGAGACGGAGGAAGTATTTATTTAACGGGACCCGCTTATCATATTCACAACAATTATTCACCTACTTTTCGTCAAAGCTCGATTCGAATGAGCTCGAAGTGCTTTTCGAGCTCGAGCTCAAACCGAGTTCTTAAGCTCGATTTGTTATCGAGCCGGCTCGTGTTCGGCTCGTTTGTTCGACGAGCTTTGTTCGAGCTCAACTCGATAAGCTCGTTGACATGTAAAGTTTTTTGCGCGACCGGCTCGTATTTGACTCGTTGAGCTTGAATTATTATTAGTTTTGTAGCAAATACACATATAATATATGTATGTACATAATAATACACAAGCTCAAGCTCGATAAGCTCGAACTCGAGCTCGTCTGACTTCAAATATTTCAAATAAAAAGGTTCAAGCTCGAGCTCGGCTCGTTAAAACTCGAGTTCGAGTGGCTCGCAAAAAGCTCGCGAACAGCTCTAATCTCGATTCGAGTCGAGCTCGAACAATCAAACTGGGCTCGAGCTCAAAACTCTAAAGCTCGACTCGGCTCGACTCGTTTACAGCCCTACTTACAACCCCTACTCCACCACTTTTTGATAATTCACTGTCGGGAGGGATCGAGAGAGAGAGAGAGAGAGGGGGTGGGGGAGGGAATATACTGTAATCTGTAATACAATTGGCTGAGATAATCTAAACAAAATTTCGAGGGCTAAATTTAGGATATTAGGAGTGAAGACTCAACAAGACCAATTCTATCGAGTTGAACTAGATCATGCCCAAAACATTAGCTCTGCCTCATGTTACAACTCCATGCTTCAAAGATGTTTCTTGGCTCCTATAAAAAAAAGGTCCGGTGAGCAGAAATGATGCAGATGTAGTACCAACATAACAAACAAAACAAGATTTCATAAACCAATAATGAAATCACCATCAAGCAAAGCTCAAGCTGGCCTTACCAAGTCATTAAATACTCAAAACGCTCTCTGTACAGGGCTTGCGGCCCAAACAAACTGCATACAAAACTGAAAAAATAAATAAAAATAGCCCAGGTCTATTGGTCTTGTGAGCTTCAACTCAGTTCAGTAATGGCTGAGTTGGGCTCGCAAAACATCATCTGAACTGAATATTAAGGCTCCGTTTATTTGGGTGAAAATATGTTTTCCATTTTCCTGTGTTTCTTAAGCACTAGAAAATGTTTTCTGAAAAATGGTTTTTTCACATTTCTAAGTAAAACAACTTACGGATTTTTTCATCGGAAGTCGTTTTCCAAAAAATGTAAACTCTCACCCTCACACACCCAACTCCCCATACAACCCCATGCTACCCACTCCATGCATCCCATCCACACCCCACCCTCCAACCTTACCTTACCTTCCCCTCCCCTACCACCCACCCCACAAAAAAAAAAAAAAAAATTAAATAAAAAAAAAACTTTTTCTAACTCATATTAAAATTATCTTTTAACACCTCATCCACCCCCACCCCTACCCCCCACACCCATCCACCAACACCCCCCCCCCTAAATTTTTTTTACTCTTATTAAATTACTTTAATAAATCCCCACCCACGCTCACCATTCCCCCCACCCAAAAATAAATAATCTTTTTTAACTCATATTAAAATTATTTTTAACACCTCCCCCACCTCCGACCCACCCCTACCCCCCACACGTTGAACCTATCCTCTCTCTCCCCCGGTCCCCGTCAATTTTTTTACTCATATGAAAATATTTCGGTTGTTTGGTAAATGTAAGAAAAATATTTTCCGAAAAATATTTTCATATGAGAAAAAATAATTTAATATGAGAAAAAACATATGAGTAAAAAATAATTTGAACAGGGGGAAGGGGTAGGGTTAACGTGGTGGTGGGGTTGGCGTAAGGTAAAGGTGGGGTGGGGTATTTGTGGTGGGTAGGTTTAGGTAGGGATGACCAAACCGAACCGGAACCGGACCGGAAAAGCACGGAACCGGAGCAAACCGACGAATAAACCGGAACCGGAGTAACCGGAACCGCCATTAATCCGGGCCGGTTACGGTTCACATAAATGGCGAACCGGACCGGAACCGGACCGAAAATCCCTTGTTTTTCAATAATTTTAAAGGGGGGACCGGAACCGGAACCGGATCCTGTGTAACCACGGGCCGGTTCAGGGTCACCTATATGCTGAACCGGAACCGGCCCCGAAACCGGTTTTGGCCATCCCTAGGTTGAGGTAGGTGGGTGTGGGGTAGGATAGTTGTTAAAAATAAATTAATATGAGAAAAAAAGTTTCACAGGGGTAGGGGTGGATAGGAGCGGGGCCGAGGGGTGGAGGAGGTGTTAACAAGTAATTTTAATAGAGGCTTTGACCAATAAGTCCCTTAGCAGAATAAAAACGACCAATAAGGACTGATATTTTGGAAACTCGCCAAAAAGTCCCTGAAATTTTCACATGACCAAATTGCCCCCCTCCCTCACACGCGCATCTTCCAACGCTAAATTCATCACGTTTTCTCTCCCTCCTACTTTTCTCTCTCTCTCTCTCTCTCTCTCTCTCTCTCTCTCTTTTTTTCCCTTAAAATTTAAAATGTAATATCTCAAAATCTAGAAATTGAAAAAATAATCTGAGACCACCATTTTAATCGTGTCGTCAAAATGAATCAAACAAGTACACTAAACACATAATTCAAAATTTTAAAACAAAAATCTCATTTTACACTAATAAAAATTTGAGAAAATCATTTTTCATTTCTCAATTATTTTCACAATTTTAGAAAATAAAAATTTATTTTTCACTTGTAAAATCATTTCTCTACTGATTTCTCAGTTGTGTCATTTTTTAATTTTTCACTAGTAAAATCATTTCTCAACTGATTTCACAGTTGTATGATCTATCAATTGTGTGATTTCACAGTTGTTTCATTTTTTTCATTTTTCAGTTGTAGAAACTGATAAATTCATCTCTCAATTTTTCACAATTATTATAATAACCGAGACATGTATTTCACAGTTGTTCACACATGAATTTGAATATAATAACTGGTACATTCATTTCACTGTTGTTCAAACATAAGTTTAAGTTTAATAACTGAGACATTGATTTCACAGTTATGTGATTTCTCAGTTGTCTCATTTCACAATGATTTTTTTTTTGGGGGAAACTAATTTCTCCATAAGTTATAAAAAGTCCTGTTTTTATAGGGGTTAATGTTTAGGGTTTAAAGTTTAGGGTTTAGGATTTAGCCACTTAGAGTTAGGGTTTAAGGGTTAAAAAATAGACTTTTTATAACTTATGGAGGAACTAGTTTCCCTTCGAACCAACTCTTTCACAATTATGTGATTTCACAGTTATATCATTTTTTTCATTTTTCACTTGTAAAAACTGATAAATTCATCGCTCAATTTTTCACAATTATTATAATAACTGAGAAATGTATTTCACAGTTTTTCACACATGAATTTGAATATAATAACTGAGACATTCATTTCACCGTTGTTAAAACATGAATTTAAATATAATAACTAGGACATTCGTTTGTCAATTGTTCTCACATAAGTTGAGTACAATAGTTGAAAATTCATCTCTCAATTTTTCGCAATTGATACTCATTTTCACATTTATGTATTGTCAAATGCTCTTTAAACAATTATTAAATAAATTTATTCCGTTGTTTGAAGTTAAATATTTAGCTAATAAATGTAAGTGACATCATGTGAAATCAATTGATAACTCAATCTTGTAGATGTTTAAAGTTAAAAAAAAAAATAAAAAAAAATAAACATACTCTCATATGCACTCTAGACAAATAATAAATTAACAATTTTTTATTAAATCTTTAAAAATCGAGTAAATGTTTAATTATGAAAAATGCTTCTGCCACCAAAAATAAATAAACGAATAAATAAACTTGAGAAATGTGATTTTGTGGTGTTATATTTAAAACAGTTCATAAATTTATTTGTAGTCATCAAAGGTGGTTGAGTCTACCATTTAAGACCAAGCGGTCTTGAGTTCAAACTTTGTTCCAAGTAATATATTTTTATTTATTTGTAGTCATCAAAGGTGGGGGTGGGGAAGGGTGGCACCGGTCGGAGGTGACCGGAGGTCCAACGGTAGCGGCGGCAGAAGGGGGACGGCGGCGGGTGGCCTGTACTGGGGTTGATGGCGGGCTGCTGGTTCCGGCTGTGGTGGCCAGCGGTGGCGGGTTTCTGGTTTCGGCGGTGGCGGTCGTGGGCGACGGCGGTGGGTGGCTGGTGGTGGGCAGCGGCGGTCAGTCAAAGTCAAAAGTAAAGGAGGTGGTCAAATATGGTCAAAGGTTAGAGGTGTGATAGAATTTTATTTGGGTTGGGGGTATTTTTGCCATTTAAAAGTGAGGGATTTATTGGTAAAATTATTTTCAACTCAAGGACCCTAAAGTAGAATATGAAATATTGTGTTTTTATTGGGAAATACCACATTTTCCAAGGGACTTATTGGTAAAAATCCCATTTAATATGAGTGAGAAAAGATATTTTTTTTTGGGGGGGGGGGTGTGGGGGTGGTACGGGTAGGGAACGAGGTGGGGAGTTGTTGTTAAAAAATAATTTTAATGAGTAAAAAAAATATTTTGGGAGGGGTTGTGGGTAGTAAGGGGTGGGGCGGGGGTGTGGGAGGTGTCAAAAGAAAGTTTTAGTATGAGACCACCCACAATGCTACCTAACTTTCATTCCCACTTTAACACTCCACCTCATCTTCTCTCTCATCCACATAATAGTTCAACTACCTATTCATTTAACCTCCCTACAATGGTTAGATTAAATTAAATTCATCTCCCTCACAACTCATCATTTATACCCCACTACTTTTATTTATTTATATTCTTTATTTTTATTTTATGATTAGTAAAAAATAATAATTATTATTATTATTTATAATTAAAAAATACTTCACACTTAAATAATTTTTTATAATTGTAATTAAATAAATACGAGAAATTATGATAATTATTATTAAAAATAAGAAAAGTTACAATAAAACTTAGACAAGCAAGCGACATAAGTAATGAAAGACAAAATTGACTTTCCCAAGCAGTAGGACAATTTTTCCATTCCCAGTGCATGCAATCAATACTCCCGATCATCCCTAGGAACCCCCCATCTCACTAACTGCAAGTATTTTTTGCAGGTCATCTTCGTTTGGGGATCTCAAGTACTGTTGCTCATACAATTGAATTACCCCCTTGCAAAATCGACGTAACGTCTCCAATGCTGTAGAGCTTCCTATTTTTATGTACTCATCAATAGCATCGGCGGACGTACCATATACTAACATTCGCATGGCTGTTGTACATTTTGCTAATGGAGATAGGACTTCTTTGCCAACAGCATCGAATCTTTGTGTGAAGTAGTTGTCATGGCTTGATAGGTCCGCGACGATCCGAAGGAATACATGTTTCTAATGCTGCAGAATTTCCAATATTTTCATTTCTCATTGGCATGTAATAAGGGGGTGGAGGTTGTTGAAATTGCATCCCAAAATATGGATGCCAATTTGGCACAGCTGAAGGCATGCGATTTGGTTGAAAAAAATGATTCGGTACATTTTGAGGACGTGGTTGGTTGGAAGATTGATTCTCTAATCGAGAATCATTAGGATTGTAGTAATTTGGTGGATAATTACTTGAATTTTGAGTGTTGAAATGGTTACTATTGGAATCAATTTCACTAAAAAAATGATGATTTTTTTTTAAAATAAGGGTTAAAATGAAGAAGGATAATTGAGAAAAGAGGGGTTTTTTTTCGGTGTCCAAATCAAATGAATCTTGCATCTATTTATAGGGGAAATTTTTTATGAATTTTGGTGAAAAAAAATTAAAAAAATATTAATTTGCTAGGTGATAATTCAGCTCAAATAATTTGGGATAGAAAATATATTCGAAAATCGCATGGACCAATTACAGCCCAACACGTGTTCCAATCACCTGGTTGAAATTCCATTTCAACCCCAATTGTGGGTGGTCTGAGTGAAAAAAATTAAGTGGGGATGGGTGGGGGAGAAGGGAGGGAAGGTAAGGTTGGGGGTAGGGTTGGAGGTGGCGGTGGAGGTGGAGGTGGAGTGGGTAGCGTGGGTTGTATATAGGGAGTTGGGTGTGTGGGTGAGGGTGAGGGTGAGGGTGTTCTCATGTCTTCTAAGCCCAGCTTTAAACAGCCCAGTCCCCCTCCATCTAGGCCGGATAAGTTGCAGCTCACTCTTTCAGGCACACAAAAACCTTGGGCCATGCTATTTCACCTCTCCTTACAATGAGCAGTCCAGTCCTCCTACTCCTTCGGCCCAGACCAAACTAGACACGGGCCAAGCACCCATTTTCACTAGCCCAAACGTTTTTCAGTCCAATCCATATGAACACTCCACCATTTAATTTAGCAAACTCTTCCCCTTTTTATCAGTTTTTATCATTTTAGTAAAAATGGTGCAAGATGTTACGGAACGGAGGGAATAGGGTTTTGATGTTGTATGTAGGGCATGCATTTAATCATATTTGAAAGAAATCAATAGAACATGAGTTGTGCAACCAGAAAACGTTTTTTCAAGTGTCAGCAAAATGATTGTTTTTCAACTTAGCGAAATCATAAAACAAATCCCCAACTTAAGAACAATGACTATTCCCTCCGTATCAAAATAATGGTTTAGTCTCAGTTTTCAAAATTAAAGCTTCTAAATCACTGAATTTTCAAAACTTAAAGCGTAACTTTAAAATATTTGAAAAGTCAAAAGAGACTATCATTTTGAAATAAATGGATTATAAGCTAAAACTAACTTAAGTTCTTGGGGCAATTACCATTTAATATTTGACCCTAATGGAAACTGCCACTAAAGACATAGCATTTCAAATACTACCACCTAGCCCATGATTTATTAAAAGACAATCATGTCCTTACTAAATAATAGTACAAAATTACATGAGTGTCACTCCACTCCTTCATTTCACTTTCTCACTTACCACAATGACCATCTTTAACTACCCATCCCCACCTTCTCCGGTCACCAACCCCGGTGACCATCTCAGGTGACCATTTTCTGGTGATCATCTTTGGCAACTATTTTCCTCCAATCATTTTCTAGTGACTATCTGCGACGACAAATACTCGAGCGACCACCAAATTTGGCAAGAACAACTTAAAAAGTTTTTTTTATTTAAAGAACAAGATTTACCGTTTTTCTAAAAAAAAGATTTACCGTTTTTCTAAAAAAAAAACTAACATTTTTTTAAAAAAGAACAAAATTCACCGTTTTTCAAAGAACAACTTCACATTTTTTTTCAAACTAACAAGATTCACCGTTTTTCTAAAAACAACTAAGATTTATTAAGGAGTGTCTCGACACCAAATGAGCGGGACATCCAGGGCAATGACGGACATTAGCATTGTATGAGACGACTTACTTTTGGGCTCAAATGCGGGAACTATATGTGAAGACTTGCCTTGTGTGTCAACAAGACAAAGCAACCCGCGGGATTACCTGAGCCATTGCCGGTTGCCGAGAGACCTTGGCACTCTGTCTCATTGTACTTTATAAGTGCATTGCCGAAGTCTGAGAGATTTAGCTCCATTATGGTGGTAGTGCATATATTCCCAAAGTTTGGTACCTTCATCCCATGCACAAAAGATTGCACGGCGGAAGAGGCCGCAAGGGAATTTTTCAAGAATGCAGTGAAGTATTGGGGGCTACCAGCGAGCATCGTTAGTGATCGAGACCCCCGCTTCACGGGGAGATTGTGGACGAAATTATTCAAACTCCTTGGCATAGAGCTTAACTTTTCTACTAGCTTTCATCCCCAAACCGATGGGAAAACGGAGATGTTGAATGCTTTATTGGAGGGATACTTGAGGCACTTTATAAGTGCTAACCAACGAGAATGGGCTAAGGTGATGGATGTTGCCCAATTCTCTTATAACTTACACAGCAAAATGAAGCCACGAGGAGGAGTCCATTTGAGCTAGCAACGGGGAAACAACCATTGACCCCACACACATCGGCAACGCCTACTTCGAAGGGACGAAGTTCGGATGCAGTCAAGATTGCCAATACATAGGAGAAACATGCAGATTTAGCCCGAACGTGTCTTAAGAAGGCACGTAAGAAGATGAAGAAATGGGAGGATGAGAAGAGACGACCTCGAGAGTTCAACATTGGGGATTTAGTCTTTGTGAAGCTACTACCTCAACAATACAAATCCTTAAGAAGTTTGCACAAAGGCTTGATAAGGAGATACGAGGGTCCGTTCCTTATTCTTTCCAAAGTGGGCAAGGTGTTGTATAAAGTCGACATGCCAAGCACTTTGAAAATACATATAATGGAGACAAGAAGGACTCAAGTCGAGGAGAATTTCATCGAGCACCGTCCGTCATTAATATGTCTTATGACAAGGAGGCGGTGGAAGTACTTGCGTCCAAGTTGGTACGAAAAAGGGGAGTGCCCCCTTCGACGCACTACTTAGTCAAGTGGAAGGGACTACCCGAGTCGGAGGCTTCGTGGGAATCAAGTGAGGACATGTGGCAATTCCAAGACGATATCAAGGAGTACGAGGTGACGAGGACGCCGACGAATTAGGGGGGGGGGATGTCACGCACTGCAAGGAGGAAAGACATGACGACTCACATTTGTCTAGATGGTTCCACTTAGTTCTGGAATTCTTTAAGTCCCATTCAAGAAGGGGGTAGAATGATTCTAGAACGCCTCCTACATTTTCTAGGTCTTGTAAATATCCTAGAATATTCTAGATGATAGATCTTGTCCGCTAATGTAAATAGATCTTAGCCGTCTATTGAGAAGGTGGAGGCCTATATAAAAGGGAGACCTCATTTGACAAAACCATCCAAGAAGTTGTAATCATTTTTTAGCAGTAAAGAGCTTTCCTCTTAAAGTCTCTCTTACAATCTTACTTGTCTTTCTTAGCCAAGCACTTTACAATCGACAAGGGGTCGAGTAGGCTGACTTAGCTACTGCGAGAGGCAGCAAGGAAGTTAAGGCCACACGGTTCATTGTCAAGGGAACAAGTCCGTGGGAACTAGCTCATGACTAAATGCAGTCCCCTGCACTCGAGCGGTCTGTGTCAATAACACTAATAATCAAAGAAAGGCATGACACTTAAAGACTCCTACATAGCAAGCAAAACCATAGACCTATGATATAATGATAGCAAATCACAATAGAGAATAAACATTGATACTCCCTTCGGTCCAAAATAACTGTCTTTTTTTGTTTTTGCACAATTCTTAAGAAAAACAATTAATATCATGATTTAGTGATAAAAGTGTCAACTTTACCCCTATTAAATATGCATAATTACTACACTAATGTCTCACAACTAAGACAATTAATAAAGCAAAACAAGTTTCAAGGCAAGGGTAAGAAGGACATTTAGCTCAAAAGTGACAGTTATTTTGGACCAAAATTTTGGCTCAAAAGTGACAGTTATTTTGGACCGGAGGGAGTAATTGATAACAGAATCTATAATGGACCAATTTCCAACAACTTCAATATCTACGAAAATCAGAGAAAAATCTCCACGTCTGGTACTCCCTCCGTTTCGTAAAATATGTCGTTTTAGGTGTTCAATTTTGTTCTAAAATATTTGACACTTTTCAATTATCTATGAACTTTTACCATTACTTACCAATTATGCCCTTATTTAATATATGACACACCCTTTGTAAATGCATTTAATTACCTAGGTAAATGAATTGTTATAGGGATGTTTGAGTCTTTCTTACATGTAATAATTGCTTTTCTTAATCTAAGCGAAGAAGGTTAAAACGTCAAGTATTACGAAACGGATGGAGTATTATTTTTCCAATTTACCATAGAAATCATGAAATAAGAGATCATCAATTATATAAATAAAAAAAAGAGAATATTCAAAAATAAATAAATAAATAAATAAACCTAACCCTAATTCTCGATTAATGAACCAGCAATAATGAAATTAGTGGATCATTTGTCGAAACTATTAACGACATACTCCATCCGTCTCACCCGAATTATGATTTTTGGGTTGGGCATGAGGATTAAGGAAAAAATGTTAGTGGAGTAGGTGTTGTGAGTATGAGAAGTAAGAGAGAGAAAGTGGGGTATAGAATAATGAGTGGAAAGTTATTGTGAGTGTGAATGTGTGTCCCATTAAATAAAAACACTTCCATTTTTGGGTTGTCCTAATTCGAATGAGACACTCAAAATAGAAATTTGTCTTAATTCGAGTGGGACGGAGGGAGTATATGCGTCCAATGTTGGCCTCGTATCCTTTCGTTTCAAATTTCCTATTCGGACTTAGTCAATTTTCATTATGGAGTTGTGGCTTATCCTATGACATATGCATATACGTCTAAAATTCTTCCCACAATACTCCTATATGTTTCCAAATTGGACCTCATCCTATTTGGAGGCACAAAGCTAATGCAAAGTAAAATTAAATGTCAACTTGCCAACTTGCAAAACAGTATAATCACAATTGCACAATATATACGAGTTGTTTGATTTTTCGTTTGATTGTTCTGTTCACAAACGCAAAATTTTCTAATACACACGTATTTGTGTTTCACAATACTGTACTCTTATTTTAAGCATACATATATGTGTAATGAAAAAATTTACATTTGCGAATAACGACACCCCTTTCCCCCCCTTAAATATGTTATCATTTGGAATTTTGAAGATTATGGTGCACGCAAATCAGCTACAACAGTTCTCTTCATCTATATATTTGTCTGTCTGTCTATCTATCTATCTATCTATCTATTTCCAAGTTCATGCCTATGGGGTGGGGGGGGGGGGGGGGGGGGGGGGGGGGGGAGGATAAGATGAAAAATTGAAACAAATAAAAATAAAAATATAGTCCTACTGCCAAATGGCAAGTACTAATTTTGAAAGAGTTGGTTTTGGGGGAAACTAGTTCCTCCATAAGTTAGGATAAGATGAAAAATTGAAACAAATAAAAATAAAAATATAGTCCTACTGCCAAATGGCAAGTACTAATTTTGAAAGAGTTGGTTTTGGGGGAAACTAGTTCCTCCATAAGTTAGGATAAGATGAAAAATTGAAACAAATAAAAATAAAAATATAGTCCTACTGCCAAATGGCAAGTACTAATTTTGAAAGAGTTGGTTTTGGGGGAAACTAGTTCCTCCATAAGTTATAAAAAGTCATGTTTTTTAACCATTCTTAAACACTAAAAGGCCTAAACCCTAAACTTTAAACCCCTAAACCCTAAACTTTAACCCCTATAAAAACATGAGTTTTTATAACTTATGGAGAAACTAGTTTCCCCCAAATTTTCTCATTTTGGAAATGATGGCGGCTTACATATTTGCCTAGGTGTGAAGCATCATCTTTCATTTTCTCATTGATTATGACTTGGCATTTGCCAATAAATGGACCCATATGTTCATATAAAAATGAATATTAAATAAATGGATCCATTATACTTTCGAAATAAATAAATAAATGGACTCATATGTTATTGAATTACTCCACAAATCTCGTGTAACACATCAAAATATAGTAATTCATTCAGTGCCCAATTCTTATTTCTTTCTATACGCACTAGGGCCACCAATTAAAAAAATTGGGAGATTGGTCCCTGGGCTCGGTTTGGCTAAACAAATTTCATTTAATAAAGGGTTTAATAGGATGTACTATGGATACAAATATTGGATTTGAACTAAATTCATTGATAAATCGAACAATATGATCCCAACCCTAACTGTCTCAAAATGATTTTCTCATTTGCCGTTTCTCGTTTTCTCAAAAAGTTCTTTACATTTCTACAATTTAAGCTTAAAAGTGCCTAAACAAAGCATGACTAGTGAAGCAAGCGTTCATATTCTTAAAAAGTTTGAATAGTCAAACGCAAATATCATTTCAAGACGGAGGGAGTATCTATTTATCCGCATTTACATAAAGTTAATGGCTTGTTTGTAAAGGACATATATAAATCCGTTTAATTCGTTATGTCAAATTCCCTAGACAAATAGTTAGACTAGTTTATGTCCGCGTAACCAAATTAAAAGGCGGTGGCCTGTTATCCGAGAATAGTGCAGGGGGTGTTTTTTAAATTGTTCCAAAGTCAGTTCATGATATCAGGGAAGACTTTAGAACAACTTTTTTAATCAAAATCTTAAACTTTACGAGAAAGAAAAATTAGGTATTCAGCAAATATCAGTTAATTATGTTCACATTGAATAAACGCGTTAATCACCATACCCCCTCTATTATTTTCTTTAATCAACTTGCCTATTTCAAAATTCATAAATAAATTCCAAAAAATAAAATAAAAAATCATTTATTTATGAATAAAAGACCATTGAAAGTCTGATGGTGGCGCCACCGTTCTTGACCAACTTCCATAGCCATGAAGCTTCATCCGTTTACTACCCTATCAAAATATATTAAGTCAACTTTTTATAATTATCCCTTCCCACTCTGCTTTCTATTTATATACTGTATATATATAGCTGCTTCATTTTCATCTTTATCATGAGCAATATAACATTTTCTTGAGCTTTCGATATATTTTCGCGAAATCGATCTTTCTTTGAATTGGGTGTTTAAAATCTTGATTAATTTAAGAAAAAATGGTGTGGGTTTTTGGATGGAAAGGTAAATCTGGATTCTCAGGAAAGTCCACAGCTGAGGGTGTTACCAAAGGAGTTGATGGAAATGGCCTTACTGCAATTGTCACAGGTTTGTTTAATTCTTCATCTCCCCCTTTTTTTTATTTTTTTTTTGATAATTTATTTATCAGATCAAAAAACATTTGAAGTACTAATATTATGTATTAACATGTAAATTTCAGGAGCTACAAGTGGTTTGGGAGCAGAAATCGCGCGTGTTCTTGCATTACGCGGCGTACATGTAGTTATGGCAGTGAGAAACTTGGATGCTGCTAAAAAAGTGAAGGAAAACATAGTGAAGAAAATCCCAAATGCTAGACTTGATATTATGGAGTTGGATGTTAGTTCACTGGCATCCGTCAGAAGCTTCGCGTCCGAATATATTGCCTCCGGCCTTCCCCTCAACATCCTCGTGTAAGAAACAAATTAATACAAATTATCCGTTTTGAATTTAACCTATGTCTTATTATGAGTATATCAATTTTAACAGTTTCCGTTAAATATATAACTGAATTTGTTAACTCTTTGGGTGTATTCAGTCTTAATGCAGGGATTATGGGAGTTCCATTTTCGCTAACAAAGGACGGTATTGAGAGCCAATTCGCGACAAACCATCTAGGGAATTTCCTCTTGACGAATCTTTTGTTGGATACCATGAAAACTACTGCTGAGAAAAGCCACAAAGAGGGGAGGATTGTTATTACTTCATCTGATATGTATTCGATGACTTACAAGGGTGGAATTATGTTCGACAAATTAAACGACAAGAAGAGGTAAAAACACGACGACAAAGACAATCTTTCGTTGTACTTAACGAAAACGAGGAAAATGAGTTATGTTATGTTTATTTTTAACTGGCAATTATAATTTTTTACAGTTACTCTAGTATTGGAGCTTATGGTCAATCAAAGCTTGCAAGCATACTGCACGCTAACGAGCTAGCAAGACGCTTCAAGGTAAATTTCTTCGTATTCTTCAATATAATACTCCATCTGTCCCAGAAAGATAGTCTTATATTGACTTTTTATGGTCAATATAAATGAACTTTGACCAAAAAATTGATGTTGATCTACTCATTCTAGTGAAATTCTAAAAATTGTAATTGACAAACCATTAAGTGATTTATCAATAACAATTTTTAAAATTTCATTGTAAACATTAGATTGACACCAATGTTTGGTAAAAATTCATATATGTTGACCATAAAAAATCAATATAAGACTATCTTTCTCGGACAAAGGGAGTATGACTGTAAAATCATACTCCCAACCCTCATTCGCTATGAATATTATACTGCTTTTTCTTATTCTCTGTGACAAAAAAGTTGGTCTAACTTATGGTGGGACGGAGGGAGTATTGACTATTTTTCTTGCAATGAATAATTTGCAGCAAGAAGGAGTGAATATAACGGCTAATTCACTACATCCCGGAGTTATTCCAACAAATCTTGCCCGTCATTCGACAGTTATGGCAGTTATATTCAACGTGATTCTGAAAGCCATCTTGAAGACCATTCCTCAGGGAGCGGCAACTTCATGCTATTTGGCATTGAATCCAAAGGTTGCCGGGGTCAGTGGTGAATATTTTGCTGACAGTAACATTTCCAAGAAAAACAAGATGGCTAAAGATCAAGAACTGGCCAAGAAACTGTGGGAGTTTAGTTTGACCTTGACTAATCCCAAGTAATCGGGTCGATGATCTATGGTTTAGAGTTTTCTTTTGTAGCTGAATGAAAATGTGCTTGTTATATACGTCTTTCATTTTACGTGTATACTTTCATATGCATGAGTGTTAATTAATTGTTGTATTTTTTTTATTTTTTTTTTAATTTGTGGTGAAATTTATGTATTTGTTGTAAGATATGAGCAATATATATATATATATATCTTGAGAAATGAAATTTGGGGGAATTTTCATGTTCTTTGATGAAGAGAAAAATGTATCTTACAAGAATGAAAAATTACAGTACTGCTATCTACCTCTATTTATCTAGCTATATGAAAACAAATAGCTATATCTTCTATATCTATACATCTAACCGCCTACTCTAACAAGAGTAACAGAATCAGTTAGTAACTGTCATATTTACAAACAAGTCCTTTAACATTATAAAATTACAGCTAGGTCCATTCATCAATATATTTGATAGCTGTGATGCTTCGGAATTCCAGCATGTCTTTCTTCAAGAGTGTCGATGTTTGACAAGAGTTAACTACATGAGTTAACTCTGTATTATCTTCAATACCCCCCCCCCCCCCACAAGTTAAAGGGTTGAAAGGACATAAAACCCTTAACTTGTGAAGAAAATTCCAATGCAAAACTTTAGAAAGGGATTTTGTAAATATATCAGCCAATTGAAGTCGAGAAGGGACAAAAATAGGCAAAATGAGACCCTGTTGAACCTTTTCTCGTACAAAGTGACAATCCAATTCAATATGTTTAGTGCGAGCATGATAAACTGGATTGGAAGCAATATCTATGGCAGCAGAACTATCACAATGCAAAGAAATAGGAAGGACCACTTTGACTTGAAGATCTTGAAGAAGACTGTGTACCCATAAAATCTCACAAGATGTAGTAGCCATAGCTCTATACTCAGATTCAGCAGAAGATCGAGAGACAACATTTTGTTTCTTGGAATGCCAGGAAATGAGAGCTGGACCAAGGAAGAGACAAAAACCAGAAATTGATTTTCTATCATCAGGATTACTACCCCAATCACTATCACAATACCCATGTAGATGAAGATTATTGTCTCTTGGAAAATGTAGACCCTGTCCAGGAGAGGCTTTAACATACCTCAAAACTTTGTAGACAGCTTGGAGATGAGAGGTTCTAGGAGTTTGGATAAACTGACTGAGGTTTTGAATGGCAAAGGCAATATCTGGCCGTGTGATGTTTAAGTACAAAAGATTTCCCACTAGTTTTCTGTAAAGAGAAGGATCAGCTAATAATTCCCCATCAGAAGCCTTCAATCTGTTATTAGGATCCATAGGAATTGTTAAAGGTTTAGAATCAGTAAGACTTGCATTTTCTATCAAATCAAGGGCATACTTTCTTTGGTTAAGGTGGAAACCAGAAGAAGATCTCAAGACTTCAATACCCAAATAATATTTGATTTCACCTAAATCCTTGATGCTAAATTGCTGATGAAGAAATTGTTTCAAAATAGAAATAGGCTCCATATGAGTACCAGCTAGTACTATATCATCAACATAGATCAGGGCAATAGTGAAAGAAGTAGGTGTCTTGAGAGTGAAAAGGGAATAATCAGAGTGAGATTGAGAGTAACCAAGCTGTAAGAGAGCATCAGTAAGTTTTGCAAACCATTGCCTTGAAGCTTGCTTCAAACCATAAATGGATTTCTTCAATTTACACACCATATTGGAACCAAAAACCTGAGAATAACCTTGAGGAATAACCATATAAACTTCCTCTATCAAATCCCCATGCAAAAAAGCATTGTTGACATCTAATTGGTGTACAAACCAATTCTTAGCAGCAGCAATAGCCAAAACACATCTCACTGTCACCATCTTGGCCACAGGGGAAAAAGTTTCTTGGTAATCTATGCCATGAGACTGAGTATATCGTTTTGCCACTAATCTAGCCTTGAATCTCTCAATAGTACCATTGGCATGATATTTGACCTTATACACCCACTTGTTGCCTACTGCAGTCTTACCAGCTGGTAATGCAACAATATCCCAAGTACTGTTGGTTTCCAAGGCTGCAATTTCTTTGGACATTGCCTCAACCCATCTTGGATCTTTGATAGCTTGACCATAAGTAGTTGGTTCCACAATGTGACCCACAGAATTCACAAAATGCAAACAGGAATTGGAACAAGACTCATAGTTGAGATAATCAGAGATAGGATACTTGGAATTCACAATACAAGTATTAGAAGATTTAGGAAGATTAATGATATAATCTGATAACTTGATTGAAGGGGTCTTGCATCTGGATGATTTTCTGATAGTGGTGTGGGTGGGTTGAGAATGAGTGGGTAGGGACAGAAGTGATAGGTGAAGACTGAGGAGAAATAGAATTAGGATCAGGAGAATGAGTAATATGGAGAGTAGGTACAGGATCATCCACGGGACACATATGAGGATCAGAAACTGGAGGTGGATGAGGTTGACAATAAGATTTATATGGAAAGATGGTTTCATGAAATATAACATGTCTACTCACAAACACCTGTTTAAAGTCCAAATTGTACAACTTGTATCCCTTTTGACCAAAAGGATATCCAATGAAAATAGACTTAATAGCTCTAATGGCAAATTTATCATTAGAGTGTGTGGATGCATAACACAGGCAACCAAAGGATTTAAGATGATCATATTTGGGTTCTTTATTGTGAAGGAGAGTGAAGGGAATTTGAAATTTTATGGCACTGGAAGGTAGAAGATTAATGATATGAGTGGCTGCAAGAAGACAATGACCCCAAAAGGATAAAGGCAAACCAGATTGGAATCTTAAGGCTCTTGAAATGTTTAAAAGCTGCTGATGTTTTCTTTCAACAACCCCATTTTGTTGAGGAGTTTTAACACAAGAACTTTGTTGAATGATACCCAAAGAAGCAAGGAAAGGACAAACTTCTTGATTGAAAAATTCAGTGCCATTATCACTTCTAAAGGATTTAATGGGAACTTGAAATTGAGTGGACACATAGGCTTGAAAGTTTTTGAGGATAGAAAAGACATCTTGTTTTGTAGACATCAAGAATGTCCATGTAGATCTAGAAAAATCATCTACAATGGTAAGAAAATATCTACATCCATTTAAGGTAGTATGTCTATATGGGCCCCAAAGATCACAATGAATAAGTTCAAAGCAAGAAGAAGTATGAGAATCACTATGTGGAAAAGATAGCATGTGTTGTTTTGAAATATGACAAGTTTCACAATGTGAATAAGGAGATACATTGCAAGAAATACCACTAAAAGAAATTACAGGGAGATTTTTGAGTTTTTGAAATACATTCTTGGAAACATGCCCTAACCTGTTATGCCAAATTTGCAAACTAGTACAATCTTGATTTGCAGCAGATGTACAAACAAGGGAGGAGGAACTAGGCTTATCAGAATACAAACTGTATAAGCCTTCAAGAAGTTCTCCATTGGCCACAGTTCTCATCAAGACTTGGTCCTGAAAAATGCATTTGTTCTTAACAAATTGAACAGAATAAGCAGAATGCTGTAACAGCTTGGATATGGACAGAAGATTATAATGAAAAGATGGGACTAATAAGACCCTTTGAAGAGTGATGTGATCATTGAGCTTAACAGACCCAAAATGAGTAACAGCAACATGAGAGCCATTGGGTAAGGAAAGATTTATTGGTATAGAAAAAGAAAATATGTTATGCATTTGTGAAATAGAGTTGCAAATGTGATCAGTGGCACCAGAGTCAATTATCCAAGCATAAGATCCAGAAACAGAAGCTGCATAAGAATAAACTTGATTGTGAACAGTACCTGCAATGTGGTTTTGTGTTCCTGAACTGACCATGCTTACAATATGATCTTCAGGAGACTCTTTTGCCTTCTGAAACAGAATCATCATCTGGTTCATTTGAGCTTGCAGTTGTTCAATACTGGAAGGAGAAGGAATATTTGTGGATTCCTTATCAGTACCTTCAGAAACTGTAACTTGCATGGCTTTGACACCTTGTCTATCACTGAAACCAGAAGGTGATTTAGCCTTAAAATTTGGACTCCTATTATGGATTGGATGACCAGGTGGAAACCCATTCAACCTATAACAATCACTTCTTATGTGCCCCTCTTTATTACAGTGATTGCAAATAATCCATTTCTTGAATGGAACTTTGTTGTAGGAACCACCTTTGTTGTGAACAGCTGCAACACTAGGATTAATTGGAATGTTTGGTTGAGAAAACATGTGCCCCATGCTTGTGGTCATAGCCATAGAATCTGCAACACCAGGTATGTATCCGTGACCAATAGTTTCTTCCAATTTAAGCATATTAAAAGCTTGATCTAAGTTTGGAAGAGGCTTTGTCCTTAGAATCTGTCCTCTAATTCCAGTGAATTTGTCATGAAGCCCCATCAAAAATTGCATTAACTGCTTCCTCGCATCTCGTTCTTCATTATTTCTCCCAATTCCACACACACAGGGACATTTGCACACAGTGACAGTGTCAAGAGCAGCATTTTCATCCCACAACCCTTTCATCTTGTGATAATAGAATTCAATAGAAGAATTTCCCTTTTCTAATCTGTGTAAATCCTTTTCAAGCTGAAATATACGATGTGCATCTATAGATGAAAATCTGTGATGCAATTGTGTCCATACACCAACAGCAGTTGTAACAAAGCTAAGGCTATTACTAATTTCTTCACTTACAGTGTTAAAAATCCAGGAAATCAGCATATCATTAGCTCGTTTCCATAATAAATGCAATTGAGTACCTTGAGAAGGTTCTGCGTAGGAGCCATCAACCAAACATAATTTGTTTTTCGCCGACAATGCAATTTCAAGAGATCGTTTCCAGGTGCTGTAGTTTTCCGATCCAGTCAATTTCTTCGATATCAAAATCAGTCCTGGATGATCGTTGTTATGGAAAAACAACGGATGCATGTTTGAATCCAGAGGTATCTCCATGGTAGAGCTGCTCGAACTATTTGAACTGGAATTGTCTGTTGATTGTCCAATTGCCATTCAATCAATTGAAACACTGATGAATTTTTGGGGAAGAAATGAACAATTAGGTCAAACAGAAAACAAATTCAATTTCGAATTCGAAGAAAATGAATTCGAAATTGATGAAGAATCGAAGAATGATGAACGAAAAACAAATCAATTTCTGAAGAATGGCGAGTCAGAGATGGATCTCTGCTCTGATACCATCTTGAGAAATGAAATTTGGGGGAATTTTCATGTTCTTTGATGAAGAGAAAAATGTATCTTACAAGAATGAAAAATTACAGTACTGCTATCTACCTCTATTTATCTAGCTATATGAAAACAAATAGCTATATCTTCTATATCTATACATCTAACCGCCTACTCTAACAAGAGTAACAGAATCAGTTAGTAACTGTCATATTTACAAACAAGTCCTTTAACATTATAAAATTACAGCTAGGTCCATTCATCAATATATTTGATAGCTGTGATGCTTCGGAATTCCAGCATGTCTTTCTTCAAGAGTGTCGATGTTTGACAAGAGTTAACTACATGAGTTAACTCTGTATTATCTTCAATAATATATATATTAGGCTTGATTGATTTATTTTAGACTTCTTTACACAGACTACAGAAATCCATTGCATGAACAAACAGGTGAATATCCGTCAGTGATTACCGATGAAAGACAGTCCGTCCGTCAGTAAATTTCCTTCGCCAAGTCACGTGTCTTTCTAGTTGCGTTTATCGCGGTATCAAAATCGAAAAAGGTGTAATCAAGCATCATTAAACCCATTTTGAATCGGAGGTTATGATTTAAATGCAGGAGAGAATATAAAAATCTACTAATCAAGTCGAAGGACAATAACTGTATTTTTGTCTTAATAATTTATTTTCATCATTCAGCTTTGTTTCTAGCTAATCCAAATGATTTATTCAAAATGAAAAAATCTAATCCAAATTAGAAAAAGAAAGTCCCTTGTTTTCTATTGCCAACCACATTAGATATAACCAAGAAATATGTTCAGAATAATTAAAACAAATAAGTGTGTGAACAAGCCAGCTCGTAAGAAAGCGCAAGATATAGAGAAATTTGCCTGGGATGGGTTAAAAATGATAAAAACTAAACCAGGAAAAAAGAAGCAATAAAATTGCTCCTGAATTTAACTGGGAGAAAATTTTGGGGGAAACTAGTTTCTTCTTAAGTTATAAAAAGTCCTGTTTTTATAGGGTTTAAGGTTTAGGGTTTAGGATTTAGGGTGTAGGATTCAAGGGCTAAGGGTTAAAAAGTGGACTTTTTATAACTTATGGAGAAACTAGTTTCCCCCAAAACCAACCCTTTAACTGGAAAAGAGAAAATTTTGGGGGAAACTAGTTTCTTATAAAAGTCTTGTTTTTATAGGGGTTAAGGTTTAGGGTTTAGGGAGTTGGGTTTAAAGGTTAAAAGTAGATTTTTTATAACTTGAGGAACTAGTTTCCCCAAAACCAATTCGGATCGAAAAATTCAGTTGTTGCCGCCGCGCCGGACAAAGCCCGAACGTCAAGACCAAACCAAGGATAGCCGGGCCCCAGTAATTCAAACGCATAAAACACGGATAACTCGTCACCTTTTCTAACAGGACATAGTATATAAAAGTCTTCATATAACTTACCCAAAAGAAGATAGGGTGTTGCTGTTCACACCAGTATAATTTCTCAATACACCCGCATTTGTGTTTTATAGTATTGTAACACGTAAAAAATCATTCATACATGCGAGTATATTAGGAAATTTTACAGGTGTGTACAGCAACAATCAAGAAGATACTACCATACACTCTATTGTGAAGTACTACCTCCGCTCAAAATGAATGTTCAAAATTGCTGTTAATCAAAATATATTTTGGAATTCGTATTAAGACCGAGGAAGTGTTACGATTATAGTATTATGATTATTGTTATTATTAATTGTTGTTGTAATTATTATTACATTAAAGTTTATTTTATATATTAACATATTTGCAATATTTTGCTCAAGAATGACAAAAATAAAATAAAAATTGAGGCAAGAACGACAATTTTTTGGGGTATGCGAAACCTCTGCCATTCTTTTCAGACTTGCAATTAATAATTGATACTCGCTCCGTCCCGGACAAAAGTTCTTAGTTTGACTTTACACGGAGATTAAGAAAAAGTAAATGTTGTGAGTATAAAAAAGTAAGGAAGAGAAAGTAGGAGAGATAAAGTGGGTAGAGAGTTTATGTTGTGAGAATGACAAGTGGGTCCCATGTTCCAGTTTAGGTAATAAAGCAACTAAGAACCTTAGTCTGGGACAAACCAAAAAAGAAAGTAGAAACCTTATTCAGGGACATAGGGAGTATACGAATATGAAAACGTGCAATTTTAACTATTAAAAAACAGACAAAGACTCATGTGAGGACAAGGGGATCCATCTCATGGGTGAGACGGGTCGGATCCTTGCCTATGACCCGGTCCATGAATAAGTTCCAAGGCCCATGGGGCATAACCCGCCACGTGGCACCCTTTCATAGGTTCTTTTTTTTTTTTTTTTTTTTTTTTGCTGCTGCTCCAGGACCCATGGGCGACCCTGCCACATGGCAGTCTCTCATAGGCCCCAAAAAAAAAATATTTTTTTAAAATTTTTATATTTTCTTTTTTGGTTTTTTCGGTTTTTGAAAAGTAATAGTTACTATAACTAAAAGTAACAAACGTGTTACTTATATGTAATAGTTTGTATAAAGAAAAGTAATACATATATACAGAAAAGTAACAGTGTTTTTTTCGTTTGCCAAAAGTAATACTTATTTACAACTAAAATGTAACGAACGTGTTACTTATATGTAATAGTGTTTATACATAATTTGTAATACATATGTATAGAAAAGTAATATTATATCTATATGTTTTCATAAGTTACAATGGGGTTCAATTTATCATGATACATGTAAAAGTATTACATTATCTATAGAAAATCTGTTACAATTTTCATCTATCAAAGTGTTACATTTACTTGTATAAACAATTACATTCATATACATAAGTTATTATTTTTCAAATGTTGCTTTTTCCTAAAAAAAAAATCAAAATACACAATATTTTACATTTTTGCAAAATCACTATTATATTTCAGTTTAAATTATAATTACATTTAGATATTGTTTGGGTTACATGTAATTATAGTTAGTATTACATTTGAAAAAATGGGTAAAAACGAGCTTATGTTTTTTTTAAAACATGTATTACGTTTACTTATGAACAATGTTACTTTATATGTATACAGCCATTACTTTAAGAGATGGTAACTATTACTTTTGGTAAACCACTGAAAAGCCGAAAAAATATATAAAAACTGAAAAAAAAAAAAAAAAATTGTTCTGCCACGTGGCGGGTCATGCCCATGGGTCAGGATCCGACCCGTCTCACCCATGAGACGGATCCCCTTGTTCTCATGGGAGACCGCCTCTTAAAAAAATGTTTTTTTACAAAAATAAGCAAATTGTGTTTTTTTTTTAAAAAAAGAAAAGAAAATAAGCAAATTGTGTTGATGTACATAATTCTATTTATCAATAGTATACTTTTATGGTTAAGATTAAAATGTGTGAAAACAATATCTCATAATTTAATTTCATCAGTGTATGACAAGTTGAACTAATACTCCCTCTTTCCCAGAATGATAGTCTCCCTATTTTTATGGGTTTTACGAAAAAACTTTGAGTAATAATTAAGGTTACTTTAAATTATTCTAATGAAATTTTTGAAATTGTTCTTGATACACCATTATAAATACTATTAATATCAATTTTTAGATTCACATTAACATAATTATATGTAGCATTTATACATGCTCAAAGTTCCCTCGTAGTAACAATGAAAAAATGTGGACTATCTTTCTGGGACGAAGGGAGTATCATGTAAACAAATACTCCCTCCGTCCCTATTTACCTTACAAAAATTGCCATTTTTTGTGTCCCTATTTACATTACAAAATCTCAAAAAGGAAACTTTTAAACATTTTTTAAATAGTGGGACCCACTTATCATACTCACAACAACTATCCACTTACTTTTCTCTACCCACTTTCTCTATCTCACTCAACTATCTACGCTCACAACACATCAACTTTACAATCATTTTCTTAATCTTTGTGCAAAGCCTCATTTTTGTAAGGTAAATAGGGACGGAAGGAGTACTCCTACTTGCTGTAGTCATGGAAGCTCTAATGCAAAAACATCATTTTCTTGACACGGTTTCATAGAATTATTTCACCATTTTTATTTAATAGTAGAGTAGACTTACGTTTATGGCAGAGACCGCCATCATACTTGACCAGATCCATTCCGCCGTAAGTCAACTCCTCCTCAATTCCCGCCACCATTTTTAAAACATTAACCTCTATAAATATCTCTTTCCATTATCCCTTCTATCACAAGTCCTATCTTTGCCTTCTCTCTGATCTTCATACTCTTTAATTTTTATTTTATTTTTGTGATTTTCCGTTCTTGATTTATAGAAAAAAAAATGGTGTGGGTTTTGGGATGGAAAGGTGAATCTGGGTTCTCTGGTAAATCTACAGCTGAAGAAGTTACACAAGGAGTTGCAGGCAATGGCCTTACTGCCATTGTTACAGGTTTGGCTTCCCTACTCTGTTTTTTTTTTTTTTTTTTACTCTTTTCACAAATTGTTTATATTTGATGCTTTTTTCATTGTTCTTTGACGGATTTGTTTGATCATCAACAAAGAAAGCCTCAAATTCGAATAAATCAATATGGAAAAATTAGCACAAAGATTGCGAACATATCATGAATACTGTTGGGCTCGTTGTGTCATTATGTCGAACAAGTTATGCTCAACCCTCGAGTACCTTACCAAAAAAAAAAATTGTGAACAGAGTATGAAAACTTCGAAAATTTAAATTGAAAATAGTACTCCCTCCCTCTCAAAACGAATGTCGGAAAATTTTCAATTTTGCTCTTACTCAAGAGCAAATATGAAATTTTGTTGGACATTCATTTTGGGACGAGCGGGTGTCTTGAAATTTGCGTTAAATGAACATCTGATCAATCAAACGCGAATTTGAATTTTTTTTTAAACATTCATTTTGAGACGTAGGTGTAGGTAGTACCTTGGACTTTGCGTTAAGTGAAACTGCTGTTGTGCTCATTCCACATATGCTTGCTCTGCTTTTGCCTTAATGAGGTTCTTATATTATGAATTCACTTGTGATTTCAGGAGCAACAAGTGGTCTAGGTGCAGAAACTGCTAGGGTTCTTGCCTTGCGTGGCGTACATGTTGTTATGGCAATCAGAAACATTGAAGCCGCAAAAAAAGTAAAAGAAAGCATCCTAAAAGAAACCCACAATGCTAAAATCGATATCATGGAGTTAGATGTCAGCTCACAGGCATCAATCAGAAGTTTCGCATCAGAATACATATCCTCTGGTCTTCCCCTCAACATCCTCATGTAAGAAACTATCTAACAATATCGACTTTACTAATAATTCTCCTCAAAATTGAATGAAATTTGACGGTTTCAATTAGTTTATGTTAGATAATCAAGGGCTAAATTTGTTGTGTTTGTTGTTGTTAGTCTTAATGCAGGGATAATGGGTGTTCCGTTCACACTTACCAAAGACAGAATTGAAAGTCAGTTTGCGACAAACCATTTAGGGAACTTCCTCTTGACTAATCTTTTGATGGAGACCATGAAAGATACTGCTCGTAAAAGCAATACAGAGGGAAGGATTATTATTGTTTCATCGGATATGTATTCAATGACTTACAAGGAAGGAATTAGGTTCGACAACATCAATGACAAAAAGAGGTATAAGAACAACTTTTTTGTTGTATGATCCGAGGAAAATGAGGTGGTATGTGTGTTTTTCTAACTCGTAAGCATATTTACAGTTACTCGACGATTGGTGCTTACGGGCAATCAAAGCTGGCAGCTCTACTTCATGCTAATGAGTTAGCAAGGCGCTTCAAGGTACATTTCCTTCTCTTCACAAATGATAGGCCCAAACTAATGGAATGCTATTTTTAATTGTAACTCGATCTCTGCTAAATACGCACCACACTGGACCATTGAGCACAAACATCTCCCACAGGCCCGCCCAGAAGTTCATGGATGATGTTGGTGCCTCGAAGTAGTATTGTGGGCCGTTGTATCAAAAAGGTTATTCTTAGATCAGCAGTCTCATGTGTAGTTGTTTTGATTTTTGCAGGAAGAAGGGGTGAATATTACCGCTAATGCACTACATCCCGGAGTTATTCCAACTAATCTTGCTCGTCATTCAACCTGCATGGCAGTTATCTTCAATGTGATTCTGAGAGCGTTCCTCAAGACCATTCCTCAGGTTTGATCTCTATTGTACAATCTTAATGCCTCAATAAGAGGATCACAATTTAAATGTTGCACGACTAATTTCAACTTAAAATGATTCAAGGGTTAACATTCACTGACATTTGCTTGGTTTCCAGGGAGCGGCTACGACATGCTATTTGGCACTGAATCCAAAGGTTAAGGGAGTTAGTGGTGAGTATTTTGCTGATAGTAACATCTCAAAAAAGAATGAAATGGCTAAAGATCAAGAACTGGCCAAGAAACTGTGGGATTTCAGTTTGACCTTGACCAATTCCAAGTAATCGGGGCGTTGACTTTGTTTAGTGGCCTCTTGGAGCTTTACAGAGATGCTGTGTCTACCATTTCAAATTTCAGATGGAGAGTGTAATTGCTTGAGCGTTATGTTTACTAGTGATTTGTTGAATTTAAGTTTTCGTTGTAACAAAACAAGTGCTAGAATATTGTTGATGTTTAGTAATTTTTCTTGTATCATTCGTATCGTTTCTGATTGAATAAATTGTCACAAACCTTTTGTCTCAAAATGAATGTCTATTTTTATTCTTATCAAGACCTCTGGTGTCTTAGCGCGTGCTTTTTACTCCATTTCATACTATCTAGGGAATTTGAAACTGCTCCTGTGGAGCTTAACTCGCACGAGCACGAGCAGTTCCAAATCATTATCAAGTGTAAGAAGTTGTCATCGATCACGGGTCAATGTTGGACTATTCATCAAGTTGGCATATGAGCAATCTTTGAGATAAAGTGACATGTTATTTTAGCATTATCATTGCACTCAAAATCTTCCTTGACTAACAATTTCTTGTAGGAAATGACTTCAATAGTCAATAATATTGAGTGAAAGTAAGGGTTACGATAGAATTAGGTGAAAATCACTGTTGTTATTTTCCACAAGAACTGACTTTTAAAAGCAAAGGGCGAATTACATTTTAGGCCCCAAAGTTTGGGGGTCGTTCCTATGATGGGCTTTAAAGTATCTCCGTTAGCATTTTGGGCCCCAAAGTTGTCATTCTGTTAGCATTTTAGGTCCTTTAACCAGTTTTGTTAGAAAAACTCGTTAAATAGGCACGTGCCACACACATGCCACCTAACGGAGGATAGTTTGAAATTGATTTAACTTATAGGGGGTTTACTGCACATTCTTAAATTTAATGGGCTTAAATATTAAAAATTCTTTTCCAAATAATTAACAAATATGGGCTTAAATATTAATAATTAATTTTTAAATGTAAATTTTAGATTAGGTCTTTTAACCAGTTTTGAGGTTTTTTTTTTCTTGAAAAAAAAAAACACAAATGAGTTCTAAAAAAATAAAAATAAATAAATTATTATACTTATTTTTTAGACATTGTTATAGTTTTCTTAGTAGAAAATGTTTTTTTTTAAATTAATATCTTTAATTAATGTGTCCAACCCAATTTTTGTAAGTTAAAGAGGGACGGAGGAGTATTAACTTTTCAAGCAAATCAGCTCCACCATCTTTCAAAACCAAAAAAAGAAAAAAAAAATATGCTCAAGCAAATCATCACCTCCATACTACCACCATCTCACAACCACCACCGCCACCACCACCGCCGCTGCCCTCCCACCACGGCACCACCAATCAAAATCATCCAAGAAAATCCCACAGAAAATGGGGGTAATCAAACCCGTTCAACCCCTTCTTCCTCCGGCCAACTCACCCTCACCCTCGTACGAACCAACTCACCCTCCTCTGCTTGCCTAAAACCCACCCAGAAATCCCCAAATCACTACTATAAACTAAACAAAAACCCTACAATTTCAGAGCAGCTCCTCCTGATGGGGACATCAATGGGGGAATGCGGAGGAGCCGGTGGATTAGTATGCATTCAGAGGAAGAACGGCACATGGTGGCCGGGAATAGTTTTGGGTCCTAACGAGCTCCGATGTAGCTACCGGAGTAAAAATGGAGGGATTCCGGTCAAGCTCCTTGGCAAGTCAGATGCCGCCGTGTATGTCAAACCATTTTTCCCCTTTCTCCTCTTTACTAATAGTAAGCTCATCATCGGAGAAATTGATCGGCGTCGGAGGAGATCGGAGAAATTGATCGGAGTTTGTCCGAGGGAAGGGGGCGGAGAACGGTTGTCGGAGGGAGAGGAAACGTCGGAGTGGGGAGGGGAAGGTCGTCGGAGTGGGGAGGGGAAGGTCGCCGGAGTGGTGTGTGGAAGGTCGCCGTCTGTATGCGTGTGTGTGGGTGTCGATTGAGAGGAGTGGGAGAGGGGAGGGGTGTAGTTAAAATATTTTGGAAAAGAATTTTTAATATTTAAGCCCATTAAATTTAAGAATGTGCAGTAAACCCCCTATAAGTTAAATCAATTTCAAACTATCCTCCGTTAGGTGGCATGTGCGTGGCACGTACCTATTTAACTGGTTTTTATAACAAAATTGGTTAAAAACACTAACTCGACAAAAAATGACAACTTTGGGGCCCAAAATGCTAACGGAGATACTTTAGTGCCCATCATAGGAACGACCCCCAAACTTTGGGGCCTAAAATGTAATTCGTCCAAAAGCAAATGCAAATTAAAAGAGACCTGAAAGTCCGAGTTACTATTTTTTTTTTTAACTTCTCATTATTAAATAATAATAATAATAATAATAATAGTCAGTTTTTTTTTTTTTTTTTTGTTAACTTGACAAAGTTGTATATGTATCGACATCGTCCTAATGAAGTGTCCTGAAAGCAACAAAAGAAGTTTACAAAATACTGTGACAAAGTTGTATATGTATCGACATCGTCCAAGTGTCCTGAAAGCAACAAAAGAAGTTTACAAAATTTTATCTACAAACTAAGTTGTAAATAAATATAATTCAATTAAATTCCAATTTGAAACATGGAGGAAATAACATATCCTTAAAATTTAAGTAGGATGATGACGCCACTGTTTACATGGTGAACTTCAGTCCCAGTCCCAGCTTTTAAACCAAGTCAATACTCAATGTAAGGAATTAGTCAAAGATAAATAATCAAACAAGGGAGGATTGACTGACCCGGTAGCCAAGACCAATTGACCGGCGACGTCTAAACCAATCTAGCCTATGTAAATGCTTTCACCGTCCCAAAATAATCTTCACGTTTGACTATTCAAACTTTTAAAGGATATGAACACTTAGTTCACTAAACAGGTTGTCTTCATTCACATTTAAACCTAAATTGTAGAAATGAGAAAGTACTTTTTAGGACAATGAAAAATGGCAAATGAGAAGATAATTTCGAGAGAGAGGGAGTATTAAACAAAAGTTTCCATTTCACAAAAAAAGAAGAATGGATCAAGCAACCATTGACTGGGAAAACCAAGTCAACGCCCTCCCTACACTATATATAGTTGTTTCCTCCTCATTTCTAAGCACAACTCAAAAAGTATTTCTATCTTTTAATCTACATTCTATCCTCATCTGAATTCTGTTCTCTAAGTTTTTCTAGTCATCTTCTTCAAGTTTTCAATAAAAAACTAAAATGGTGTGGGTTTTGGGATGCAAAGGAGAATCGGGGTTTTCGGCTAAATCCACCGCCGAAGATGTCACCAAAGGCATTGACGGAACTGGCCTCACTGCCATTATTACAGGTTCATTTCGATCATCTGCATCATCATACTCTGATTTTCACTTGGTATATTATGTAATAGTAATTTTTTTTTTAATTATGCTCTATAACATGTATATTTTGTGTGATTATACTATATAATAGGACCAACAAGTGGTATCGGACAAGAAACTGCTCGTGTTCTTGCCTTGCGTGGCATACATGTTGTCATGGCGGTCAGAAATGTAGAATCGGGCAGAAAAGTTAGACAATCTTTCTTGAAGGAAATTCCAAATGCTAAAGTCGATGTTATGGAGTTAGATGTCAGTTCCAAGCATCCGTTAGGAATTTCGCTAAGGAGTATATATCTTTGGGTCTCCCATTAAACATCCTCATGTAAGTAATATATACACACCGCGAGCTCTGTTTTTTTTCTTTTCTTTTTTTAATATGAAAATTTAATTTACTAAAATTAATTGAAATGTATTTGGTGTTGGTATGTACAGTCTTAATGCAGGGACTCTGGCTCCTCCATTTACTCTGTCTAAAGACAACATTGAAATGCAATTTGCAACCAACTACCTAGGGCACTTCCTTTTGACAAATCTTTTGCTCGATACCATGAAAAATACAGCGCGTAAGAGCTATAGAGAAGGAAGGATCGTTAGTATTTCATCTGAACTTCATAATTCATCCTACAAGGAAGGAATTCGTTTCGACAAAATAAATGACAAGAATAGGTACCTAAAATTAAATTCTTGTTGATCTAATTTTTCGTAAAAAAATTATTTTGAAATTAGTCATGTACGTATATATCCTGATTCACAAATGCTTTGCAGTTACTCAGCAATGTCGGCATATGGACAATCTGCGCTGGCTAAAGCAATCCATACCACTGAGCTTGCTAGGCGCTTAAAAGTAAATTAATTTCCTACTATTCATCACAAGGCTATATATACATATATTTGTATTAAGATTCGATTTCATCAATATTATCCTTGGTTAATTTTGCTAAATATTTTCAGAATGAAGGAGTAGAGATAACGGCCAATTCACTACATCCTGGAGTTATTGCTACCAATATTGCTCGTCATTCTACCGTTATGGGAGGTATATACATACGATACTTTTTTTCTTCATCTAAATATACTACGGAGTAGTATTTTGTTTGATACTAATGATGTTGTACCTTAAACTTGGCACGTACAGTTGTCTTCAACGGGATATTAAAAAGCGTGCTTAAGAACATACCTCAGGGGGCAGCGACAACATGTTATTTGGCATTGAATCCAAAGGTGAAAGGGGTTAGCGGTGAATATTTTGCAGACAGTAACATCTCCAAAGCAAGCAAACAGGCAACAGATCCTGAAATGGGGAAGAAGCTGTGGGATGTCAGTATCAAAATGACTAGTTCCAACTACTAGCCTACATATACTGGACGGAACACTTCATTTTGTTGAGTATTTTCGGAATGTTGTGTCGTTTAAGTGTTTATCGATTAGTTATGTGATTACTGTTTGTATAAAATCAAGGCTTGGGCGTGTCTTTTTGGATTATATTGTTGTAACATATGTATGATGACAATAAAAATACAAATTTTAAGAATTATGGGTACTTGTTATTGTGAACTACTCTGTATTATGATGCCTGCTGAAAGTAATTAAAGAAAGATGCAATATCGTAAAAGAAGACGAGTAATGCTAGCTACATATGTATACACATAGTTTTAAGTTTAACACAAAATTTCACATGAAAATTTCTGAGGCAATACATAACACACCATTTTCATGCATAAAAATGTACTCCCTCCATCCCAGAAAATAGCGTCCCAAATCAATTTGATTGAACTTTAATCAATGATTTAGGATAATTAAGTTAAATTTTTGATCAAAATCTAATCAAATTTATCACAAAAATGCGGGACTGTCTTTCCGGGACCTCGGGTAATTTGCCAAGAAAAGACATGTAGATAGATATAGGAATTTAAGAAATGAAGTATGGAGGGTGCAGCACTTCTTTATTGCTGGATCCGTATCAATGAACAAACATGTTATAATGTTGCATAAAGATGTGCGCCAAATTGATAAGGATTAAGTCCCAAAATATCAGTATAGAATACAGATATAGTAGTAGAAAAATCTTATCCAACTTCCAACCACCTCAACAGGGACTTCCATTGGACTTAAATTGCAACCTTAAACATTTACACTACATTACCTTATATCTTAATTAATCAAAAAAAAAAAAAAGTATAATCATGAATCTCATCATGGTCAATATATGCAAAGAATGTAATTAGAGCTGTTGACTTAATCCTAGAGCACATGACTCAACCCAACAACTTGATCATGGTCAAAGTTGTCGCGCCCTATCCGATCCATTTATTTCTTTCATTAATTCACCCAAAATATCAAGCAAAATATAGAGTTGCCATGGCCCAATCTGGACCGAGTAAACTAATAATGGAAGCTTCCTCCTCCTACCGACGATCTCACCAGAAAATAGCATGGGATCCAATATCTTTACATTGTAAGCTTTATTCACTTGATCACTGGTGTTCAAAATATCCCTTGTTCTTTTCTGTGATCAAATCTTTTTCCTTTGAAGTAAAAAATGGCGTGGGTTTTTGGATGCAAAGGTCAATCTGGGTTTTCAGCCAAGTCAACAGCCGAGGAAGTTACGGCTGGAATTGATGGAAATGGCCTTACTGCCATTATTACAGGACCTACAAGTGGCATTGGACAAGAAACTGCCCGTGTTCTAGCCTTGCGTGGCGTACATGTAATCATGGCGGTTAGAAATGTTGATTCAGGTAACAAAGTGAAAGATGGCTTCTTGAAGGAAATTCCTAATGCCAAAGTTGATGTTATGGAACTAGATGTCAGCTCACAAGCCTCTGTCCGAGATTTTGCATCCCAATTCATTTCCCTGGGTCACCCTTTGAACATCCTCATGTAAGAGCTATGCTCACTTCATCAATTTAATTACTCCCTCCGTCCCAAATTGAATATCTGATTTTTTTTTCAAATTTACTCTTCGTCGAGAGTAATTTGAAAAAAAATCAGACATTCATTTAGGGACAGTGGTAGTAACATACAAGTTTCCCAATTAAGGAACTAACTTATTTCATTTGTTGTGGTACGTACGCAGTCTTAATGCAGGCACTTTGGCTCCCCCGTTTACGCTTACCAAAGATAACGTTGAGATACAATTCGCAACCAACTATTTGGGTATGTTTGGTACTATCTTATGACTAAAAATATTCCAATTTGACTATATAAATTGACTGCAATTCAATTAGCAATGCAAAACAACCGTGCTTATGGTAGACAATTTGGTGTTATGTTTTCAGGGCACTTTCTTTTGACTAATCTTTTGCTGGAGACAATGAAAAACACAACACGTAAAAGTGGTATAGAGGGAAGGATCGTTAGTGTTTCATCAGAACTTCATAAGAGTTCTTACAAGGAAGGAATTCGTTTTGACAAAATCAATGATGAAAAGAGTTACTCAGCAATGTCAGCATACGGACAGTCAGTGCTTGCAAAAGCAATCCACACCACCGAGCTTGCAAGGCGCTTCAAGGTAATTAAATCTCCTGTTTTGTCCATAAATTTTTATCAGTTGTGTCAATCACAGTTGATCAATTGTTTTCTGAAATTCTTTTACTTTGTATGGTTTTCATATCATATACTCCCTCCGTCCCATCTCACTTGAGACTTATTTCCATTTTGGTCCGTCCCAGCTCACTTGAGACCTCCCCAAAATAACCAACTTTTAACAATTTTATATTAAATCTACCCCACCACTCATTCTCTCTCTTCATATTCTACCACACATTTTCCTTATTTTATTATTTTTCCCTAGTTATTGTGCCCACCTCTTAGGTCTCAAGTGAGGTGGAACGAAGGGAGTATACTACTAGTACCAAACAATATGTTTAAATTTGGTTATATTTTCAGGATGAGGGAGTGGAAATAACGGCAAATTCGTTGCATCCAGGAGTTATTGCTACGAATATAGCTCGTCATTCAACTGTCATGGGAGGTACATTATATGAGAAGCCTTTCCAATTTTAATTATAAAACTATGTAGGTGAACTGGCAGCCAAAACTAATGGATCTAACTTCCTCTTTTGTTGACATGTACAGTTGTGTTCAATGGCATACTTAAATCTGTGCTCAAGAACATTCCACAGGTATGTTCTCGATAGTTGCTATTCTTGTGCCTCAATTCTAGATATTATTAGCTTGTAATTACGATATACTCCCTCCGTCCCAAAATGATCTTCCCATTTGCCATTTCTCATTGTCCCCGAAAGTTCTTCTCATTTCTACAATTTGAGTTTAAAAGTGCATAAACAAAACATGGCTGGTAAAGCAAGTGTTCGTATTCTTAAAAAAATGAATAGTCAAATGGGAAGATCATTTTGGGACAGAGGGAGGGTGTATCAAGATGTATGTGGCTGGGCCTAAAATTCTATTAATTTCAGGGAGCGGCGACAACATGTTTCTTGGCATTGAATCCAAAGGTGAAGGGTGTTAGTGGCGAATATTTTGCAGACAGTAACGTTTCAGAAATGAGCAAGCAGGCCAAAGATCCTGATATGGCTACGAAGCTGTGGGATATCAGTATCAGCATGACCAGTAATTCCAATTAGCTTGGACATTTAATTCAGTGTGCTGTCTTTGCCTCATAATATATTTTGGTCTCAAATTTTGATTTTCTTCAACTCTTGGGACGTTGGCCTTTTGATATACTAGTACCTCTGTCTCGAAATGAGCGTCGTAAAAAAAAATCAAATTTGCTCTTCATCAAGAGTAAATTTTGATATTTTTTAGGCATTCATTTGTAGGACGGAGGGAGTACTAGACAACCTCATCCTGGTTCGAACTAAAGAACATGTTCTGAAGCAAACTAAAACACAATGACAGAAGGATACAGATCTTAATCTACAATTAGGTATGAATCTTTTTTCATGAAACTATGCACACACAGAGAGCAGCGACTCCACATAACTGACTGATAAAATCGTCACAGATTGAACAATTTAGCACTACCAATCAAATTTAAAAAAAAATAAAAAAAAGTAACCAATTAAATTTCAAACCGTAACAACTTTCAAAATTCCCAAATTTCAAACATTTATGAAATGAAGCAATAGGCATAACAATATATAAGCAGGAGCACGCAATCGCTTACTTTATGCGTATCCGAGGCGGCGAGCAAGACTGGTCGGGATATTGCCGGACGGAGCGCGGCGGCGGAGCTTTCGCTTTCGCACGTGGTTTTTGCCGCTTTCGCTTCCTGGTTCGTCCATGGCACCGGAGGGTAGAATAGACGGGAATGGGGAGGGGCCGTAATTGGCCGTTGGAGAAGAAAATACGGGCGCACTCTACGTCCCCGAATTTTTTCTCAAATAATTCATTTTTAAAATAATAATTCCCAAAATACCAACTCTCCCAAACTATTTGCCAAAATGTCTATTTTTTTGAAAATCGCTACATCTACTAGTAATAGCGAATTTAATTTTTTCCCTGTGAAACTACCAAAAGCGAGTTTGACCAAAGTTGACTGAACTCCCTAATACCAGTAGCGAGTTTGCTGAACATGAATTCCCATCCATCAGCTTCTGCTTAATACACACCTGCAAAAAAAAAAAAAAAAAAAAAAAAAAAAAAAAAAAAACCAGCAACAACACACCAGCAATACCAAAGTCAAGAGATTATATCAACTACTATATGCTGAAGTCAGAGAGGACTCCATCCTTGACTATGTAATGATACATCACAAAAACATACTACTTGCTAAGAACTTGAAGAAGCTGAATGTCCGATTCTGAATGTTAGTTTCCCCACCTAAAACAAAAAAACTTGTGTGCCTGAATGTCCGATTCTGAAATTCAAAGACATACCCAAAATCATGGCTCACCACCCAAAGGTTCTGTACGATATAATGGACAGCAGCATGATCAACGAAATGAAGGTAGCTTCTGGGATCATCTGGTGTGTTGTTGCTGTTTTTTTTGTTTTTTTTTTTGCAGGTGGGTATTAAGCAGAAGCTGATAGGAATTCATGTTCACTTAAACTCGCCACTACCATTAGCGAGTTCAGTCAACTTTGGTCAAACTCGCTTTTGGTAGTAGCGATTTCAATTAAATGTAAATAATTTTCGGCGATTTCTGAAAAAAAAAATGGCAAAATTATTGGAAAAAAAATTAAACTCGCTATCGCTAGTAGCGAGTTTCACCGGAAAAAAATTAAATTCGCTATCACTAGTAGCGAGTTCCAAAAAAATGGATATTTTGGCAAATAGTTTGGAAGGGTTGGTATTTTGGGAATTATTATTTTAAAAATGAATTATTTGAGAAAAAAACCGCTCACGTCCCCACACTTACTGCTCCCTATGTCCCAAATGAGGACCATTTTTAGATAAATTTTGTCTCAATAAAAATTAATAAATGAATGAAATTTCGCAAAAGATTTTTTCTCTAAATGTTTTTTTTTTCGAGAAAATTTTGGGGGAAACTAGTTTTTCCATAAGTTATAGAAAGTCTTGTTTTTATAGGGGTTAAAGTTTAGGGTTTAGGCCTTTTATGGTTTAAAAAGGGTAAAAAACAGGATTTTTTTTTATAACTTATGGAGGAACTAGTTTCCCACAAAACCAACTCTTTTTTTTCTATTCATTATATACTTTGCAAAATTATAATTTTAGAAAATAGATAGCAAAAATTTTCACACCCTTGTTACTAAAAAATACAAAAGGTTTAAATTTTTTAAAAATGAAAAATTAACATTTATTTTGAAACGGAGTATTAGTTAAAAGCTATTGCTCTAGGAAAGTGAGTCACAATGTGAGTTTATGGATATTAAAATCTCATGAGTCTTCAAATGTGAGTGACTCAGTGGTAAAAGTCAAACTTCACAATCTGTAAAGTTTAGGTTTCGATTTCTTTGCTTGCCTCCTGAATATAACATGGTAAAAGCCACGGACCGTCCCTGTGTATTCCAGCTAGTGAAATCATAAATTTCTTTGCTAGTGAAATCATAAATTTAATAGCTCTAGTTGCTCGTGTCATGGCAATTTCCATGAACTGTAGCATTCATGTGAAACTGGTGAAGGCCAATAACTCTACCTGACATAAATTCAAGAACTAATATACCATTCCATTGAAGTATTGAACAAAAGGATACGAACAAGATGGAACCGGAGAGTGTCCGTGTGAATAAAGAAGTTTGCGATAAATATTCATTGACATATGTTATAAAATACGTATACAAAGCCGTCATATATTGATGATGTATATTACAAAAAATAAAATAAAAAATCATAAATTTAACCAAACATCTAGCAGACATTTCCCCAAAGCAGTAACACTAATGTATTGTAATTTAAATTTATGCACACAAAATGAGAGACAAAGTATAACAAAGCAATATCATACAGCTACAAAGAGAACGCTGAATCAACCTGATCATTTGGGATTAGTCAAAGTCAAACTGAAATCCCAGAGTTTCTTGGCCAATTCTTGATCTTTAGCCTGTTTGTTTGTTTTGGAAATATTGCTGTCTGCAAAATATTCACCACTAATCCCTGCAACCTTTGGGTTCAATGCCAGATAGCTTGTAGTTGCTGCTCCTTGAGGAATGGTCTTGAGGAACGCTTTCAGAATCACGTTGAAGACGACTCCCATCACGGTTGAATGACGGGCAAGATTGGTTGGGATAACTCCAGGATGTAGAGAATTAGCTGTTATATTCACCCCTTCTTCCTGCAAATTAATAGTAATAAAAGGGTCAATACTAGTTTAAAGAAAAAATGTGTTGAACAAAAATATGATTTACAGTTAAATACTCCCTCCGACTTACAATGATAGTCCCATTTCCCCTTTTTTGCTTGTCCCAAAAAGTTAGTCCCATATCCAAAATTTAGATTTCAAAATCACTGAATTTCCGAAACTTACAATGTAACCTTAAAATGTAAGTCAAACGTGACTATCAATTTGAGACTGAAGGAGTATATGATCCAGGATATGAAATGATTAACGAAGAAGAAATTTACCTTGAAGCGCCTTGCTAGCTCATTAGCATGCAGTATGCTTGCAAGTTTTGATTGCCCATAAGCTCCAATAGTTGAGTAACTGTAAATATAATCACAAATTAGAAAGGAAAAAAAAAAACATAACATAATTTTCCTATTGTCCAACAAAAGTTTATGCTTTTTTTTTTTTTACCTCTTTTTGTCGTTTAATTTGTCAAACATGATTCCTTCCTTGTAAGTCATTGAGTACATCTCGGATGAAGTTATAACAATCCTTCCTTCTTTTCCGCTTTTATGAGCAGTGTTCTTCATTGTCTCCAACAAAAGATTAGTCAAGAGGAAAGGTCCTAGATGGTTTGTTGCGAATTGACTCTCGATGTTGTCTTTGGTAAGCGTGAATGGAACGCCCATAATCCCTGCATTATGACTAACGATACCAAATACAACAAATTTAGTCCTAAATTGATGAAAAATACTCGTTAAAACAGGTAAAAAAATTGTATATTTTTCTTACGCTAAGATGTTGAGGGGAAGGCCAGAGGAAATGTATTCCTTTGCGAAACTTCTGATTGATGCCTGTGAGCTAACATCCAACTCCATAATATCGATTTTGGCATTCGGTGTTTTTGTTAGGATGCTTTCTTTTACTTTTTTAGCAGCATCGACGTTTCTGATTGCCAAAACAACATGAACACCTCGCAAGGCAAGGACACGAGCAGTCTCTGCACCTAGACCACTTGTAGCTCCTGAAATCACATTCAAATACACAAGATAAGCACTTCACTAAGGCAAAAGCGCGACATGAATTATAACTGACTTTAAGGTGTTTGACGTAATGCCCCAAAGAGAAAAAGTATTTTTATTCTCTTTAAAGAACTTGCAACAATCTGCTCATATGGTAGATATGAAAATGAGGGTTTCTATTGTTGATGATTAATCAAACCCATCAAGGAATAATGAAAATATGTGCAAAATTTGATAGGGAAATTTAAAAAAAAAAAAAAAATACACACACACGTACAAACCTGTAATAATGGCAGTAAGGCCAGTTCCATCTACACCATTGGTGACATCCTCAGCTGTGGATTTAGCTGAAAACCCAGATTCTCCTTTGCATGCCAAAACCCACACCATTTTTGTTGAAGAAAATTTGATTAAAGAAAATATTCAAAGAAGACTTAGAACAGAGAATTCAGAGAAGACAATAGTAAAGCAAAAGACTGTAAAACTCAAGTTATGATTTGAATCTAACATGTCCGCAGGAGCTATTTATAGGAGGATTTGTTTATGTTTATGTGTGGAAACAGGAAATGGAAGCAGAACCTTCCACGCCATGGTCAAAATTGGCTCCTTTGACTTTGTGATTAATGATTCAAGCTAAGTCTTTCCAGTGATGTCAACTTGTGTGTGACCCTTTCTGCCTTCTCTTTTACTTTTAAGTAAAAAATACTCCCTCCGACCCAAAATAATTTTCACTTTTCTCAACAATAATTAATTTTAAGATGATCTAGTTATTATAATGAAAATCTAAAACTTGTTATTGATACATAATCAACAATACTATCAATAACAAGTTTTAAATTATTATTAAGATAATTAAATCAACCTACAATTATTACTTAAAGTTCTTTCGTAATACAGCGAGAAAAGTGTAAAAGTCATTTTGGGACGGAGGGGAGTAATTATTAACTCCATCTCTTAATATACATATTATTCGTCTGTTAAAAAAATATATTTCTTGTTAGAGCAAGAGTGATTTTGAAGAAAGAAGTAAAGCAGCGTGGAAGGTCCGGTCGGGTGCCTTGGTGGATCCGGTCGGACATGGTGAGGTCCGGCCGGACCATGCTATTCCAAGGCGTTCCGGATTCTGGCGATATTCTAGCTTGCGTAGAAAGTAAATCAAGTCCTCTGGGGATTTGATTTAAGACTCCTTCTATTTTCTGGTTTAGGTCTCTAATACCCATAAATATTAGCCATAGAATAGTATTTTTCTCTGCATGATCGAAGACATAGGGAGAGAAAAAGATCAATAATTCTAGATCTAAGGATTTGCATAGCTATGAACTTTGTGATCATAGTTCGTGCAAACATAGATTAGTGTGATCATCATCTTCTTGTAATTGTTTCTCCGTCATAATAATATTTGTTTCCATTTGCCTGTGGACGTAGCCAATAGGTTGTTGGTGAACCACGTAAATTATGTGTTGTTGATTTGCGTTCATTATTATCTGCTATCTCTTGGGTATTTACTAATATTTCTAATCTATCTCAAAATAAGTTTCTCCATTAACAATTAATGAAATAAGTCTTAAAATGATGTAAGTGCCATACAAAAAAGTATACTCCCTCCGTCCCTAAATGATCTTCATATTTTTTTTCAACGTTATTACGAAGGATTTTTGAGCAATAATTTTAGGTTGACTCAATTGTACTAATGAAAATCTAAAACTTGTTATTGACACATTATCATCATCAATACTATCAATAACAGGTTTTAGATTTTCATTAGGATAAATTAATCAACCTAAAATCATTGCTCAAAGTTCCTTCGTGGTAATGTTGAAAAAAGTATGAAGATCATTTTGGGACGGAGGGAGTAATATATTTATTAAAATGATACAGAAGTTACATGTGACATTTGGTACAATCTGAACTGCTTAATTATTTATTAAGAATAAAAAACTCACAACTTGGGATCCAGCAAATCACAAAGTCTGAAATCCAAATTGCAAATTGGTGGGTTGACACGGTTTGGAAGACTTAAAAGCTAGCCATAAAGTCAACGCCATCAGGTTTGACCAAGGTGTGTAAGCTTCTTCCTACTTCCAAGCTCCTACCTCTTCCTATAAATAGCTGCTGCATCTTTAGCTCCAAATCATAACTTGCTATTCATCTCTCCCATCAGTTTCTTCATTCTTGTTCAAATATATTTTTGTTAATTAAATTTTCATCATCAAATGCTCTTTTTATTAAAAATGGTATGGGTTTTGGGATGCAAAGGAAAATCTGGATTTTCAGCTAAATCCACAGCTGAGGAAGTCACAGCCGGGATCAATGGAACTGGCCTCACTGCAGTTATTACAGGTCCGTTCCAAGCAATTTATATAATTACATTTTACATTATACAATATGGAAATAAATCAAATAATACTAAATCTCAGTGTTCTAAAAGACCCTGTCTAGGCCGCCTAGGCGCTAGGCGTTCATGAAACGCATAGGTCCCGTCTAGGATATTATAGTTATTTCTTAATTCTCGGCCCCACTTAGGCGCTAGGCGCTAGCGTTTTTTAGAACCTTGCTAAATCTAGAGTATAGAGTCTCTTAACATTATATGTTTATGCGTGATTTTAATTTTCAGGACCTACAAGTGGTATAGGACAAGAAACTGCTCGTGTTCTAGCCTTGCGCGGTGTACATGTCGTTATGGCAGTTAGAAATGTTGATTCCGGTAGAAAAGTCCGAGAAACATTCTTGACTCAAATCCCCAATGCTCGAGTCGATGTCATGGAATTAGATGTCAGCTCACAAGAATCCGTCAGAAAGTTCGCATCGGACTACATTTCTTTTGGTCTCCCTTTGAACATCCTCATGTAAGAAATGCCACTTTCCTTAAAAAAAAAAAAAAAAAACTTATTTACAGAGAAAAGAATGCAATTAATTTATATTTTTAAATTTTTTGCCAGGTACTAATAGTAGTTATTGCTTTTGGTGTTGGTATAGTCTTAATGCAGGGACTCTGGCTCCTCCATTTACACTGTCTAAAGACAACATTGAGATGCAATTTGCAACAAATTACTTAGGTATATATGCTTTAATAATTCACTTTTTGTTGTTTATGTTGTGTACTTTAATGTTTTCGGTATTAAAAAGTTAAAAGATTCGCTTGAATGTGGGTCCGACTCTTGAACCCTACCCATAATGAGAGTTCTTGTAACATCGGGTTGCTTTTTTTAGTATAACATAATGTACTTAATGGAAGATAGCTAATAAGTTGTTATTTCCCAGGGCATTTTCTTTTGACGAATCTTTTGTTGGAGACTATGAAAAACACAGCGCGTAAGAGCGGTATAGAGGGACGGATCGTTAGTATTTCATCTGAACTTCATAAATCGTCGTACAAGGAAGGGATTCGTTTTGACAAAATTAATGATAAAAAGAGGTAAGCCGAGATTGAGACGACGTTCATTTTTTAGGCAAGTTAGAATTTTTATTTTATTTTCGTGTTCCTAATTCACAAAAAATACTTTACATGACACAGTTACTCAGCAATGTCAGCATACGGGCAATCAGCGCTTGCCAAAGCCATCCACACCACTGAGCTAGCTAGGCGCTTCAAGGATGAAGGTGTTGAGATAACTGCCAATTCGCTGCATCCTGGTGTCATTGCCACTAATATCGCTCGTCATTCCACAGTTATGGGAGGTACAAAAACACAATATGAACCATTTTACTCGATATTCATTCACATTTACTCTGTAAAATTATTAATAAATTGTCGACGTCGGGTCCAAAAAAAAAAAACTTATAATTGTCATATCTGTACTTTGGTTGATGCAGTTGTGTTCAATGGGATACTTAAATGGGTGCTCAAGAATATACCACAAGGAGCAGCAACGACTTGTTATTTGGCGTTAAATCCGCAGGTGAAGGGGGTTAGTGGTGAATATTTTGCAGACAGTAACGTATCGGAAATGAGCAAGCAGGCTAAAGATCCTGATATGGCTGATAAGCTTTGGGATATCAGTATCAAAATGACCACTTCCAAGTACTAGTTAGGGACAACTTTACGCAATTCATAGTGTCTTTTTTTTTTTTTTTTTTTTTTTGTAACTTAATGACTTTTTATATTTATCCCGTATCGCGTTATAATGTTATGTATCAGAAACACTTGATTTATCTTGATTTTGTACTTCTATATCAGAACCAAATATAAGGCATATCAGACACTTCGCTTCGTTACGTACTATTCTCATTTTTCTTGAGGTGTTTCTTATTCATTACTAGGGGCAATTATAATTTGAAGATTTGTATTGTAATTTGGGCACATATTTAGAAAAAATCATGGATATGTGACTGTACACCAGAACAATTTATAATTGCCATTAGATTCCATTTCCAATTGTATTGTAATTTGGGCACATATTTAAAGATTTGTATTGTAATTTGGGCACATATTTGGAAATGGAATCTAATGGCACATATTTAGAAAAAATCATGTATTGTTCTGTTTAAATTTTTTGGCAAACGGACTAAAATTTTACTCTCTGTTTTCCTAATTGAGAATGTTCATGTTTCAATGTCAAACTATTTTCAAGAATAAATAAGATTTCATATAGTGGGAACTAAAATAGTTTTCCTAAATTTAGTATAATATGGCCAATTCAGAAACAGATTCTAGCATATATAATGATGTCGAATCACCTGTGAAAATGACCAAATAAAAAAGAAAATTCATGAAAAAATGCACTTTTTACTTTGTCAGTCCAAAAAAAAAAAAATGAAGAAAAGAGAAAAATAGTTGACATTTCTAGAAAAGAACATAATTTGTAATTTATCAGGAAAACGAATAGAAATTGGGAGAAAAATAGAACGGGAAAGAAACAGATTAGGCTTCCTACAAGATTATCAAGTAGTTTTAGCCACTAATTTGGCTTGATTAACTTTGATTCTTCTAAACTGCATCACATTCTGCTCCATCATTGGCTGTTCAATACGTCGTAATTCATTAACAAAGATTTAACTTCTGACTTTGTCATCCTCTTAAATCTGATTTCGAGCTTATAAATACATAAGCCTATATTAACAATACTCATAACTCATACAGAGATATAACATGTCAATCTCAAAAATCCAAAGTAATCTGCTCAAAATTTTCATCGTGTTCTTCATTCAGGCAACTTCATCTCTTCAAACGTTTAAAAATCTTCCCGTGCCTTCATCCATAGGCCCTCATTCCATTGCCTTCGACTCGTTTGGAAGAGGACCATACACTGGTGTGAGTGACGGTAGAATTCTTGTGTACCGAAAATCCAGAACTAAGTTTATCGACTTCGCCTACACCTCACCAAATAGGTAACAAATTAAGTTTCAAGATTTCATTTTCCTTTCATCTTAGGATTTTTTTTTTAATATATATTTCTTACACACGTGTTATGTTTAGGACAAGGGAAATGTGTGATGGCGTTAAAACACTCGACTTGTTATCTACATGCGGAAGACCGTTAAGTTTGGCATTTCTCCACCACACCAAACAGCTCTTTATAGCAGATGCTAACTTAGGTTTGTTTGTAGTAGGGCGTAAAGGAGGTCAGGCGACCCAACTTGCCACTGGGGCAGAGGAAGTGCAGTTTCGCTTCACTGTTGGTCTTGACGTTGACCAGTCGGGTCAAAATGTTTACTTCACGGATGCAAGTTCCACGTGTGGAATCGAGTATGTACATCTCTTTTCTATTTATCTATCTATCCAACCTTAAATCATTTATACAACAAAGTTAATTCACTTTCTTTTGTTTTTTGTATTTTCAGCGAAGTTGATAAACTGATTGCAATCAGAGACTCAACTGGAAGGTTACTGAAATATGACCTTAAGACGAAAAGAGTATCAGTTCTTCTACGCGAACTATCAGGGGCATCTGGAGTGGCTATTAGTAAAGGTGGCGACTTTCTCCTTGTAACGGAATTCATAGGTTCAAGGGTTCAAAAGTATTGGCTAAAAGGTCCGAATGCAAACACGTCAGAGATTATATTGAATGTAACAGGAACTCCTGATAATATTAGGAGGACAAAACGGGGAGATTTTTGGGTGGCGGTCACAAGCCCAGAAGGCCAACTCCTCGGAGTTAGGATTAATGGCCATGGTAATGTTCTGGAAACGTTGAACTTTAGCCTGCAGTTTGAGGCTCCGATTCTAGTTGAAGTTCAACAGTATGGGGATTCAGTATATTTAGGCTCTCTTCATGGGGCGAATGTTGGCGTGTACAAAAGGCTTGATTTCAAGAACTAAAGAAACACAATACGAAGCTAAAGGATATTGGGATTTAGAAAGTGTTTAAAGAAAAACGAAGTAGATTATTGTTCATTGATAAGATATGTTACAACAAATTATCTTTCAATTATTGCACTTAACATTACACTGAAACAGACGCTCGTGTATTGTAAATTATGAACAGAAAACAGAAAGGCATTCAACAAAGCATTTTAGTACAACTACAAAGAGAACGATGAACGGAGTAAACTTGCTCTGTTACTTGGAATTGGTCAAGGTCAAACTGAAATCCCAGAGTTTCTTGGCCAGTTCTGGATCTTTAGCCTGTTCATTCGTTTTGGCAATGTTGCTGTCTGCAAAATATTCACCACTAACCCCTGCAACCTTTGGGTTTAACGCCAAATAGCATGTAGTTGCCGCTCCCTGCAACCAAATGAATTAATAGCAAATGTTAAGTGTTGAAATAGACGACACGTGAATTAATTTCATTATCTATGTATTTAGGCGAATACTGTGAAATAGAGATCAAACCTGAGGAATGGTTTTGAGAAATGATTTGAGAATCACGTTGAAGATAACTGTATCAAGAAAAGTACAGTATAGTTAACACCTAATTATATTATGAAAATTAATCAAGTATGATTTTGCTTGCGATACCATTACTTGGGATCGATTCTGCAAAATGATTTGACTTTATCTAAGGGGAACATTTGACTAATGTGTTCTGTTTATTACTACATAAACCATTTCACTTAGCTTCATAATATCTTAAATTATGTCTAACATTGTACCTCCCATCACGGTTGAATGGCGAGCAAGATTGGTTGGAATCACTCCAGGATGTAGCGAATTAGCTGTTATATTCACTCCTTCCTCCTGCAAATTGTTGAAAAACAACCAAAAGTGCTGAGTTAGATTCTGTTAGGCAAGACAAAATGAAAATTATCTTAAAAATACGTATAATATTTACCTTGAAACGCCTTGCTAGCTCATAAGCATGTAACGCATTAGCGAGTTTTGATTGCCCGTAAGCTGAGAGAGCTGAATAACTGTATAATATGCTCACGAGTCAGAAAACAGATGTAGTTTTTTCATTTTTCATCAAATACAATAACACTATTTGTCATTCTTTTACCTCTTCTCGTCATTTAATTTATCAAACAAAATCCCTTCCTTGTAAGTCATTGAATAAAGCTCCGATGAAGTAATAACAATCCTTCCCTCTTTCTGGGTTTTATGCGCAGTACTTTTCATGGTCTCCAGTAGAAGATAAGTCAAAAGAAAATTCCCTGAAGAAAAAAAAAAAAAAAAAAAAAACACTTAAACTCATTATATTACATGTTTAAAGAACAACAACAAGCTTTTATTTGAGTAAGAAAAAAATCAGACCTAAATGGTTTGTAGCAAATTGACTCTCGATGTTGTCTTTGGTAAGCGTGAAGGGAACGCCCATAATCCCTGCATTGAGACTTAAAACACCGAAGACAACAAATTCAGTTCTTGCTATATCAAAATTAAATTGACCATTAAATCTAAAAGGGAATTATTTGTGTATATTTCTTACACAAGTATGTTAAGGGGAAGGCCGGAGGAAATGTATTCTTTTGCGAAACTTGTTACTGATGCCTGTGAGCTAACATCTAACTCCATAATGTCGATTCTAGCATTGGGGAGTTTCTCTACAATGCTTTCTTTAACTTTTTTAGCAGCATCAGCGTTTCTGATTGCCATAATAACATGAACACCACGCAAAGCAAGGACGCGAGCAGTCTCTGCACCGAGACCACTTGTGGCTCCTGAAATCACAGGTCAATATATAAATAACTTAAGCTTTTTAATGAGGTTTGACACAAATATTTGGAACTGAAAATCAAACTCCCTCCGAGGAAAGATTGTCTCACTTTGATTTTTATTGTCAACTCAATTGATGTTTGACCATATTTTAATAAAAATCCCATCCAATTATCTCTATGCAATTCTAACTATTGTCATTGATAGTATTCCTAAACAATAACAATTTTTAGAGTTTCATAGGGATAATTGGGTTTTCATAAATTTATGGTTTAAATTCACTTGAGTTGACCATGAAAGTCAAAATGAAACTATATTTCCCCGACGGAGGGGGTATATACGACAGTCAAAATTAGAACAACTATGTAATCAAATGATCCTGATGTGCACAGCATTTTTTAAATACATTCCATATGGTCAATCGGATTGTTCAGAAAATAACTTGTTAAAATTGAGATAGTAAGTTGAAATAAACTTTCCAGGTTGCGATTACATAGTGGAAGACGTTAGGAAATTGAGCATAATATGTTCGACGTTAGATGATCAGAATAATATTCATGCTGTGTCTACAAAGATTTAATCGAGAATTAAAAAGGAAAAAAAAGACCATGAATTAGAAAGGCAGACCTGTAACAATGGCAGTAAGGCCAGTTCCATCAACTCCTTGGGCAACATCCTCAGCTGTGGATCTTGCTGAGAACCCAGATTCTCCTTTCCATCCCAAAACCCACACCATTTTTTAAAGTCAAACAAAAACCAAAGAAAGTTTAGAAGAAAAAAAAAATCGCGCAAAATTATCACGACTAAGGATTTCAAGTTATGTTAAAGAAGTAAGAGGAGATATGCACATATATATAGCCTAGGAGATGGGAATTAAGCTGACTTGCTCCACGTTTCTCAGCGTTTTCAATCTTCTTGCAACTGAATCATTTTCAGTTCATAATTTTAAATACGTAATGTCATGAATCTTGCATATAGAATCAACAAATACAGTAAATTTTATAAATAGAAAAAAAAGAAGAGTATGGCACCAAAACACTCCTTCATTGAAGTTAAATAAATTAATCTCACAGGATTTATTTGGCATTTTATAATCTAGCCGTTGGATATGTCAATGGCGTCACCAGATCCACATTTCCTTAAGATCTGATTAAACATGTAAGGCATTAAATTAGCAGATTTTTCCGTAAGATTTGATTCAACATTTTTGAAGTTATAAGATTTTATTGTGTTTCTTTTATATTACTGTCATTATCTAAAGTCAATACATCAATAATTTAAATTCGATGATGCTCCTCCTTGCCCATACCTTCATCTTCTTCCATCTTATCTTGGGAGTATTTTTCTTTCCAAGAAATAATAGGCACTAGTGGCCAGTATCTTATCTTATCTGCTTCTCTGGATATTTTAAATACACACTCTATCCCGGAATAAATGTCGCCCTTTCTTTCACGTTAGTACAAAGGAACTTGAGCAATAAATTTAGGTTGATTCAATTATCCTAGTAAAATTATAAAACTTGATGTCAAGACAGACAATATAGTATACTGTTTCTTGCAACTTACCAATAAAACAAAGTTATATTGCACTTTATTGCCAATTAAGTTCACACAATGTTATAGTTTATGTCTAAAGTTTTATTTTTTTTAAATTTAATACATTATGTTCAAAATTTGTTCCAATCCAAGCCAAAAATGGATGACATTTGACGAAGGCAAATGAAATAGACTGACAGTGTAACGAGCATCTTTTAAATTTAAGCCTAATCCCCCTGTCCTCCGTCCCTTGCTCCCTCCACCGCCTCCTCTGCCAGCGCCAGCGCCATCCCTTCCCCCTCTCTCTATAACACCCTCACTTCCAACCACCCCCCTTCATCTTGCTCCTCAATTACACCCTTTCCACTCCCTTCCTCTCAGCAACACACAACGCCCGTCCCGTCTTCACCTTCCCTTCTTCCTCCCGGCGCCGTCCCGACACCACAACCATTGCAGCCGACCCACCACTTAGGCTCTATTTGTTTCGCGTAAAATGACTACCGGAGAATGTTTTCCAAAAATGACATAAACATGTTTTTGGTTGTTTGGTAAATCTAAGGAAAATGTTTTCCGAAAAATAAGGGGTATGGTGAATGTATGGTGGGGGAGGGGGTAGGGTTAAGATGGGGTAGGGTAGGTGTGGTGGGGGTTGAGTTAGGTGGGTGTGGGTAGGAAAGTTGTTAAAAATAATATTAATATGAGAAAAAAAAAAGTTTGATTGGGGTGGTGGGTAGTGGCGGGGGTGAAGTGGAGGAGTTGTTAAAAAATAATTTTATTATGAGAATTTTTTTTTGAGGGGAGGGTAACCGTGTAGGGGCGGGGCTGGGGTGGATGTGGAGTGGGTAGTGGCGGGGTGAAGTGGAGGAGTTGTTAAAAAAAATTCCATTTAAAAGGGCGTTAAATGAAATTTTCTAGAAGTAATAAGATAGGAAAATAAAATTTATTTAAAAATATTAAATTATCAAATACTCCCTCCGTCCCAACCGAATTAGGTTTTTTAGGTTGGGCAGGGGATTAAGGAAAAAGTGTTAGTGAAGTAGGTGTTGTGAGTATGAAAAGTAAAGTAGGAGAGAGAAAGTGGGGTATAAAATAAGACAAATTCTTAGGTACATCCGCCGCACCATGTGCGGCAACCTTGATTTGTTCCGCTGCTTCGCGCGGCTGGCACGCTACATCCGACTGTCCAGATTAAAGTCTCCTTCTCCTAGATTTTGACACGTGTCCCACCTTTAAAAACTCAAAAACTTTAAAATGTTATATCTTGAGATTTATAACTCAGAAAAAAAAATAAAAAAATACCGTTGTGTTCGTCTCGACGAGACGAAGAAAACTACATAGGCCATGATATGGTTTGATTTTTTTTTTTAAAAAAAACATACTTTTTAAGACACAAAAAAATTGATGTGCTTGTCAGCTGAAATGTAACACTTTTTTCTGATAAAAGTAACACTTTCATCTTCAAAAAGTAACACGAAAACTGTTAAATGTAAGAGCAGTTTTTTACAACAAAAAAATGGGTTTGCATTCCAATTGTTACTTTCTCAATAAAAAATTGTTACATTTCATATATAATGTTACATTTAAGAATATAAACTGTTACAATTGGAAAAAAAATGTTACATTCAATTTTTATAAAATGTAACATTAGTTTAGTTGTCAATCATATGTTAATTTTGAGGAGAAAAAAAGTGTTACATTTAAAAAACAGAGTGTTACATTCCTTTATAAAAAATGTTACACTAATTTAGTTGTCAATCTTTATGTTATTTTTAATTTATTGCAGCAAAATTGTGGTATTTTTTGAGAAAAAAAATTGTTACAATTGAAGAAAAAAAGTGTTACATTTCGTAATAAGAAGTATTATTTTTGTTGGGAGGGAAAAAAGTTAGAGGCAAAAAAAAAAATCAGAAAAAAACAAATGGCGGCTCGGCTCGGCTCCGTTGTACGCCGTACAACGGATGTACAGGAGACTGCCTCATAAAATAATGAGTGAAAAGTTGTTGTGAGTGTGAATGTGGGTCTCATTAAATAAAACACTTCTATTTTTGGGTTGTCCAAATTCGAGTGGGACACCAAAAATAGAAATTTGTCCTAATTCGAGTGGGACGGAGGGAGTAAATAATTATAAGGGCACCAACTAAAACATAAAAAAATCAAAAAAATTATAGTAGTTCTCGGGAAAAATATAAAAATTATAGTATATATTAAGTTTGTTTAGCAATGCATTAACTAAAACATAAAAAAATCAAAAAATAATAGAACTAAAAAAATCAAATGTAAAAAAAAAAAAAAAAAAAAAAAAAAAAAAAACCCAAGAGACGTTAAACACAGTAGACCAAAAATTGGAGGTTGAACTGAGTCAATAAACCCACGAGATTCTCCCTCTAAACGGAGAAATCAAACTTGTAAATGTCAATCGATGAAGAGGGTTGAAGATTTGGCCTGTTTACCTCCGTCAATTAGCCTGACCAAACCCTAGCCGATCACCCCTCAAAATCAAAATCTGGGAGGAAAACTGAGGGCTCACTTTGCTTTAAAATAACAATGAATGAATTATTGTTCAAAAACGTCCTCCGTTAGGTGACATGTGACTCGCACACGTGATCATTTAACGAACTTTTCTAACGAAAATGGTCAAAATACCTAACATGCTAACAGAATAACAACTTTGGAGCTTAAAATGTAAATAGTGATTGAATGGGGTCTGACTTAGGAACACCCCCTAAACTTTGGGGCCCAAAATGCAATTACCAAACAAGTTTGTTACACTTTTTCGCTCTTTCATTAGCTTTCGTCAAGTGTCATCCACTTTGCACTTGATTGCAAAAATTTGTGAACAGTGTACGAAATTGTTAAAATTGGCATTTTAGGTCCAACATTACATCTTGTTTGAACTTAATGGCAGAAAAGTGCAATTTCAACAAATAAGTGCTGCCTCAAATAATGGAAGTCAATACTATTATATCCCCCATCAACCTTGACCAAAATCATGATTCAAAGCTTCTTCCATATTCAACTTGTTCTCAGCAACAAAATTATTTGGATCAATTAAAATGTAAATTACAACCATATCCAAAACAAAAGCTAAAGACCATAAACCAGCAGAATTTCCCAAAACTTGCAATGAAAATACTCCCTCCGGCCCAGAGAGATAGTCCACCTTTTTTCGTTTGAGCAGTTATAAATGCTACTTATAGTTATATTAATGTGAATCTAAAAATTGATATTAATAGTATTTATAATGGTATATCAAGAACAATTTCAAAAATTTCATTAGAATAATTAAAAGTAGCTTTAATTATTACTCAAAGTTCCTTCGTAAAACCCATGAAAATATGGGATTATCATTCTGTGAACAGAGGGAGTATATCAGAACCATATCCTGTGAAATGACCCCAGAATCAACCACAGAATGCAAGGAAGATTGTATAGAATCGACAAACAGTGTAAACAAAGAATTTTGTGACTAAACTTTAAAAATATGTTACAATGAAACATAAAAAATCACCAAAATACATAAATTCTACCAACCCTCAACACGAAGCATCAACTAAGAGCACACAGAATGAAAGGCATTCCAAAAACAAGAGCATTAAACAAAGTCAACAGCCGCGTTACTTGGAATTGGTCAAGGTCAAACTGAAATCCCACAATTTTTTTGCCAGTTCTGGATCTTTAGCATCTTTGCTCGGTTTAGAGATGTTGCTGTCGGCAAAATATTCACCACTAACCCCCTTAACCTTTGGATTCAATGCAAGATAACATGAAGTCGCCGCTCCCTGGAATCAATTGAATGCTGGTAAGTAAAAGTTAAGCCTCGAGACAATTTAAATGGAAACAAATGACTATCTCTTTGATCATATACTTGTATTAGGCACAAGGTTAAATTTAAAGTAGAGAGCGAACCTGAGGAATGGACTTGAGGAATGGTTTGAGGAGCACGTTGAAGATAACTGTGTAAAGAAACGAACAAGATCATTAATACAAAATTATATTCATTCTCAGAATCCTGGTTTATTTTATTCATGTCTTTGAATCCTAAGTTCATTTTCAAGAACTCCAAGAACAGGGTCTGTTTATAACTAGCCTAGCATATCGTAAAAATTCCAAATCTATCCTTCGTCCCATCCAAGTTTAGAAAAAAATTGAGTATTTGGTGAAATCAGTACTTGGTATATGTATTAGCAAGTTTATTTGTCAACCAATTGATGCAACTAGCTTCATAAACTATTTGATTATATGTAATTCTAAGGTTATACCTTGGGAGGAGATCTTATTACGGGTAAGATTAGTTGCAATAAGTCCGGGATGTAGTGAATTAACGGTAATATCCACCTCTTCTTCCTGCAAATGTAGGAAAAGAATCAAAAGTATTAATATTAGAATCTTCTGAGCTTGACATTATCATAACTATCTAAGAATTAGACATAAAAGACTAAAAGAGCTTCAAATAGCAACTGATTTATGAAGACGAGGAAAGTTACCTTCAACCGCCTTGCTAACTCATTAGCATTCAGTAAGTTAGCAAGCTTTGATTGTCCATAAGCCGAGAAAGCTGAATAACTGTAAAATGCATATTCACAAATCAGGAAAAAGATAAAGATATAAATCCTCATTTTCGCTAAAAATAAAATAAAATAATACAACAATTTTGTTTACCTCTTTTCGTCATTTAACTTATCGAATAAAATTCCTCCCTTGTAACTCATTTTGTGAATATCTGATGAAACAAAAACAATCCTTCCCTCTTTTTGGCTTTGCTTTACAGTATTCTTCATGGTGTCTAGTAGAAGATTAGTCAAAAGGAAATGCCCTGAAGAAAACAAACAAAAATTTACTTAACTACATTCACAATTTGTTTGGACAACATAAGTCCTTCATATCCATGACAAAAACATACCTATATGGTTTGTTCCAAAAAGACTCTCGATTTTGTCCTTGGAAAGCGCGAATGGAACACCGGCCATCCCTGCATTAAGACTAACAACACCAAAGACAACTGATTTAGTTCTTGCAACCTCCAGCTTAAATCCAGATATCCTTAAAATTGTCTTATTTTATACAGTTTATGGGGATAAATAATCTCACATTAATAATTCGTGAAAGCAATATCATGATAAAGTAGTCTTACACAAGGATGTTCAAGGGAAAGCCAGAGGAAATGTATTCCGATGCAAAACTTCTTACAGATGCCTGTGAGCTGATATCTAACTCCATAATATCTATTTTAGCATTGGGGATTTTCTTTAGGATGGTTTCTTTTACTTTTCTACCAGAATCCAGGTTTCTGATTGCCATAACTACGTGTGCACCGCGTAAAGCAAGAACACGGGCTGTTTCTTCCCCAATCCCACTTGTAGCTCCTGAAATCAAATTTAAGAACAAACATATATAAGCCAAACGTGAAATCCCACAATTTCTTGATCAAAATCTAGCCTATATCACCACTAATAAGCATATAAATTGCTTCATTCATCTTCTCAATTTCTCTTATAAGGTACTTTAAAGTTGCATGTCACCCGTTTGATGTTATGCCACAAAGAGCAAAATGCATTTTAGTGCCTTGCTTACAAATCTTTTCAGCAAACCTCTCACAGATGAGGCTTTCATTGTTGACAATCAAACAAACACATCTAACAATATTGAAAAGATCATGCAAACACAGAAAAATTGGGGAATCAAGAAAAAAAAACAAAAACAGAGCAGAGATGAAGGTCAGACCTGTAACAATGGCAGTAAGGCCAGTACCATCAACTCCTTGGGTAACCTCTTCAGCTGTGGAATTAGCTGAGAACCCAGATTCGCCTTTGCATCCAAGAACCCACACCATATTTTTTTTCAATGAAATTAAGACCCAAAGTAGGTTTCAAGAGAAATATTTCAAAACACAGATTTCTTCTTTCTTCTTTTTTGATTTCAAATTCAATTGCTCGAGTTATGCTAAGAATAATGATTAAATGGGCATATATAGGAGAGTGGAAAGTTGACTTTTTCGTGTACAGTCTTATAGCCATTAACACGGCTTAATACAGGGAAATGGAATTCCGGTCAATGGGCGCCAGCCGCCTCTATGGACTATAGTCTACTCCCTCCGTCTCGTTACCGGCACACTTTGACTTTTTTATTCAATTATGAATATCTAGATATCTCTAGATAATTCTAAAAATTGTTAATGATAGTATTTTTAATAGTGAAACAATAACAATTTTTTGAATTTCATATAGATATTTAGATATTCATTAAATTATGGTCAAAAATTGAGTCAGTTGACCAAAAAAGTCAAACTGTGTCCATTGTAATGGGGTGGAGGGAGTATACTACCTACTACTCCCCCCGATCCAAAATAACTGTCACTTTTGAGCTAAAATTTTGGTCCAAAATAATTTTCACTTTTAAGCTAAATGTCCTTCTTACCCGTGTATTGAAACTTGTTTTGTTTTATTAATTGTCTTAGTTGTGTGATATTAATGTAATAATGATGCACACTTGATAGGGGTAAAATTGACACTTTTATCACTAAATCATGATATTAATTGCTTTCCTTAAAAATTGTGTAAATGACAAAAAAGACAATTATTTTGGACCGGATTGAGTATCCGGGAAGTCCCTCAAGTTTCAAAAACTGTTAATTTTTACCATATATTTTGAGTAATTATGTGAAAAATATAGTATATTCCTAATCCTTTTGCATCCATTTTCTAAAATATTTAACTAAAAGCATCTTTAATGAATTGTGGGAGAATATATGTGAAAGATGTATTCCTTGGACGTAACTAGGGTGAGCAAAAATATTTTGGAACCGGACCGGACTAGACCAACTAAAATGGACCAGACCAGTACATATGGTTTGGTTCCGGTTCCATGATATTATTGAACCAGTATATTGGTTCGGTCTTGGTTTTTGGTCAAATTAATTCATGTTAGAACCAGTCCACACCAGTTGTGCACGTATACTGATATATCTTTATTTGTCTATATTTTATTGTCTTATTTCCCTTCATTTAAATAATGTAATTCATCTATTTAACCCGTTTTCGTTATCTTTTGGATGTAGGGACAAAAGAGATAGATTGGAGTAAATAGAAGGCTAAAAGTGGAGTTTTTGGAGTATAAAGTGTACAGATTTTTTTTGGCCTAAGAAAAAGATGAATCAAGATGGAAAATAGAAGGCCAAAGACTTCAAAAAAAAAAAAAAACAAAAAAAAAACAACGATTTATTTCTTTTCTTCAATGAATTTATTTCTTTTTTTCAATGAAGTGGAGGTTAGGAAAGCAAAAGGGCTAGTCATTTCCCTTTAAAAGACCCCAACACACATCCTCTCACTTCACCTTTGTTCTCTTTCTTCTTTTCTTTTTATGTAATTTGCACTCTATCCACAATTGTGGTGGAGTTTTCAATGAAGATTTTCAATTCAATAAAGCAAGGCTAGGATCTTTTTCCGATTTAAGGGTTTGTAAGTTCAATTTATGATTATTGTGAGACTCTATGCTTAATATGTTCTTGTTTTAATTCAAGTAATTCATAAGTTCATTGGTTTTATTTTTTTATGGAACATACTAATTAGTGGAATTGACAACTCGTTCTAATTAGTGTTTTCCTACCGCTCACGAGTTCATCCGTGGAGGCTTGAATGAGTGAAATTGAGAGCAATAAGCTTAAATTTGTTGTGGAAACAAGTTTGGCAATATGAACTTATGATACTAATTTTAGTAGTTGTAGGCTATCCCGACTATTAGAATTAGTTTCAATTATTTCCATGAAGACTTTATGCTACCATCGATCGATATAGAACCCTAGTATGCCCAATTGGTTAGTGGTAAGATTGACCGAGTGCTAGGCTTGGCCAATTAAATTAGGGATATTCAAATTTGTCTTGGCTATCTGGATAAATTTTAGTTGAATACTTGAATGAACAAGAAAATACTTGTTAGTCTGTGATCAATATCAAAATTGGATGTCACAACCCTTGAATTGGAAATTTGCTTGTAGTTCATCTAGACTTCTCTCGTATTGTTAATTTCTTAGTTTTAGTTAGTCTTTAAATTGCTTCTCTTAGTTTAGAATTTTACTTCCTTTAACAGTTGTTCCTATTTAGTTAGTTAGTTTAATCAAATCAAAACTCCCCACTTTCACTTTCTGTTATAGTCTTATTCTCCCCAAAGAAATTATTCTGCGTTCCCTGTGGATACGATCCCTACTCATCACTATACTCAAATTTTAAAGTAAGAGAAATTTATTTTTGGCTGTTTAACTACCCACCATATACTTTATGTACTCCCTTCGTCCCAAAATGATCTTCTCATTTGTCATTTTTTATTGTCCCAAAAAGTTCTTCATATTTATACAATTTAAGCTTAAATGTGCATAAACACAACATGGCTAGTGAAGCAAGTGTTCATATCGTTAAAAAATTTGAATAGTCAAATGTGAAGATCATTTTGGGACGGAATGAGTATTTATTTTATATGTATGTCTCATAGTAAACTTATTTTTTATTATAATTTTTCAAAGAGTCATTTGACTATTAGTAATTTTGTACCCAACTCAAGGTCCCAAGACGACAATCCCTAATTCCCAGACTCCCATACCAGTAATCCTTATTCTCACTTTTCAACTTAAATTTTTCATATGTGTTTTTTTTTTGGTTAATCAATGGTTGTCATATTTAATATCATAGTGATTATATTTTGTGGATTGAGACTTTTGATCGTATAACTTGATGGTACTTCAATTTTTATGTGAGTTTGATCTTGATTTATAATTAATAATAAGTTTATATTGTGTTTGATCTTGTCAATGTTGTGAGTGAAGAAATTTTGAAAACAAAATAATTTTAAATGATTATTAAATTGTAGAACTGGACCAGACCAGATCAGTAGAACTAGAACCATTGTATTGATTTCCACATGTATTGGTTCGGTTTTTTTTTTTTTTTTTTTTTTTTTTTTATAGAATCGGAGTATTGGTTCCTGTTATGATTTTGTGCTTTTTTGTTAAAAAATAAATCAGACCATGTGAATCTCTTTCTAACTAGAAGGGGTTATCTTTGGAGTAAGGGTGAAGTTATGGGCACAACATAATTTTCCTTCAAAAATATTTCATGTGTACTTCCACCATTTTATTTCAATTTGCAAAATTTATCATTTTAAATACTCATATCTCACTTAAAATCGTAAAAGCTTAAAATAGAAAGTTTATACTTGGTATATCCACATAAACTAACTCATTTTCTATTCAACTAAGGCTCCATTTGTTTCGCGTAAAACAATTTCAGGAAAATGATATAAACATGTTTTGGTTGTTTGGTAAATCTAAGGAAAATGTTTTTCGGAAAATATTTTCTTATGAAAAAAACAATAATTTAATATGAGGAAAAAAATATTATGAGAAATTTTTTTTAATGTGGGTGGAGGTGGGATGGGTGGGTGGGATAGGTGGGGGTGGTTGGGGTGATGGGGGTGGGGGAGGTGTTCAAAAATAATTTTAATATGAGTGAACAAAGTTTTTTTCTTTTTTTCTTTTTTTTTGGGGGGGGGGGGTGGTGGGGGTGGGGGTAGGGAGCGCGAATGTGGGAATTGTTAGAAAATAATTTTAATAAGAGTAAAAAAAATGGGTGGGGGTGGGTAGGTGGGGGGAGGGTAAATGAAGGCGGGGGCAAGGGGTGTTGAAAGATAATTTTAATGAGTGAAAAAATGTTATTTTTTTTTGGTGGGGGGTTGGTTAGGTGGTGTGGTGGTGGGTTAGTTGGGGTAGGGAGCGCGAATGTAAGAGTTGTTAGAAAATAATTTTAAATAAGAGTGAAAAAAAATGGTGGGTAGGTGGGTGGTGGGGTAGTGGGGAGCGGGGGAGGTGTTCAAAAATTATTTTAATATGAGTGAAAAAAATAATTTTATTTTTTTTTTTTTTTTTTTGTGTCGGGGTGGGTGGGTGGTGGGTGTGTGAGTGAGTGAGGGAGTTAACATTTTCCGTAAAATGACTTACGGAGGAGAAATCCGTAAGTTGTTTTACGAAAAACGAGTAAACGACCAAAATGACTCGCTTACTATATGAATTCAACCAATTTGACCTGCGTACTATTTAAACTACCAAATCAACCTGTGTGTACTATGCATAAATCAACCTAAATCGTTAGTATACATCAATGGATGTTAGTGGATGTTAGGAATTTAACGAATATTACAAAAAAATCTATATATGTATTAATCATAATATAAAGGGGCAAATATGCCAAGAAAAATAATTTACAAATAAACCCTAGGGTTTAAAATGAAAATTGGAAAAATCTATCTAACTATCGCCTCACCTTCCTCCGCGTTCATACTTCCTCTGCGTTCATCCCTTCCCCCTTCTCTTCCACCATAAACGCCATCCATGGTGTCCCTCTCCTCCTCCCCCTTTCCGCACTCTTCCATCGCCTTATACCGTCTCTCACCCCTTTCTCATTTCCTTACTCGAATCTGATCCTTCATCTCCTCAAATGAGGTCCTCCGGATCCAAATTCACGGTCGTCCGTCTATGCTCGTTCTTGAATTTCTGGGGGTGGGTAGAACTTAGTCCTCTAGATCCAATACCCCCAGTGTAGCTCTGTTGCGACCCTTAAGAGGAAGATATATATAAAGATAGCTATGAATGTGAATTTTGGGTTTGATGGTGAAGGTTTTGAAATTGAGTTTGAGGGTTTGATGAAGGTTTGGTTATGGTAGAGGACGATGAGTGAATTGAAACCCGAACTCGTTGTTTTGAGCTCGCCATTAGTTCCCTTACCTCCCCGAGTCTCCCTTCTTCGTTTCCTCCACTTTTTCAAACAAAATTTGTACGACTTTTTTGGTATTTGCATTTGTTTTTCAGATATGCAATTTACCTTTTCTCTGGATTTTATTTGTTTTTGAAAGGTTTGAATCTGAATATTTGTTTAAAAATCTGTACAAAATTCTGGTTTCTAGCTTCCTGGGTTTTGAACAATAGTTTAGGATGAAGCGTTATGGAAGATGACGGTGGTAAAACGGTGATTTGTTGTTGTTGTATGTGGCGGTGTTTGGTTGTGCTAGCAATGGTGGGGAAACAGTGGTGATGAGATGGTGGCTAGTTGGTGCCTGATGGTATACATTAACACCAATTTGAATTAATGAGTGATGAATTATTAGAAAAAAAAAATAATATTTAACTTAAATATATAAATTCAGTTAATAAGATGGTTTTATTTTTCCTTTTCTTCTCTCTAAATATTTCAGATTAAGGAGGAGGGTGGGGTAAATAATTTTGGTTTATTTTAATGTGTATTGGGTCTATTTTGAAAATTTTGATTGTGTATCCATTAAGTTTTTAACATTCGTTAATATTCATTAATGTATACTAACGATTTTGGTTGATTTGGTTGATTTTTGCATAGTACGAAGGTCAATTTGGTAGTTTTGATAATACGCGGGTCAAATTGGTTGAATTCATATAGTACGAGGGTCATTTTGGTCGTTTACTCTACGGAAAACCTAGCTTATTTCCATTAACCGTAAAATATTTTACATTGATTTTTTTTCCATTTGGTTACCAATCACCGAAAAACATTTAAAATATTTTCCGTAAAATATTTTACGGTGAAACAAACGAAGCCTAACACTCACATCACATATTTTTTTTCCAAAGTTTTTCTTTAATTTCCGTCATAATTTTATTTTTATAATTTAAAATAAGACAGAGAGTAACAAATAATAATATCTTAACGAATAAGCACATGCTGGTGGGTGGACCTTGGACTAAGTCAAAGAAAAAAATGAAATATAAGTACAGTACACTGTAGGATTTCATATTTCAAATTAAAATATGTTACACCACTTTTCACCCTTCATTAAAATTTTGTTCCATTTTCAGTATTTTACTTTATAATTGTATTATCACTTAGCCCTCTCCATCCAATGGTCGTTAAAAATCTTGTTGGAAAATGCTGGTGGAAGTCAAATTTTATCATCTAGAAAAGCTTGATTATCAAAAACAAATTTCATTTTTGGGGATGGAGAATTGGAGAGCGAGTATCATTGTATAGGTAGGGAGTAATAGAGGGAAAAAAAAAATAGCATTCCAACTACGTCTCGGAATAAATGTTATAGTTGACAAGTCAATGTGTTTAAACTTTAAGTTTTTTTTTTCTTTTTATTGCTCCAATCTATTCATATGAGTAGAGTGACACTTCCTATAGTATTGTAATGTTTGTGCCTATTAAAATGATAGTATAAAAAGATCACCAGACTTCATGCCATATTTTCAGTAAGACGAGATTTGTTTAAAACAAACGAAAATAAAAGTAGAATATATTTATAATAGTATGTGACAAAGAGAGTATATATCAAGTCGTCTAATCAAATGAAGACTTTAGATAAAGCATTTATCATTTCACTTAGCTATGATAGAAAACTTTTTCCCCCTTTCTCCAAATTAATTATTGAAGACACTTTTACCCAACCTCTCTCCGAGCTATTCCCTCTATCAAGAAACTCCAAAAAGTGTATGAATAGTAACAAAGATTTGGCGAAATAATCTTCCAAAAACACTATTCCCCAACACATTATTGATTCCATACTCTCTATCCACATACCTAAACAAGGAGGAGAAGATAAGATAGTATGGAATTTAACCAAAAGTGGTCTCTATTAAGTCAAAACTGGGTATTTCATAGCTCTATCCTCACACAAAGACAGAGAAACTCTAATCAAAGTGAGAACTGCTTCAATTCACTCCAAAAGTTGGAAAACCCTCTGGAACCTCCCCCTTGAACCAAAAATCAAATTCGTCGTCGGGCGCGCCTTAAACCACATTCTACCCACCCAAAAAGCTCTCTTAATCAGAAAGTGCACAACCCAAATATTCTGCAATAGATGTAGTAGTTCAGAAGAATAAGAATATCACCTTTTCCTATCCTGTCGCATTGCCAATTTGGTCTGGTCACAAGCCCCTCTCAACCACCCGAACCATATATAGTCCAAACCTACCTTCCCAATCCCTGCTAGAATGGTTCACTTCATGGATTTCTAGATCAATCTCATCCCTTGATTTATGTTTGACATTCCTCATTTTCTTATTTTTTGGGAAATTTGGATCAACAGAAACAACATACTTTTTAACAATGCATATCTTACCATAACCGACACCCTCCCCCTTGCTCTTCAAAGCCTCCAAAAAATGAAAACAATCCTAGCAAGCAGAAAACCCACAAAACCAAAACCCACCTTTAAATGACCGAATGATTACACACCCTCAAACACAGAAACTTTACTGAGTCTTGATTCTTTGAATAGAAAGTAAGGAATACCTCAACAAATGTGCTCAAAGCAACCTCAAGGTTCTACTCACGGGTGGTTCATGAAAACAAAATGCAAGATGGGCTAGACTGGGATGGGAACTATGGGACCCGGAGACAGGCAGAATTGCAATATAAGCATCTCATGCAAAGCTATCTCTAGCATTCAAGCGGAAAGCCTAGCTATTTGGAGAGGACTTGAATGGGAAATATCCTCATTCTAATGGATTCAACACAAGCTTGAGACTATATTCAAGACTCCATTCACAAAGATTTCTCCTTAGAGTCTATCATCTCATATATTCGGTTCCTTATATCTCAATGTGATAGGGCCCATATTAGTAAAGTAGATTGAAATGTAATTCAATTAGCGCATAATAATGCGGTTTTTGCAAAGAAAATGTATCATCGCTTTATAGGCCCGTAACCTACTTTCTTAATAAAATAAATAGCTAAGTATGTTTTTTTTTTTTTTTTTTTTTTTTTTTTAAAAAAACTCCAAAAAGTCAAAGTCCAGTCTTCCCAATGACTATCAAAATAATTAATACTCCCTTCGCCCGGTAAGGTTTTCAGTTTGATTTACAAGCTAACTACAGAGTTCATGAAAAAATTAAAAAAAAAAGGGTCAACAAAATTAAATATTTAAAGATATAGTAATTGTTAAAAACACAATTTATAAAAGCAAGTGGATGTAAAATAAGTTAGAAAAATCATGTTTTTTTCGTAATTAAATAAATTTTGAGAGGACACAATATTGTTCAAAACACTATTCATACTTTGTTATGTATGAAATAAAGCAAATAAATAACTACTAAAAACTTTAAACTAAGAAATATTAAAAAGGAAGATTAAAACTTTATAGGGAGGGGCTAATGCCACTACACTTTTTGCTAATACACTACATCATTAACATTTAATAGAATTAGTTAATGATTTGGACAAAAGAACCCTTGAATAACCTGCCAAATATAAGTACAAAGGAATTACCCAATTTTTCTTTTAAAAGATTATTTTCTCTCTCATTAATGAAAATATATTTTCATCTCATTAATAAAAATTTATGCATATTATTTACTATTTTTCTGCTTTTTTTTTTTTTTTTTGAACAACTAAATAATAGGACACTTTTGAAAATAAAAAAGCCCCAGAGAGCATTACAGGGTTACTTTCGACATGCATATAATAGATGAGTATATACTCCCTCAGTCCCAGCTCACTTGAGACCTTTTGATCAAAACTGGTCAACTTAAGGTCGGTTTGACCAACACTTTATAGAAATATTTATGATCCGAACAAAAATTAAAAAAATGTAAAATGACCACCATTAAAAATCTTCTCAATAACAATTTTTAAAAAGTTTTTTGGAACATAAATATTTCTATAAAGTGTTGGTCAAACCGACCTTAAGTTGACCAGTTTTGGTCAAAAGGTCTCAAGTGAGCTGGGACGGAGGGAGTATTTAACTGTTAAGCCTAAAATGAATATAACTATTTTCTTTTTTTCAATGAAAACAAAAGGAACACAGCTATTACTTACTCATTACATGATTATATTTTAGAAAATGCAAGATTTTAAGAAATAGAATTAGGTTGATAGTTTTAACTTTTCTAAGGTGTTTTTTTTTTGGTTCAGTTTCATTTCATTCGTTCTTAAGATCCAAACATAAGCAATACAAGCTTCTGTCCATTGAAATAAAAATGGGGCATGTATATAAACAGTAGATTGCACCTAAAAGAAAAAAAAAAAAAACAACACTCAAGGGATGTGAGAATTAATTGTTAAGTAATACTCCCTCTGTTCAGAAAAGATAGTCTCATTTTGACTTTTTATGGTCAACAAAAATAATCTATTGTTGGGAGTGGAGTCCTAAAACCAAAAGGGGACAAGGAGGTAAAGGAGTTCAAACCAAACGGGGGTTGGGGGAGATCAAAACGGAGGAGGAAAATCTGGCAGTGGAGCGCGCGGGCGCCTAGTGTTCACTAGGCGGGCGCCTGCTGAAGGCAGTAGGATCGCGTCTCCAGAAAATTAATTCAGGCGGGCGCTTGGTTGGTACCAGGCGGGCGCCTGGTGCCGAATCTGAATTCGGGAAAGTTCTGTTTTTTCTAGGTTTCTCACATGTATTTGGTTAAGGTCTCTCTTGTTAGTCTATATAAGCATAGTTCCGACCTAGAACACATTGTAGCAAAATATTAAAGAGTGTTTAATAATATATTGGCTTGACGATTTCCCCCGGACGTAGTTCATGTGTTGAACGAACCAGGTAAACAATTCTTGTGTTCTTGTGTGTGTGATTCTCTCTTATTGTGCTTGTGGGTTTTGTGTTCTTGATCTAGATTGGTATAGGGGTACCACTAAATTCTCAACATCTATGACCAAACATTGGTGTCAATTTAATAATTACAATGAAATTCTAAATTTTTTTATTGACAAATCACTTAATAATTGTTCAATTAAAAATTTTAAAATTCCACTAGAATGATTAGATTGACACTAATGTTTGGTCAATTTTATTTTTTTTTACCGTAAAAAGTCAAAATGAGATTATCTTTCTCTGAGACAGAGGGAATACTATAATTGGGAAGAAAGCTTGTAAGGGTAATTGCAAGGTTCTAAAAAACGCTAAGCGGGGCCGAGAATTCATAAATAACTATAATATCCTAGACAGGACCTAGGCGTTTCATGAACGTCTAGCGCCTAGGCGGGCCTATACGGAGGGGTCTTTTAAGAACACTGGGTAATTGAGGAGATTCCTTCTATTGTTTTAATTGGCAAGCTTTTCAAGCAAATTTGTCCTAATCAATTATTAATTATTAGTGAGGTAGTGGATAAGTAAAATGTGTAGTGACATTAGCCCCTCCCAAATTAATAACATAAACATGAAAATATGTACCGAAATTATTATAGGACGGGTGGAGTATGATACTCCCCTCGTCCCAAAACGATATTCGCGTTTGACTATTCAAACTTTTTAAGGATATGAACAGTTGTTTCACTAGCCATGCTTTGTTTAGGCCTAAAATGTAAAAATGTGAAGAACTTTTTGGGAAAATGAGAAATGACAAATGAAGAGATCAATTTGGACGGAGGGAGTATCAAGAAATGGGGATAGGGTTGGCCTTAGGGATGGCAACGGGGCGGATACGGAGCGGGTTCGCTCATTACCAAACCCGCCCCTCAACCAAGCCCCCTTGTACCGAACCCGCCCCGCCCCGCCAACCGCCAAACCCGCTGCCGCCCTGCCCCGCCCCGTATGCAGTAAAATCTTACTAAATTTGGGCTTTGGCCCCATCTTTAAAAAGCCCAGGAAGGCAAGAGCCCATTCTTACTACTTTTTCTAAGCCAATGGAGCATATATTGAGGTAATAATTGAAATGTGTTAGGGACATTATAGTAATTAAATGCATATACTAGTATACGGAGCGGGGCGGGGCGGGGCCCCGCGGGTTTTAGTGTGCGACCGTACCCGCCCCGTGACCCGCCGGGTTTTGAAAAAATGTTACCAAACCCGCCCCGCTGCGGTGCGGACTGTCACGGATACGAAGCGGGTTCGGTCAAATTGCCATCCCTAGTTGGCCTCAATATTTGGCCTTGTATTCTTGTCGGACAAACCATGTTTGGGTCAACGCCGGCAGAAACCCACCACTCGATCCAATTACCTTAATATCATCAACTCAAATCAGACCTGAGTTGTTCAACATCATACCTAACACAATTCACCTATTTTGAAACTGTGATCAAAACTGTAAATTGGGAAAGAAAAGTAGAAAATGTGGATTTTTGGAAGAAAAGGGCCATCTGGGTTTTCAGCTTGTTCAACTGCTCAACAAGTTACACAAGGAATTGATGGAACTGGTCTCACCGCCATTGTTACAGGTCCTTTCTCCCTCCCTTTCCCTTTTAACATCCCCTCAAAACCCTAAATTATACTATCAATTGTTTCCACTTTCGCCTGATTTGTGTACCTTGTCTTCTTTATTCAAGATGATAATTCTGCTTGTAACTTAGAATTTCTCAAACTGAAGTTCACTACTTTAAGGAATTCTTAAACTGGGTTATTATTGAGGTGAAGTAATTCTTAAATTCAAGTTCACTACAAAGAAACCCAAAAGGTGAAATCTTGAATTTAAGTTGTCCAAGGAAATTTGTGTGTAGAAATTCAATCTACTTGTATACTCCCTCTGTTTCATTTGGCATAAATTTATTTCCTAAAAAGGCGTCCCATTTTAAGAGTCAAAATCCTAAAATGGAAAGTGGGTCATACGTGTTATACTCACAACAATTATCCACCAACTCTTCTCTATCACACTTTTTCTCTCCTATCCAACTATCAACGCACATCACCTTTTCCTTAATATTTGAACCATCCATTTTTTTACTCTTAAAATGGGACGGAGGGAGTATGTAAAGGAGAATTTAATGTACTCTTCTTGGTAGATGTCAAAATTAGAAATCGCCATTAAGAGTAGTGGGCCTTGCAAAATCTTGTATCGTAGGGTCAATCTGTTGGTATCTTGTACTTAATGTTGTGGAGCACTAAATTTGGACAAGACAAGCTATATTGAATTGGTCAGGCGAGGTTCCGCCCTGCTAATACTGCCTATATTTTCGAATTCGTAAGCATTTTTTTTCAATTGGCTGATGATTTTGTCACATGTTGACTAGAGTTGACCAAAGCGTTATATCAAAATTTTGATATTTCTTATTACGAGTACGGACGTCTGATTTCAGGGGCTTCAAGTGGTATTGGGGCAGAGACTGCTCGTGTTCTGGCATTGCACGGTGTACATGTAGTGATGGCAGTTAGAAGCGTTGATGCTGCTAAAAAAGTTAAAGAGGATATACTTGAGGAAACTCCTAATGCTAAAATTGATATAATGGAGTTAGACCTCAGTTCTCTCGCATCCGTAAGGAAATTTGCAGAAGAGTATATTTCCATGGGACTTCCTCTCAACCTCCTAATGTAAGAAACAACAATGTATATTGCTTACTGTATTTTCTACTCCCTCTGTCCCATAATGATAGTCCCATTTGACTATTCATACATCTAACTTATTTTCATTTCCGTCACTAACTTTAATGAGGTTTATATATTAATCCATTACTCCCTCTTTTTTCTCGGTTAACTACCATTCTCTCCTCTTCCTTCTTGATCGACAGTTTTGGAAGTTCAATGGTTTAACATAACAATTTGGAAATGAGACTATCTTTTTTGAGACAAACGAAAATCGCAAATGAGAACATCTTTATGGGACGGAAGGAGTATATTTAAAGCATTATGTTTCCACACGAGGCGAACTAAAATTATTGTCTTTGGTGTTGGAAGTAACAATGCAGGGGTTATGGCTCCTCCATTCACGCTTTCCCAAGATAATATTGAACTGCAATTTGCTACCAACCATTTAGGTACATTACGCACAGATTTTGATGCTTGTTTGATATATGTAAAATGGTGAACAGAATAGCCTAACCTTTGTTAGAGGACATGTTGTCATTTGTTAGGTCATTTTCTTTTAACAAATCTTCTATTGGAGACCATGAAAAGTACTTCACTTGAGAGCCAAAAGCAGGGGAGGATTGTTATTGTTTCATCAGAAGCTCACCGTTATCCCTACAAAGAAGGAATCCGTTTCGACAAAATAAATGACAAATCAAGGTAACTTATACTTGCAGAGTCTCTATCTTTTTAATTCCACTTTCTGCATATGATTATTGATTTATTTCTTGCATTCATCTAACTTTCTTGAATTGATGTTTTATTTGATTTTCCAACATATTTTACAGTTACAATGCTTTATCTTCGTATGGACAATCAAAACTTGCTAACGTACTACACGCTAATGAGCTAGCAAGGCACTTAAAGGTAGTTTTTATGTCATCTTTAATAAGTATCATCGAATTAAAATTTTCATTTTTGATCCGAAATCAAGGGTTCTTAAGAACTCTTTATACGAATTAAGAAATTTAGATGGTAAAATGTAACGTCCTTCTTTTACTGAAACAGGAAGAAGGGGTGGATATAACTGCCAATTCACTTCATCCTGGAGCGATTGCCACTAATCTTCTCCGTCATCACGGATTTATTGAGGGTAATTATTCTGTGTTGCAGCCTCTAGATTATATGAAAAACTTGAATTGCTGTGTTTCAACTCCATAATATAGCATAAAAGGTTGTGATAAGCCAACGTGAATCGAGCTTGCTCTGGCTTGCCCTTAACAGCTCAAATGAAATTTAGCTTGAAGTTTCACTCGGATATGATTTCAAACTCGTGATCTTATTGCGCCCAGTTTGACCTCAACTCGAATAAGCTTATAATAATCTGATTTATGATTTATTTTTGACTCGGGCCACATTTTAAAGCTTGAGCTTAGTGATGAATGTGTCAACATTAACCAGCTTCACATTGATGATCTCAATACACGTGTTTCAGGTGTGATTAATTGGGTTGGTAAATACGTGCTTAAAAATGTTCAACAGGTTGGTCCTCGATCCAGTCTCAGTTGATAGTTTTTTTTTTTTTTTTTTTGTCTCCCAGTTGAAAGTTAATGTGTTCTAAAGAAGTTATCAGGTTTTATTAATATTGGGTATAGTTAGTTATTCACCATTTTTTTTAAAATATTTAATCTGGTTCTAGGGAGCGGCAACTCAGTGCTATATAGCATTGAACCCACAAGTTAAGGGGGTCAGTGGCAAGTATTTCTCAGACAGTAACATTGCCGCTCCAAGCTCTCTTGCAAAAGATTCAGACATGGCCAAGAAATTGTGGGATTTCAGCTTGACCATGACAAATCTCAAAATTTAGGATTTGAAAGGCGTTCCGTTTCGCTGTAATTTTACTGCTTACTGGAAAATACATAACTTGATTGTCGAATGAGTCTCCTTTATAGACTTCTGAAGTGGCTTCTGTATAATGTCTGTCTGTAAGATTTATGTAAAGACAGATTTGTGTGATAGTATAATTTATAAGTGGTTGAACTTGGTTTCAAGCTTGGATCATGAGCTTTTGTTGATTTTCAAGGCAGATAACGAAAATATTCAACAGATATAGTACTAGTTGTTATGAGCTCCAAATATATCACTCCGTCTCATAGTAAATGTCAAATATTTTTTTTCCGAACCAAAATAATCACCTTCCAAATAAGGTTTTAGTTCAGTTTTACAGTTGTACAAACGATATGAAACTAAGTACAACACATTTACAAAAACATTGATAAGTCGAGCTAACACTAATTATTACTACAACCTCTGTTCCTAAATGAGTGTCCAAATTTTATTTTAAGGGACATCTGAAAATCTCATCTATTTGTACAATTTGGTGGCAAAGATTCATATATAATCTTGTAATCTACTTTCCAAACATTTAGTTTTGCACGTATAAAGAGACCGGTGAAATTTTTTTTGAAAAAAACATTTAGGGACAAAGTTATGATCGAAATGGACACTCATTTTGGGACAAAATTTTTCTAAAATTGGACACTCATTAAGCGACAGAGGGAGTATCAGAAAGAAGAATAAAATTAAGGAACAAGAACTGGAGAAAAACAAGAAAACTTAATTATCATTAAAATTAGGTAAGGGTACTAATATTTTCTAGCACATAAAAAAAAACAAAAAAAAAAAAAAAAACTGTATAAAGAGTAATGATAAGGGAAAATAAACAAATAACAAAAACTTGCTCTCAAGATTTTAATAGTCAGTAGTTGACTGGTTTTTTAATCTGTAAGCCCTATCATTTAATGATTTAAAACACTAACAGGTTACCAATTGTAGCATTCAATTTTACATCATCACTTTCTAAGATTTTTTTTAACAGTTGTAACATATCATTCATTTCAAGGCAATTGACATCGTTTACAAATCCTATAGAATCTATTACAGATTTGCTTATTACAAGTTCCTATAGAGTTTCAGCACTAGAACCTATTACAGCGAATGATACTTGCCCTACAAGTGGATGAAGAAATCTCTCATCATCGACGTCCCTCGCATCTATAATCAAGTACTAGTTAAGATGAGTCAAGCTCAAGCTGACACCCCATAGTTTCTTTGCTAAGTCTGAATCTCTGGCCAAAGAGCTTGCTTTGCTTATATTACAGTCTGAAAAGTACTCCCCACTCACGCCCTTCACCTGTGGATGCAATGCTACATAGCATGTCGTTGCCGCTCCCTTCATTTCAATAAAAACAAACAATCAATGCAAACTCAGGTCATGATCATATATATAGCTAAAGCAAAAATTTATACTGTAGTCTATATAATGCATACCTGCTGAACATTCTTGAACAAATATTTCTCAATTGTGTCTAAAAGTCCTGTTTCAAGTTAGCAATAAGAACAAAAAACTACAGAATTAACTTAAAGCGTTGCAAAGAACGGGGGCTCAGAGGTTTACCGTTAAAAAAACTCAAGTAGCTTGGTGGTTTCCCATCAAGAAAACCCCATTCTCGAGCTATATTGGTGACAATTGTTCCAGGGTGAAGGGAGTTGGCAGTTATGTTCACTCCTTCTTCCTGCACAAAATGGGTTTCCAAAATAATTGTCACATTTTAGGAAACCAGCCTCTAAAAGTTCAGTTCATTAATTAATGTCCCTAAAAGGACTTGAGAATCAGAAAAAATGTATCAAGAAAGCATGAGGATTACCTTGAAGAGTCTAGTAAGTTCATTAGCGTGCAATATATTTGCAAGCTTCGACGATCCGTACTTAAATCTGACATGAGGACCAATACAAACTCAAGAAATATGCTGATGAATATATAACAAGTTAATTTCATAAAATATGCGAGCCACTTACATCATATAATCATTGTTTATGTTGTCAAATTGGATTTTGGGGTGCACCAACCGATGACCCATTGACGAAACATTTATGATCCTCCCTTCCACTCCGCTTTCAGAAGCTGTAGTCTTCATAGTCTCAAGTAAGAGGTTTGTTAAAAGAAAATGACCTGCAAGGTATCGCATTCGCATATATGTACATACACAATTTCATTTGGAGAGAGATAAGTAAATCAATATTGAAACTTTGTAGAAGTAAAACTATATACTCCCACCCCACCGTCCCGGAAAGATAGTCCCATCTGACTATTGATGGTCAACACAAGCGAATTCAGTACTAAATCCATTGCAGACCAAGAGTCTTGCTTTGTAATAGCTCAAGGCGTTTATTAATTAAAAAAAAAAAAAACCATTTAAAAGAAAAAAAAGATATACTCCAAACAACAAATGAGCATATGAACACATACCTAAATAATTAGTGGCAAATTGGAGTTCTATGTTGTCTTCAGAAAGTTTATATGCAGAAAGAGCGACACCTGCATTATTACTTCAGAAACAATGGGACCATTAACCTTATGATTAATTTAAGAAACTACAAAAGAATTTAAATTACACCAAACTATGATTAATTCAAACTCTTCTCTTATTCGTATCAAGGAAAACCAATTACTGGCAGTTTTCGAGAATTCACCAACATATTTAACTTACACGAGGATGTTTAGAGGAATGCACAAGGATTTGAACTCTAGAGCAAATTTTCTTATTGATGCCATTGAGCTGAGATCTAACTCCATAACATCAATTGTTGCTGTGGCAACTTCTTCAAGTATATTATCTTTGACTTTCCTCCCAGAGTCAACATTTCTCACTGCCATAACCACATGAACACCGCGCAGAGCAAGAACCCTAGCGGTCTCCTTACCAAGACCACTTGATGCTCCTGAATATGACGATACAACAAATGTTATAATATGTATCGATCCCCATTTCTGCTACAAAACTTCCCATCCTTGCGCAGGGGCGGAGCCATCCACAAGCTATTGGAGGCTGCTGCCCCCTTTTGATTTAATAACAAAAAGAGATTACTACGTGTAAAATTTGCAAAATATTTTTGAATTAAGGGGTTTTAATGGAATAAATGAACTTTTACCCCTATTTCCAAATAGATAAATGTTCAGTTAGAATTTATTTGCCCCCCCCCCCCCCCACCACACCTTTTCAAAAAAAAAAAAAAAAAAAAAACTCGCTCCGCCACTGTCCTAGGGCACACAAGACAATAGACACAAAAACATACACAGGTGTAAGCAAGAACCAAGATACACAAAGGACTCATCAATGGGATTGTGTGTATACACACACACACACACGCACACACTCCACACATATATATAATACTACCTCCGTCCCAAAATGAATGTCCGAAATTGCTCTTGATCAATAGCAATTTCGGACTTTCATTTTGGGACAGAGGGAGTAAAGTGCAAGCACATCTATATACGTTCATGAATGATGAACATACATAGATGAGCTTATTCTGACTTTGAAATAGGAAAAAGATCAAAATTCCATGCTAGTTGAATAGGAATAGAAAGTTCAGTGCACTAATTCCAAGACAAATTCTTCTTCTCAAAGAACAGGTTAAAAATTCAAATCCCTATTTCATAATTAGATTGGCTTGTTTTACAAATTACATCCAAATCCGGATCATATCTTGTAAGGATCACTAGCAAAAACAGAAACAGAAACAGAAACAGAACATTTTTGAGTTGAAAGTAAACAAAAGTACCAGAAAAATCCAACTTTGCATACAAGAATTAGATGAAAAAAATGAAAATCAAACTTTGGACCTGTGACGATTGCTGTGAGGCCAGTTCCATCAATTCCATGAGTAACTTGCTCAGCTGTTGAATTTGAAGAGAACCCAGACGACCCTTTTCCTCCATAAAACCACATTTTTTTTTTCTTTCTCAAAGGTCTAAAACACTTTGTACCCTATATTGTTATTTCCCCTTTATAAAAAAAAATGCATAATTAATTTGTGGATTAATTGTTTGGTTTTATGTAAAACTTGTAAGCATGTGTTTAGCATTTAATGGATTTTGACAACGTCCCTAAAAGGTGTTTGATAAAATGCTCCAAATAAAGCCGTCTCCAAACAGCCAGCATTAACTCACTCACGAACTTGTTTCCATTATCATCAGAAAAACAATAGTACTCTCTCTGTCCCACTATAATATAAGGTTCCTACTTTGATTTTACTATAATATAAGGTTCCTACTTTGACTTTACTATAATATAAGGTTCCTACTTTGATTTTACTATAATATAAGGTTCCTACTTTGACTTTACTATAATATAAGGTTCCTACTTTGATTTTGCATGTGGATTAAGAAAAAGTAAATATTAAGAGAGAGAACGTGGGTAGGGAGTTTTTGTTGTGAGAATAACAAGTGGTTCTCATTTTTCATTTTAGATAATAAAGTAAAGTAAAAACTTTAAATTGAGACAGACTAAAAAAAAAAGTAATAACCTTAACCAAGTTTGGGCTCTCCCATTGGTGATCGCGAGAGTTTGCAACCGTTTCATATCATATAAAAAAGTCTTAAATCGGGACAGAGGAGTAGTATATAGTACCCTGACAAAGACTTGCGTGCGACGGGTTTGCCCATGGGTCGACCCGCCAACCAGCCCGCTCCAGCCTCTGCCCCTTCCCAGATCGCGACACGTGTCCTTCATTAAAAAAATACTCCAATGATTTAAAAATGCAATAACTTGTGATTTTGAAGTTGAAAAAAAAAATCTAAACATACCGGTGTGTTCGTCTCGATGAGACGAATAAAACTAGATAGGCCATGATATGGTTTGATTTTTTTTTAAAAAAACATATTTTTTTAACACACAAAAAAGTGGGCTGCTCGTCTCCTGAGATGTAACACATTCTTATGAAAAAAATAACAGTTTGGTATTAAAAAATTAACATTTTATTGTAAGTGTAACACAGTGCATATATGATTGTAATATGCTATATATATGAATGTAACAGTTTTATATGTTAAATGTTACTTTTTTTTCTCTTAAAAAAAGAGTTAAAATTCATGCATATAATCGGTTTTGCATTTCAATTGAATGTAAAACCTTAGAAAAATGTTACAATTGAGAAAAAAAAAGTTACATTCATTTATTATAAAATGTAACATTAGTTTAGTTGTCAATCTTATATTATCTTTAATGTATTTCAGCAAAATTGTGTTACATTTTTTGAAAAGAAGGTGTTACATATGAGAAAAAAGTATTACATTTCTTTATAAAAAGTGTTACTTTTACTGGCGAACAAAAAATAGCAAAAAAATTGAAAGCCAAAAAAATATATTTAAAAAAATATTTTTGACTTGGCTCGACTTGGCTAGGGTCTCAAAAGAGTCCGCCTAATCATCTATAAGTGCAGTATAAAACAAGTCACATGCCCCATTGACTTTGTTGTAGGGGTGGACATTAGTTTCCTTTTCTTGTGCTGTCTTCTTTATTTGTGGCTCCCTTGGCATCGGTTACAAGTTACAAATTGCCCCATTCTCAATACATTGACAAAAAATTGTCCTTTTTTTTTTTTTTTTTTTTTTTTAACAAACAACATAAAATTTCATTAATAAAATGCAATAATTAATGAAATGTAATAAGAGGGCGCTTTCTACATATACATGCAATAATCGACAAGATGCTCACCACAATGAAAAAGTCTAACTCGTCTTGATCATTATTGAAGCCCAACCTTGAACCATAATTTCATCGTAGGGCAAAGTCCGTTTTCATCCATTGTACTTTACATGATGTTTCACTTTTAACGTTATACTTTTTTTCTTTCAATAATACCATTGTAGTTTGGAAAATATAACATTTAACCCCAAATATGTGGCTAAATCCGTGACTAATCCGCATCTTAATCCGGGATTTTGGGGTTAAAATGATACTCCCTCCATCTTTTTAGTCTTTTCACTTTTGGTCAACGGGAGTAAACATTGACCAAACATTTAATGTCAATCTAATCATCCTAATAAAATTATAAAAATATTAATTGATAAATAATCATTTAATTTATCAATAATAATTTTTAAAATTTCATTAAGATTGTTAGATTGACATTAAATGTTTGGTCAAAGTTTACTTCCGTTGACCAAAAGTGAACAGACTAAAAAGACAGAGGAGTATGTTTCCCGAAGTTCAATGGTATTTTTGAAATAAAAAAAATATAATAGTAAAAGTAAAACACACTTGAAAGTACAATTGATGAAAATGGAGTTTGGCCTCCCATCGAACCATACAAACAATGTCATGTGATGCGGAAATGCTTCTCCAAACAAGACTTAGACACGGCCCAACAGTGTCCTTTAGAATATCCTTATATGGAAAAAAAATATTGGCGCTGAAGACACAATAAGACGACGCATTTGAGTCGGCAGTAAATTTCCAACCAAGCATCACGAGCATTTAAACAAGAACAAACGCAAACATTGCACAAAGGCTTTCAACACAATGGAGAGAAATCAAAAACACTCGACGAAGGAGAGAAGGTAATGACTCACGACAAAGGTGTTGTGGAATTGACCCTCCAACACCCAAGCAATATCCCAAAAAAATAATAGCACCACAAACAAGCACAAGAAATAAAGCATAGAAAAGACACAAGAAATTGTTTACCCAGTTCGTCAATATGTTTGACTACCTCTGGGGGCACTACCAAGCCAGGATCTTGCACTATAATATGTTAAATCTGAGTTACAATGAGTATGGGGGCGGAACATTGCTTATATAGGCACCCTAGAATAAGACCTAAACCTAAACATAAGAGAAATCCCGAAAAAAACTGCTATTCCCGAATTGACTGTGCGTGGCACCAGGCGCCCGCCTGCTTAGGTCCAAGCGCCTGCTTACTTGCCTCCTCCAGAATTCGGTCCTTCTGATCAAACCAAGCGCCCGCCTGGAATCCTGGCAGATTTTCTTCTCTTTGTTTCTTTGATGATCTCTATTCTAACAATCTCCCACCTAGAGATCAATCGCGTATATCAGCCCTGTGTCCGTCTTCAACTCATCCTTGGTGTCTTTCTAGTGCTCACCTCGATTATGGTAGTGCATTCCTCCTTTCCTATTTTCCAAGCCCAATTGAAGCTATGCATAGCTTCAACTTTTCAAGGTTTACCACCTTGGTCAACATGTCAGCCGGGTTCTCCGATCCCAAAATCTTCTCCAGCCTTAAGAACTTCCTCTCCAAGAGATGCCTGATGTAATGAAACCTCAGCTCGATGTGCTTCGTCCTAGAATGAAACGCCGGATTCCTTGATAGATGAATTGCACTCTGACTGTCACTGTAGAGAGCATTACCACTTCGCGTCTTCCCAAGTTCACCCAAGAAGTTCTGCAACCATACCATCTCTTTACTTGCCTTTGTCACTGCCACATATTCTGTTTTTGCAGTCGACTGAGCCACGATCTTTTGCAACTTAGAAGCCCAGGAGATAGCCGTACCACCAAATGTGAAAACATAACCCGTAGTACTTCTCCTCTTATCAAGATCACTTGATGCCAAATCCGCATCAACATAACCCGCTAACACGACCTCCTTGCTTGAGAAATATAGAGCCTTACCAGCAGTACCCTTTAAGTAACGCAGGATCCATTTAACCGCTTCCCAATGTTGCTTCCCTGGATTGCCCATGTACCGGCTGACTACTCCCACCGCATGTGCAATGTCCGACCTTGTACACACCATTGCATACATTAGACTCCCCACTGCCGAAGCATATGGAGTCCTTTCCATCTTGTCACGCTCCTCCTTGCCCTTAGGTGAGTCCTTTTCGGATAGCTTGAAGTGCATACCCAATGGTGTCCCTGTTGGCTTCGCCACTTCCATGCAAAACCTTGCCAAGACTTTCTCAACGTATTCTGCTTGTGAAAGAACTAACTTACCCGACTCCCTATCCCGGTCAATCAGCATGCCCAAGATTTTTCTGGCCTCCCCCAAATCCTTCATCTCGAACCGCTCTGACAAATGTGCCTTCAATCTGTTTACCTCTCTACTGCTAGAGCCCGCTATTAGCATGTCATCCACATATAACAGCAAGATTATGTACCCATTGTCCGTGTTCTTGAAGTAGCAACAATGATCCGCCTCACATCTGATAAAATCAATATCGTGCATGAATCCATCGAACTTTCTGTACCACTGCCTAGGAGCTTGTTTAAGGCCATACAAGCTATTAGTCAACCTGCAAACCAGTTCCTCGCTACCCTTAGACAAGTAACCCTCTGGTTGTACCATGTAAATTTCTTCCTCCAAATCCCCATGAAGAAATGCCGTCTTTACATTCATCTGTTCCAGTAGCAAATTATCTGCCACTACTATACCCAGAACCATTCTGATAGTGGTCATCTTCACAACAGGAGTGGATACCTCAGTGTAGTCAATATCGTATTTCTGCTGAAACCCTTTTACAACCAACCTTGCCTTGTTACCTTTACTGCCTTTTGCTTCCTCCTTAATTCTGTAAACCCACTTGTTATGCAATGCCTTCTTCCCCTTTGGTAGTTTAATCAACTCCCAAGTTTTGTTGGCCTTCAATGAGTCCATCTCATCATCCATCGCAGCTTTCCACTTATCACAAAGTGTACTACGACCAGTCTCCGCATAACATTCCGGTTCACCACTATCTGTTAACAACAAATAGTAATTTGAAGGAGTATACCTTTCAGGTAATCTACGCAATCTGCTGGATCTACGCAGCGGAATATCTGGTTCTGGAGTATGTGGTTCATCTTCAGTGACCCCCTGACCTTGGTCATCATGAACTGTCCTGCTCCTACCCGAGTTTGGAATATCCACCTCAACAAATTCTGGTTCCGAACTGATCCCTTCAGATACCCCCTTTCTGTCCTTGTACAATACCTGTTCATTGAATACAACATCTCGACTACGAATAACCTTATGATTTCGGTCATCCCAAAACTTATACCCGAAGTCATCCCCGCCATAACCAATGAACGTACATTTTACAGATTTAGCATCTAATTTAGTTCTATCAACAGAGTCTATATGAACATATGAAACGCAGCCAAATATGCGAAGAAATGACAGATTTACCACTCCATGCTTCCTCTGGAATTTCATTCCCCAATGGTACCGATGGTCCCCGATTGATCAAGAAAGCTGCTGTGTCAACTGCATATGCCCAAAACATCTTCGGAAGCCCACACTTCAACCTCATACTTCTAGCCCGCTCGTTCAATGTCCTGTTCATCCTCTTTGCAACCACATTGTGTTGTGGTGTGCCCTTTGGAGTCTTCTCCATACGAATGCCATTCGCTGCACAATATTCCTTGAACTCCCCGAGCTCATACTCCCCACCATTATCTGATCTCAAGCATTTAAGCTTAAGTCCCGTCTGATTCTCCACCAAAGCCTTCCATTTCTTAAACACCTCGAATGCCTCATCTTTGTGTTTCAAGAAATAAACCCAGACTTTCCTTGTCGAATCATCAATAAACGATATGTAATATGACGCACCACCCAGAGAAGTTACCGGGGCTGGCCCCCACAAATCCGTGTGGACCAAATCCAACTTTGATTCCCTCAAAGCCCTACCTGTCCTCAAGAAATTACTCCTCGACTGTTTGCGAAACACACAATTTTCGCAGATTCCCACGTCGACTGTCTTCAAACCCGGTAGTCTTCCCTTTGAGCAAAGTACCTTCATCCCCTTCTCACTCATATGACCCAATCGACAGTGCCACAAGTCCGTATCACCTTTGGCTGACGCCACCGCGATACTATCCTTGGTGTTATTCCCCAAATACAATGTCCATTCTTTATTACCCCAAGCGATCTCAGAATCCTCCTTAGTAATAACCCAGTTCCTGCAGCCAAAAGTTACCTTGTAACCTTCTTCATCCAACTGCCCAACTGATAGCAGGTTCTTTTTCAAACCCGGAATGTGTCTGACCCCATGTAGATGTAGGACCTTTCCGTCCGATGCTCCTATTCTGACATCCCCCTTCCCCTTGATTTCCAAAGGCTTTCCATCCGCCAGATAGACCTTACCGAAATCACTGGAAGTATAATTTTCCATCTCCTTTGCATGCCCGCATGAGTGGAATGATGCCCCCGAATCCAGAACCCATGATTCTAGTGCACTACTAACACTCAGAATCAGTACATCATCACCTTCGACTGTCACATTCACCGATTTATCTCCTCGCATGGGACAATCCTTCTTGTAGTGTCCTAACTTCTTACAATGATAGCATTGAACCGATCCTTTCGCGACCCTTGGTTTGTCTTTGATCTCCACGGCCTTGCCCTTACCACCCACTACGTTTTCTCTTGATTCAGTTCTCCCTTTATTGCTAGTACCCGACCTTCCCCTGCTAGTAGTAGCTAAGGCCGATCCCGAAGTAGACGATGTCCCCAACTTCTTCATACGATTTTCCTCACCTCACAGAAAGTCTTTAACATCATCATACTTCAATTTGTTCTTGCCGCTGAAGCATTGATCGCTGTCACCGTTCCGCTCTAACTTCCTGGTAAAGACGCTAGCAACAAACACGCATGTACCTCATCATCAAACGTAATATCCAACGTAGTCAATGAGTCTATAACATCCATAAACTCATCGATGTGTTTAGCTAAGGATCCTCCCTCTTGCATCTTGAGACTACCCATCTTGCGTATCAAATCAACCTTGTGTGCAGCAAATGGAGTTTCAAATCTCTCAGTAAGATAATCCAATAGCTCCTTTTGTGGTTTTTGCCTTCTTGGTAGTCTTCGCGATCCACTTTGACAAAGTAGATCTGACCACCCCTAGGGATTTCCGATCCATGAGATCCCAATCTTCCTGCTTTTCTCCTTCCGGCTTGACTCCCTTTAAAGTCTTATAGAGATCTTTGTTGTACAAAAGATCCTCTATTTGCATCCTCCAAAACCCGTAGTCAGACCCATCAAATTTCTCCACCGCTTGTTTATCCTTGCCCATTCTTGATTGCTGGAACAAACCCTAATCGCCCTATAAACCGGAACGCTAAACCAGAGATCTAGATACCAGTTGTTATGGAATTGACCCTCCAACACCCAAGCAATATCCCAAGAAAATAATAGCACCACAAACAAGCACAAGAAATAAAGCAGAGAAAAGACACAAGAAATTGTTTACCCAGTTCGTCAATATGTTTGACTACCTCTGGGGGCACTACCAAGCCAGGATCTTGCACTATAATATGTTAAATCTGAGTTACAATGAGTATGGGGGCGGAACATTGCTTATATAGGCAACCTAGAATAAGACATAAACCTAAACATAAGAGAAATCCCGAAAAAACTGCTATTCCCGAATTTACTGTGCGCGCCTGCTTAGGTCCAAGCGCCCGCTTACTTGCCTCCTCCAGAATTCGGTCCTTCTGATCAAACCAAGCGCCCGCCTGGTAGATCTTCAGGCGCCCGCCTGGAATCCTGGCAGATTTTCTTCTCTTTGTTTCTTTGATGATCTCTATTCTAACAAAAAGAAAGAAAACATGTGATATAACGATAAGTAAAGCGAATTGATTGCGAGAGAAAATTGACGGCGAAACAACTTCGATTCCTTCTCGTCAATGAAAATTGTGTCATCATCCATCTGTAATTTGATTGCTAAAATCCCACAAAATTATTAAGTAGATGAAATTGAAATCAACAATACAATGTGGTTATTTCAACAGGTTGAAATTACAAAGAATAGTGTTATTGAGACTTTAGAGAAAGGGAACGGGATGGAAGGAAGAAGATGCATATAGATATAGATACAGATGCCGTAAGAAGTTGGGACTGAAATTTGTGAAACTGCTATAAGATTGTCCTATTCTAAAAATAACAAAAATCTAGTGTGTAATTTCGTAGGGTAAGGTTCAAAAAAATAATATCAATTTGTTAATGAGATATTTTTATTTGAGTCGTTCTTGCGTAGAACGTGTTTTCCTCAAAGAAGGGTTCTTGGGCGGGCACTTTCTGATAATCTAGGAGGCACTTTTCAATATTTTTACAGCAGGCACTTTTTTTGGGACTTTCACGGCAGTCACTTTTTTACCTTAGAGAAGTCACTTTTTTTGGCACTTGAAAAAAAAAAAAAAAAACCCAGCAGGCATGTTTTCTCAAGCAGGCGCTTTTTTACCTTAGAAAAGGCACTTTTTTTGGCACTTGAAAAAAAAAAACCCAGCAGGCATGTTTTAAAACTCAAGCATGCATTTTTTTTACCTTAGAGAAGACACTTTTTTTGGCACTTGAAAAAAAAAAAAACATGTTTTAAAACTCAAGCATGCACTTTTTTACCTTAGAGAAGCCACTTTTTTTGGCACTTGAAAAAAAAAAAAAAAAAAAAAAAAAAACTAGCATGCATGTCAAAACATGTGCCTTCTCTAGTGTTAAAATTTGCCTGCTGTAATATTGAAAAATGCCTCCTACAGTTTCGAAAAGTGCCTGGTGAGTTTTCATGAGTACCATTTATTTACATCAATGCCACCTGTTTTTTGCGCAAGCTAATATTTACAAGTTTGCCACCGGCTTAAAACACACATTTTACACCAAGTTAGTGTAAAACAGGTTTTTCCCAAGATTTTGTGTTTTTATTTTTTCTTGAATAAACAACAGAATTTTCATTAATAATAATAAATAAGTTGGCGATCTATAATAGTCGGAGGCTCATCCCAAAGTTGAAGATTTCGATCAAAACGTGCAATTATTGATAAACTGTCCACCTTCATGAAAAAGCCTAAATCATCTCGAATAATGAAGTCCAATTTTGAATCATATCTCCATTGAACGCCCGGACGAATAATGACATCGGATGCGCAAATTCTTTTCCAAGCGTAACTTGGAAACAACCCAATATTGACATTCAAAAAATCTCAACATGAACAATATTTGATCCTGAAGACACAACAAAATAATATATTTAAATCGACAATAAATGTCAAACCAAGCATCCAATACATTACAACGATAGAGAAAAATTGAAATATCAGACGAAGGCTCTCAATGCAGTGGATAGAAGACAAATGCTTTCGACGAAAGAGAGAAGACAAAGGAGAGAAAACATGTAACATACCGAGAAAATTACATTGATTGTATTAGAAAATCGATGGGGAAATGAGAACTTTAAATGGTCACTTCGACTATCACCACCGATCTTCTTCAAATTCATAACCTCAAATCTGATTCGAAATCAAATATTATTGTATACAAAAACACAAAAGTAAAAATTAAATATGATCAGATCAACAAACAATTGAAATAATTTTAAAATGAGATTACAAACAATTGTAAGAGATATGTAGTTGAAATAAACAAAGGGAAACAATCGGACAGATGGAACAGAGAAAAGTTGAGGATAAAGAGAGAGAGAGAGAGAGAGAGAGAGAGAGAGAGAGAGAGAGAGAGGACAATGGTTAATTGTTTTTGTTTCGCTAATGAGATATTTTTAAAAAAAATTAAATGGACTTTGCATCCATAATTCCAAGAATATAGTCTTATTTGTTAAGTTGAACTTACAAATGCATCTTTACGGACCTGGAACTGCTCCACATGAGCTATGCTCCAGCGTGTAAAAATTATACAACGTTTTATAAATGTTTGCTATAAAATGTGAAACGTTCACTACTCAATGTGAAAAACAAAATCAAATGTGTTATAGCTCCATGTTATACGAAAGTGAAAATCTTGAGAAAAACGTGTTCTACACTAACGCTAGTGTAGAACGTGTTTTTAAAAAAGCGGAGAACGCTGTGAGAGGGCGCGGTGGCATTGATGTAAATAACTGGAACTCATGAAAACTCATCAGGCACTTTTCGAAACTGTAGGAGGCATTTTTGAATATTATAGCAGGCATATTTTAACACTAGAGCAGGCACATGTTTTGACACTATCAAGGCATGTTTAGACACTTATAAAAGTGTATGAGCAGGCATTTATTTTACATTTGTTATAATACAAGAGGCATTTTCTAATGCTATAAGAGGCACAAAATAATTTAGAGCAGACACTTATTTGGAACTTTAAAACATGCCTGCTTGAATTTTTAAACATGGCTGTTGATTTATTTATTTTTTAATTTTTTTTTTACAAGTGCAAAAAAAAATGCCTTCTCTAAGGTAAAAAATTGAGTTTTAAAACATGCCTGTTGGGGTTTTAATTTTTTTTTTCAAGTGCCAAAAAAAGTGCCTTCTCTAAGGTAAAAAAGTGTCTGCTTGAGTTTAAAACATGCCTGCTATTTTTTTTTTTCAAGTGCCAAAAAAAGTGCCTTCTAAGGTAAAAAAGTGTCTGCTGTGAAAGTCCCAAAAAAAGCGCTTGCTGTAAAAATATTGAAAAGTGCCTCCTATAATATCGGAAAGTGCCTGCCCAAGAACCCTTCTATTACACTAAGGCTAGTGTAAAACGCGTTTTTCACAAGAACGATTCTATATGAAAACGTTTGGTTTTGTTGTTTTCACATTGAGTAGTGCACATTTTACGTTGTGTAGCAAATGTTTTACAAAACATTGTCTTGTTTTCATCGCAGGAGCTCTAGTGTAAAGCTCCCGCTGACATCTTTACTTTCTAACATTTTGAAATGATATCACTTTGCATAGCAAACCAATAAAATATGAATACTCTATAGTATTTGTGAAGACACCTAGAATATTAACTTTTTAACTCTATACTGTAGCGGCAGCAGCGAAGCCTTAGTCCGAAAATAATTGTGAGTCAATTAACATGATCCTTGTGTCATTGTGAGAGAAAAAAAAAATTAAAAGAAGAAATATGTGGGGAAAAATTAGAAAATGAAAAGAAGAGAAGAAAAAAATAATAGATAGAGAAAATAAAAATAATAGAAAAAAAGGAGCAAAAATCAACACCCATCACTCACATGAATTTTCGCCCTCCACTCCGACCTCCTCAAAGCCATATTTTCATCCAATTTAAGAAAACTCATATCATTTTCAATCACCATAATTCAAGTTTGCTTGGGTCTTCCCCTACCCCCGCACTAATTTTAACACTTCTCCACTCTTCAGGCCTCTTAACTGGTGCATCACTCGGTCCCGTCTCACATGACCAAACAAATTTAAACCAATCTCCCTCATTTTATCATCAATGGGCGCAACTCTTGCTTTATCCCTGATCACCTCATCCTTCAGTCGATCATTTCTTGTATGCCAACACATCAATCGTAACATATGGATCTCCGTTACATTAATCTTATGAACATGACACTATTTAACGGCCCAACATTTAGTGCCATAAAGTAGTGTCGACCTAATTATTGTCGTGCTGTAGAATATTCATGTAAATCTATAGGGCATGCCGGGTGATAACGATACTAGTCCTACTGCTAATAGTTCTCCTAATTTACTTTCCTATTATAGTTAGATGTTAGTTCTATTTAGTTTGTATTTCCTTCTAGGACTTTCGTTACTTGGCTAACAAGTTAACGTATCATGTATAAATACTTTACACCAAAGATCAATAGAATTGATTCATTCTTTTACCTAAATCTATATGGTATCAGAGCAAGATCCGAAAAGCCAAAACCAATAAGGAGAGAAGTGGAATCAGTATGGGTGATAGGAAGACCCGTGCCATCCCCAATAAGGAGCTCCTCTGTGTCGTCAAAGGGAGAGTGAAGAGCTAAGTTGTTGAGGATGGCACGGGTCTTCCTACTCCATTCTTCTCGGTCATCACCCCAACTATGTCATACTTCGAAGTTTTGGATGCCTCTGCTATCCCTGGCTTTGTCCCTATACCAACCATAAACTTGATCCTCGGTCTGCCCCTGTGTCTTTGTCGGCTACTCCCCGACCCAAAGTGCCTACTACTATCTAGATCCAAAAACATCTAAGATCTATGCTTCTCAACATGTGAAGTTTATCGAGACTCAATTTCCATTCTCCTCATCTATCACTCGTCCTGACTCCAACTCTATCTCCACAATTGACACTTGGTGTACCTTTAACATACCCACTCTAATTTCCCAACCCCAATCCACTCTTCCCACCACTACTGCCTCTTCCCCATTCCCTATTACCAACCCTCCAATCATGACTGGCCCAACTCCTCATCCTTCCAATCCTGGCCCCACACCTACACCCAATCCAGCACCCCAACCTACCCTCTCACCCACAGCCACTACCCCCACCGACCCCTCTCCTACTGTTCCTCACTCTGTTCCCAACAGAGGTCCTAGGACTCGCCTTCAAAACAACATCACTAAGCCCATCCAGAAACTGAACCTACAGGCCACTCTTTCCTCACCATCCGCTGAACCGAACACTGTAACACAGGCACTGAAACTTCCTGAATGGCGGGCAGCTATGGAGTCTGAATATGAGGCTCTTATCCGCAGCCACACATGGGACCTTATACCGTCCGCTCCGTCTCAAAATTTAATTGGTTGTAAGTGGATTTTTCGCACCAAATATAACTCTGACGGGTCTATTGCCAGGCACAAGGCTCGTTTTGTTGCAAAGGGGTTTCATCAACGACCGGGTTTAGACTACTCTGAAACTTTCAGTCCTGTTGTGAAGCCTGTCACCATCCGCACCATCCTGTCCCTAGCCACTGTTCGTGGTTGGTCGCTTTGTCAGGTAGACATAAACAATGCCTTCTTGCAGGGTACTCTCAATGATGATGTTTTTATGGCCCAACCTCCTGGCTTTGTCAGCACTACCCAACCAACCCATGTGTGCAAACTCCATCAAGCTATCTACGGACTTAAACAAGCACCACGGGCTTGGTACACTGAACTCCGTACCTATTTGATCTCTCTTGGATTTGTGACTAGTGTCTCTGACACCTCGCTTTTCATTCTTAAATCTTCAGCTCATCTTCTCTATGTTCTGGTATATGTTGACGATATTATAATTACTGGTTCAGATAACTCTGTGGTTGACAAGCTTATTTATCAGTTATCCTCCCGATTCTCTCTCAAAGATCTGGGTGACTTGTCTTACTTTCTTGGTGTTGAGGTAATTCCGCATGATCAAGGGTTGTTCCTCAGTCAACACAAGTATGTTCAGGACCTTCTTACTCAGACAAACATGTTAGATGCAAAACCGGTTCCTACTCCCATGATACCTCACCCTCCGCTCACGCTCCATGGTGGCTCACCGATTTCTAACCCATCTGAATATCGGGCTATACTTGGCACACTTCAGTATCTGGCCTTGACTCGTTGTGATCTGTCATTTGCCATCAACCGGCTATCACAGTTTATGCACAGTCCGACCGATCTTCATTGGTATGCTCTCAAACGAGTTCTTCGCTATCTTGTAGGCACCAGCTCTCATGGACTTCTTATACGTTGTGATTCGCCCCTTACTCTCCATGCATTCACTGATACTGACTGGGCGGGCTACAAAGATGACTACATATCCACTAATGGTTATATTGTTTATCTTGGGCGAAATCCCTTATCCTGGAGTTCCCGTAAGCAGAAAACTTTGGCTCGCTCGTCCACTGAAGCGGAATATAGGGCGGTGGCTCACACTACTGCTGAGATCATGTGGTTACAAAACTTGCTGGGTGAACTACATGCTTCGCCAGAGGTCACTCCCACTGTTTATTGCGATAATATGGGGGCTACGTATGTTGCAGCAAACCCAGTATTTCACTCCAAAATGAAACATCTCGGTCTAGATTACCACTTTGTTCGTGAGCAAGTTCAAAGCCATAGTTTGCGTGTGTCGCATATTTCTGGGACGGATCAACTAGCGGATGTACTCACAAAGCCACTGCCTAGACCTCGGTTTCTTGAGTTAATTGGCAAGATTGGACTCTCTGTCCGGCCGTCCATCTTGAGGGGGCGTGATAACGATACTAGTCCTACTGCTAATAGTTCTCCTTATTTACTTTCCTATTCTAGTTAGATCTTAGTTCTATTTAGTTTGTATTTCCTTCTAGGACTTTCGTTACTTGGCTAACAAGTTAACGTATCATGTATAAATACTTTACACCAAAGATCAGTAGAATTGATTCTTTCTTTTACCTAAATCTATACCGGGATCACCTAGAAACCCTTTGCACTCTTCCACTTGAACTAACCTGCTTGCCACGTCTCCATCCAAATCTTCATCATTTTGGATAATAGATCCAAAAAAAAAAAACTCAGAAGATTGAACAATGATTCCATTGAATATAATAAAAATATTAAATTTAACTTGTCAATATGTTTTTTAAAAAAAATCACTCTACTTTTACATTATTGCATACATGCCACCAATACTAATGCTTTATATAGAAACACAACATTGTTTTGGAACAAATTGAAAATTAATGTGATACTCCCTCCGTCCCGAATTGATCTTCTCATTTGCCATTTTTCATTGTCCCAAAAAGTTCTTCTTGTTTCTCATATATGGGCTTAAATGTGCATAAACACAACATGGCTAGCGAAGCAAGTGTTCATATCCTTAAAAAATTTGAATAGTCAAACGTGAAGATCATTTTGGGACGGAAGGAGTATTTATTATGATACAGAAAAATAATACTACTTATATTCTAATTTTAAACCGACATTTAGATAAGTGAAATTCAAGTACAAAAACAATAAATTGGCATAGACCATATTATAATGGACAACAGAGAAAACAATAGTAGTATTAGTATACAAAAACAGATCAGTTGGGCCACTAATTGACTTTGTTGGAAAGATGAGATTTTTTTTCCTCTTCATGTGTTTCCATGTGAAATGATCCCCTCAAAATGCTCCACCACTTACTCTTAGCTCAAGTCAACTAATCTGAAACTGAAATCCCATTTCCTCTTCATGTGTTTCCATGTGATATGATCCCCTCAAAATGCTCCACCACTTAGTCTTAGCTCAAGTCAACTAATCTGAAACTGAAATCTCAAAGTTTCTTTCCCAGTTCATCATCTCCGGCCAAAGAGCTAGCTTTTGATATATTACTGTCTTTGAAATACTCGCCGCTGACACCCTTCACTTGCGGGTGCAGTGCCACGTAGCATGCGGTGGCCGCTCCCTTCAACCACAACAGTTGAACAGAAAAAAAAAAAAAAAAAAAAAAAAAAAAACATTCAGCTCTTTAATTGCAATTTCGTTACTTGAGTTTTACAAAATATTGCAATTGGTTATTAAATTTGTAATAGTTGCGATCCGACTCAGCACACTGAGGAGTCAGATCGCAACTTTGACAAATTTAATAACCAATTACAATATCTTATAAAACTCAGGTAATTAACTTGCAATTAGCCCTTTTTTTGTTATGAAACAAATTTTGATATTCATTTTCAAATGGAGGGAGTAGCTTTTAGACGAGATCAATCAGATATATACCTGCTCAACATTCTTAAACAGATATTTGAAGATTTGAGGACGTGGGGTAATCCCTGTATCAACAACGTAAATATCAAATATTTTTCAGAAAGATAGTCTCACTTTGATTTACATAATCAACTCAACTGAACTTGACAACAATCTTATGAAAATAAAATTATCCTTATGCAATTCTAAATACGCTACAGCTTTACCGTTAGAAACACGGTGTATAACGCTGTTAAAAATTACATAGCGACAATTGAATTTTCATAAAATTGGGGTCAGAGTTTAATTGAGTTGACCATAAAATCAAATAAGACTATCTTTCCGAGACAGGGGTATCAGATCACAAAAATTAAAGCACATAGTTTATAGAAAAGAATGAATTTTGAGGGTACGGCAATATACAGTTAAGAAAGCTATGGTGAAGATGAATATTGGTTCCCTGAACTGCTCCGGGATGCAATGAGTTAGCCGTTATATTCACCCCTTCTTCCTGCAAGGAAACAAAAAATCATACTCCGAGATGATTTTTTTTTTTTTTTTTTTTTTGCTATTATTACAAATGAACTTTGAGCAATAATTTTAGGTTATCTAATACTACTTGTTATTCATACAACATCAATATTACTATCAATAACAAGTTTTATATATTCGCTACGATAATCAAATCAACCCAAAATTATTGTTCAAAATTCATTCATAGTAACTGCAAAAATAAATAAGAAGATCATTTTGGGACGGAGTGAGTGGAAGTAAAAAAAAAAAAAAAAAAAGAGAGATTCAGAAAGACTTGAAAAGGAGAAAGCATATAAAGATTACTACCTTCAATCGCCTAGCAAGTTCATTAGCGTGCAATATAGTGGCAAGTTTTGACTGTCCATATTTGAGTCTGACAAGTAAATTCCACAAATATAGAGTCAACTAAATTTTGTTGCTAGCATATCATTTCATTTCGATATATAAGATAAATGGGCTTGAAAGATATTTTAATGACAAAAACTTGTGTAAGATGGTATCACACGTGAGATGGATCTCATTGAGAGAGTAAATGGGTTGCCCACTAATGGGCGGGGCAGGGCAAGCCATTTCCTCTCTCTCGTCGAGATCCGTCTCACGTGTGAGACCGTCTCATACAATACTTCCTCATATTTAATTACCCGGTGTCATCATTAATTTTGTCAAATTGAATTCCTTTAGAGGGTACAAATTTATGACCCATGGATGAAACATTTATGATCCTTCCTTCAACTTGGCTTTGAGAAGACGTAGTTTTCATTGTCTCCAACAAAAGATTTGTCAAGAGGAAATGACCTGCATTAATGTAACAATGCCTCTTTTAGAAGAATATTGTAATGAGAAAAGGTTTGATCAGAAAATAAATAAAGTGAGACTTATAAATAGTACTCCCTCCGTCCCAATTTAAAATTTAAAGTTCTTAGTTTGACTTTACACGGAGATTAAGAAAAAGTAAATGTTGTGAGTATGAAAAGTAAAATGGGAGAGAAAAAGTGGGTAGAGAGTTTTTGTTGTGAGAATGATAACTGGGTCCGACTTTCCATTTTAAGTAATAAAGCAAAGTAAGAACCTTAAATTGGGACAGACTAAAAAGGAAAGTAAGAAGTTTAAAGGGGGACAGAGGGAGTATATTATACCTAAATAGTTTATGGCAAAATGCAGTTCTATGCCATCTTTCGAAAGCTTAAACTCAGAAAGCAAGACCCCTGCATTGTTACTTCCATTTCACAAAACAAAGACACGATTACGGGTTAATTATAACCCTTATAACAAAACAATGAAACTTATCGTTCGAAAGTCAACTCAAAGACGGGATATATAATTTGAACTTACATGAGGATGTTTAGAGGAAGATTCAAGGACTTGAACTCTAAAGAAAATTTCCTTACTGAATCCAATGAGCTGAGATCAATCTCGAGAACATCAATTTTTGCTGCAGAAACTATCTTAAGTATATTATCTTTGACTTTCCTCCCAACTTCTAAATCTAAAACTGCCATAACAACGTGAACACCGCGCATAGCAAGAACTCTTGTCGTCTCCATTCCAATTCCACTACATGCTCCTGAAAGGACAACATTTTTGCCTAGATAAATGAATATTTGAATATATTTTTTATATATAAAAATGAAGCAAAAATGAAGATGAGAATAAAAAGGACCTGTGACAATGGCAGTGAGGCCTGATCCATTTATTCCTTGAGTAACCTCTTCTGCTGTTGAATTAGTTGAAAAACCGGACGGCCCTTTTCCTCCAAAAAACCAAATCTTTTTGCTCCTTTTTTCTTTTATTAAACCACAAGAATGAAACAAGAATGAAGATGAGAATAAGAGGAGCTGTGACAATGGTAGTGAGGCATGATTCTTGAATAAACTTCTTTGCTGTTGAATAATTTGAGAAACCGGATGGCGCTTTTCCTCCAAGAAACCACATCTCTTTGTTGCTTTTCTCTCTCTCTCACACAAAAACTTACTTATTCTTTATAAATTCTTTTGTTGACTACTTGGTTTTAATAGGGATTGTGCAGCGGGTCGGGTCGTTACAAAACGCACGAATCTACTCACTAATACTCCCTCTATTCCAAAAAAGTTAGATCCCTCTTTTTCATTGTTACTACGAAGATTGGACCTAATATGGAAGTCCCTATATCAACAAACCCAATATCAAATCAACAAAATTAAAGCATACTCTCTCACAGTCTCATTACAAAGGGCACAAATTTCCTTTTTGGACGTTCCATTGGTAAGTCACATTACCAAAAATGACAAAATATCTTTACTATTTCTTTCACTCATTTTATCTTATACTTTACTTTTATACTCACAACATCAATCAACTTACTATTTCCTACCACATTTTCTCTCTCTTACTTCACTTTTCATACTCACAACCAGTGGCGGATCTAGGATTTTCAACCACCGGGTGCACAATTTACACTAAATAACTCCATACCAAAATTTTTTAAAACGTAATTATATTCAAGTACATAATTAAGTATATAAGTTCAAAACAATTGTCTCATAAAAGAAAACAAGTACACAATTTACACTAAATAACTTGTTAACTTTTCCTTTTACTAAGTTCACATCCCTTCTAGTTAAATTACCACTCTAATTAATTTTTTTGGGGGTGCACTTAGTAAAAAAAAAAAAAAAAACTTTTTTTTTTTAGTTAAAAAAATTGGGTTGACCGGGTGCACGTGTACCCCCTATTTACACATAAGATCTGCCCATGCTCACAACAGTTATTCCACTATACACTTTCCTTATTTCCCGTTCTAGAACAACTTTGTGCCCTTTTTGTAATGGGACGGAGGGAGTATATATATAGAAAAGACTGAATTTGTGGTTATGTATGGTAGTACTCATTTAAAATAATTTTTAAGAATTCCCCCACCCTTCACCCTACCCTACCCCCACTCCACCCTATCTTTCCCACCCTATCCTAGATTAATGTATCACTGGAAAATATTATCTTCTCTCCTTAGATTAAAGATTGAAAGGTAGAAATGTTAAGCATACAAAAAGCTACTCCCTCCTTCCCGGAATAAGAGTCCTACCCTTCATTTGCACGCTTATTAATAAATATTGGAAGTGATGTAAATGTTGTGAGTGTAAAAGTAAAGTAGGAGAGAGAATGAGTGAGAGGGAATAGTGAATTGATTGGTGTTGTGAGTATAAAAGTAAAATATGATAGAGAATGAGTGGGGTGAATAGTAAAGATTCTTTGCCATTTTAGGAATATGACTCTTACTCTGGGACGTACCAAAATAGAAAGTAGGACTCTTACTCTGGGACGGAGGGAGTATTATTTATTTATTTTGTTTTCATTGACTTCTTCTCTCCTTAACTTAAATTATGTGTTTAATTAATTAGCTCTGATTGATATATTTTGTTAAAATTCAATATCTATCCGTCCCACTTCACTTGAAACCCAACAGGTGGGCACAAGAATTAAGGAGAAAAGATTTATTTGTGGTAAAAAATGAAAGAAAGATAATAAGTGGGGTAAATAGTAGTGTTGATTGAATAAATTGAGTGGTGGAATAAGTGGTGGGGTAGATTGAATATAAAATTACCAAAAAATGTTATTTTTTGGGAGTCTCAAGTGAGCTGGAACGGACCAAGATAGAATCAAGTCTCGGACGGAAGGAATAGAATTAAGTCTCGGACGGAAGGAATATATGTTTAGACGTACATTTTGTGATTGTTACTGGCTTGGGGACAATCCAAACAGTAGGTTGTATTGCATTGCATTGCAGAGCTCTTCCACGGGAAAACATTTTCTTTATATATATCAAACAACTAAAAACATATTTATATTATTTTCTGAAAACATTTTTATTTTTCAAAAAATATTTTCTGAGAAATCATTTTTCCGAAAGACGTTTTATCACAATCATATTATTTGCATTTTAATCAAGGTTATAAAAAGCACTAGGCGGTAGCTAGGTGCCGCAGCAGCGCCTAGGCGTATTAGACAAGAATAAAGCATAACAGATATGTAAACTACAGAGGGAATTGAATCTCTTACTTGTTCAATTCTGGGGCGGAAGCGTAGAATCGATGCCTTGAGTTTGATCACCGAACTTGGTACAATACTTTGCAACGATGTTTGGGAGCGAGGTCACAAAAAGGAGATCGCCCACTGATTCACAACACTGATTTGCTTTGATCAGCCAAGGAGATTTTAGAGAGCGAGAGAGAGGAGAGAATACTGATTTCTTGGTGTTGGATTGCGTTCATCTTCAACCCATATAAAGAACGGTGAATGTCACGACTCTTTACGTGCAAGAGTCGTGATTGTCACCCGCGAACAAAAGGAACGTTGGAACCCTTTCATTTTGTAGCCGTTCCAGTCGTCTTCTTTATTAAACATAATTGGGCTCGGGTTTGGATTGGGCCTAGGTCATCTTGGGCGGACCTTAATTCCAACATCTCCCACTCGCACATGATGGCCTTATCATCCATGGTCTATCATTCAAGCAAACGTGTCGTGTGACCAACGAGCATGCATGTACGTGGCAGGTTTGTACTTATGCACCCGTTAGGCATGACATAATAGCTACATCCACTACAAGTTCAACTTCGACTCGTTATACCCCAGACTAATTTGATTAAACCAAGTCCAAACATACCTTGGTCCCTTTAAGGCTATGATTGACTCTTAGGATCGTATAGTGTGTTCATAACTATGTCCGTGACATAACTGGTCGACCAATGAACACAATCATCAGGTATAATCAATTTTATCTTCCTTCCTCACTTATCACTTTTAGATCATTAAGGCAATTGCTTTCCTAGACATGTACCGTCCAACCGAATTTATTCATGGTTCTAGATAGCATGCTAAAGTAGCAAACATTGACTTAATACCCCTTAAGTATAGTTGAAAGTCATATAGGGTATTTTGCACAAATAATTGGCATTTTAGAGACATCACACAAGAGCAAGAGGGACATGTTGCTCATTTCTCTCGGTCACAAATGCACACTTGTTACCAAAATAAGTGCTACAGTGGTTCAACTCTTTAAAGAGCGTATGTCATTTATTTTACCTACTATACAAATATTTAGTTCAGACACTTCTTAATGTCCAACTATTTATATTTGGCTCGTCTCATCTTCTATTCCAGACTTATGAGAATTTTCTTGATTCTCAATTGGTCTTTTACTTTGACCGGATCTTGATCTATATCAAGACGACATACGTTATGTACTTAGCCTACTCCCTTGGTATCTCAAGTATCATTGTCTCATCTTAGCTTGCTCACTTGGCTTCTGAGGCGATTACTCATGTGAGAGAGTCAATCTTTTGTCTGGTGACATACTTTTATTTTGTGTAATTATGTGTCAATAACAAATAATTATACATCTCAATAATATAAGCTTGATATTAAACTTAAGATGCATAAATGAACACTTGTTTCACACAAAAAAAAAATGTAACTTGTCGTCTTTAAGTACATCTACAGCCTTCGAAGACCCATAGCCCTAACATGTTTTAGAAAGACATCTCTAGCAAGGGGCTTAGTCATAGGATCAGTTACCATTACATTAGTAGGAATGTACTCTAAAGCTACTTCATTACTAGATATAGTCTCTCGAATGTAGTTATTCCTCAGATCAATGTGTTTGGTTCTTCCATGATACTTGGGATCCTTTGTGAATGCAATGGCTGCTTGATTGTCACAATGAACCGTCACAGGGTCAGATGCGTGATCGACCACTCCAAGATCCTCCATGAACCTTTTAAACCAAACAACCTCCTAAACAGCTCCTGTACAAGCAGTAAATTCTGCTTCCATTGTAGAGAGAGATACACTTGTTTGCTTCTTGCTATTCCACGTTATAGCTCCATTATTAAGCAAAAAGACGTAACCTGATGTTAACTTACGGTTATCATTGTCTCCTCCCCAGTCAGCATCACTATAACCAACTATCCGTGAGTTTGTTCCTTGACAACATAACATGTAGTCAACAGTTCCTTTAAGGTAACGTAGTATCCTTTTAACTGCTCCCCAATGTGCTCTTCCAGGATTACACTGATAACGACTAACCATGCCAACTGCGAAAGCTAAATCAGGGCGTGTACACATAACTGCATACATTAACTTGCCAATAGCACTGCCATATGGGACTTTAGACATATTATTCTTTTCTTCCTCAGTCTTAGGGCAGTCGTCAAGGCTCAACTTTTCATTTTTAGCCATGGGAGTGTCAAGGGGTTTGCATTGATGCATACCAAAGTGTTCAAGAACTTGTTTTAAGTAAGTCTCTTGAGACAAACCAAGAAGTCTTTCGGAACGATTTCGATATATTCGAACACCCAGTATGAATTCAGCTTCACCCATGTCCTTCATTTCAAAATTTGAGGACAACCACTTCTTAGTGGCTTTTAACAACTCCAGATTATTTCCAGCTATTAAGATATCATCCACATAAAGTGAAAGTATAACAAAATTACTTTTATATCGTTTGAGATAGACACAGTGATCTTCTTCAATCATCATAAATCCATCATTAATGATCGAGTTATGAAATCTTAAGTACCACCGACTGGATGATTGCTTGAGACCGTATATAGATCGTTTAATTTTACAAACTTTGTTTTCACTTCTTTTTACAGTGAAACCCTCAGGTTGATCCATATATATCTCTTCATTCAATTCTCCGTTGAGAAATACTGTTTTCACATCCATTTGATGGAGTTCCAAATCCAAACGAGCTACAATAGCTAGAATTAATCTTATCGAGGCAAACCTTACTACTGGAGAGAATGTTTCCTCGTAGTCTATACCCTCTTCTTGGGTATAACCTTTGGCTACTAAGCGAGCCTTATATCTTTCAATGGAACCATCCACTTTGCGTTTGACTTGTAGGACCCATTTGTTCCCAACAGTCTTTCGCCCGGGATGTAAATCAACTAAATCCCAAACATTATTGGATTTCATTGACTCCATTTCATCTTCCATTGCTTTCATCCACTTTTCACTAGTAGGTGAGTTAATAGCCTCTTTATAGTTTCTTGGCTCGTCAACATCATATGCATCAGCCATAAAGGATTCATTCTCGATGTCAAAGCGACGTCGGGGAATGTGTCCACGCTGACTCCTACGTAAGATAGGTTTTAGAGATTCCTCTCTTAATGGAAGTGTGCTACTCGAAGATAAATCCCTCCCACTATCTTCAGGAAGGTGAGGAACTTGTTCCTCTTTCTCTACTTGAGTAGGTGTACCCTTTTCAGGTTCTTCCATTTCATAGAGTTCAATGTCCCTATCTACCTCACCCCTACTAGGGAAATCCTTTTCAAGAAAGTCCACATTTCGAGCCTCAATTTCAGTCAAACTTCCACCTGGTCCTTCACCTATAAATACATATCCTTTGGAGTGTTCTGAGTATCTAATAAAGATACACTTTTTACCCCTAGGACCTAACTTCCCATGCTTATCGGAAGTGCTATGTACATAGGCAGCCGATCCCCATGGACGCAAATGGTCCAAAAATAGTTTTCTGCCTTTCCATAATTCGTATGGGGTGGAAGATACTGATTTGGTGGGAACTCTATTAAGTATATATGCGGCTGTTTGCAAAGCATCTCCCCAAAAACTTATAGGTAGATTTGTTTGAGCCATCATAGATCTAGTCATTTCTAGCAATGTTCTATTCCTCCTCTCAGCAACTCTATTTTGCTGTGGAGTCCTTGGAATAGTTAATTGCCTTTCAATGCCTTTTTCATCACAAAGAGTCTTAAATTGCTCAGATAAATACTCACGACCACGATCTGTTCTTAAAGCCTTAATGCTTTTATCTAACTGATTCTCAACGAGGCAAGTATATCGTTTAAAACAATCCAATGCCTCAGACTTATGAGAAATCAGGTAGATATGACCAAATCGTGTGTAGTCATATATTAATGTGATGAAATATGAGGCTCCATGTCTTGCTCTCACATTCATTGGTCCGCATATATCAGAGTGGATTAACTGCAATGGAAAAGTGGCCCTAACTGATTTTCCAAATGGTTTTCTAGTTGCTTTTCCAGCCAGGCAACTTTCACAAGTAGGCAACAACACTTTGTTGAGTGGGCCTAATAAACCCTCTTTTTGCAACCTGTTCATTCTTTCCTGTCCGATATGCCCTAAACGAGCATGCCAAACAGATGCATCTACATTGATATTAGTAGAAGATGCCATTAAGGAAAAACAATCTTTGTCATTAAACAAGAAATGTTCAATATCTAATACAAAGAAACCATCTACAAGATGTCCAGTACCATACAAAACAAAACCATAAGTAATGTCTACAGAAGTTCCATGAAAATTAACTGCAAATCCTAACTTAAGAAGAATGGTGACAGACACAAGATTTCGTCGAATGTCGGGTGCGTAGAGAACATCATGCAGCAACAACTTTTGGCCTCCTCGTAGGTCCAATTGGCACGTACCAATTCCTTCTACACCAATTCTTGAATTGTTGCCAACATATATCCATTTAGTACCCTTCGACACCCGACGGTACTCTTGGAATGCTCCTCTGTCTCTGGTTATGTGGTCTGTGGCTCCTGAATCCATTGTCCACAAAGGATAAGAATCAGTAAGCAAAGCACAACTAGAAACAAAAGTAAAGTCGGAGGTATGGTATTTTGGTACCTTAGCTGGCCTATTACATTCACGAGCCAGGTGACCAAATCTGCCACAATTGTTGCACACCTTCTTTGGATCAGGACAGTCACGAACAAAATGACCCGTCTTGCCACAATTGTAACATTTCCTCTCAACTTTGTTCTTCTCTTTTGCATTATTCGTTTTCCTTTTGCGATTTGCAAACTTTGCCTTCTTTGCTGACTGTCCATTCTCCTTCCCTTTATCACCCCGTCCATGCTTAGACCCAGATGTTTTTCTTGTGCTGGCTTCAGCAGCAAACGCATGAGATGAGGATTTTAAGGCCGAAAGGCGCTCATCCTCCAACTCTAAATGAGTTTGCACATCATTAAAGGTATTTGGATGTTCATTATGAGTTAGGTTCATCACCATATGATCCCAACTACTAGGAAGAGAACGTAGTACAGCCTGAACCTGCTGTTCATCAGAAAGGAAGTGTCCTGCAAATTTTAATTCCCTTATCATGTTTGACATAGCCCTTAAATGCTTCGTCATGGAATCACCAGATCGCATGCTAGCATTGTCAAACTTGTAGAGAAGTTTCTTTAACTTCGTAAGCGAAGTACTTCTCTTTCAGGGCTGCCCACATATCCTTGGCAATCAAGTAATTTTTATACTCGCACATAAGGTCATCTTGCATGCTACTCAAAAGCGTGATTCGTGCTTTGATGTTCCGCTTCTTCCAAGCTTTGAACGTAGCAAGACTCCTCATATATTCATCTGCAGTCCCTTCGTCATTCATTACAGGTTCTTCCATGGAACTTGTCAGGGTATCGATAACTTCTTGTTCCTCAAGCACATATTGGATTTTACGGTGCCACATATCATAATTGTCACCATCCAATTTCGCACCATGATTTAGTTCAGCAATTATATTTTTAATAGAGGTCATGATTAGGTCTACATAGAGACAATAATAAATAAATGTGTTATTGACACATATTCAATGTATTACACATTCTTATATTGCAACAACGAATGAATAGTAAAATTATAATATAACGAAGGATGTGAAACGAAAGGTCACTATGTTCACAATCAGATTCAACAGTACCAAAGTTATATTGTTATTTTAACATCCTTCATTGTGCAATTTACGTATTTAAAGAGATTCTTTCTTTAATCTCTTCAACATATTTTTTTTAAGACATTTTTCACAATTATGTCAACAATAGCATAAACAATAATCATGCTCCCACTGAACATAAGCATTTTTCTTGATTATCATTATGAATAAGTCTCATTATACTATTAACAAAACTAAATGATCACCTTTTAAAAGGAATATCACATTAATCCAGAAAAATAAAAAGGTTCTGAAAATTCCATAAAAATTCCAGAAAATAGTAAACTGAAAAACAAGCTTCTGTATTTTTTTTCAGATTTTTCTGACATTGGGAAGGCCCCCAAAACAGTCCACAGATTGACTGGTCAACCAGTTGACCAGAAAGTCAAAGTCAACAAAAAATTCGAAAATAGTAAACATGAAAACTTAATTTCTGTAATTTTTTTTCAGAATTTTTGATGTGATTAAGGCCTTCAAAAATAATTCACATGATGTAATTATTGACTGCGGGACGGAACGAGTAAAAAAAATTAGAGTTCTGGTCACCCTGGTCTAATTCAGACTCCACGAAGAAGAGAGACCACCCCTTTTTTTTGGGGGGGGGGGGGGGGGGGTCATCTTTCCATTGAAAATAAGAAAAACCCTAGAATTTCAAAAAATCATAACTTCTTCATCTTTTATCAGAATAACATGAAACGAAATTTTTAGGAAAGCCCTTAGATTCCTCTTTCCAACCACATCAACAATATTCATATTTTAGAGAAAAACGAAAATCAAATTGATTGCCATGGCAAGAAACAGAAACTTCAATCATGGTTTCTACAATTGTTCGAAATCAAATTCAACCAGGCTCTGATACCAATGTAAACTACAGAGGGAATTGAATCACTTACTTGTTCAATTCTGGGGCGGAAGCATAGAATCGATGCCTTGAGTTTGATCACCGAACTTGGTACAATACTTTGCAACGATGGTTGGGAGCGAGGTCACAAAAAGGAGATCGCCCACTGATTCACAACACTGATTTGCTTTGATCAGCCAAGGAGATTTTAGAGAGCGAGAGAGAGGAGAGAAACAAATTGATTGCCATGGCAAGAAACAGAAACTTCAATCATGGTTTCTACAATTGTTCGAAATCAAATTCAACCAGGCTCTGATACCAATGTAAACTACAGAGGGAATTGAATCACTTACTTGTTCAATTCTGGGGCGGAAGCATAGAATCGATGCCTTGAGTTTGATCACCGAACTTGGTACAATACTTTGCAACGATGGTTGGGAGCGAGGTCACAAAAAGGAGATCGCCCACTGATTCACAACACTGATTTGCTTTGATCAGCCAAGGAGATTTTAGAGAGCGAGAGAGAGGAGAGAATACTGATTTCTTGGTGTTGGATTGCGTTCATCTTCAGCCCATATAAAGAACGGTGAATGTCACGACTCTTTGCGTGCAAGAGTCGTGATTGTCACCCGCGAACAAAAGGAACGCTGGAACCCTTTCATTTTGTAGCCGTTCCAGTCGTCTTCTTTATTAAACATAATTAGGCTCGGGTTTGGATTGGGCCTAAGTCATCTTGGGCGGACCTTAATTCCAACAAGATATGAAAGAAGAATTGAGAGAGGCGAGAAGCCATAGCCTTGTTGGAAATTTTCTATAACTCTCGTGAGTTATTTGTCATGCTTATTCAATATATATATAGGTTACATTAAACTCCTATTAGCTATACAAGGATATATTTATATACACAGCCCCTTATTTCCACAGCCCCATTAAATTACCAAACTACCCATATATATATATATATATATATATATATATATATATATATATATATATATATATATATTTTCAATTTCACTCTCCCTCACGTTCGCTCCCTAACCCCCCTCTCTCTCTCGGTTTGAAACGACGAAAGAAACGAACAGTCTCTCTCTAACGTCTCTCTCACCGTCGTCGCTCACCGTCGCCGTCGTTCTTTCTCTCGCTCTGTTCTTCTCTCTCACCTCTCTCTCTCACAGTAAAAAAAAAAAAAACTTTCGAAATTGAAATGGTGAAACTTAAAATACCCAAGACCGCCGCCGCCACAACCACCGCCCACATCGCCGCCGGGACTAGCTCGTCTACAGCGCCTTTGAAAAAGGTAAGCAATTTTTAACCTTATTTTACATTTCTATATTCCCAATTAAACATAATTTGAAAAATGTAAAATTGAAATTGGTGTGTCTCGTGTAACACCACTCGAGATGCATCTCGGGTGTGTTTACACGAGACAAGTCTCGTGTAAACCCACTCGAGATGCATCTCAAGTGGTGTTACACGAGATGTGATCCTTCTGAATATCAGCATTGTGAATTATCAGTCAGCATTGTGTTCATTTATTTAATCTACTGTAACTGTCGCTAATGTATTGTCTCTTATTTGTGTTTTTTGTAGGCACGTGATCCTATGACCGTTTCAGCTAGAAAGAGGAAGGCTGAAGAGCGTTTAGAGAGAGGAGAAAACCGGAGCAAGGCTCGGAATGACGAGGATGCCACAGCTGATGATGAGCAGGAGGAGAGGGAGGAGGAGGCGGCAGCAGCTGATGATGTTCAGGAGGAGGAGGCGGCGGTTGATGGGGATAGTGAGGAGGAGGAAGAGGATAGTGATGATGGGGAGGAGGAGAGTGATAGTGATGATGGGGAGGAGGAGAGTGATAGTGATGATGGGGAGGAGGATGGGGAGGGGCAGGAGGGGGGCAGGATGATGAGGAGGAGGAGGAGGTGGGGGTGCAGGAGGAGGATGATGATGAGGATGATGATGTAGTAGAGCCGCCTAGACCTCTGAGACACGGGAGGAGGCGGGGTCAGGATGCGCCACCATCATGGCAGCTTCAGAGGGACCCCGGTGGTGGGCCAGAGGATGTTTCACTGATGTACGGGTTCGGTGACCACCGAGCCAGACAGATTTGGGGTGACTCTACTACTGAGGGATTGGTGACTTTCCATACGAGACTCACGCATCTTGCACAGTAAGCTTAGCATTAATGTGAAATGTTTTAAATATTGAAGTTATTTATACCACACACTCTGAATATTCTATTAATTATCATCCTATGCTGCTTTTCTTGAGTACTGATAATATTTTTTGTTTCGAATGAACAGGTTCAAGCGTGATGAGCAGCCGGTTGCTGATAGAGCCTGGCTGGCCCTCGTAGATGCATCTGGCCTCCAGCATCTGCATGATTCCGTCATTCATAGGCCTAACCATGCCCTCCTAACGGCATTTTTGGAACGGTGGTCTCCTGAGACTAACTCGTTCCATATGCCGTGGGGGGAGATGACGATTACTTTACATGACAGTTTTCATATCCTGGGTATGTTTTTATAACATCGATTCGATACTCCATTCACAATTATATAACTGTCTACATATATTATATGAACTGTCTACATTCATCTCTTATACTAAAATGTGTTATTGCATCTTCAATTTACAGGTATCAGGATTGATGGTGGAGTTGTTCGCTATACGGATCCAGCGCCTGACGTATCTGGCATCTCTAGACACGTCCAGTTGAGCGGCACTGGTTATTTATTGAGGGATGTCAGGCGTCTATTTACTCAGCGTAGAGGCGGCATGACAAATGCCCATCGTGCGTCCGCATATATCCTGCACCTATTGGGTTGCACGATGTTCGTGGACAAGAGCGGGGATAAGGTGCCCGCAGCCTACCTGCCCCTGTGCATGGATCTAGCCAGCCTCCCCACTCTTTCCTGGGGATCAGCCACTTTGGCATATATATACCGAGAGTTGGGGAAGGCGTCCAGATCTGGATGCAAGCAGATGGGCGGTTGTGCGGCTCTCCTAGAGGTACATCTTACTCTATTCACTATCTTTTTACTGTCTACTCCCCTCCTGTTATTAAATGTTGCATTTGAGTAGTATTTAATACTTTTTTACATACATCTCAGGCCTGGATATACGAGTACTTTCCGGGTTTTCGGCGAGTTACTGACCCTCATTGGCAGCAGGGGCAGCCGAGAGCCCGTAGATGGTCTCGTGATGATTCGGCTGGGAGGACGTTCGATCATCTTGTGCAGTATCGCCGCATTCTTGATAGGATGGGGGCTGACAGTGTGAGTTATTCATATTAAAACTATTATACGTTTTTGTGTCGTTCCTTCCGATATTTTGTTGACTTTGCCTAACAATGTCTACTCACAGGTTATTTGGACTCCTTATGGGACCGGGTCGGACGCGATACTGCCTGTTTCATACTACAGGGGTGTTATACGCTTTTGTGACATCACAGAGGCGTATATGCCTGATCGTGTGACTAGGCAGTTCGGGTACCAGCAGAGGATCCCCAGACTGCCCCCCATGGCGACCTAGTTATACGTTTTGGTAAAGGGTCAGAAGGGGTACCAGAAGCGTTACGGTGACGGAGATCAGGTTTGGCAGGAGTGGGTGGCTTTTGGCATGGCGGAGTTTAGGGCCGATGTCCGTTGGGGGCCACTATTTACTGGAGATCATCCCGTGGCTGTTCCCTTCGTGACTCCAGATTATATGTCTTGGTTTAGGGCTAGGAGTCATGTTCGGATAGCTAATCCGATACACGATCCACCCGGTGACATTCCACCTCCCCCACCTGATGTTCCACCGCAGCCTTCTGTCGCAGGGATTGCGGAGTTGCGAGCTATCATACTTCCATTTTTGTCGGATCCCAGTGCCCCCGAGACTGGCTAGTTGGTCTTAGACGGGCCGGTGAGATTTTAGGACTTCCACCGCAGCCTTAGGATTTTATTTTATTTTTGCTTTTCATTGTATTGTAATGGACACATTTTATTCTAGTTTTTATTGACACCTCTACTAGTTTGTTAATATGATGGTATTTTTATTTTAGTTATCGTTTTAAATCCCCCTCCGATTCAATAGTTTATTCTAGTGTTTCGTAAAACCCCCTCCCCCCGATTCAATAGTTTATTCTAGTGTTTCGTAAAACCCCCCTCCCCCCCCCCCCGAGGACATGATGTTTTGCTGTTGTTTTTGCTGTTGTGTTGTGCTGTTTGTTGTTGCTGTTGTGTTGTTGCTGGTGTTGAGACTACTGATGTATCTCGTGTAAACCCACACGAGATGTGTCTCGTGTGGGTTTACACGAGATGCATCTCGTGTGTGTTTACACGAAACAAGTCTCGTATAAACCCACTCGAGATGAATCTCGAGTGGTGTTACACGAGATGTCATCTCGTGTAAACCCTAAAAACCCTAATAATGTCACAAATTTCTAACTCAATTTCCGTTTAGAATTTGACCAATGTCATACTAATGGAAATGTCTTAAAATGTCATTTAGAGCCTAGAAAAAAAATAAAAAAAAATAAACTAGGTAGTCGTATACCATTTTCACAACATCGAGACATTTTCCTTAAAACCCTAAAAACCCTAATAATGTCACAAATTTCTAACTCAATTTCCATTTGGATTTTGAGGAAAGTGATACTAATGAAAAACACTTTAAATGTCATTTAGAACCTAGAAAAAAAATAAAAAAAAATAAACTAGGTAGTCGTATACCATTTTCACAACATCGGGACATTTTCCTTAAAACCCTAAAAACCCTAATAATGTCACAAATTTCTAATCAATTTCCGTTTAGAATTTGACCAATGTCATACTAATGGAAATGTCTTAAAATGTCATTTAGAGCCTAGAAAAAAAATAAAAAAAAATAAACTAGGTGGTCGTATACCATTTTCACAACATCGGGACATTTTCCATAAAACCCTAAAAACCCTAATAATGTCACAAATTTCTAACTCAATTTCCGTTTGGATTTTGAGGAAAGTGATACTAATGAAAAACACTTTAAATGTCATTTAGAGCCTATAAAAAAAAAAAAAAAAAATAAACTAGGTGGTCGTATACCAGTTTCACAACATCGGGACATTTTCCTTAAAACCCTAAAAACCCTAATAATGTCACAAATTTCTAACTCAATTTCCGTTTAGAATTTGACCAATGTCATACTAATGGAAATGTCTTAAAATGTCATTTAGAGCCTAGAAAAAAAATAAAAAAAAATAAACTAGGTGGTCGTATACCATTTTCACAACATCGAGACATTTTCCTTAAAACCCTAAAAACCCTAATAATGTCACAAATTTCTAACTCAATTTCCATTTGGATTTTGAGGAAAGTGATACTAATGAAAAACACTTTAAATGTCATTTATAGCCTATAAAAAAAATAACAAAAAATAAATTAGGTAGTCGTATACCATTTTCACAACATCGGGACATTTTCCTTAAAACCGTAAAAACCCTAATAATGTCACAAATTTCTAACTCAATTTCCATTTGGATTTTGAGGAAAGTGATACTAATGAAAAACACTTTAAATGTCATGTAGAGCCTAGAAAAAAAATTAAAAAAAAAATAAACTAGGTAGTCGTGTACCATTTTCACAACATCGGGATATTTTCCTTAAAACCCTAAAAACCCTAATAATGTCACAAATTTCTAACTCAATTTCCATTTGGATTTTGAGGAAAGTGATACTAATGAAAAACACTTTAAATGTCATTTAGAGCCTAGAAAAAAAATAAAAAAAAATAAACTAGGTAGTCGTATACCATTTTCACAACATCGGGACATTTTCCTTAAAACCCTAAAAACCCTAATAATGTCACAAATTTCTAACTCAATTTCCGTTTAGAATTTGACCGATGTCATACTAATGGAAATGTCTTAAAATGTCATCTAGAGCCTAGAAAAAAATTAAAAAAAAAAATAAACAACTTGTCATTTGGAGTTTATGACATCTCGTGTAGTTATACACGAGATGGTTAAGTTAATCTCGTGTAGGTATACACGAGATGTTTAAATTCCATAAACCTTTTTCCGCGACCATTGCATGAATTTGACGATTAAACCCTACTAAAACACACCCATTCTGAACAGAAACCACACAATAGCCCTTTATCATTCAAAAATTCAATCTTTAAGTTCATAACATGGATTACTCACATAATAACATGGATTCCTCTCATAATTCTCCACAAAATTCTTATGATTGTATTGACCTTGATATGATAGATTTTCTCGTTGATGAAGAAGAAGAAATCTTACCAAATATTCCTCCACATCAACATTCTCCAATTTTCAATGATCCTAGCTTCGATGAAATAAGTTTTTAATGTTTTTTTTGTGTATTGTGATCAAAATCAAAATAAAAATCCCATCTTGTTTTAAAAATCCCATCTTGTTTTAAAAATCCCATCTTGAATTAAATCACATGATATTTATTTATACAATCTTCAAATACACATGACAATAACAATGAAATATCAGATCAAATTCCAGTTTTCAATTTTTTTTTTCAATCTGTACAGGGAGTATCTCGTGTAAGTCTACACGAGTTTCATCTCGTGTAGACATACACGAGATGAAACTCGTGTAGACTTACACGAGATAGATGTATGCTGGGGCTTTGAAACTGACTTTTCATCTCGTATTTTGCAGGGTCCATTCCCGGATACCAGTGATGAATTCACGACATCAGAAATATTTCAAACTCGGGATGCGCTTCTTGCACATGTACGGGAAATAGCGAGGGGTCGAAATATACACCTAGTTATACACAGCTCGAGGAATAGACGTGGAAATAAACTAGCATATGCTTACATCACATGTCATTTTGGTGGACAACACAGGGCCGGAAGATCAAATAACATTAGGAAGACTAGTACAAAGAAAAGAGATTGCAGTTTTAAACTATACGCCACAGAGAGGGGTGTTGATGGGTCATGGGGTTATGTTGTGAGGAATGGCATACATAATCATGCCTTTCCTTTGTACCCGGAAGGTTTTCCTCTCGGGAAATTGACACCTGGGGAATATGACGCTGTGTGTACCGCAAGTGAATGTTCAGTGCGTCCAAATGACATTGTGGCAATGCTAAAGATGCAGGATGAGAAGAACGTGAGCACTCCGATGCACTTCCGGAATGCCGTGTCAAAATATAGAGAAGGGGAACGACAAGGGAGGAACCCGCTACAACAATTCCTTAAGTTACTCAGTGATAATGAATATACTAGCTACACGAGGGAAGACGCTGAGACTGGCATGATCGAAGACATATTCTTCTCTCACCCATTAGCAATGAAGATTCTGAACTGTTTTCCATATGTTGTACAGGGTGACTGCACTCACAACACCAACTACTACGGACTGTACTACTTGCAGTTTGTAGGTTTTACTTCCACCGGGCATAATTTCACAATAGCGTCTGCGTTCCTCAGGCATCAGAGTACGGGTGATTACGAATGGGCATTGAACAATTTGCACAGTCTGTTTACACCTCCCCGGTTGCCTACAGTTTTTGTCACTGATCGTGAGTTGGGTTTCATCAGCGCTCTCCGTACAGTTTTTCCCCACACCGCACACTTCTTGTGTTGGAGGCATATCGAAATGAATGTTAGAAGGAAAGGTTTGGAGCATACAGGTAGCGAGGACTTCGCAGAATCATTCATGAGGACGTTCAATTATGTAATCTCAGCCCCTAACCACGACGAATGGGACTTACGTTGGGCAGAGCTTCGTGACCGTTTCAGATCTTATCCTGCACTATTGGATTACCTCCGCGAGACATGGCTTAATTTGTACTCTCAGAATATTCTGTCCATGCACACGGATGTGTTAACACACTTCGGGACCCATACCACAAACAGGACTGAGGGTGAGCATAACAGGTTGAAGAAGGCATTGGGGAGTGCTTCTTCTACTTTTGACACACTGTTTAAAAAGGCTCATAAAATCATAGATATCCAGCTAAAAACTATCAAACAGGGTATGAATAGATCAAGGACCAGATATCCAATTGATTTGAGTACCCGCAATCTATATCGTAACATATTCACTAGAGTGTCAACGGTAGCCTTTCGCATTATCAGACAAGAGCATGATCGAATTCAGAAAATCAAGCAGCGTCATAATGGGGGTTATGTAATCACTGAGGCTACCTGCGGGTGTTACTACAGGCGGACACATGGACTTCCATGTAGTCATGAGATTCCACAGATAGAGGAGTGTCAGGGACGGATTGAGCTGTCCACGATTCATGAGTTTTGGAAGAAGTTGGACATTGAAGTAGACAACCCTTCATCTAAGGAGCCTGAACCGGTAAGGAGACAGTTATTCAAAACGATGGAGCCGGATCATATTTCAAAGCCGAATGAACCCCGGGCCGGAAGTTCCAGAGAACTGTCAGATTGGGAGCATACTAACAAATTTTTTGGAGTCCCCGCTACACCATCCTCGACTGGCAAAGGGTATATATCTTCATTCAATTATGTCTCAAATTTTTTGCTGTTGTATTGTTGCTGTTGTGCTGTTGTGTTGCTGCTACTGTTTAACTGCTGCTGATGTGTCTCGTGTAAGTCCATACGAGACATATCTCGTGTTGTATTACACGAGACTTGTCACGTGTAAAACCACACGAGATATGTCTCGTGTGGACTTACACGAGACACATCAGCAGCAGCATCAATTTTTTTTAACACTTTCAAACAACAGTATGAATGCTTCTCACTCTTTTTTCTTTGCCCTATTTCAGGTCTAGATGTGCATTCATTGCATCAACCCAAGCGAGTTCGGAGTCCACCCGCAAACGGAAATCACCTTCAGGACCCACACCATCTACCCCTGCTAGTACTCCTACGTCTCATCCACCAGTAGCTCCTTCCGGTCGTGGGAGAGGACGGGGTCGAGGCCGAGGTCGAGGTCGAGGACGAGGACGGGATCAGGGTCAGGGTCGTGGAGAGGGAAATGGACAGCCCAATTATACTAGTTTATACAGCTCCCCGTATGTAGAGTCTTTTCCGCCTTTCATTACCCCGCGTATTGGAGGCATCATAGATGTGGCATCAGATGGACATTGTGGCTATAGAGCCGTAGCAGCACAGATATACGGAGATGAGGAGAAGTGGGCTGAAGTGCGCACAGAATGTTACAATGAGGTGCTTGCTCGCCAAGACCTTTACGAAAGAGTTCTACCTTGGATATCGGTAAGAGAAATCTTACGTAAGATTGCTTGCTATAGCCGGATGGCGCACAGTGATTATTGGATGGAGCTCCCAGATCTTGGGCACATCATTGCCACGAGGTATAATGTGGCGTTCATTTCTTACTCGACTAGCGGTGGTATGTTATGCCTTCCAGTGACTGCACCAGTACAACCACCGGTGAACACAGTTGTGGTGGGACAAGTCAATGGAAACCATTTTATAGCGGTATGAAACTTAATTGTCTCATCTATATTAGTTATATTTAGTTGTCTTACTTATATTCATTATATTTCATTGTCTTGTATTTAACTGTTATTACTTTTGCAGCTGCGCATGTTAGGCAATGATTACCCAATACCACCACCACCAAACCTTTATCGGAACCGCTGTGATCCAACCGCAAGCCAACTACTCCTCCCATACCAAGATAGGATAGCAGAGTTCAGTCAACTCTATGAGGAGGATACCGATGCAAGAAGACAAAGAAGATTACATATAGGATAGTATATGTGTAATGGTTTTTGATTTATCCAGTTTGTATGAATGTTTGAATTATATGCTTATCCTTGTTAACACTTTCATTTCGTATACAATTAGGCGATAGTATATGTGTAATGGTCTATTGATGTTTTGTGGAGATGTCCTATTTGAGAATCAAATTTCATTCCAAGTTATGTTTATTGTTGCTTTTGCTGTTGCGGTTGTGGAAAAGCAGGCTCAGATGCCTATGTCGTGTATACTTATACGATATGAGAGCTTACATCTCGTGTATACATACACGAGATCTCATCTCGTGTGTACTTACACGAGATGTATCTCGTGTATATGTACACGAGATGTAAGCTCTCATCTCGTGTAAGTATACACGAGACGTGCAAGGGCAGCGATGGAATTAAATGGGCTGTGTATTTACCGGGCTGTGTATATAGTTTTTGCCGCTATACAATTTGTGTATGGAAACTACTATATCTAAGGAAAGGATAATACTAAATAGTTAGCAATATAATCCTACCTAATTACTAACACTTGCTGTACAATATGGCTTACATGCTAACAATATTGTACGCTAATACCCCCCTCAAGCTAAGCATAGGTACGGAGATGCAGCTTGAACTTGAAGAACGTCCATTTAATTGCCAATATAACGATGAGACGAAAATCATGCCGATCGGGAATACCGAAAGTAACTCATTTATGTTGAATAATAGTCTAAGGTAGAGATGATCATGACAAGGCATATACTGCCACTCGTTCGGAGGATAGACCATATAGTATTCATCTTGATAATGTTTGTCTTGAATAACACTGACCAAATCTTGAGAATAATCTCCGTCATAATGACCGCCATTGTAGCATGAATTCATGTGTTTGTAGGAGTCTGGAGTAGATTGAAGAGTATGGACATACTCGTCTTTTTCTTTAAGTATCTTTGTGATTCTGATTTGTATATATTTTAATTATTGTAAATATTTAGGTTTGTTTAATCTTGATTTATTTGACTAACTTACTTATGGTTATCTTTGGTAAGTAGATATGTTTTGTAGGTGTTTTATTTTAGGTGGTCTCTAAAAGGAAAGAAGATATTCTTGGAGAGCAAGGAGGCGGAGAACAAAAGGATAAATACAAAGCCGACTTCTTCATAAAGTTTTACGGATTCTGAGCAATACTCTGTAGAAAATCAAGTTCTTGAGAGAGTCTTGTTGTTCTTAGAAGTTCTTGTGAAAGAACTCTAAGGTGTTGAGTGTTTTAGTACGATCTAGAGTAATTAGATCGATTTGTTCTTTTGTTCTTTTTGTTTACTTTCATTCGGTTTGTACTCTGCAAATCGCTTTTAATATATGAAAGTTTCCAGCAAGTTTTCTTGCTGAAGTTTTACTTGTTACTGAGTTCTTTACTTTCCGCTGCAAATCTGATAAGTGTTAAGACAACTGTCTGGACAACTGTTAGCTGGTTTGAATATACAGTTGTTCACTCAGTTGGAAAATTCCCAGAACAGTCCTAGCCGCCTTGATTTCTTTCAATTGGCACCAGAGCCTGGTCTCGATACACTGAGATCGATCTGTTATGGCCAGTATGGACTGTTCTCATACTCGTAATAAGCCGCCTACTCTGGATGGTTCTAACTATACCATTTGGAAGGCTAAGATGATCATGTACATCAAGAACATTGATCATCGGGCATGGGTCAGCATTCTAGTGGGATACACATCCCCTACTATGGAATGGGTTGATCCAAAAGGCAAAGCATCTTCATCTGATGAAGAGAAAAAAGATAAAATTTTTGTTCCAAAACCCGAGCAAGACTGGAATGCAGAAGAGATTGCTCTTGCTAACTTCAATGCTAAGGCAATGGCTGCAATCTCTGATCATGTTGATCATAATCTGTATAGGTTATTCTCTAACCATACTGTGGCTAAGAATGCTTGGGACATTTTACAACTTCACTGTGAAGGGTCAGATAGTGTTAAACAAACTAAACTGAGAAGACTTATGACTGAGTTTGAGAATCTAAGGATGGGAGAAGATGAGACTATTCAAAATTACTCTGCAAAATTAATGGATATCTCTAATGAATCCTTTGCATTAGGAGAATCTATTTCCAATGCTAGGCTTGTGAGTAAAGTCTTGAGGACTCTCCCAGAACAGTTTAATATCAAGGTTTCTGTCATTGAAGAAACATGTGACACGAGGACAGTGAGTCTTGAAAAGGTTCTGAGTATTCTTACTACGTTTGAACTGAACCTTGAAGTACAAAAGACTAGCAAAGCAAATTCAATTGCTCTTGCTAATGCTCTAACTGTGTCCAAAGATCTTGTGGAACTGTCTAAAGACATGGATGAGTCAACCTTGGAGGAAGATGAGTGTGCTATGATCACTCAAAAGTTTAAAAATGTGTTGAATAAAAAACGACAACAGAGATTTCCTAACAAAGGATTCACTCCTTCCACCAAGGCTGAACCATTCAAAAGGGACTCCGGTGTGATAAAACCGGGATTTGAAGGCAAAAAACCGATTGAGTTGGTTCAGTGTAGGGCGTGTCAGGGATACGGCCACTATGCTAATGAGTGTGCTAACACACTTAAAAAGAGAGGGATGAGCTTAACTGCTACCTTGAGTGATTCAGATGATGATGAAGAGATTGCAAATCTCTCATGTCTTCATTCATCTTTGTCGTCTCTCTCTGACAGTAAAAGTGATAGTGAGGTTGTGCAGTCAGATGACAGATCAACTGACTATGAACAGAGAAGGTTTTTGGTGTTAATCATTGTTTTTGAAAACATAAAAATGAAGGAGAGTGAAACTGTGATTGATTTTACTGAAACTATAGAAAAAATTGCTCATGAGTTGGAAGTATTAGGAGAATCTTTTTCTGATACTAGGCTTGTAAACAAGGTGTTAACATCCATCCCAAGAGGTTTTGATGGGATAATTTCTGTGATGAAAGAATTCTATGATCTATGAGTTTCATGGAACTTATAAGGAGATTAATTATTCATGAAACTTCTTTTTTAAAATCATCACCTCCTTCATCTTCGAATTCTGAAAGAAAATCGTGTGTGTATGCTAGTCATAATGATAGTGAATATGACAGTGAATCTGACAGTGACGATGAAAAGTCAAGTGTCAGCACAGAAGAAGTTACTGAATATACTTGCTTGAACTCCACATGTGCAGGTAAAGATGATGAGTCAAAGCAGGAAGAGGATGATTTCCTTTCGTATGAGGAACTACATGAGAACTATGTTGAGTTGTTCGCATATTGGTCCAAGCGAATGGAACAACTCAATGAGTTCAAGAAGGTAAATAAAAAGCTCACCTCTGAAATTTTGATACTCAAAACTGAGAATGAAAGGTTGTCGAGTGAAACTGAGATTCAGAAGGACTCCATAGCTAAGTTAGAGGTCATGCTTACCAAGAAAGACAATGAGAGTGAAAAATATAAGATGGAACTTGAAAAAGAAACTAATGCTCTCATGAAACTTAACAATGGCAAGGCTAAATTGGAAGAGGTCCTGAATATGGGAAACCAAGGAAGAATAGGAATAGGCTATGGAGATCCATTGTTTGTCAAAGAGGGTGAGGGTACTTCGAAAAACAAAGAAAGTTTGAGTGCTAATCAAGTATCTTCTCACAAAAATAGGAGAAACATCAAGAGGAGATTCGTGTGTCATCACTGTTTCGTCCCTGGACACATTCGTCCATTTTGTTTTAAATTGAAACAGGAACTCGGGATGGACAAGAACAGCGGCCACTTGAGCAGACAACTGTGGACACAATCTAACAGTCAGTTGCCCAGTCAGTTGCCCAGTCAGCAGCAGCAGGTAAGAAAGGTATGGGTAAAGAAAGATACTCAGCAGTGCAAAGTGGCTCTTACCTCCTTCAAGAGTAGTGTGGAAGAAGGATGGTACTTCGACAGTGCCTGTTCTCGCCATATGATAGGTGCTCGTGAGAATCTCAAAGACTATGAGGCATTCAAAGGTGGAAAAGTCAACTTTGGTGGAGGTGCAAAAGGACAGGTAATCGGCAAAGGTAAGTTAAATGTTAATGGTTTGCCCAACTTGCAAAATGTTTTGCTTGTTGATGGTCTCAAGTCAAACCTGACCAGCATTAGTCAACTTTGTGACGATGACTTGTTTGTTCGGTTTGATAAGTCTAAATGTGAAGTGTTTGATTCCAAAAGTATGTGTGTTATGTCAGGCATTCGATCTTCCAATAATTGCTATAAAATTGGTGAACCTGAATCTTGTTTTTCTGCAAAATCAAATGAACTTGAAATTTGGCATCAAAAACTTGGACATGCCAGTGAGAGAAAAATAAGTGAGTTGATTAAATTCGGGGCAGCCAATGATTTGCCAAAATCGGATTTGAAAAAATTAAGTGTGTGTGGACCTTGTCAAAAGGGAAAAGAAATAAAGTCAAGTCACAAAAAGGTTCAAACTTTTGGAACTTCTAGGTGTTTGGAATTGATTCACACTGATTTAATGGGTCCAATGGAAGTCGAAAGCATGTCTAGAAAGAAATATTGCTTTGTGTGTGTGGATGATTTTTCTCGTTATACTTGGGTCATTTTTTTTAGAGAAAAATCCAACACTATTGAAGAATTTAAAATTTGGTACAAGAAAGTGAAAAATCTCTATGGTTTAAAAGCCATTAGGATTAGATCTGATCATGGTACTGAATTTGAAAATTCTGTTTTTTCCTCTTTTTGCGATTCGAAGGGAATTACTCATGAGTTCTCTGCCCCCAAAACTCCTCAACAAAATGGAGTAGCTGAAAGGAAGAATCGTACATTACAAGAAATGGCCAGAGTCATGTTGAGTGCTAAAAACTTATCTAAAATTTTTTGGGCAGAAGCAGTTAATACGGCTTGTCACATAGGGAATCGTGTCTTTCTAAGAATTGGAAGTACCATGACACCCTATGAAATCTTACTTGGAAAGAAACCCACAGTCAAATATTTCCATGTCTTTGGATGCATTTGCTATATTTTAAATGACCGTGAGTATCTCTCCAAGTTCGACTCTAAAAGTGACAAGGCCATTTTCATCGGATATTCTCAGAATAGTAGAGCCTATAGAGTCTATAATTTGAAAACCAAAACTATTATGGAATCTATAAATGTTATATTTGATGATGCTACTGACTTAATGTCAAATCTGCTGAGGATGATGTTTCAGGGTGCACTTGGGAGCACGAGCAGATTAACGATGAATCTGGACCACAGACTACCAACGAATCTGCAGAAACACAAACTGTGAGAACAACTGATAGACAGGATGAACAGTCAGTTGACCTATCAGATGGTCAAACAGCAGTCGATTCTGGTTCAGATTCTGAAATCGAAAGAGATCAGGTGATCCATGGCAAAGATCCATCTTCAAGGATTCAGGAAGACCATCCAACTTCCCAGGTGATTGGGGGGTGAACACAGAAAGAAAAACAAGAGGTAAGAGAATCAATTACCGGGAATTGGCCGGCTTAATATGCATGAATTCCGCATATCACCAGGTAAACTCTGGTTGCTTTGTGGCTGATTATGAGCCCAAAAACGTGTCTGAAGCCTTGAAAGATGATAATTGGATTAATGCCATGCAAGAGGAATTGATCCAATTTTAAAAGAATGAGGTATGGTTTTTGGTCCCTAGGCCCTCTAACATCAATGTTATTGGGACCAAGTGGATATTTAAAAATAAATCTGATGAACAAGGCAAAATTATAAGGAACAAGGCACGTCTAGTGGCTCAGGGTTATACTCAATTAGAGGGTGTGGACTTTGATGAGACTTTTGCCCCAGTAGCCCGCATTGAGTCCATTAGACTGCTATTAGCAATCTCATGCTATCTAAAAATCACTCTACATCAAATGGATGTGAAGAGTGCGTTCCTAAATGGTTTTTTAAATGAGGAAGTGTTTGTTGAGCAACCTAAGGGGTTTGAGGATCCCCATAAGCCAAATCATGTTTTTAAGTTGAAAAAGGCACTGTATGGTCTAAAACAAGCCCCACGTGCTTGGTATGGAAGACTGACAGAGCACCTTATTCAAATTGGCTTTAAAAGGGGAGAGGTTGATAAAACTTTATTTATTTTGAAAAACAAAAGGGATATTCTCGTGGCCCAAATTTATGTGGATGACATAGTCTTTGGATCTACCTCTAAAACTATGCTTGACATGTTTACTGAGAGTATGACATCCACATTTGAAATGAGCATGGTTGGGGAATTAAAATTTTTTCTAGGATTACAAATATCTCAAACTAATGAAGGAATGTCTATCTCCCAATCAAAGTATACCAAAAATTTGGTTAAAAAATTCGGCCTCGAAAATTCATCTCATTTGAAAACTCCTATGGGATCCTCTCAAAAATTGTTTAAAGACGAGGATGGAGAGAGTGTTGATCAAACTCTCTATCGGAGTATGATAGGCAGCTTGCTGTACCTTACAGCGAGCCGCCCCGATATCATGTTTAGTGTCTGCCTCTGTGCTAGATATCAAGCTGACCCCAAGGTATCCCACTTAACTGCAGTTAAGCGTATAATTAGATATGTGAGTGGTACCACAAATCTGGGGTTAAGTTATGCTAGGGACACTAACACGAATCTGGTTGGGTTTAGTGATTCAGACTGGGCTGGGAGCACTGATGATAGAAAGAGCACCACAGGTGGGTGTTTTTATCTTGGGAATAATCTTGTGTCTTGGTTTAGTAAGAAACAAAACTGTGTTTCTTTATCGACTGCTGAATATGAATACATAGCAGTTGGTAGCTGTTGTACCCAATTATTATGGATGAATCAAATGATAAAAGATTATGGTCTTAAAAGTGAAACCTTGATGGTATATTGTGATAGTCTAAGTGCTCAGAATATTGCCAAGAATCCTGTACAACACTCTCGAACCAAGCACATAGATATTAGACATCATTTTATTAGAGATCTCGTTGAACAAAAAATCATTACTTTGGAACATGTAAGTACAACAGATCAACTTGCTGATATCTTTACTAAAGCGTTGGATTTCGAGAGATTTTCTTCTCTTAAGAAGTCTCTCGGATTGTGTGTCACCAGTTGATAGCACAACTGTGCAGACAACTGCCTGCATATCTGTATAATGGTATATTACAGTTTACAAAAAAACAAAAAACAAAAAATCTGCATTCATTCTAGCACGATTGTCTCGTGTGATCACTTGTTCTTCTTCTAGCTCTTTGACTCTGTGTTCCGACCCTTAAATGTGAGACCCTTCTTAGCGTGACAATAAAAATTGTCATGTTAATTCCTGTGTGCTGTTTATCATGGAGTGGGCATTTAATTTTGTTGCGGGGAAAACAAGCTGCCTCCAATCTTTGAAGTTACTACACATTTAAGCAAAAAGCTGAAGTGTTTCAATACATAACTTGGGAATCAGTGTAACACTGTATTGCGAGAGTGAATAGCTCCTCCCCGCAGCTAATTCTTAGTCATAAGCCTTAAAATGGGAATGTTCTAGAGGCTACATGATTGAAGGTGAATCTCATTGAATTTCTGTGTGTTGGAACCGAGTCAAGAACTGAGTGGATCATACTATGTCACACCAAAATAGAGACAATCTTCACATGTGTGTTTAGGCATATTTTCCTTAAGTTTTTTTCTTTGGTATTTAAATCAGCAAATTGAACTGTTCTCCTTCTTGTCACAAAGATAGTAATTTTATGTGTTCATCGATAATCCAATAACGTGATGTTCAAGTTTCGTGCAGGGAGCATTGTTTTTGTGGAATAGTGGATTCTGTGGAGATATGGCAATAGTTATTCTGAGTAACTGGGATTTTCATAATGTTTATCACGATCTCCCTTGTGAAATCATAACCACAGTCTTATTGGGATTTTTAAAGGGTGTCCAGCACTAAAAAGGAGTCACAACTCTTTTTCTCCCTCATTCAGTGCACCGGGCTGTGTCTGAGTTCCTCCCCTCCTGGATATTTCTCTTGTCTTGTCAACTGTAAGGTCATTCCTCCCTCATCATAAGATCTGTCAACTACCCCTTTCTCCCTCCTCACCCGAAAAATTGTTTTTTTTCCTCTCTAATTCGCAGTTCAAGGATATCTTCACCGGGTGTGTTGTTTCTATTTGTGCAGAAATCTCTAATGGCTGCATCGTCTTCATCAGCTCCGGCGCTCACCTCGTGTGTCGCCATTGTCGCAGACCTAATCAATGCTCCTCAATCCGATTTGGCAGTCGATCCTCGAGTTCTAGGGTTGCCGGAGCATGCTATCGACGTCGACAACACTCTCCAGGTCTCGGCCTTGTCCAAAGCTAGCAAAGTCATGGCTCCCGGGTCTCGCCGTTCCGACTGTCTGGAAAAATTGGGAACAGGGGCCTCTTCTGGGTCTTTCAAACCTAAGGTCGTTCGGGCCACCATGGAGGCCGAGGCAAGTAAAAAGGCGAAATTATCTGCCACGGGTAGTTCCCGACGACGGTTGATTTTAGCTGAGTCGGAGGAAGAAGAACCTCCGTCTACTCCGGCGCCGGCAACTAATGCCGATGACTTTGATGAGAATGTACCGGTGGTGACTCTGTTCCGGGCAACAAGGGCAAGAAAAGGTACTCCATTCAAAAATCCACCTCCGTCTATATCAGCTCCAAAAAATCCTAGGGTTCATACCCGAAGTGCTAAAAGGAAGGCTCTAGAAACTTCCATGCAAGAGGAGGGGTCCACGTCTCAGCACGATGATTCTAGTGACAAAGATGTTGAAATTGACTCTGAGGAAACCCCATCCGAGCAAGAGGGCCCACACCGTGTTCGTCAATATGCGTCTTCTGGGGTCAAGACTTCTGACAGGTCAACCGTGGGGACAACTGTAGGTTCATCTTTGCCTACAGTTGGTCCGTCAAAGGGTTCGGCTGGAAAAGCCAAACGGGTACGTTAATCCTCTTCTTTCATTCCCAGTGTCCCCTTTACTCTAGACCTTCCCCATGATCCAAAGTTTTATTATCCTTCTTCTGCTGAGCGGTTTGCAAAATATTTCAAAAGAAAATTTTCTGTTGAGAGGGTAAAGGATGATCGTAGTTTTGGGAAGTTGTTCCTACTTGATTTCCTGAGTGAACGAAATCTGGTAAAATCTTTATCATTTGCTAAAGCCTTCTCTCGACAAGTAGTGACTGAGTTTTATGCCAATCTCTCACGAGATGTGGCTCTGTCTGGTTCTCCAAATTTCCATCGCTCTTTTATTAGGGATAAAGTGATAGAGTTCTCTCCTCAGTCGATAAATGCTTTTCTTCAAACCCCAAACACTCCTCTCTCTGATATTCCAAATGATTTGGATGAGGCTGTTAGGACCATTACTGGTCATTCTATTTTATCTTGGCCATCTGATCTTAGGTCCACGTCTCTTTCTCGCCGTTACAATTGTCTCCATCATATCATGCTCACCAACTGGAAGCCATCGTCTCAACCATCCATTGTGACCAAAGAACAGGCCCTTCTTCTGTACCAAATTGGGATTAATAAATTCAACCTAGGTGCTGAAATCTTTGAGACAATTGTAAGCTACTCTGAGTCTCCTGATTCTTCTTACCGTCTTCCTCATCCGTGTTTGATTTCTGCTCTTCTGGGTACTCATGAGATTGTTGCCAATCCAAATGAGGATTTTATTTCTCTTCCTCCTCCAATTGTCCAACCCAAAACCATGTTTGCTCCGAATCGTTTCAATGACTGGCTTATGCCAGCTGACGGTCCTGTTGACAGGACATCTGCCAGTACATCTGTTCCTCCAGTTCAGCCATCAGTTTCTCCATCAGGTTCCTCCCAAGCTATTCTGCAGGCTCAAATTGATTCAGTAAGTGCTCAGATTTCTGCTCACAAGGCTGATATATTAGCCAAACAGATCGTTGTCTCTGGTTTGGAACATACTCTACTGGAGCTTCGCAAAGCATTGAATGGTTCTAAACAAAAAGGGGGAGAAAGCTTGAATGAAGGGGGAGCAGTCGGTTTACATGCAGGGGGAGAGAATGCTGGGGCTATGGTCGTTGCTGGTCCAAGTGGGAATCAAGATGATGATTTGGAATTCTCTTTCGAACGAGACTTGGCTGCTGGTGATAATGGAGAAGACTCATACTTTGGAGTTTAAAAACTATCTTTGATACTCATTTTGTTGGTTTGTAATAACTTAGCATTATTTTGGATATTTTGGTTTGGAAGTTTGAACTCTTTAGTATGCTATGCTATTTGGATCGTTGGTATTAATCTTTTGCAGGTTTTGTTCAGAACCACAAAGATAGGGGGAGATTGAAGAGTATGGACATACTCGTCTTTTTCTTTAAGTATCTTTGTGATTCTGATTTGTATATATTTTAATTATTATAAATATTTAGGTTTGTTTAATCTTGATTTATTTGACTAACTTACTTATGGTAATCTTTGGTAAGTAGATATTTTTTGTAGGTGTTTTATTTTAGGTGGTCTCTAAAAGGAAAGAAGATATTCTTGGAGAGCAAGGAGGCGGAGAACAAAAGGATAAATACAAAGCCGACTTCTTCATAAAGTTTTACGGATTCTGAGCAATACTCTGTAGAAAATCAAGTTCTTGAGAGAGTCTGGTTGTTCTTAGAAGTTCTTGTGAAAGAACTCTAAGGTGTTGAGTGTTTTAGTACGATCTAGAGTAATTAGATCGATTTGTTCTTTTGTTATTTTTGTTTACTTTCATTCGGTTTGTACTCTGCAAATCGCTTTTAATATATGAAAGTTTCCTGCAAGTTTTCTTGCTGAAGTTTTACTTGTTACTGAGTTCTTTACTTTCCGCTGCAAATCTGATAAGTGTTAAGACAACTGTCTGGACAACTGTTAGCTGGTTTGAATATACAGTTGTTCACTCAGTTGGAAAATTCCCAGAACAGTCCTAGCCGCCTTGATTTCTTTCATAGATGCTTGTGAGGGATGAGAGTAGGATGGGATGAAACAATACGGCCCAACCAAGGAAGAGAAGAGCACGACTGAATCAATGTATCCATCGGGAGAGAAAACTGTTGAATTTGGCTGAGTTTTCTCAGATTGGCCCAAAAGAGATGGGCACAGCAGACTTGCTTTGTTGGGCTTGAGATCCATATGAGAATTCTGAGCAGACAAGATATTGGTGGGCTGAAAGGAATCTATAGGAGATGTCTGGCCCAAGTCTGGTTATTGTAGGCTGCCAGAAATTGGGCTGCCAGATCTGGGCAAAGGAGAGGAGGGCCCAATGTGAGGAGAGTGGCCCGTTGTTGTTGAGTCTGAAGCAATAGAAGGAGTGGGGTGCAAGCCTTGGGCCACGGGAGAAAGGCCCGTTGCTTGAGTATGAGATCCAATCTGTGAGCCAAGCTTGCGTAGGCCAGAGCAAGCAGACTGGCATGTTGAGGAAGTTCCGTTTTCTTCATAATTGGGCTGGATAGGAGCTAGAGATGGACTCACCCGCCCATTTGCATAAGAGACGAGGTATTGGCTATTTGCACAATCCGTATGGGCCACTGGAGATTGGTCCATATAATGGACGTGTGGGCTTTCAAGAGAAGCTGGAGCAACAGCCTTGCTAACAAAGTGGACCATAGGAGTAGACTTTGTATCGAAAAATATTTGTGGGTCGGCAGGGCTAACAACAGACTGAACTAAGATAGAGCCTGGACCAAAAAAACGTGAATTAGGTTCTGGAGAAGAATCAGAGCTAGATACGTTCATTGGATTTGGTCCAAAAAAATCAAAGATATGATCATAGAGTAAATACAAAGAGAGAGAGGGTTGTCGAAAATAATAATAATTGATGAATTTAGTATAAAGAGAATCAAGTCCATCAACAATATATTTAATAAGATCAATTTTAAAAATAGGAGCACTGGCCATGGATAATGCCGATGATAGAGATTTTGCCTCAAAAAAATAATTTTTCAAAGATTGATTTGGAAGTTTTTGCAAACAATGGAGTTGATCCAGAAGATGATCAACATACCAATTAGAAGTAGAATAGAGAAGAGAAGGAGATGACTCATTAACATCAATTAATGGTTCTTCTACATCGGAAGAATAGCCATTTGAATCTATAGATTCTGGATATAACCAGTCCGATAAAGAAAAAGGAGCAGCATGAACGGTATTATTTGGTTCAAAATTATGCAAGCAATTTCTTGCGGTATGACCAAGACTGTTACACAACTGACAAATATCATATGATGATGGTAACGTATCAAAGCAAACTGGATCGTACCAAAAATCATCCATTGATTAGAGAATAGAGAGAAAAATAAAAATTATATATGAAACAAAATTAATTTTAAAAAAAAGAAAACTAAAGTAAATTAGAGAAAAATAGCGGAAGCGGAAATCAGGCCACCATGGATCGGTGGCTCTGATACCATATTAGACAAGAATAAAGCATAAGAGATATGAAAGAAGAATTGAGAGAGACGAGAAGCCACAGCCTTGGTGGAAATTTTCTATATCTCTCGTGAGTTATTTGTCATGCTTATTCAATAGTATATATATAGGTTACATTAGACTCCTATTAGCTATACAATTTGTGTATGGAAACTACTATATCTAAGGAAAGGATAATACTAAATAGTTAGCAATATAATCCTACCTAATTACCAACACTTGCTGTACAATATGGCTTACATGCTAACAATATTGTACGCTAATAAGGCGGGGTCCAGACGGAACTTAGGCGGGGCCGAGAATTCAGAAATAGTTATAATATCCTAGGCGGGACTCAGGCGTTTCATGAACGCCTAGCGCCTAGGCGGCCTAGACGGACGTCTTTTAGAACACTGATTTTAAAAATTAAGGTGACGTTTGTTTCTTTTAAGTGCTAAGTCTTGAATCTGGTTTCACGTCTGAACTTGGCTGAATTCATAAGAGTAAGCGTCTGAAAACTGATTTCTGAATTACTCGATGTGTTTTTTTCGTTTGTTTTTCATCAATTCATTTTCATATATAATTGACGGTTTACTTAATTATAATAAGCGTTAATTGTCAAATACTCCCTCCGTCCCACCTCACTTGACACCCATGAGATGTGCACAATAATTAAGGAGAATGAATAAAATAAAGAAAATATGTGGTAGAAAATGAAGAGAGAGAATGAGTGGGGTAAATAGTAGTGTTGGTTGAATAAATTGAGTGGTGAAAAATGAAGAGAGAGAATGAGTGGTGGGGTAGAGTGAATATAAAATTATAAAAAGTATGCTATTTTGGGAAGTGTCAAGTGAACTGGGACAGCTCAAAATAGAAATAAGTGTCAAGTAAGCTAGGACGGAGGGAGTATATTTTTTAAAAAACAAATTTGGTTTTTTTATTAATTGATAATGCCATGAAGGCTACAACTGGACCTATAACTAGGCTACTAACACAAATGTCAAGCTACAATTAGGCCTATAAATAGGCTAACACAAATCTCCCTGACGGGATTCGAACTCGTAATTACAGTCACATGCTATTTTGTATGAACATTCAAACTTAACAACATTTTTAAGAGAAAAAAATTTATCATGAAAGAGTGACATTCTTAATTCTGACAAACATCTCAAATTGCTTTAAAAAAGGGGGAAAATACAACATATCAAATTCAAACAAAATAAAAGCAGCAGCACAGCTAAATGAAGCCGACGTCTTACAACACCTCCTTGAAGCTGCTTCTTACAGATCCAACGAACATAATTCCATGTTAAATTGCAAATGGGTGGATTCTTGATACCATTTCCAGTTTCAAAACTAAAAATATACTCCCTCCGTCCCAAAATGATCTTCTCATTTGTCATTTCATCTGATTTTGAATAATTTGAGAAACCCATTGACACTTTCCACCAAGAAACCACATTCTTTTTTTCCTAGTCTCTTTTTTACACCACTATCCTACTCACCACTTATATAAGATTTTGTAGACTACTTGGTTTAGTATTGACTCCCTCCGTCCCCAAAATAAATGTCTATTTTTATTATTGATCAAGAGAAAAAGTAAACATTAATATGTGACGTAGGTAGTAGTATATAGTAGATATATAGTGTTCCTCGTCTCTTATGTTGTGCTGAGCTTGCTGCTAGCCTGCTACACATGCAGGTCTACAAACTCCGTTCTTCTGAGTTGTGTGATCAACATTAGTTGAAAAATCGGAGCCCACCAAATAATTCAATTTTTTTAGGTGATTAAATGCTTGCATAAGAGATACTTCCACCATCATTAATAAGGGTATAATTGAGATAAAAAGGTAAAAGTGCATTGATAATAGTAAAGTGTTAGAATAAAATGATCTGCCCAAGATGGCCCGACCCAAAACCGAGACCCGGCCCAATTGTGTTTTACTAACAAATATGAAAACACGGAAAAAGGGAAACAAGGGACGGATTATTCAAGAAGTACGCCGCTTCATGGAAAGGGTTGTGAACGTCGCTTGATGAAAAGAGTCGTGGTTTTTCGTACTCTTTATAAGGGCAAGGGCGATTGCGTTCTAGACGAAGAAATCTGAATTCTCTCCTCTCTCTCGCTCTCTAAGTCGATCAAAGCAAATAAGTGTTGTGAATCAGTGGGCGATCTCCGTTTGTGACCTCGTTCCCGACCATCGCTGCAAAGTATTGTACCAAGTTCGGTGATCAATTCAAGGTGCTGATTCAAAGCTTCCGCATTACGATTGAACAAGTAAGTTGTTCCTTCTCCCTCTGTAGTTTACATTGGTACCAGAGCCCCGTTGAGTTTGATTCCGAACCCTTAAAGCCATGTCAAAACTTTTCTTTTGTTCATTGCCATGACTACTGTGTCTGCGAAGTTCTTTTTTTCATGCTTGAACAATATGAATTTCTGAGATGGATTGAAAAGAGGATTTAAAGGTCTTTCTATAGAATTTCGTTTCATGATTTTCTGAAAAAGATGAAGAAGTTATGAATTTTCAAAATTCCAAGGTTTTTCCTCTTTGTTGAAGAAGATGAATATTACTGTATCTGTTCGGTTTCGCTGTACATAGTGGTCTAAGTCTTGTACATAGAGTATAGGTTGGGAAATTAGACTCCAAAGTGGAAACAATTTCACCCCAACACGTGATTTCGAAGGGAGTCAGTACTCGTTGAACTCAGAATGTTGAACTCAGAATGGAGTTTCCGGTTACAATGTTATAGTTTCACTCGTTCCGTCCTGCAATCAATAATTACATCTTATGAATTATTTTTGAAAGTCTTAACAACATCGAAAAATTCTGAAAAAATACAGTAATTATGTTTTTAAAGTTTTCTATTTTTCTGGAATTTTTTGAAAATTTTCGTTGACTTTGACTTTCTGATCAACTGGTTGACCAGTCAATCTTCGGGCTGTTTTGGGGGGTCTTCCCGAGGTCAGAAAAATCTGAAAAAAATTGCAGCAGTCATGTTTTTCAGTTTTCTATTTTCTGAAAATTTTCTGGAATTTTCTGAAGATATTTAATTTTCCAGATTTTGTTAAAGTTTCTTAAAATAGTTTGATTATTACGTTTTGTTAATGATTATTTGAGACTTATTAATAATGATAATCAAGAAAAGTGCTTATGTTCAGTGGGAGCATGATTATTATTTATTTATGCTATGGATGGCATAAAAGTCTAAGACACGTTTAAGAGATAAAAGAAAAAACTCTTTAACAAATAAGTGGATTGCACAATAAATGATTGTTAAAATAATAATATAACTTTGGTAATGTTGAATCTGATTGTGAACATAGTGACCTTTCGTTTCACACCCTTCGTTAGATTATAATTTTAATATTCATTTGTTGTTGCAATATAAGAATGTGTAATACATTGAATATGTGTCAATAACGCCTTTATTTGTTATTGTCTCTATGTAGACCTAATCATGGCCTCTATTAAAAATGTAATTGCTGAACTAAATCATGGTGCGAAATTGGATGGTGACAATTATGATATGTGGCACCGTAAAATCCAATATGTGCTTGAGGAACAAGAAGTTCTCGATACTCTGACAAGTTCCATGGAAGAACCTGTAATGAATGATGAAGGGACTGCAGATGAATATATGAGGAGTCTTGCTACGTTCAAAGCTTGGAAGAAGCGGAACAGCAAAGTGCGAATCACGCTTTTAAGTAGCATGCAAGATGACCTTATGTGCGAGTATGAAAATTACTTGATTGCCAAGGATATGTGGGCAGCCCTGAAAGAGAAGTTTGGGGGAACTTCGCTTACGAAGTTAAAGAAACTTCTCTACAAGTTTGACAATGCTAGCATGCGATCTGGTGATTCCATGAAAAAGCATTTAAGGGCTATGTCAAACATGATAAGGGGATTAAAATCTGCAGGACACTTCCTTTCTGATGAACAGCAGGTTCAGGCTGTACTACGTTCTCTTCCTAGTAGTTGGGATCACATGGTGATGAACCTAACTCATAATGAACATGTAAAGACCTTTAATGATGTACAAACTCATTTAGAGTTGGAGGATGAGCGTCTTTCGGCCTTAAAATCCTCATCTCATGCGTTTGCTGCTGAAGCCAGCACAAGCAAAACATCTGGGTCTAAGCGTGGACGAGGTGATAAAAGGAAGGAGAATGGACACACAGCAAAGAAGGCAAAGTTTGCAAATCGCAAAAGGAAAGCGATTAATGCAAAACAGAAGAACAAAGTTGAGAGGAAATGTTGCAATTGTGGCAAGACAGGTCATTTTGTTCGTGACTGTCCTGATCCAAAGTATGAGTGTAACAATTGTGGCAGATTTGGTCACCTGGCTCGTGAATGAAACAGGCCTGCTAAGGTACCAAAATACCCTACCTCCAACTTTACTTTTGTTTCTAGTTGTGCTTTGCTTACTGATTCTTATCCTTTGTGGACAATAGATTCAGGAGCCACAGACCACATAACCAGAGACATAGGAGCATTCCAAGAGTACCGTCGCGTGCTGAAGGGTACCAAATGGATATATGTTGGCAACAATTCAAGAATTGGCGTAGAAGGAATTGGTACGTGCCAATTGGACCTACGAGGAGGCCAAAAGTTGTTGCTGCATGATGTTCTCTACGCACCCGGCATTCGACGAAATCTTGTGTCTGTCACTGTTCTTCTTAAGTTAGGATTTTCTGTTAATTTTCATGGAACTTCTATAGACATTACTTATGGTTCTGTTTTGTATGGTACTGGACATCTTATGGATGGTTTCTTTGTATTAGATATTGAACATTTGTTGTTTAATGACAAAGATTGTTTTTCCTTAATGGCATCTTCTACTAATATCAATGTAGATGCATCTGTTTGGCATGCTCGTTTAGGCATATCGGATAGGAAAGAATGAACAGGTTGGAAAAAGAGGGTTTATTAGGCCCACTCAACAAAGTGTTGTTGCCTACTTGTGAAAGTTGCCTGGCTGAAAAAGCAACTAGAAAACCATTTGGAAAATCAGTTAGGGCTACTTTTCCATTGCAGTTAATCCACTCTGATATATGCGGACCAATGAATGTGAGAGCAAGACATGGAGCCTCATATTTCATCACATTTATAGATGACTACACACGATTTGGTCATATCTACCTGATTTCTCATAAGTCTGAGGCATTGGATTGTTTTAAATGATATACTTGCCTCGTTGAGAATCAGTTAGATAAAAGCATTTAAGCTTTAAGAACAGATCGTTGTCGTGAGTATTTATCTGAGCAATTTAAGACACTTTGTGATGAAAACGGCATTGAAAGGCAATTAACTATTCCAAGGACTCCACAACAAAATGGAATTGCTGAGAGGAGGAATAGAACATTGCTAGAAATGACTAGATCTATGATGGCTCAAACAAATCTACCTATAAGTTTTTGGGGAGATGCTTTTCAAATAGCCGCATATATACTTAATAGAGTTCCCACCAAACCAGTATCTTCCACCCCATACGAATTATGGAAAGGCAGAAAACCAGTTTTGGAACATTTGCGTCCATGGGTGAAGCTGAGTTCGTACTAGGTGTTATTCTTTCACTTTACGTGGATGATATCTTAATAGCTGGAAATAATCTGGAGTTGTTAAAAGCCACTAAGAAGTGGTTGTCCTCAAATATTGAAATGAAGGACATGGGTGAAGCTGAGTTCGTACTAGGTGTTCGAATATATCGGAATCGTTCCGAAAGACTTCTTGGTTTGTCTCAAGAGACTTACTTAAAACAAGTTCTTGAAAACTTTGGTATGCATCAATGCAAACCCCTTGACACTCCCATGGCTAAAAATGAAAATTTTAGCCTTGACGACTGCCCTAAGACTGAGGAAGAAAAGGATAATATGTCTAAAGTCCCATATCGCAGTGCTATTGGCAAGTTAATGTATGCAGTTATGTGTACACGCCCTGATTTAGCTTTCGCAGTTGGCATGGTTATTCGTTATCAGTCTAATCCTGGAAGAGCACATTGGGGAGCAGTTAAAAGGATACTACGTTACCTTAAAGGAACTGTTGACTACATGTTATGTTATCAAGGAACAAACTCACAGATAGTTGGTTATACTGATGCTGACTGGGGAGGAGACAATGATAACCATAAGTCAACATCAGGTTACGTCTTTTTGCTTAATAATGGAGCTATAACATGGAATAGCAAGAAGCAAACAAGTGTATCTCTCTCTATAATGGAAGCTGAGTTCACTGCTTGTACAAGAGCTGTTCAGGAGGCTGTTTGGTTTAAAAGGTTCATGGAGGATCTTGGAGTGGTCGATCACGCATCTGACCATGTGACAGTTCATTGTGACAATCAAGCAGCCATTGCATTCACAAAGATACTCTGTTTTGACTGAAACTGGACTGTTTTCTGATAAACTGTAAAAATGCCTTGGAGAGCCCTCCCCATCCGTACGGCTACTTTGAACGGGGAAGGCATTTTCCAGTTTCTTCCTTTTTTGACCAAAAAGTTTGCAAAATAAACCTTTTCTGTTAAATAATTAACTGGTTTTGCCAAAACAGTCAGTTTCTCCCATTTTGAAAACACACACACACACATGCACTTTCATTAACTAACATTAGGGAGACTCAGTCCTATCCAAGGTGACTTAGGTGACGTGAAACTCTTCCCAAGGCGTAACCTGACCTCCGAACTAATATAATCTCTAACCTTTCCTTTTGTTGGGTTAAATAATTAACAAAAGTGGCGACTCCGTTATGTTTTGTGAGATAACCGTGTTCGACTTTTTCGCCCCAAAACTCGTCGCGATCTTCCGCGCGGGGCGGGATCCTTATAGTGGCGACTCCACTGGGGAGAAAAGTGTTTGCAAACTTCTTTTTAGAAGCTTTGAGGACACTTTTGTGTGGGTCAAACTCCCGTCCCCCGTTTTCGTTAACTTTTGTGCTTGTTTTGTGTGTGCTGAGTTTCTGTTTGAATTTTCTGGAGTGGAAACTATTCTGGATATGCAATAAACTGGGGCTTGATGATTAGAAGTTGAAAAACAGCAAAAAATAATTGCCAGCATGCTATAGCCGTACGGCTATGTTGGGCAGGGGACAGAATGTTTCAAAATTTGACAATTTTGTGCAGGGCAGGAACATTCTGTGCCCCGGGCTTCTGCTCTTGTCCAGGTTCCATTTACAGTTTTGTTTGTGCACATTACCTTTTTCCTCTTTAGCCAAAACTTGGTTTTTAAAGCTTGGTTATGCACAAGTTCTTTTTGGACATAAAATTGGGTTTTTAATGTAACGACCCCAAAACCCGTCCATATTTATTTTATATTTTTGGGAATTTTAATTTGAACTTATGTGTGCATTTTATGTGTTGCATTACATTTTATGACTTGCATATATTATTTGAGTATATGTGTTAGTTAATGTGTTAGTAGAAATTTTGTTAAAAAGAATAAATGAGTTAGTTGAAACTTTAGGGTTCAAAGTGTAACTTTAAAGTTTGGGGGTTTAGTTGTTTAAAATGAAAATGGAGGGTCTTAAGTGAAAAGTGGAAAATATCCTAATATATGCTTATCTTCTTCCTCTCCGCGTGGCTAATTCACTCACACACAAACATTACTTTCCTAAAAATTACTCTCTCTGTATCCACGAAGAAAGAAAGTAAGTTCAACCCATTTCGATTTAATTTTTTTTATTTACTTACCCGTTTTAAAAACTAATTATATAAAAATGATCAGGGCGTTGAGTAGGTCATTTCTACCCGATCAAAACATATTTCTGCGATACTTTTTCCGGAAATAGGTAAGTTACTAATTCCCCTTAAATAGTAAAATGGTCATATATTTGCTATATGTGTGATATGTGGTGAAATTATTGTGAAAATAATTTATTTGTGATACTTGTAAAATTGGGACGAAGGGAGTATTATGGCCTTGCTCCTGGGAAGAAACTTGAAAAAAGTATTGAAAAATTATACTCCTATTCGTGAGACGGTAAAATAGTAACTTGATTTAAATATTATTAGAAAAATTGTATCATTATTTGTGGTACGGGGAAATGAATGGAAGTATCCCTAAACGGGTATAATAGTATATTATAAAATTGTACTTATACTTGTGAGACGGTGAAATGAAAGGAGTGCAATTTTGGTACATTTGGAGGTTTGGGAGGTTGCACACTTTTTGTGGGAGATCGCACACTCTTTCTGGAGCAATTTGGCCTTAATTGAGTGTCTTGGGCGGCATCACACTATTTTTGGGCGATCGCACACTTTTCCCAGAAAATGGTTCAACCTTCCGGAGGCCATAACTTTTTCATACGGACTCCGATTTAGTCGTGTAAACTATCGTTTCGAAGCTCTTCTTGTGTACTACGTGATGAGGTGGTTTATTCAGTTGGGTTCTAAATATTATATTACGTAAATCCAGTAGGTGTTTAATAACAAAAAGAGTATTAATGGTCCGTTGTTGTAGAGTTGGTCCTTTGTGATCGAGTTTGGAATAATGTAACCGTTTAGGTTCATTTTAAGTGTGGTACATCTTTATGATGCTTTCGTAGTATTTCTTACTTTGGAATCCCTTGTGTGAGAAATGGGTTCGACATACTTGGTTATTGAGGATCGTGTTCAAGTGTGTGCAAGATTGTTGTTTGACTTAATGTCATTAATAAAGGATTGTGTTGTGGCCTAATGTCAATGTTGTGAACTCTTTTATGAGTAACGTGGTTGCATCTTTTGATGTGTTTGGCTTGGTTTCTTGTGTAGAATCATTGCCCCGGTTGTTGTTGTTTTAGCAAGTATTTATTACTGTGCTCTTTGTTGGAAGTCCAGCTGGTTTTGTGTGTTATCGAGTGGAGGTGGAAAGAATTATAGTGGCACACTAGCCAAGTTCACTATAAGGCTTTTCCACTTGACCTATTTCCCCAGGTTTGGGTGTTATCGAGTGGAGGTGGAAAGCATTAAGGCTTTTCCACTGGACCTATTTCCCCAGTCCAGATTGGCCTTGGATGGGATGAACTCGCTCCCTCGCGTGAGCATTTAGGGGTATGACTTTGTGTCATTTTCTCCCGCTATTGTTGTTGTTGTGATTGTTTGGTTCCGGAACCGGCTTCAGCCATTGTGCTGCTTTGTTGATACCTCTCAGATGGTTATGTTTGATTCGAGAACTTTGGTTATTATGGTTATGATTTGGTTTTCGGGATCCCGGCTTCAGCTATTTATGCTACTCAACTGGTTTTCTCAACTGGTTTTCTCAGATGGTATTCTCAGATGGTTATGTTATTTCGGTAAACCTTGGCTTGGTATTCTCGTAGGAGTGTTTACTCCTACACTATGTGTTGTATGATGAGTTGGTCGTTATTTCCAACCGGTATGGGACGGTTGGCGATAGGGAGCCTCTCATGTTATGTGCTATATGCTATATGATTATTTGTTGATATTGTTTCTTTATGATTATCATATCAGCATGTAACATAGTTGCATTTTAGTAGCTTACTGAGATTTATTCTCCTTATTTGTTTACTGTTTTAGATAAAGGCGAGTCCAGGGGATAGGACACTTTGGCACGGGAGGACGTTGAAAGTGGTAAGAGTTGGGATTTGTTTTGGTCAAGGTTACATTACATAGATGTATAACCTTTTGGGTAGAGTTTCCTTGACTTCATCATCTTGTAATACCTATATTTTGGATAAGGTCGGTGTGTGTACATTTGTATAAATGTTTGTAAGACTTCGGGCTAAGTACTTTCGTTTGTGAAAGTGGTTTGAAAAGTTGGTTTGAAAGTCAGTGGAAGTCTTTGAACTTCAGGTGTTGATTTTGTTAAGTTTTATGAAAGTATATTTCGAAAAAATTTCAAAAGGTGTTTTATAACGTCTTCCATTCTTGTCCCGAGCGTGGGGCCAAGTAGGACCACGGGTTTGGGGCGCGACATTTAAGGCCTCCTTGTGCATAACCCCTTTTGTGAGAATTTTTGAATCCTTTTATTGTGCACAACTTGTTTTGCAAAAGGTTTTCAAAGGGATTGTTTCTTGTAAAGTCTTTGAACTTTTTGTTGTGCACAATTTGTTGTATGTACAAGTTTTGGCTTTGTTTGTTCATGTGATTCTTTCTTGATTGCTTGTGTACATAGCTTGTTCATGCTTGCTCATTTTTGCGATTATGCTTATTCATGCTTGTTCATATGTTGATTATACATTGCTCATGATGATTAAAACGAATCGAAAATTTCTATTTTAACTCAAAAGAGAACATAGAATGGCTTCACACTACGCACACTTGACCTTGCACGTTCCAAATACCCTTTAAACCCGGGATGGATGCCACGATGCAGCTTGATTGGTGCTCTTGTGCCCTTCTAGCGCGCACGGGTCCATTCCGCCTCCCCTTCCGAGCCGAGTCAACCACACTCGTCCGTAACACACAAATACCGAGACCTTGGTTGGTTTTTTGGTCTAGCTCACGTTGCCACATCCTTAATACGTGTCTAAGTTTAATCATGGCCAAGTTGATGCCCGAGTCATGACTCCTTGTGAAAAGCAAGTGTGACCAAGGTCAACATTGACCCAGTCCTTGACTTATGCGTTAATGCGGACTGTAATTAACCTAAGTCATGTATTAAGGATAGGGTGACCTGTGTTGTCGAGCCCTAATGAATGGTTCATACTAATCATCCTTAAGCCCGAGGATAAGACTCGAGAGCCCTCATCAAAGATGAGGTTATGCCGGAAGTCCCTTAAGTCCCTAAGACGAATCTCGATCTTAACCGGGGCTTAATCATGATAAGAATGGCACATGCATTGGAGCTTTGCGACGCACTAGACCTTAGGAATGGTTCTTTTTGTCGGTGGAAGTCGCGTGCCCTATAGGACCCTCGCCCAGGATAGTCCGTCCTTGGGAGCGTGCAATACAGGTGAAAAACGAGGGGCTTATAGATGTAGTGATGGCCTCCACTGATCCAGGATTTAGAGTAGTTACGAAAAAGAAGAGAAATCTTGTCCAACCATTTAGGAATAAAAATGTGTTTTAAGTAAACTTGAACGGATAATTAATTGCACATTGCTTGAATTTGCTCCATTTGTGCTCCTTGTCTTTAACACTTCGTTTTCTTGCGTTAACAATCGTCATTTTGTTAAGTCTTTGGATGGATCCCCGTTATCCTCCAAGACTTCCGTTAAATCCTTAGGCATAGTCCCTTAGGAACCCGTTAAGCCCTTGGAAGATCTCCGAGACACCCGTCAACCTTTGGATAGATCCCCGTTATCCTCCAAGACTTCCGTTAAGTCCTTAGGCCTAGTCCCCTAGGAACCCGTTAAGTCCTTAGAAAATCTCCAAGACACCCGTTAAGCCTTTGGATGGATCCCCGTTATCCTCCAAGACTTCCGTTTAATCCTTAGGTATAGACCCCTAGGTCCCCGTTAAATCCCTAGGAAGTCAGTCACTTCCTTGGATGGATCCCCGTTATCCTCCAAGAAGTCAGTCAAGTCATTGGATGGATCCCCGTTATCCTCCAAGAAGTCAGTCAAGCCCTCGGATGGATCCCCGTTATCCTCCAAGAAGTCAGTCAAGCCCTCGGATGGATCCCCGTTATCCTCCAAGAAGTCAGTCATGTTCGTCTTTTCCCCTTAGAATTCTAAACTCGTTCGAACTATGGTGACCTGAGCCTCTCATCGCGTGGGACCCCCTCCTTCATGGTGAGGGGAACGTAGGCAACTTCAGCCCGGTCAAATATCTCAAAATAGCCTTTGTCCCAAGCATTCACCCGATGTTTACCCAAGCCTAAAGCTACCTTTTGTCTTCCTCGTAGCTCAGATGAAGTGGAAAAGAGCATCATGTCGCCGCCTAGTGCGTGTGGAATCAGGGAGTTCCCCGGTCACCGCAACTTCTCCAACTCAGTACCTCGGAAAGACCGCTTCAATGGATGGTAGCTTAGGAAACGATGTCGCAGACAATCTGGATAGCCCTACGAAAGAAGAGTTGCTCCAAGCTCTAGAAGCCTCCGGGACTATGGAAGAAGTCATCGAAAGAGCCACAAAGAAACACAGAACCCGTTCGATGAGTCGATGAGACAAAGAGATGTCACAGCTCTATTTCAAACTGATGGGCTCTTCACCAAAGTGACCAATCACAAAGAAGAAGTGGGAGCCACCCAACCCCCGAATTGCAACCAAAGATTATCCCCTCCATCTTACGAAAATACCGAGTCCCCTCAATCTCTACCTCAACATGCCGTCATCCAAAACGAGCCCCTCACTCAAATCCTCCTCACTCCACCTCATCCCAAATCCAACATCTCCCATGGGACGCCTCCTATAAAACCCCAAGCAAAATCCACTCAAGAGGCCCGCAAACCACTATCCCACCAGTTACGCCCCGAGCATCATATTCACAACACCTTCCCAATCGTATCCCTTCTTGGTTCAATGCCATCAACCAAGTCACCAGATCTCAGTCACTGTTTAAACCATATATGGATACCCGACCAGGCATCACTAACTTGCCTCCACCAGATTTTCCGATGAGATTCTGGGGTGGCCCGTATCATTTCTATAATCCAAGACCTTTTGGACCACAAGCTCCTTGCATGCCTCTAATGTATATTCCTACAAGCAACCAGGGTTATGGGTATGCCTACACCCATGCACTTCCACAGAATCCCCATGTTGAACCTCAGTCGGGTACGTTGTTAGAAAAGAGAAAGCACATGGAATCTAAGTTTGAAAGGACACTCGATGAGCACCCCTTTGCATTGAGTAGCAGTGATTCTCATCCCCACCACGCTCCGGTCAATAATGAAAGAAAATCCAAAGGCCGAGCCAAGCTCCATTTCACAAAGTTTGAGGATTTCGGAATGCCCATAAGCAAAGTGTTTGAAGGATTGGTCAAACAAGGCCTCATGTGGCCCCTCGAAGATTTCCGGCCAAAGAATCTTGAAAAACATCGTGACAAGACCAAAATGTGTGCCTTTCACAACTACCATGGCCATGATACCAATGATTGCACCGCCATAAAACGCATCATCTCGAAGCTAATCGAGAAGGTAAAGCTTGGACGCCCCCACGCCCCCGACACAGCCAATGACCCGAGTGTCAAAATGCTCGAATTTGTGACTTCTCCGATGGTCGATAAATGGAGTGATGTCCGCCCCAAGGAAAATGAGTCCCTGATTGATGAAGTTGTTAATCCTGAAACGGGAAAGCCTGGTTTGGAAAAGTTGACAAAATCAGTGTCCAAGGTGGTGGTTCCTAAAATCAGTAAAGCCGAAATGGCGGAAGGTGTTTGGAAAGGATCAGTGGCACAGAAAATGTCTGAAGGGCTAAATGCCCGGGTTGGGAAATGAATGGTGCCGTGGTTGCCATAACAGAGGATGAAGTTTCAAAACCCCTTCCATCAACCTCCCATTAGGAAGAGTCAAAGTCCATTGCTAGGATGTGTGATAAGCCCTTAAGAAAAGAAAAGGTGTCTGATAGGTTTAGTTGGAGTCTTGACTCCCCGGTTGATGCCATGTGGTGACCATTTTGAATCCATTGTCAGTTTTCTTAATAAGATCATTATTATTATTGCTTTGTCAAAAGTTTGTATAAAATGTGTGTGAGTCTTTCACTCAAAACAAAAGTGTGGTTTTTTTTTAAAAAAAAAAAAAAAAAAAAAGTTTTCTTAAAATAAAAGATCAAGTTTTTCCTAAAAGGCTAATCCGCTAATGAAGCATTCTTCTCAAATCATGGTTATAATTCCACCTTGAGGTTTAATATGCTAAAGTCCTTTGCGGCCTTGTCCATTAGAAACATCGACCAAGGAGCCCACATCTGAATTGGCGTCCGAGACAACCGTCCACGTGAACAACAAGGAGAAGCCCGTGCTTCGGAAGCCCAAAGGCGGCTACATCAAATGGAGATCTGTACCCTCGTCGAGTGTCATGCACAAAGGTTGCACGCCTCGGAAGGAAATCACCAAAAGGAGATGGCCAAAGCAAATCCCCAACTCATGAGTAGACGAATCCGGCAATTACAACGCCAAGCCAAGTGGAGACCTCGCGACATCTTTCCCGATGACACGGAACCCGAGTTCCACGTGGAAGACATGGAATATGCCGCCGACAACCCCTCCAACAATTGAGGAAGAAAACAAATCATCATGCCTCATGGGAACCCATCCCTAAAAAAAAAAATAGAGTCTTCCAGCCTCGTAGGATCTAGACTTTCACCAAAGTCTGTCCCGGACTGTCTTTTTATTTTTATAAAGGTCCAAACTTGGACATGTATGTATAAAGTTATCTAAATAAAAGAGTCATTTTCCTTCTCTTCTCCCTAGACTTGAGACATTATTTGCAATATACATTTACTCTTGAAATTGCCTTGCTTGTTATTATCAATTGATTGCTATGTCCCTAAAATGATGAATTGACTTCTAAGCATACTAGTCAATGACGACTCATTAAGGATGAATGGACCTAACACAAATGAAAAATGCTAAATGCAAACAATTAATCTTGATGTGAATAAATGTTGTGATCAATTGGCATGAAGAAACCTTTAATGGCAAGCCTTCCTCTATACACAACCCGATACACCTTTCTGATACAAAAGCATCCCGAGACAATGAAAAGGCAAGGATGTTGTTGCTCAACCACCAAGATTCAACCGTGATCGCGCGTGCGTGACCAAGCAAAGGACTTCCCGGATCTTCAAAGTTAAAGTGAGAAGTAACGGACATTCCACCAAGGGGCTACAGATGAGCCAATGTCCAAGATAGTAAGTTGGGGCTAATGTTTCTCCTCTCTCTCTCTCTCTCTCATCTCAAAAAAAAAAAGATGATAAGAGAGAAAAGAAATGAATAATGGAAAGAAGGAAAGGAAATGAATACATGCGAAGAGGAAGTCTGCCTCAAAAGCTCACCAAGTTCACCGCAAAAGTTCACCTCAAAAAATATCCCGAGGAGTTCACCGCAAAGCGAAGCGATCTACATCAGCAAAGCAACAACATCCTTCAAAAGGACACCGACTTCAACAAAAGACGATCCATGGCCAAATTACGGCGACCTGAGCTCCTTAAAATGAGGGGAACGTAGGCAACCTTCGGGTCCGGTCACAACATGAAACAAAACCATCAAACCATGGTCCTCTCAAAATGACCAAGTTTTCTCCCCTCGGTCCTATCAATGACCGATGTCCCAGACACACATTCTTCTCCTGATCTTGCCATTGATCGAATCTTAATCTTAATTGATCACAACATTTATACATGTTAAGGCTAATTGCTTGCTATAATCTTGACTTAATGACAAACATGGTCCATTCAAGCCATCATTCGATGATATTAACTAAGGAAAATTTCAAATGTCTCAACAAGTCTTCTCCTCTAAATCTTAGGAAAGAGCTAAACACTTGTATTCTGTCGAGCAAGGGCTTCCTCCCATACATTGCTCAATGAGCTCACCAAAACAAAGGGACTCTCTCCTAACTAAGATGCCCTTGCATGTTTCCTCCATAAAAAAAAATACTTTAAAGTCCCCGTTCTATCGAGTCGGCTGGATCACCATAAAAAAAAGGAAAAAGAGAAAGGCACCAAAAAATTAGCCCGCTAGGTTGAAAACCCGTAACGGCGGCCTAGGCAAAAAACAGGGTTTACCATAAAAGACGCAAAAGAGATGCCCGCTGGGTTGAAAACCCGAAAGGGCGGCCTAGGCAAAAGAAAGGGTGTGTCATGAAAAGGGATGTGTTCCTAACCTCACGTCAAAGGCCGGAAGATGACAACGGGTCCACGTCAACATCAAAAGTCAAAGGACGACATTGAGGCTACCTCTACATCGACGGCAATAAGGACGTTTGGGCTACCTCCACATCAACGACAACGAGGAAATGGGGCTACACCGACAAAGACATGGGGCTACCCCGACATCAACGATAACAAGGACATGGGGCTACCCCGACATCAACGGCAAAGACAACATTGGGGCTGCCCCACAACGGTGATGAGCAGATTTCCTACCATTGGTTACTCCTCAATGAATGGACTGAATCCAAAGGACTTTATGCATAACAAACCTCGCGGTTAAGTTAAAATCAAAAATTTGACTAAAATGTTTTGTTAAAAGATTTACCTTTAAAAATAAGCTTTTCCAAACTTGCCCATTTGGTGCCATTTGTCAAAAACAATGTTTCAAGCAAAAATGCTTTTGATCAAAGAATGATTTTCTCAAAGTTTTGGACACTTTCGTCCACAATGTGTCTTAACGGTTGGCCCCAGGCTCTTCCCTGGTATCAAGAAAATATGTCAACCATCCCGTAGAGTAGTGTTGACCAAGCCGAACCTTGACACAGAATAGTCATTATAGGTTGAAGCCTTTGTCCCGGCAGTCCTTAGTCGGACGTAAGACCAGTTTTCCCGTCAAACTCCCCAAAGATGGAGTTGACCAAGCCTTGACTTAGAATATTCATTATAGGTTGAGGTCCTTATCCCCGGGCAGTCCCTAGATGAACGTAAGACCAGCTTTGTGAAATTAACATGTCCGTTCTTCGTAAGTCCAGTTAAAAATATGAAAAATTGTCCCTTGGCCATCCGGCGTGACATAAGTCCATTAGGTTAGACCTGTCCTTTGGCCGTTCGGCATGACATAAGTCCATTAGGTTAGACCTGTCCTTTGGCCGTTCGGTGTGACGTAAGACCATTAGGTTCGGTGAGATTCATCCTTTGGCCGTCCGGCGTAACGTAAGACCATTAGGTTTTATGAAAAATTGTCCTTTGGCCGTCCGGTGTGACGTAAGACCATTAGGTTTTGTGATATTGTGTCCTTTGGCCGTCCGGTGTGACGTAAGACCATTAGGTTATGTGAGATTCGTCCTTTGGTAGTCCGGAATGACCTAAGACCATTAGGTTAGACCTATCCTTTGGCCGTCCGGTGTGATGTAAGACCATTAGGTTTCGTGAGATTCGTCTTTGGCCGTCTTGCGTGACGTAAGACCATTGGATTTTATTGACCCGACCGTACTTCGTAAGTCCAGGGTAGAAAGTGAAATCGTGAAAGTCCCGCCCGTACTTCGTAAGTCCAGGATGAGAATTAAGAGTTGTCCTTTGGCATTCCTTAGTAGGATGTAAGACCAGTATACGCATATTAGGTTAAGAAAACCTTTGTCCCGGAGAGTGGCCAGGTTAGAGAAAACCTATCAATGTGCCCCAGCAGTCTGTAATGATGTGAGACCAGTTTGTATAGTCGACCCTCCGCCATGAGATAAGTTGACCAGTTTGTGTAGTCGACCCTCCGCCATGAGATAAGTTGACCAGTTTGTGTAGTCGACCCTCCGTCATGAGATAAGTTGACCAGTTTGAGATAAGTTTACCCGTTTGTATAGTCGACCCTCTGTCGTGAGATAAGTTGACCAGTTTGAGATAAGTTGACCAGTTTGTGTAGTCGACCCTCCGTCATGAGATAAGTTGCCCAGTTTGTGTAGTCGACCCTCCGCCATGAGAAAAGTTGACCAAATTGACCTTGTGTCCTGGTAGTCCTTAGACGGATGTAAGACCAGTTATCCTCGAATCGACCCTCTCCGAATAGAGCATAGTCGATCGAGTCTAGCCTCTGAGCCATGCCCATTATTTGAGCCTCTGAGCCATGCCTATTCCTTGAGTCGACCCTCTCCGATAGAGCCAAGTCGAACGAGTCTAGCCTCTGAGCCATGCCCATCATTTGAGCCTCTGAGCCATGCCAGCCCCCTTTAGTCAACCCTCTCCGAATGGGGCCAAGTTGACCAAGCCCAGTCATTGAGCCATGCCTGTTTAGGAAAGGATGAATAGATATCCACCTAAGGCCCATAGGTTTGAGTAGCCTTAAAATCTCTCACCCGAACTACGTTAGGCTTCATTCCCTCGAATAGGGATACGTAGGAATCCTATACCTCTAGGCCCAGCCATAGAACAAATCGGCTATGCCGTCCTCCCATCGGATTGGGATGCTTATAGGTTTGAGTAGCCTTAGAATCTCTCAGCCCAAATCGGCTATGCCGTCCTCCCATAAAAATGGGATGTTTATAGGTTTGAGTAGCCTTAGAATCTCTCACCCAAATCGGCTATGCCGTCCTCCCATCAAAATGGGATGTTTATAGGTTTGAGTAGCCTTAGAATCTCTCACCCAAATCGGCTATGCCGTCCTCCCATCAAAATGGGATGTTTATAGGTTTGAGTAGCCTTAGAATCTCTCACCCAATTCGGCTATGCCGTCCTCCCATTGGATTGGGATGCTTATAGGTTTGAGTAGCCTTAGAATCTCTCACCCAAATCGGCTATACCGTCCTCCCATCGGATTGGGATGCTTATAGGTTTGAGTAGCCTTAGAATATCTCACCCAAATCTGCTATGCCGTCCTCCTATCGGAATGGGATGATTATAGGTTTGAGTAGCCTTAGAATCTCTCACCCAAATTGGCTATGCCGTCCTTCCATCAGATTGGGATGCTTGTTTTATCGACAACCCCGCTTTCTTCAAAAGCGACGTTGTCGAGGGGCTCTGTAAGTACCCCAATCTGAAATTGACCTACTTTAGAGGAATTCTTGGTACCTTTTAGGGATAAACCAATGGGCCAGGACTTCACTAGGATAAACCTGATATTTCAGGACTGAACTGGAATTAAACTTAGAAAAATCCAGAATCTCGCCAAGTCGAGTCGTACGGATGGTTTGGGCACATGAGGTCCCTAGCCGTACGGCTATGTTGGGCACCCTCAGCCTCTATAAATTGAACCACATGCTGATCATTTCAATGGGGGGGAGAAAACGTTTTATGAGCTGAAACTCTACCAGTTTGAGAGCAGAAAGTGAGTGATATATACATTTGAGTGATTAGAGAGGAAGATAGGCCATAACCATCATAGGTGAAGCCTCCTTCTCCCCATCTTCTTCTTCATCTCAAACTCTCTTTTATCTTTGTTCATATTACTTGTTTATCTTGTATTATTTCTTCTTGTTCTTGCAAAGTCTTGTCCATTTCAAGCACTTTACATTTCTTGCAAGTCTTGTCCATTTTCAAGCACTATATCTATATATTATACAAGTCTTGGACTTCCAAGCTATATATATTATGATTATATATGTATATGATCCAAATCATGAGGTGATTCAAGATCCCCTTCACACCTAGTGTGTGATTTATGGGATAAAACCTAGGATGATCATGATTTGTTATATTTTATGTTGATGTTGTTCTTGTTTGGCCATAAGAGTCGTGGTTGGGGGATAAAGTTTCAATCTTTATCATCCCAACCATGATCTAGCCATAAATCACCAAGTATGGGATATAAAGACTCAATCTTTATGTTATATTTGTGTCCCTAAAGGTTTAATCTTGTATAATAAGTCCATTTTGGTGGTAAAGTTTCAATCTTTATCCACCAAAATGGTCATTTTGGTTTAAATGTCATGTTCATCAAATTTTCATAAATTTCTCCAATGATTGCCTTTGATCACACCCAAATCTTTGTTTTTGGGGTTCCTTTGATGATCAAAGTGCATAGGAATGAACTTTTCAAAGTTTTGTTGTTAATCATAAACTGGAAATCAACATTCCAGTCCAGTTTCAGCAAAGATACTCTGTTTTGACTGAAACTGGACTGTTTTCTGATAAACTGTAAAAATGCCCTGGAAAGCCCTCCCCATCCGTACGGCTACTTTGGACGGGGAGGGCATTTTCCAGTTTCTTCCTTTTCTGACCAGAAAGTTTGCAAAATAAACATTTTCTGTTAAATAATTAACTGGTTTTGCCAAAACAGTCAGTTTCTCCCATTTTGAAAACACACACACACACATGCACTTTCGTTAACTAACTTTAGGGAGACTCGGTCCTATCCGAGGTGACTTGGGTGACGTGAAACTCTTCCCTAGGCGTAACCTGACCTCCGAACTAATAGAATCTCTAACCTTTCCTTTTGTTGGGTTAAATAATTAACAAAAGTGGCGACTCCGTTATGTTTTGTGAGATAACCGTGTTTGGATTTTTCGCCCCAAAACTCATCACGATCTTCCGCGTGGGGCGGGATCCTTACAGGTGTTTGTTACGGAATTTTTGTACTTGAAACACCCCAAGGCGGAGCTGAAAACTCAGATGGGAGTTGAATGCATATTGATGTGATGCATTTATTCCTACATGGGAACTTGCACCTGGGCTTGATTGGACACGGGATGCGCCCGCGTCTGAGAACGGCTGTGGGACGCGCGCGCGGCACATATGGGTACCCAGAGGCACGCGCATCGCGCTTAAGTTCAGCATATATTCAGAAACTGCTCATTCTGTTCGAGCCAAGTTTCAAAAATAGTCCAAACTCTCTGTATTATGAGTCAAAATTCTGCGAGGAAATCATCCCAAAACGTTTCCTTTGTTCATTCGAAACCAATCTAGCAAGGGATCATGTCGAGTTCTCATCAAACTCCCCCTTTTGAGATGCCCATGGGTGAAGAAGCCGAGGTTGGGGTCGAGGCTATGGACCCAAGGAAACTGACTTATGAGTCCCATACTCATATCTCCCACTTTGTTTCTGCGGGATTGGTAAGGATTTCGCCTCTCTTTGTTGATTTTTTGCATTTTGGGGCTATGTCATTGTTGCCCGTAATACTGCTGCAGCAACCCTTTCGATCATGGCTGCATGTTGTTTTTCTTGTTGATTTGTTGTGAAAGGAATGCTTGGACACCCATTTGCATGCTCACACACTTGTTTTCACGTGGTGATTTTGTTGAATTCTTCATGTTGGGTTTGGCCATTTTCTAGCCGTTATGCTGACGATTTTTTCCTTTGTCTCTTGTTTCCTTTCAAAGGTGGAACCGTTTGACCGAGATCCGTGGTAGGTCTCAGGAACCCGTTTCTGTATGGAGGAAACTGCCAGAGAATGTACAGACTCGGGTGGCCGCCACATTTTTCGGTCCTTTCATTACCAGTCTGCCTTCGTTGAAGAATGATCCTGATGTGATTCAGGCTTTGAGGGAGCGATGGTGGGACACCACTCACACTTTCCACTTACCGATGGGGGAGGTGACTATGACCCCGACTGACTTTACGGCTCTAACCAGTTTACCTTTTTCTGGGGTGCCGATCCCTTGTGGTGTTAGAGGGATTGCCAGGACACTTGCTGAGTTGTTGGCTCTAGTCGACTGCGAGTTTGTGGTGAAGAACTCCCAAGTGACCTGGGGGAGGATTTGGGCTTACTTTAGAGTCCTTGAGGCTGAGTCTAGGGGAGTTACTGCTGACAGGGTCGAGGCGGTGGCCCGATGCTTTATCTGGTACGTTTTGTCCCATACCCTTTTTATGAATGGGGGATGTTCTGCGGCCTTATCTCTGCTGGACCTCCTGATAGACTTGGACCAGGCTGCGCAATATAACTGGGGTGCAGCGGGTCTGGCTGCTTGCTATCACGGCATGGACTTGACTAGTCGTTCGACTAGGAGCTCGGTCACGGGATTTTCCCTTGCTTGGGAGGTACATTTACTGTTTTGCCCTTTTAGATTTCTGTCTTTTCTGCACTTTCCACTGTGTTTAATTTCTGCCTTTGTTTCTGTTTGCAGCTGTGGGCTTTTTCCATTCTGGGCATGAGGGACTTCAGGATTGGGAGAGAGGGTCAACCCCTGTATCCTGATTGTGCTAGGTGGTCTTACAAGGCCATAAATGTGAAGACTGGCACCGTCCTCAATGGCTTGGTTTCAGCGGGGAAGTATCTGGATGGTCTGAGGCCTGAGTCTGTGTCTCAGTCATTGTTCCCCTGGAGACCGATTTATGTTGATATAGAGCACACACTGTTCCCCACTCATTCTAGATTACTGATGAGCTCGGTGGAGTGCATGGCTATGTACTTGGGAGAGAGGGTGTACTGGCATCATGGGAGCCAGATGGTGGATTACCATAATCCGCCTAGGCCGTGGTCCCAGAGTTTCCTCCTTTATGTCCTCGTAACTGGGGAGCACTGTCTGAGGATGATAGGGCCATGTATATGGCAGGGGTTGATGCTACCCCTTTCATATTTCTTTACCAGGATTATGGCATTTTCCGGGCGAACCATTTGATGCCGGGTTTTATGTATGCTGATCCCAGGGGAACACAGCCTGCCCCCTCTACCTCTACGCAGTTCTACCCCACAGGGGCGGTTTATTTCTTCGATCCTCCTCTGCATCCTTCATATTATACCTACTCCAACTTTGGGGTTGTTGATGAGCAGAGGGAGATTGTCCCTGAAGATATGTCACCGGAGAGAGAGCCTCCGGCCCAGACTGTTGTGGTATGACTTTTACTTTTCTTGCACGTTTCTGATTATGGCCCACCTTTCTGTTCTAGTCTGTCTCATCTCAGTACACTGATGTAGTTTTTTGTTTCTGTTGTGACAGGTACCCGTGGCTGCTTATAGGTACATAGGCCACTAGAACAAGGGGATGAGGAACAGGATGCGCCGTCTGGAGGAGAGAGTCCTGGAGCTCTGTAGGGATATGGCGAACCTGACCAGGGAGGCTGTGGGGACCGTGTCTAGAGCTGCTAGAGGCATGGCTAGGGGTGCCTGTGGCATGGGGCGAGGTTGTAGAGATGTGGCCCTTGATGTGGATGAGGCTGTGCAGTCGGCTAGGCAGTCACTGAGTAGGAGCTTGAGCCGCGGAGGTGCTAGTTCATCGGCAAGGATGCCAAAGAGAGCTCATCACGAGATCGTTGTTGAGGAGTCTGAAGAAGAGTCCGATGATGACGATGAGGAGACTGAGAGTGGTGATGAGGGGGATGAGCACAGTGCTGCTGGAGATGGTTCGGAGTAGATTGGGGAGGACGAGTGCCTGAACAATTTATTTTTTAACATGTAATAACATTTAGCACATATTTACAATCCTAGCTATTTTATCTACATTTTTTATGTTTTATTTAGACTCGATCTTAGGTGTCGACTCTTTACAAACAAAATGTGTGCCCAAAGTGTTCCACTTGTTGCGGGTGAATGTTGCTTTGTTGCTGTAGATTCTGAACTGATTGCAGGTCAAAGGCGTTGACATGCCTGGGCAGTTGCTGAACTGACAAGGGCTATTCTGTTATGTCGTCTGTCAACGGTGTGCGCATTTGTCAATAGCGATGGGAGGCGTGCGCATTTCAGGTCCAAAGGGGGAGGCGCCCGCGTCTGAGCTGCTGATTTACAGCCCCTTTCTTTTCTGAACTGGGTTTTCCAACAGCTATAAATTTGAACCTATTTCGACCAGTTTGGTCACACAGCAATATTCTGCACCACTTCTCATCTCTTTAAGCCTCCAATTCTAGTCAAGAATGGCCCCCATGACTTTTTCCTTTGAGGTGAAAGTGTCCGTCCCCAAAGGTGAGCAAGTGAAGTCCGTCCCTATTGTGAAGGCACGCCCGAGTGTCTTTGACCGTTTGGGGAGGCCTAACGATGTTGTTGTTGAACCCTTGAGGCCGGCGGTTCGTGTTGAAGCCCCTAGGCCACGCTATTTTCCGAAGAATAAGAAGGGCAAAGGCAAGGGCCACTCTCCTCATGTGTGGAAACGCCCATACAAAGCCCCCGTCAAGGCTTCTTTTGACAAAGGTAAAGGGAAGGGGAAGGTCGTTGATAAAGCTCCATCCCGTCCTAGCGTCTTCTCTCGCCTTGGTGGTTCCAAGAGTGCTCCACCCCCACCTAAGAAGGTCAGAGGCTATAGCAAGAAGCAATGGGTTCCCAAACCGAAGAAAGATTAGACTTTTCTTTGTACCCCAAGATTGCAATTAATAGACCACTTGTTCAGGATTTAATGTTTTATTGTCTTTTATTACTCAACATCATCCGTTGTAATGGTTAAAATAATTTAATGATTGAATAAAAATTGCATCTTGTTATGACATGATTGGGTAAAAAAATTTGTTTTAGACCGCACCCGAAGGTTGCCTACATTCCTCTCGTAGAGAGGCTCAGGTCTCCGTAGTTCAAACAAATGAAGACCATTTTTTATTTTTATTTTTGTGCACCCTGTTTTTTGCCTAGACCGCCCTTTCGGGTTTTCAATCTAGCGGGCTTCTTTTTTTGCACGTGCTCTAATTTTTGCCTAGGCCGCCCTTGCGGGTTTTCAACCTAGCGGGCGTTTTTTTTTTTAATGGTCTTTATTTGTTAAGCGTAGAACTTCTTGAGCTTGTCGAGGTTGACCTCCTTTGGCAATTGATCGCCATCCAAGTCTAGGAGTCGAACTGCACCGCCGCTTAGTATCCTTTTGACCACGTAAGGACCGATCCATCGAGGTCCCCATTTACCAAGGGTATTCATGGCATTGGGGGGGATGTTGTCTTAGGACCAAGTCTCCCACTTTGATATTTCGAGGATTCGCCTTTTTGTTGAAAGCTCTTGCCATTCTTTGTTGATAAACCCTTGTTCGTTTGAGCGCTCTTAATCTTTTTTTGTCGAGTAGGGCTAGTTGCTCGTATCGACTTTGCATCCAATCAACCTCGTTGACTTGGTTCTCGAGTAAAACCCGTAGAGAAGGAACCTCTAGTTCGACTGGGAGTACGACTTCAGAACCGTAAACTAATGAGTACGGAGTTTCTCCCGTTGCTGACCGTATTGACGTGCGGTAGCCCCACAATGCTAGTGGTAATTTCTCGGGCCAATCCCTTCCCGTTGAAGCCATTTTTCGTATGATGACTTCGATTGTCTTATTTGCTGCTTCGACCGCTCCATTGGCTTGGGGGCGGTACGGGGATGACTTGTGCTTGGTAATTTTGTAGTTAACCAAAAGTGCATCCATTTCTTTCTCGAAGTTAGAGCCATTGTCGGAGATGATTTCATGAGGAATACCGTATCGGCACATGATGTTATTCTTCACGAACTCGGCCACTTTCTTGGCGTTGAGAACTCGGTAAGCTTGTGCTTCGACCCACTTTGTGAAGTAATCCACGGCCACTAGAATGAACGACTGTCCGTTACTTCCCGTAGGATGGACTTTGCCGATGATATTTATACCCCAACAAGAGAATGGCCATGGTGTGGTCATGTTGTACAATTGTGACGGTGGATCATGTTGCAGATTAGCGTGGAACTGGCACTTGGCACATTTCTTGACTTTCTCGATGCAGTCACGTTCCATTGTGGTCCAATAGTAACCAATGCGAAGTATCTTTTTGGCTAACATAATCCCATTCATGTGGGGGCCACACTCGCCTTTGTGCATGATTTTTTGGGCTTCGGTCTCATTTGCACATAAGAGATTGATCCCTTGATGGTGTCGTTTGTAGACTTGGTTCCCAATCAACACATATCTGGCGGCTAGCTTCTGTAGTGCCACTCGAGATTTCCCGTTGCTATTGTCGGGGAAGGTGCCGTTCTTGAGGAAGTTCATAATGTCTGTGTACCACGGAGGATTATCTTGGACTTCATTGATCTCAATGTTCATGCACTATGCCGGACTGGTCCTTCTTGAAATTTTGAAGGGTTTCACCATTTTTCCTTTGGCCATCTCAACCAGTGAGGCTATAGTAGTCAAAGCATCGGCAAAGCGGTTTTGTCCCTTAGCAAATAAGTGAACGTGATGTCTTGGAACTGTTTGACCAATTCCTCGAGGTGTTGACCATACTGTTGAAGGGTCGGGTCTTGGATTCGCCATTTACCCGATATTTGATTGATAAGGAGCAGGGAGTCACCGAATACTTCTAGCTCTGTGACATTTCTTTCTAGGGCCGCATCTAGCCACGCTATGTATGCCTCATACTCGGCAATGTTGTTGGTAGCTTCGAATTCAAGACGGATGGCAATTGGAATGTAGATGTCCTTTGGATCGACAAGCAACATTCCTATCCCATAACCATGTTTATTGGCAGCGCCATCGAAAAAGAGTTGCCACTTATTTTCCTCAGTTGTAGTGCAAACCAAGTGCTCGTCGGGAAACTGTAAGTCCTCCCCCTTCACTTCATCACACGGAAATTCAGCAAGCTGATCACTGAAAACTTTCCCCCTGATGGATTTGAGTGTGACGTAAATGATGTCATAGCCGGCGAGCATGAAGTACCACTTGGCTATCCTTGTCGACATGAAAGGCTTCTCGAAGATGTAGCGGAGCGGGTCCACTTTTGCTACTAGCTTGATCGGAAAGGCTTCCATGTAATGTTTGAGCTTTTGAGTAACCCAAACTAGTGCTGCACATGACTTCTCCAAGACGGAGTAATTATTTTCGCCTCCTTGAAATCGGCGACTGACAAAATAAATGGCATTCTCCTTCGTGGAGTCTCGTTGCTCTTGTGCTAGCATAGTCCCAAGGGCTTCGTCGTTCACCGTGAGATAGAGCAATAGAGGCTTCTCCTTGTAAGGTGGAACCAAGACTGGTGGGCATGTTAAGTAATGCTTCACTTGGTCGAAAGCTTCTTGGCAAGCGTCGGTCCATTCTAGAGCCACATTCTTCTTGAGTAGCTTGAAGATTGGCTCACACATGGAAGTAAGCTGGTGCACAAACCGACTGATGTACTGAAGTCTGCCCATGAAACCTTTGATCTCTTTCTGTGTCTTGGGAGGAGGCATGTCAATGATTGCCTTGATTTTTGAGGGATCTGCTTCAATACCCCTTTCTGTGACCATGTATCCAAGAACTTTTCCTCGGATAACCCCAAAAGTGCACTTTGCGGGGTTGAGCCTCATCTTGTGTTGACGCAGTCTTTCAAAGAACTTGCGGAGGTCGATCAAGTGTTGACCGTCAGTCCCTTTGGAATGAATGATCATGTTGTTCAAATAGATACCTAGGTCCTAGAATTACTTAATCCCAATCATGTCCACACTTAGGGTCCCCCAATTTTATTAGAACCTTTTTAAGGTGCCCTTAGGATCCTTTGTGACCAGCACAGGTGTATCTCAACTCTTCATTCAAGACAAATCAGCAGACCAGTAAACAAGTTGCCGATCAACTCTATTCTTAACATACGACAAGTTGCCGATCAACTTGCTACAGAAGTTGCCGATCAACTTATTAAAGAAGTTGCCGATCAACTCCATTCTCAACATGCCGATATAATAGACAGTCTGCACTGTCAGTCAGGTGACATCATTTCATTAAAGTCAACCTTGCTGATTGTCTCTATACTGTTTTATTATAAAGTAGTTTACCTGATCTGTAATGATTTCTACGCCGTCTGACACATAGCTACTTTTAGCTATACTCTGTCTCTACTTGCTTTTGCAGGTAACCGGTTGAGACAAAGGGGTCTTTACCCATCAGACTTTTAAGGCACGCGTATCTTCGCCATTAATGCCAAGGATACTGCATTAAATGCTCCTCACCTACCCAGCTGGAAATTCAAATGTTATCCTTCTTCAACAAGCTAAGACATTAACTCCCCTTATATATAGAGGACTCAGTGCATTGAAGAAGGTTGGTGATTTTAGTGCATTGAAGAGAGTTGGTTGTTTGCAGCATTCATTGAAGCTCAAACATTCCTTGTCCAGATAATCATTAGATCATTTAATAGGACATACACTTGTGCACAAACTCTACAACACTGTTAGTATTCCCGAACTAGATTATTTTAAGGAATACGTTGTCTGAGTTTTCACACACCCACCTGAGTGAGATAAGTTCTTTTGAACTTGCCGCTCAAATACACTTGGTCAGATATTTGCTTTACGATTCATTAAACTATCTCTAGAATTTAGTCTTTGTATCCGGCAAAGCCGCTCTTGTAATAGACTAGGGATATTTAATAGTGCTCTTAACCCAAATCCAAGTTCTGACCAAACTTGGTAGAGGACGTAGCAGTATTTACACTGTGAACCTCTCCAAATCTCTGTGTCCTCTGTTACTTACTGTCCTTGCCGGTTGGAACTCTATCACCGGCAAATCAATACTGTTCGTACTGACTCAACTTCATTTCCATTGACCAATCTCTTGAAACTGCATTGAACTTTTAGAAACTACTTTGTGTTTACACCAAGCTCTCTAAACCTTTTTATAAACTGATTTTGTGTGAGTTAAAACAAGTCATATCTTCTCCGCTGCGCTTACTGATAATAGTTTGCAATCTGATAAGTGACTTTGCATTTATAAAAGTGTTTCTTTGAAAAAGTTTTAATTAGGCTATTCACCCCCCCCCCTCTAGCCTATTTTCCTACCAATTGGGCCTAACAATTGGTATCAGAGCTTGGAATTTTGAAAGAAATTTCCAAGCTTTGCAGCTTGTTTGCCGATACCATGGCAGGAAAAATCATGCAGTCATTCAACATCACCACCATTCCGTTGTTGAATGTCAACGAGTTTGGTGTCTGGAAATCTCGTATGATAAAGTATATGAACTCAATTGATGACCGGTTGATGAAGGTCATAGAAGGTTGTCCAATCATTCCGTTAAAAGTTTCAACCACCTACAGACCTATTCCCTCCACTCTGCTGACACAACATGCTGATCGAGAAACTGAACAGGAAACCCATGTTCAGATTGATGAAACTTTGATTGAGAAACCCATTGAGGAATGGACCGACGACGACAAACTTTCTGCTGCCCTAGATGGAAAAGCATGCCACATTATCTCATGTGGATTGGATGACAAGCAATACAAACTTATTGACTTGTGCTCCACGGCTCAAGAATGCTGGAACAAGCTCCTTGCATACTTTGAAGGTGACGAGCAGGTGAAGGACAACAGACTCTACGATTGCATTGCTGAGTTTGAATCCTTCAAGAAACAAGATGGTGAATCACTAAGGAGTGCCTACGACATATTTTGCGAGGTAAGTAATTTATGTGCTTCATTAGGTAAAGTGTATACTATGAAAGATCTTAATATTCGTTTTCTAAGTTCTTTAGGAAATGAGTATCATACTAAGGTCACTGCTGTTAGAGAAGTTAGAGACTTAAACAAGACCTCTATTCAGAATCTTGTGTCTAATCTGTTCTTGTATGAGAGAGAACTGCAAAAACTTAACGTTCTCGACAAAAATTTCAAAAACTTGTCTCTATCAGCTCAGTCACAGATATCCTTTCCTTCAAACAAATTCCCTCCTATAGATCCACCTCAAACATCCTGCAGTTCCAATACCCATGAAATAACCTCAGAAAAACCTATGGAAGAAGACGAATTTGCCGCCTTCGCTAGGAACTACAAAAGGTTCAAAGACTTCAAAAGGATGCAGAAAGGAAACTACCAGCAACCAAAATCCTTCACACCACCATTTCAGAAACCAGCAAGCTACAATAAACCCTCTACTAGTGCTACCGATGGAAAGAACAACAAAGGTGATCTGGTATGCTTCAACTGCAGAAAACCTGGTCACTTTGCTTCTAAATGTCCTCAACCAAAATATGAATACATGAGGAAGTCATTCAACAAGAGACATCCTAAGTCTCGAAGCTTTTTTGCCGATGAAAGCACAGAAAAGTCCTTGCCGGTTTGGTGTGAAACTGATTCCGATGAAGATGCCGATGAAGATGAAGATGCCGATGTAAGTTTTGTCGCCCTAGATTTGGAAAATGCCGATGTATCATCATTGCCGACTCCAGTCTACCGAGATCCATCCCCACCAAGAACTCCAGTCAAAGAAGAATCTGCCGGAAGACCTCAACCACACTTCAAAGAAATAAGTGTCAAAGCTGAAAACCCATATGGATACAAAGTACACCAAGTGGGAACCTCACTCTATGGCCAGTGTAACTCTTCTTAATTTACCACCATCAAATCAAAATCCTTACCGATGACCAGAAAACTATTATTCAATGAACAATCTAGCATTGCCAAAAACATATCAAAACCTATCTCTTCCCTACCTGACTTCTCTCCTGGACCCATTGCCTCTGCTCCTAAAATTTTAGCTGATCCTTGTCCTGAAATATCCAAAGCTGAAATGATAGAGACAATGGATGAACTTTTTATCGATCATGAGAAGCTGAGTAGCGTTCATAAAGTGATGGCTGCTGATTTCAAAAGAATTTCTAACGAGAATAGCTCACTTATGTCTGAACTTTCAGTTCTCAAAGGACACGAGCTTGAGTCTATTTCTTTAAAGAAAGAAAACCTGGATCTCAAATTCCAAGTAGCAGTATTGATAGCTCAGATCGAAGATCTTGTGAAAAGAAACAATCATCTCTCAAGGATTGTTGATTCTTACACAAAATCTAGAGTTGCTGTTGAAACAATCCTACAGACCCAAATGTCATATAAGGACCAATCTGGGTTAGGATTTGATTCCAGCAGCAGTAGCTCTACTGAAACTTGTGCTACCGAGAAAAAGGATGAGAAAGTTGAATGTAGTCCTGTTAACTCAGTGCATAAGGATGCTAAGCCAATATACAGTGCTGTGGCAATAAAGTATCCTAAGAACCAGAACAAAAGGAATGATAAGCACAAACAAAGATATGTTAAGGTTGCTGATACTGAGTCTGCCGATAACGGTATTCTTGGTGAATACATCAGCAGAGCAAGTGCTGCCGATCTGACCTCCTCTGCTGCCGATGGACAAGTGCCTAAAAAGGTAACTGCCAAAGGTAAACAGAATGGAAAGAAAGGAAATACTAGCACCTTTAAACCTACTAAGTTTGTGCCTGCACAATTCCCTAGTTCTGCCGATGCACTGACTAAACAGAATGGTGTTCTACCGACTCCACAGCCTATCAGTCAAGTGAGATGTTCTAATTGTTTTGATTATGGTCACAAGGCTCATGAATGCCTCTTGAAGCATCTGTCTGGACCCACTGAGGTTACATCCTCTAGTGGTGGCCAGATGTGGTTGCCAAAGAGGAACTAACCCTCGGACCCATGAATAAGGGGGACCATAAGCATACTGTTTTATTTCAGGAATGCTTCATGGCCTCAACTGGTGCAAGCAAGGATTTGTGGATTCTAGATAGTGGCTGCTCAAGACATATGACAGGATTTGCAGATCTTCTTACCGATATTATTGAAGCATCAGGTCCCCCAGTAGTGTTTGGTGATAATGCCAGAGGAAAAATCGTCGGTATAGGTACCATCAAGAGAGGTGCAGTTACTGTACAGAAGGTCTCTCTAGTGGATGGTCTGAAACACAACCTTCTATCAATATCACAATTCTGTGATAAAGGAATGCAATGCGTATTTACTACTTCCAGTTGCTATGTGAAAGACATTGCCTCCAATGAAACTCTTCTCACTGCCAAACGTAAAGGTAACATTTATGCAGTAGACTTAAGTGCTATTACTGGTGTTGCTAATGTTTGTTTTGTAGCTAAGAACATCAGTGAGAACTCATGGCTATGGCACAAGAGACTCAGTCACTTGAACTTCAAATATCTATCCAAGCTTGCCGGTTCAAATCTTGTTACCGGTCTGCCTCAAGTGTCTGCTGATCAAGCAAAGAAATGCAAGGCCTGCCAGCTTGGAAAACAACATAAGTCATCTTTCCGAAGCAAGCCCTGCATGTCAACTTCTAAGTGCCTCCAATTGCTACATATGGATCTATTTGGCCCCACAACTACAGCAAGTATCGGGGGAAGTAGATACACCTTGGTTGTGGTAGATGATTTCTCTAGATATACTTGGGTGGAAACCTTCAGTCACAAAGATGACACCTATGCTGTTGCCACCAAGTTATTCAGACTACTACAAACTCAGAAAGAAAGCGATATCATCAGTATGAGATCAGACAACGGCACTGAATTCAAGAACAATGGTATTGCTCAGTACTGTGATGATCATGGTATAGACCACAACTTCTCAGCTGCCGGTACACCACAACAAAATGGTGTTGTTGAGAGGAAGAACAGAACTCTCATTGAAGCTGGTAAGACCATGATTGCCGAAGCCTGGCTGCCGAAGTACTTTTGGGCTGAAGCGATCAATACAGCCTGCTTCACCCAGAACAGATCTCTAATAAACAAATTCCATAACAAGACTCCTTATGAACTCTGGAGAGGCAGAATTCCCAACATTGGATTCTTCAAGATATTCGGCTGCAAATGTTACGTGCTATACAATGGAAAAGAGCACAGAGGTAAATTTGATGAGAAAGCTGATGAAGGAATCTTTGTTAGATACGCTAAACACAGTAAGGCCTTTCGAGTTTTCAATAAGAAACTTTTGAAAATTGTTGAATCTGTTCATGTAACCTTTGATGAATTTGATTTGTTAGAGTCTGACAAGGCTCCAAATAGTATTAATGTGTCTAGTGCTCATGAGACAGGTGAATCCAGTAATACTAATCCTGCAAATCAAGTACCAGCTGCTGATCCAGTTATTTCAGCAGAAGAATCAGCAGATGCTCCGTATTTTCCTTCATCAGCAGAACCAGAACCTGCTGATGAATTTCATAATCCGTTTGCCGATGCAAACTCTGCTGATCATCCTGAAGACAGATCTAGCCCTCAACCAATTTCTGTTATAAGACCTATTCCTCCAAGCTTTCATCCACCTCTCACTCAAAGTTCTTCTCCTACACCATCTGCTGATCTTGATCCTCCTCTAGAATCCTTACAACAAGAATCAGTAAGACAAGATGTGCCGAGAGAAGTCAGAACTGTTCGTGATCATCCATTGGAAAATGTGATTGGTGATGTCTTTGGTCCCAGATTAACAAGGAACCTTAGTAGAGCATTTGCTGAAAGCCTTTTCTCATCTGCTATGGTCTCCGATATAGAACCAAAGAAGACTGAAGAAGATCTTGCCGATCCTGGTTGGGTTGAAGCCATGCAAGAGGAACTGAATCAGTTTGAAAGATGCAAAGTATGGGAACTTGTGCCAAGACCAACTTCTCAGCAAGTTATTGGTACTAAGTGGGTTTACAGGAACAAATTGGATGAAGCTGGGAAAATCATTAGAAACAAAGCAAGGTTAGTTGCTAAAGGCTACCGTCAAGAGGAAGGAATCGACTACGATGAGACATTTGCTCCTGTTGCAAGATTGGAAGCTATAAGACTTTTCTTAGCCTATGCTGCCTTCAAGGAATTCAAGCTATATCAAATGGACGTGAAAAGTGCCTTCCTGAATGGAGAACTCCAAGAACTAGTCTATGTTGAACAACCACCAGGTTTTGAGGACTCCAAGAAGCCTGATCATGTCTACCGATTGAAGAAAGCACTCTATGGCTTAAAGCAAGCTCCAAGAGCATGGTATGAAACCCTTTCTAAGTTCTTACTTAGCGATGGCTTAGGCTTCACTCGAGGTAAAATCGATACTACTTTATTTGTTGCCAAGCATAAGGGTCATTCATTGTTTGTTCAAATTTATGTCGATGATATTATTTTTGGTTCCACTAACGAATCACTTTGCAAGAGATTTGAGAAACTGATGCAGAGCAAGTTCGAGATGAGCATGATGGGTGAACTAACATATTTCCTTGGACTTCAAGTCAAACAAACCCATGAAGGAATATTCATCAGTCAAGCCAAGTATGCCAAAGAACTTATCAAGAAGTTTGGATTTGACAATGCTCACTCTCAAAGCACACCGATGGGCACTAACATTCATTTAGATAAGGATGAGTCTGGTAAGAAAGTAGACATGACTGTCTACCGAGGTATGATCGGCTCACTCCTCTATCTTACTGCCAGTAGACCAGATATTATGTTTGCTGTTTGTGTTTGTGCCAGGTTTCAAGCTGACCCTAGGGAATCCCATCTGCAGGCTGTAAAACGTATTATTAAATATTTATGTGGCACTGCTGACCTTGGATTATGGTATGCAAGAGATTCATCTTTCAATCTTATAGGTTATTCAGATGCAGACTTTGCAGCTTGTAGGGTGACCAGAAAGAGTACAAGTGGAACTTGCCAATTTCTTGGTGATAGATTGGTGTCTTGGTCCTGTAAGAAGCAAGCATCAATTTCCACTTCCACTACTGAAGCTGAGTACATAGCTACCGGCAGTTGCTGTTCACAGATTCTATAGATGAAGCAGCAGCTGGTTGACTATGAAGTACCATCTCAAATTTGTCCCATCTATTGTGACAACCAATCAGCAATTTCAGTATCAAACAATCCGGTCATGCATTCCAAAACCAAGCACATAGACATCAAATACCACTTCCTGAAGGAACATGTTGAAAAAGGAAATGTTGTGCTGCTCAAAGTCCATACCGATTTCCAAAGAGCAGACATACTAACAAAGCCCTTGGATCAGAAAAGATTTGAATTCCTCAGAGGTGAATTAGGTATGATTGATTTTTATGGTTAAAATTGTGCTAACTTTGCTACTTGTGTTAGTCTGCCGATCAAATCAGCAGAGCATCAATTATCTTGCTGACCACGAACATGCCGACAAAATCTTGCCGATCAAAATTTTGTCAAAATCATCTTGCCGATTCTATCTATATATCTTGCCGATTCAATATCTTGCCGATTCAATCATTTTGCCGATTCAAACTATCTTGCTGATTGATAAAATCAAATCAGCACGTCTCTGCAAAAGTTAAGATTCCTGACACATGACGTAAGCAATCAAATCAAAGGTACATCGGTCACACCATCTCCCTGACACGTGTGTGTACCTTTCTTATCCAAAATCGTGTCAAGATGTATTCCATTTAATGCGATACATTAGCAAGTAAACAAGTCATCATCACTTCTATTTTATTTTTGACTAATTTACCCTTTCTCCCTCTTACTTTTAACTGTTCACCTTACCGATTTGTGTGCGCATTAATTTTTGCGTGCGCACGGTCTCCGAGACTAAAGGTACAGTTATTTCTCTCCCTTGCCTTCTCATATTCTCTCTCTCCCCCATAACATATATAACGCCTTTCAAAATTCCATTAAGCTTTTTCTCCGCCATTTTTTTTCTCTGCTCTCTATTCTCTCTATCTCTCCTCTTTCCAGATTATCAGTTCATCGTTTTATTTGTTCATCTATTCATAATCTGGTAAGTGTTAATGTTTATACTCTGCTCATTTCTAATCATTTATGGTTTGATTTGTCTTTATTTCTAACATTGAGAGTTGTTTGAGTAATTTTGCAGACAATGTCCGGTGAAAAAGATATCTACGGAGGCTATGTTGACTCCGACTACTTCAACGACGAAGTCGATGGGGTTTTCCTGAAGAATCTTCTTATTGGGTCCTTGCTTGATTCGTTCATCACTCCATCAGGAGTTAGTTCAGTATTTGTGGATCTTGTCAAAGAATTCTTCTCAAACTCTTCTGTTGTCCGCTCTCGTGCTGACTCCTCCGTTATCGTCTCCATCAATTCTACTGTTTTGGGCGTGCAGATCTCTCTTACTCCCTCTTCTATCTCTGAAGTTTTTCCCAATCTTGGGAATGAAGGGTTGAGTGCTCTAGTTGATGAGCAGGAACTGGATAGGGCTTGGATTATCATGAGAGGTGCTGGCACAAGGCTTAGTGGCACTAATCATCTGAAGATTCACTATCCCCGAAGATACTATGCTTTGGCTGAGATAGTTGATAGATGTCTCATTTGCCGATCTGGATCCCACAGCAATATTACTGATGTGCAGTTTGAAGCTATGGCCGCCATCGTTCTGCAGATTGAGTTCAACTGGTGTGCCTACATATTCAGGATTATCGCTACGGCTGCTGATAAGTGGGCTTCTGACAGATTGAAGAACAAGGCCAATCCTGGAAAAGGATGCCATTATCTGTTGATAAGTATGATTCTGAGGAGAAATGCCAATGTAGTGGCTGCCGATCGCTTTCCATCCAGCTTGCCTTTCAATAGGTTGAAGTTCTTTGATGCTAAAGATTGGAAAAGGATTTCAAAGAATGCTTCCAGTGCCGATGCCCCCTCTGTTGCTCCTGCACCTGTTGTTACTCAGAGGAAGAAAAAGGCAAAGACCATTCCTTCAGTTGCTTCTCAATCAGCAGCAGTCTCTACTCCTGCTACTTCAACTGATAGGATTCTTGCCGATTCTACTCCTGGTGCTCCAAAGAAAAGGAAACTGGTAAAGGTTGCCGATCAAGTGGTGATAAAGAAGGTGAAGCTTGCCGATGAAGTTCCTTCTTCCACTATTCCTCCTGCTGATCCAAGAGCCAAGCTAATTAGGTTTGCCCCTGCTCATCTTGCCGGTGCTTCCCTAACTACCGATCCTGCTGTCAAGGTTGAAATTCCTGATGAAGAATTCACTGATGACTTTGCCGATGGCAAAAGTATTGAGGATGTCATTGAGAAGCTCAAGTCTCAGACTCCTAGGAAATGCGCTCCAATCAGAAACCCAACTTTCCACACCTTCTACAAGAATCCTTGGTCCTTCACCAACAAGGTCTTGAGCAAGAAATGGGTCTTTCCGATTGACCATCTGCCTCCCTTTATTCGTCGTCTTCTTCAGTTTCATGAAGAGATGAAAGACACTGTCACTCCCGGAAATCCTGCTGGTTATGTTGATCAAAAGATTTTGGACAGACGCACTGATATGTGGAAAGAGAAGTTTGTCCCTCTATCAAAGTTCAAGCAGCTGAAAGAGGCTGAACTAAAGCTCAATTTTGGTCGGTATTTTGAATTCCTACCACTTTCCTGGAACCAGATCTATCTCTTTCAAGACAGAATTAGACAAGATATGATGGTTCAGGATGTATGGATTATCTACGCCAGGACTTTCAATCAGCTCTCTCAATTCACAGAGTTTGATCCTTATCAGATAGGCAGAATGGAGAATAATGAAGATCTTCTGACCTACAATGATGACGAGGCTCCTGCTGACAGTCCTCTCAATGTACACTTCTTCAGATCAGTCAAGAAAGTCACTATGGACTTGATTGACAAATCCAATGAATTTCTGCTGAAGCAAGATGCCGATCGCATAGCTGCCGAAAATCTTGCCGATCCATCTGCTCAAGCTCCTTCTCCCAGCAGCAGCAAGACTTTATCTGACGCCGATGTTCATTCTGCCGATGATGTAGTTGCTGCTGATAATTCTTTTGTTGCCGATAGTTCCGATGATTCTGCCGATGGTGACTCTGCTGACAGTGATTCTGATGCTGATAATGATGATGGTGCTGATTTGTTTGGTGATTTGGTCTGTGCTCACAAAGCCACTGCTGACTCTCCTTCCACTTCATTTACAACAGATAGTGACAAGATGCCAATCAGAACTGTCATGACTAAAGCTTCCACTGCTGAAGTCTTTGCAGAATCTGTATTTGAGGGTGATAGTAGTGTTGAAGGAAGGCATTCCGATGATTCTATCAAAGATATAGTGGAATTTCATGTTGAGCAAACTTCAGACACTCAACCTCTGATGGGTCTATCTGCCGACCTTCCTGCTCCAGTTGAGATAACTATGGACACTCAACAGTTGGATGTATCTGTTTCAGGAGGAGAACTTGCTGAAAAAGTGACTACTGAGAAAACTACAGACACTCAGTTAATATCAGTCACCCCTGAAATACAGATTGTTCCTCCTACTGGAATCAAGGAGGTTGTGGAGTTGGGAGGAGGTGCTGATGATAGTACTCCTAATATGGATGCTGACATTGCTGCTAGTCTACAGTTTGAAGAGATTCTTCTTCAGCCATTGTTCAGCTTGCCGTCTGTTATCACCCCTCTCTTGCCGGCTCTTGCTGCTGCTCATGCCAATGTAGATCATGTTGATGAAGCTGATCCTGCTGCTGCTCGTGCCGATGTAGATCATGCCGATGAGATAGATCCTGCTGATTACATGGTGGTTGGAGAACAAGCCTTTGTTGATCCTGATGCTGTTGATACTTCTCCACCACCCAGCTATGATTATTTTCTCAATGGGAAGGATATGATGTGCTCCAACTGGTACACTTCCAATGCATCTATCCCCTCCAACAAATTTGGACAGCCTCTCTTCACTGTTCATCCAAGGTTATCCTTCAAGTATACCTTAGGCAGATGTCCACTCCCATTCGGCAAAGACCAGCCTCATGTCACCAAGTATAAATTCTCTCCAGGAGATTCTACCAGTGATAGTCCAATCTATCTTCCCTGGATTCTCAATGATGATGACATTGTTCGTACAAAGGGAAAGACTCCTCGGATTTCTAGACTGAAGCGAAAGATTGTCTATGAACCTAGATGTCTACTACCTGGCAAACTGAAGATAGGTGGTAAGATCGTTCTCCCTGGTCTATCTCCAAAAGAAGTTCTTATCACTTCAAATGGTTGGATGAGGAGATGCTCTATGATCAATGATGAGCTTAAAGAGATTCTGGAGTATCGGCATCTCAACGCTCGTGGTCTTGTGCACTTAGTCAAATCAGCTGCACTTGCCATTACTCTGCCGATGTTTCATCCTCGTCAGCGTGCCGATCATCTAGTCTATACCTCAAGGCTGATGAATGCCGGGTTAATGACTATGATTCTTGAAGGTCGTGCTTATTTGAACTTAATCTTGGCTACCTTCCTTTCACTTGAAGACGGTGGTATGTTTCAGCTGCCGACTGATCGTGCAGTTATAGTTCATCCTGCTTTTCCTTTGCCGATCGTTCGTGCCGATGATTCTGATGATCTCATTGTCTCAACTTTTGTCCCTGCCGATTTCTTCTCATCTGCTGATGATGCTGCCCTTCAATGGTTCTTACTCATTCCTGCTGCTCCTGTTCCTCCATCTCCCTCTGAGCCGATCTTGATCTCCTCTGATGATGAGATGATGACTGATGATGTGCTTATTGAAGATGCTGATCTGAATAATGAAGATTTTATCCCTTCAATAGTGCTCCCGTCGTCTGCCAGTATTTTCCAGCCGACCATCGTCAACAGTCTGTATGAGTATTTGAAGTTTAGTGGCGATTTCACAAATCAGCAAGTGCCTGCCACTCGTGCTGATGTTGGTGATATGGCTCTTTCTGTTGGTGACCTGGTCAAGGATGTTCACAAAGACCTGGTTAAGCGTCTACGTAAGTCCAATCAGGAGGAGGAGAATACTCTGGTCAAAGAATTGAAAGCTCTCCTTGCTGATAGAGAAGAGCGTATAATGGCTCTTTCTGAATCCTTGGGGACAACTCATAACATTCAACAGAATCTTGTTGACAATCAGAGGCTGCAGATAAGAGATATGGGAAGACTTGAAGAAGAATTATCTAAGACCAAAGCTGCTCTTGCCGAAGCTAATCTGAAGATAGCTGCTCTTGAAGCCAACAACAAGATGCTGTCTGAAAGATTGGAAAGTGCGCAGAGAAGACAGAGCAAAGCAAAGAGGAAAGCTGAAAGAAAAGAAGAAAAAGCAAGAAAGAAGGCTAGGAAGACTGAATCTACAAAGGACTCAACTCCAGCAGCAGATCCCAAGATTTCTGATCCTCCAGCTGCTGATCCTTGAGTCACATAGCCTATGATGAAGATATCTTATTGAAGACCTTCACAGACAAATTTCTTTGCTTATAAAATTTTTATTGTGCTAATATGTTTTTCTTATATTTGTGTTGTTATCTGCATTACTCTGTGCTATTTCCTTTTGCAGATCATCACTCTTGCCGATTCCTTGAACCGGCTTCACCATTTATTTTGGTGAATCCACCTTTTGCATTAGACATCTAGTGTGACTTACCTTAGGATTTGGTTATACCTAGATATCCTTAGAAATCTTTTCCCTAAGATAAGAGATGTCTTTAGCTTTAAGGGTGATTGGACTTAAGTAATTAGGAGGAGATTGTTGTTCAAATAGATACCTAGGTCCTAGAATTACTTAATCCCAATCATGTCCACACTTAGGGTCCCCCAATTTTATTAGAACCTTTTTAAGGTGCCCTTAGGATCCTTTGTGACCAGCACAGGTGTATCTCAACTCTTCATTCAAGACAAATCAGCAGACCAGTAAACAAGTTGCCGATCAACTCTATTCTTAACATACGACAAGTTGCCGATCAACTTGCTACAGAAGTTGCCGATCAACTTATTAAAGAAGTTGCCGATCAACTCCATTCTCAACATGCCGATATAATAGACAGTCTGCACTGTCAGTCAGGTGACATCATTTCATTAAAGTCAACCTTGCTGATTGTCTCTATACTGTTTTATTATAAAGTAGTTTACCTTCTCTGTAATGATTTATACGCCATCTGACACATAGCTACTTTTAGCTATACTCTGTCTCTACTTGCTTTTGCAGGTAACCGGTTGAGACAAAGGGGTCTTTACCCATCAGACTTTTAAGGCACGCGTATCTTCGCCATTAATGCCAAGGATACTGCATTAAATGCTCCTCACCTACCCAGCTGGAAATTCAAATGTTATCCTTCTTCAACAAGCTAAGACATTAACTCCCCTTATATATAGAGGACTCAGTGCATTGAAGAAGGTTGGTGATTTTAGTGCATTGAAGAGAGTTGGTTGTTTGCAGCATTCATTGAAGCTCAAACATTCCTTGTCCAGATAATCATTAGATCATTTAATAGGACATACACTTGTGCACAAACTCTACAACACTGTTAGTATTCCCGAACTAGATTATTTTAAGGAATACGTTGTCTGAGTTTTCACACACCCACCTGAGTGAGATAAGTTCTTTTGAACTTGCCGCTCAAATACACTTGGTCAGATATTTGCTTTACGATTCATTAAACTATCTCTAGAATTTAGTCTTTGTATCCGGCAAAGCCGCTCTTGTAATAGACTAGGGATATTTAATAGTGCTCTTAACCCAAATCCAAGTTCTGACCAAACTTGGTAGAGGACGTAGCAGTATTTACACTGTGAACCTCTCCAAATCTCTGTGTCCTCTGTTACTTACTGTCCTTGCCGGTTGGAACTCTATCACCGGCAAATCAATACTGTTCGTACTGACTCAACTTCATTTCCATTGACCAATCTCTTAAAACTGCATTGAACTTTTAGAAACTACTTTGTGTTTACACCAATATCTCTAAACCTTTTTATAAACTGATTTTGTGTGAGTTAAAACAAGTCATATCTTCTCCGCTGCGCTTACTGATAATAGTTTGCAATCTGATAAGTGACTTTGCATTTATAAAAGTGTTTCTTTGAAAAAGTTTTAATTAGGCTATTCACCCCCCCCCCTCTAGCCTATTTTCCTACCAATTGGGCCTAACAGATCATGTCGTCCACATAGACCTCAATTTCCTTATGAATCATGTCATGGAACAAGTCTGTCACGGCCCTTTAATAAGTAGCCCCAGTGTTCCTTAACCCAAACGGCATAACTGTGTAGGAAAAGGTGCCCCACGGTGTTGTGAAAGCAATCTTGTGCTGATCCTCCTCAGCCATAAGAATCTGATTATACCCAGCAAACCCGTCCACAAACGAGCGGACCTCGTAGGCAGAAGTGGAGTCGACTAGCATGTCAATGTTGGGTAGTGGAAAGTCATCCTTTGGAGAAACTTTGTTCAAATCCCGGAAGTCCACACAAACACGAAGCTTGCCATTAGCCTTTCGGACTGTGACCACATTGGCTAGCCATGTTGGATACTCAATCACCTTGATGAAGCCTACAATGAGAATCTTTTCTATCTATTCTTTGACTTGTAAAGACCATTCTGGCTTGATCTTTCTGAGATTTTGTTTGACTGGCTTAGCGTCGTCTCTGATCGGAATTCTATGTTCAGCGACCTTTCTGTCCAGACCCGGTATGTCTTTGTATGACCATGCGAATACATCCACGAACTCTCTGAGCAGTATAGTCAATCTGTCTTTCTCTTCCCCCTTGAAGAAGCTTCCGATCTTGGTTTCTTTCAGCTCTTCGTCGGTACCCAGATTAACAACATGCAATTCTTCGTCAGCCCCTGGACCATTTTCACCACGACTACGGACCTGTTGAGCAAGTTCATTTAATTATGTTGTGTTTTCGTGGTCTATTTCATCATTATTTGAATCGTTATTAACTATTTCATTAGATTTGTTATTAGTTAATTCATCATTCATGATGTTTGCAATCTCAGGGTGCTCGAAAAGATCAAATTTTTCATTAACAAAGAAAGGGAACACACGCTCGACTATGGTCTCCATATCCTCTTGGGTGAGGGTATCGGAAACACTCTCGGACTCGAAAGTGAATGTGAACACGTCCTCCTTTGTGACCTTGTGCGGAATGCAACCCATCTTCTTGACCAAGAATTCTTCGGATACCACGGGTCCCTTCGTAGAATACCAGTTGTTGATTGGCTCGAAGCTCAGCTGGATCTCATTGATAGTCTCCTTTCTCGTGTCGGTGTCGTAGATGGCATTGACTTGGCACTCATCCATGATGGCAAGTTCCTCGAATATGGAGGCTAAATCTGTCAATTCTTCCCCCACAGTGATCTCTGTCTCAGATTTTATGGTCACTTTCTTCCCCCACCATTCACAGGGTGACATGGGAGTTAGTTCCTCTTCGGACTTCTGGATCTCACAGTCGGAAAAGATCTCAAGACCGGGCTTTCTGATGCCCTTGCTGTTAACCCATGGCTCGGGAAAGATCATGTACGGAACAGCTTCCCCTTGGCGAACAAAGTAGCCATTCAGTGTCTTGCGGTAAGGCCTAAGATTGGGAAGCTTATAATGATGGCCTTCCCTCCGAGCTCGGGCCTTTTCATTCTTGACGGCTTACTCGTACTTTAAGTCGTCTTTGGAAGGCTCATATCCTAAACCGAACTTGTTCTTAATAAAAGGAACCTCAATAGGTTGCATTCTCCCTTGTTGATATTTCCCTAGGCCTAAACCAGGGAAGTAGTTTATGTTCCTCATCATGCGGATGACTTTGTGATTGCCAAGGGTCCATGACCCGCTTCCCCCTTCTTTGTCAATGGCGTTGATTGAGACACCGGAGAGGGTAGAGTCTGCTAAGCCATACTGAATTTGGTGAATGGGTTCCCCCTTTCTGTGGATAGTGACATTTTCTGCCATGACGGTCACTATTTTATCCCCATTTCTGAACTTCACACACTGATGGAGAGTCGAAGGGACGGCATTAGAACTGTGTATCCATGGGCGGCCCAACAATAAGTTGAACGAGGAAGGTACATCGAGCACTTAAAATGGGACGGACATAACCATGCTCCCAAATTCAATGTCTATTTCCACCATACCCATGACTGTACGGGCAGTGCTGTTGTATCCTCGGATCACTTGGGTAGAAGGCTTCAAATCTGAACTCTTAAGCCCCAGTATGCCCATGATTCGGCCGGGCATAGGTTGAGTACGGAACCACCGTCAACCAAGACTCTTGAAATAGGTCTCCCCCTTGCTCTCACTTTGAGGTAAATGGCCTCATTGTGGTCGGGACCAAATGGTGGAAGGTCCATGTCGGCAAAGGTTATAACATTGCCAAAATGAATGTGACCTATCATTGCCGTAAGGTCTTTAGGAGTTGTATCGGGAGAGATCAACGTGTCGTCGAGGTTACTGATGACAAGATCTCGGTGCTTCTTTGAGGATGCAATGAGGTCCCAAATGGAGATGTTGGCTTGAGTCTTCTTGAGTTGAACTAATAAAGGGTCTTCGGGAGTGTCGCGAACTTGCGGTCTTTGAGAAGAGGAGCTTGGTGCAGAAGTGGAGGGGTTGTTTGCTATGACTCGACTGGATCGAGTTAGCATGTTGACGTTCCCATCTTGCTTTTTTTCCTATTCTCTAGTACTTCCCTCATTACCTCATCGTAAGTCACAACATGAGAATTATCAATCTTATTCATAATATTGGAGCCCCCATTCACAATTGGGATTGAATGAGTGGTCTCTTCAAACTCTCCTACCTCTATTACATTGACACCACCCTCATTAGGAACTATGAATTCCTTTTTGTATATGAGATCTTGGATGACGTTGTGGAGGACGAAGCATTCCTCGGTGGTGTGGCCGCTATGTTTGTGGTAGTCACAATGCTTGTGTGAGCATGGTTGGGACGCAATGCCTTGGGTTTGTACCCTTGGAGGGGAGTGACTTTCCCTTTGGCTTTGAGAGCTTCAAAGGCCTCGGTGATAGACATGCTATGGAGAGGAGTGTAGACACGATCATCTTGAAACCTCTTACCTTGTGGTGGAGGAACCCTTTAGTAATTCCCCTTGTCGGTAGTGATGGCATTAACCAAAGCCTATTTTGTAGAGTTAGAGGCGGCCTTGTAATGGAGGGTAGGATCATTTTTCTTGATTTCTCTAAGCAACTCGTCCATTTGTTCTTTGGTGTTAGGCCTTTCGACAATCTCAGCAAGATTGTCATTCCACCTTCTTGTGAAGTCAATGAAGGACTCGTTGTCCCTTTAAGTGGTGTTTTCAAGCTCTTTCTTGGTTGGCCGGTGGGTGGTGTTGCCTTGGTATTGACTCTTGAAGGCAAGCATGGCGGCGTCTCAATCAAGACGGACTGTGAGTGGGAGAGTTGCATACCAATCCTTTGCCGCCCCCTCGAGAGTTATAGGGAAGCATTTGCCATAACCTTGGGAGAGACCTTCTTCGGTACCATGGCCCAAATGTAAGTCTAGATGTGTGCTATGGGACAAGAGTTTCCCTTGAACTTGATGATGTCGGGCATCTTGAACTTGTCGGGGAGAGCGGCCATTGTGCTCATGAGAATGGAGGACTGATAAAGGCTCGTGTCGGGGCCTTTCCCCACGTTGAGGCCATTGAAGCGTTGATCTATGTATGCCATAATTGAATCAACCATCTTGTGCTCATTGTTCTCGGTGCTTGGTTCCTCCACTTTCTTGGTACGGGCACTAACATAAGGGATTTGAAACAAACCCTTAGTCCACTCAGACTCATCACCGTCACTCTTGTTTTTACCCTTGGCAAGTTTGGTGAGCTTTTCTTTCATTTGCTCCATTTCGGCCTCGTGGGCCTCCCTTTGATTGTAAAGGTGGGATTGCCAAAGATCATCTTTATTTTGAGCCTCCTTATTAAGAGTGGAGAGTTGTTCTTGAAGAAGTTGGACCAGAGTGGAAAGTTGCTCAAGAGGCATGGTGTTGTCGGTGTTGGAGCCGCCGACCATTGTGTTAGTTGTGGTGCCCTAGGCACGTTTAATAAACGTTGTAATTGTTATCATTTATTTCATATCAATAAAGAGATGTTTTGATTATTATTGTTGTTCATGTTTACTTATAATAATCTCCGTCCCTAGTACTTGTTAAGCACTAGTATAAAGGCTAAATGATCATGGGATGATCATGTTAGATTTATGGGTACTTGTTTGGAACAAGGTACTGGACATGACCCGCTGTATGAGATTTATGTCATGGTCTATGTCGTACATATATCTCATATTAGTTATGTCATTTGAATCCTTAGACATGAAGTTATTATAGTCTTCCACTTGATGAACATTATGTTTGACATATTCAAACGCTACTTTTAACAGAGTAGTTATAAAGGGTATGATTGGCATAATCGGATTCACGTAGGGAAGAATAATAAGCTAAATGGATTTGTCCCTCTTCGGAGAGATGTCAAGCTTGGGCCTCTCGTAGGAATGATGTTGATGAAATGTTCGGCCGGACTCAAATGAATTGATTGGATCAATGTCATTTGGATTATCAACATATTCGGAATCGAGAAAGTATTGAACAAAACAAGTTGACTCTTTGACCATGACTTGTGTTCAATGATATCGTGGACAAAAGGATTATGACATATTCTAAGAGGAATGCGAACTTGTATCTAGTTATACTATTTGGGTAGGTATGACGGTTTGCTAGAACCTAATCATATCTTATGGTTTCATGTTTGAACCCATTGCCAACTTAGTATAATCCTAGAGGGTCACACACAATAGAACGAATCTTTAAAAGGACTATATTGGAATTTTTGGAAATTTTGGACATTTCAGTAAAGTGGGCGACCGCACAGTTTGTACTGGGCGGCCGCACACTTAGCTCAGAAATGTACCAGTTTTGTTCCAGAATGTTGTGCGACCGCACAGATGGTTTTGGGCGGCCGCACAGTGATGTCGGGTGGCAGATTCCTAATTTGATTTGGAAACGAATTTTGGAAGGATTTTGACACAAGTTTCCTATTTGGAATAGGTCATACTTGTGTATAAAAGACCAAATTCGGCCAGCACTCAAGGCCAATGATTTTGTGAGTCTCAAAGAGTTTGAGAGAGGGTTTATTTTGTTCCAAGACATTCTTGGTTGAAGAACAAAATAATACACAAAATAAATTCCATATAGTTCTTTTGATTGTGAAAAAGTGTTTCACAATTTGGTCTAGCAACCAAGATCAAAGAAGCTCCTTTGATATTCGTTCGAAGTGTGGATACCGCTAGAGGGTGAAAATCATCATCTTCAAAGTTCGTGTTCAAGCTTTGTGATCGTGATCAAGTCTTCAAATCTCCACCAAAGACCAAGAGAAAATTTGATAGCCATCAAGGGTTAGTTATTCCTATATTCATCTTGTTGTATTTGATTTAATCATATGAACGGATCCATGGCTTTGGGTTTCTTAAAATTTTAAATGCTAATTTCCGCTGCGCATGTTTGATCGAAACCCAACACATTGATGCTGTCGAAACTGCTGGAGTGATCTCTTCATGATCTAACCGATTCGCTGAATCCCGGTAGACACGGTAAGAACCAATTGAACCTATATTGCAGAAAAGGCCCTTATCAGTCTTGAGTAACACTTTCGGTCCATGAAGAGGCTTAGAACACACATTGGGCACACGACTCACAACCACATAAGAAAAAAAAAGACTTTTTTTTTTTTTATAAGTCGGAGGGACGGGGTCCCTTTTGAGTTTCTAAGAAAATAATGGAATCGTCACACTAGTATATAGACCATCTCGCGGTCCCATATAGTCATCGGATTCCATCACGCTTGTGAATCCTACACATGTCGGAATTAAACTAAATTAATGTAGTAAAGCATACATGCGGGGACGTATTTTTATTTTCGTCTATAATAACCACTTGGAGACGGAGTTTTATTTCATCCATGATAATCATTTGGCATGTATGTCTTGAAGACATTAGTTTAGGGAGATCTCGACACATGAAAACTGACTTCAGTCACGGAGTGTTAGACCCTAACTAGAATTGTGTTGGCTTGTGCTTGGCTTATGAGAGGCTTAAGGTCACCCCCGGCATGTAGTCATGAACTACGCCACGGGTTGAGGTTTACCGCTTCGAAAGAGTCAAGGTCGGGTGGAGCTTGAAACTTCCTATAACGGGCCTCGGCGGGTTTGGGGTTATAAACTTGTGCGACTCGATAGTGAGCAATTTATAGGAGATTGTGCACGTAGTGTGAGGTCCAACATGTGACAAAACATTTTTTTTTACTTTTTTTTTATGAAAGAAAAGCAAATAAGCACATAATTACAACTCTCGAATCACCAGTGTGACCGATAAATCAAATCACAAAAAAAAACAGTTAAGAGGTCCAAACAGTCCATGATGCAGGCAACTGTGCCCACACCCCAATCATTCTGCTCTGTTCTGAAACTGTACCTGTTCTGGAAAACTACCCAGAAGCGCGCGCCTCTGGCCTGTGTTGTGGGAAGCGCGCACATGGCACAGAGTCTATGGGAGGCGCCCGCTTCTGGGCAAAACCTGTCAGATTGTCAGACTTTGGACTCAGGGGATTGCCCTGGTCCTGAATATGTGTTGTAACCCCTGCAGAAATGATTAGTGTAGAAAAATAAAGAAGAACAGGAAGAACGTTAAGAAGCGGGCGACTCTGGTCCTTGATGTAGGCGCGTGCCTTAGGCCAAGAAGGCCAGAGGCGCACGCTTCCCCCATCAGGAACCAGAATGCCCAGAAAATGTAGACTTTGATCAAGAACGCAAGTTTAACCCTCAAACAGTTCCCAGCGGAGTCGCCACTGTAGATACCCCGGGAGGGCCCACCGCTTTTGACTAGAGCGGAGGATGGTCCTAGGATGTCTATTCGTGTTTTAATTGTTTAGAGTCGCCACCTATGTTTTAGAGGAACATAAGAAAAACCTAATGTTTATAGCCTACGTTTGATTACGAAAACAGAGATTCTTTGTTATGAGGTTCGGGGGTTAGGTTACGAGATGGGAAGTACTTAAACACCCATCTCGCCCAACTAAAGTTGGTCTTGCTTGATCAAAATCTACATGAATGGTAAAATGTTCTTCTTATTCTTTGATGATAAAAGGGGGTTTTTGAAAAGTGTTTTAGAATGTAGGGAGATAACTCCTTGACTAGCTTCAATGAAGTGAAGTAGTCTTTGGTGTCATGTCCCAAAATATTTGGGTGATTGCACTTTGATTGAAAATAAAAGAAAGAGAGGAGATATGAAGTAGAAAAGATGAGAGGAAAGAGTAGTCTTTACCTATACTTCCAAGAACTTCAAAGAGTGACTATTGAGAAATGCCTTGCAAGTATATTTTGTGTATAGTTTTGTTAGTGATCAAAATTCTCCCTCCATTCAAAGGTGAATTAGAGGTGTTTATATAGGTGAAGAAGGTGAGTTTTTTGTGTCAAAACCAAGTCAACAACTTCAGTTTCTCGGGCAAATCCTGTTAAAAGGAGTAAGGGAGGGATTCTTGGACATAAATCTGTAACTGGCGCCCAGGTGCGCGCGCCTCCTGCCTTGATGGCGAGATGCGCTCGCCTCTGGCCCCAAAGGGTGAAAGCGCGCGCCTTGGAGATGGCAAAAATGACAGAATGGACTAGAAAGTCAGCACTGTTATTCGGTTTGGTCCCTGGACTTAACGAAGTCAGTCAGGAACTTAACGAAAGTAACAGAAACTAACGAGAAACACTTAAAATAGGGAGAAACACAAAATCAAATGTGCAACCGGGGTGAGTGGTCCAAGGCGGGGTGTCTACACCACCCAGAGAAGTTATCGGGGCCGGCCCCCATAAATCCGTGTGAACCAATTCCAACTTTGCTTCCCTCAAAGCCCTACCTATCAAACCTGGTAGTTTTCCCTTTGAGCAAAGTACCCCCTTCTCACCCATGTGACCCAATCGACAGTGCCACAAATCCGTATCACCCTTGGCTGACGCCACCGCGATACTATCCTTGGTGTTGTTCGTCAAGTACAGTCTTCCTTCCCTATTACCCCGAGCGATCTCAGAATCCTCCTTGGTAATTACCAAGTTCCTGCAGCTAAAAGTTACCGTGTAACCTTCTTCACCCAGCTGCCCAACTGATATCAGGTTCTTTTTCAAACCCAGAATGTGTCTGACCCCGTGTAGATATAAGACCTTCCCGTCCGATGCTCCTATTCTGACATCCCCCTTCCCCTTGATTTCCAAAGGCTCGCCATCTGCCAGATAGACCTTTCCAAAATCACCAGAAGTGTAATTTTCCATCTCCCCTGCATGGCCGCATGAGTGGAATGATGCCCACAAATCCAGCACCCATGATTCTAGCGCACTACTAGCGCTCAGAATCAGTACATCATCACCCTCAGTTATCACATTCGCCGAATTATCCCCTCGCCTGGGACAATCGCTCTTGTAGTGTCCTAACTCTTTACAATGATAGCACTCAACCGATCCCTTGGCAACCCTTGATACATTCTTGTTCTACCTAGGCCTGTACTCACCACCTCCTACGTTTTCCCTTGACTCGGTTCTCCTCTTGTTGCTAGTACCCGGCTTTCCCCTGCTAGTTGTAGCTAAAGCCGATCCCGGAGTAGATGGTGTCCCCAACTTCTTCATACTATTTTCCTCGCCTAAAAGAAAGTCCTGAACATCATCATACTTCAATTTATTCTTACCCGCTGAAGCATTTAAGGCCGTCACCGTTCCGCTCCAACTTCCTGGTAAGGATGCTAGCAATTGACAAGCATGAACCTCATCCCCAAACGTAATATCCAACGCCGCCAATGAGTCTATAACATCCATAAACTCATCGATGTGTTTGGCTATGGATCCTCCCTCTTGCATCTTGAGATTACCCATCTTGCGTATCAAATCAACCTTATTTGCAGCAGATGGAGTTTCAAATCTCTCAGTAAGATAATCCAATAACTTTTTGGTGGTTTTCCGATCCATAAGATCCCAATCTTCCTATTTTTCGCTTTTCGGCTTGACTCCTGTTAAGGGCTTATAAAGATCTTTGTTGTACAAGAGATCCTCTATTTGCATCTTCCAAAACCCATAGTCAGACCCATCGAATTTCTCCACCGCTTGTTTATCCTTGCCCATTCTTGATTGCTTGATAAACCTGGATCGTTAAACCGGAGTTCTGATACCAGTTGTTGTGGAATAAGCCCTTCCCAACCCAACACCCAAGCAAATCGAAAGAAATCAAAGCACCACAAACAAGCACAAGAAATAGATAACTAAAGCAAAAGACAGAAGAACACAAGAAATTGTTTACCCAGTTCGTCAATAATCTTGACTACGTCTGGGGGCACTACTAAGCCAGGATCTTGCACTATAATGTGTAAATATGGAGTTACAATGAGTATGGGGGCGGAACCCTGCTTATATACATAACCTAGAATGAGACCAAACCTAGTCTAATTAGAATTCCCGAAATTCAGCATATTCCCGTCCAGCAGCTGCATGGCCGCTCCCGCTTCCATGCTCGCCCGAGTCGCTTGATTAGCTCGGCCGAGCACCATTCATCAGAAGGTGTGTTTTCTGCCCGATTAGTGCACGGCCGCTCCATAGCCTTAACTCGCCCGAGGCGCACGGCCGGGTCCTTTTCCAGGATCGGCCGCTCCTCGCCTGCTCTGCGACTTTGTTGATTTCTTCTATTTAGATCGCTAGTTCCCGATTTATCTCTTTTCCAACACAAATGAATGGGTTGACACTTACTCTCGAAGACGGAAGGAGTAATGTAATGACACAACAACAGTGATATTTTGGGTCGTTCGATCTTTAATTAATGATATGATTGAATTTTTATCCCCTATTCTTCCACCAACACAGGATATGTGACATGCCTTTATATCTCATAAAGTTTGTCTTTTATTTTTTTATTTTTTAAAATCAACATAAATAAAACTTTGACTAAACATGTACTCTTATATATAGAGTATTAGACTAGGTAGACATATGCTTTTATATATAGAGTATTAGACTAGGTAGGGTTTGGATGCATTAAAGAACAATTCATTAAGAAGTGACTTTTTAGTTTTTGACAATTCAAATTTTCATAATTCAATCGCTTTGATCTTTTCATGTATTTCAAGAAACAACATATTATTCAAAACCATTGAATTATGATGGAATTCTTAAAGTTTAAAGTATCAAGTGAACTTGAAATCATAGAAAATGAAAAGATAAGATGAACCATTGTAATAAATAATGCTAAAATCTAAAAAGTCTCTAACTTACATTTTATTAATATGACTTTCATTTATGCTAACACATAAAAAGTCTCTAACTTACATATTATTAATATGAATTGCATTCATGATCTCATAAGTTATAAGACTCTTCAACTTTAAAGACTACTACAAAAATATAAAAACCAAACATTTGTTTATCAAATAGTACTTTTAAGCTCTCAACTCTACAAAAAAAGACACCCTTCTCATTTTAGATGCAAGGATAATTTCATTGTTCATACTTTTCTATACATAAATGAAGCCAAATAGAAGAAGACGACGCAATGATTTATAAGCCCTCCATATCAGTAATATAATATTCTATTTCAATATTTCATGCATTATATACTAACTATTGTATTTGTTGTTATATTAATTTTTGTAAGTATCTCTTCAAAAGAAATTGCTAAAAAAATCGTGCTATGAAGCGTGCTTATTTGATGAGTAAAAATAAATAAAAAAAAAAGTTCAAATTTACAAGCGAAAGAGAAGGAAGGAACAAGCATGTCGAAAGATGGACGAGAAACTTTTTTCGGCCAATCAGGTTTGAAGTCAGGTTTCTTCCATATAACTAAAGTCTCTTGCAGAGTTTAAGAATAATATTCGTAATAAAATTTGAGAAATTTGGGTAGTTAACCTATAATCAGTTCGTCATGAACTTTAATATGCAAGGGATGGATAAGACTATGTCTGAATTGCATGGGATGCTTAAGCAGGCAGAAAAGAAAATCGGTAAAGAGACCGCTCCTGTACTCATTGTGTCTAAGGAAGGAAAGGGCCAAAAAAGGCAAAGGAAAGGGTAAGGCAAAAGTTGTCAAACCCAAGATTAGCAAGGCAATTGTTGCCAAAGCTAATGTGGCTAAACCTGCTTCCAAAAGGATGCAATTTGTTTCCACTGCAATGAGATTGGACATTGGAAACGAAATTGCAAGGTTTACAAGGAAGAGTTAAAGAAGAAGAAGAGCGGTGGAACTGCATCTACTTCAGGGACTAAGGAATAGAAGGCTACTTAAAGATGGCGAAGTGGACCTACGCGTGGGAAATGGAGCAAGAGTTGCTGCATTAGCCGTAGGAACATATGATGTCATTTTACCTAGCGGATTAATTCTTGTTTTGAACAATTGTTATTACGTTCCGGATTTAAGTAGAAATATTATTTCAATTTCTTGTTTGGATAATGAAGGTTTTAAGTTTCTTATTGAAAATAAGAAGTTTTCTATTTATTTAAATGATATGCTTTATTGTACTGCATGTTCATTTAATGGCCTTTATGTTCTTGATGTTGAAAATGGGAATAATGAGAATGTTTATAATGTAAATAAGAAATCCAAACCTAATGATGTAAATCATACTTATTTGTGGCATTGCCGTCTTGGTCATATAATGAGAAGCGTATCTCAAAACTCCATGGGGACGGACTTCTAGATTCACATGATTTTGAATCATATGAAACTTGTGAGTCATGTTTACTTGGAAAGATGACTAAGGCACCTTTTACTAAGAGTATTGAAAGGGCTAATGACTTATTGGCCCTCATACATACTGATGTGTGTGGACCAATGAGTTGCAATGCTAGGGGAGGATATCAATACTTCATAACTTTTACTGATGATTTTAGTAGATATGGCTATGTCTACTTAATGAAACATAAAAGTGAATCTTTTGAGATATTTAGAATATTTCAAAATGAAGTACAAAATCAACTTGGCAAAACTATTAAAGCACTTCGATCAACTTGGCAAAATTGTTAAATCATGGAGCTCATCTTGGAGTTTTTGGATGTGTATGGTGGTGGCAACCCCAAATTCTTTGGCTAAGAGATCCCATGCCTCCGGGGCGGTGGTACAAGGGTTAACATGTGGCTGAACTTCAGAGGTAACAGTGGCTTTGATCCATCCGAGGACAAATCGAGAGGTGTGCACGAAGGCATCATAGGCCGGGCTGTTGGTGGTGGTGGGTGGGACAACACGGGTGGGGGGTGTTTTGTCGGAGACAACATGGGTTAAGGAATGGATTTCTAACATAGAGAGGAAGAGGGAACTCCAATTTTGGTAGTTCTCGTTAGATAATCTGCAGTGACCCATGTAAGATTGAACATTGAAGAGGATTGGAAGACCATACTTGTTTGAATTACCTTGTCCTGAACCGTTGGTGGCCATGGTGTCGGTTTCCTTTGTTTGATCGTCACCCATGGCTTTAGAACGCTCTTGATACCATGAACGAAATAATCACCTGCATACAAAAAGATTGAGAACAAGAAAAGAGAAGAGAAGAGAAGAGATAGACTAGAAAGAGAGGTAGAGAGAGACACGACAAGGAGGAAGAGAGAAAACCCACACTGTGGTATCTTTTGTTATTGACTTTTATAAAGACTATACAAGCATTATTCTAGGAAATGATTAACCTTCCAAAATATATCCTAATCAACTGCCTAATTAGTTTTCTATACAAAAGGTAATCTACCTAAATATATGGACTGATATTTACAAAGATATGTACCGAACTATTCACAAGATACATGCAAATATTCTGTGCATATTTGCTGCGATCATGGAGGAATAGAATCTTCCATTTTATTATTATTGCTTTCACTTCTTACAGATCCAACGAACATAATTCCATGTTAAATTGCAAATGGGTGGATTCTTGATACCATTTCCAGTTTCAAAACTAAAAATATACTCCCTCCGTCCTAAAATAATCTTCTCATTTATCAGTTCATCTGATTTTGAATAATTTGAGAAACCCATTGACACTTTTCCACCAAGAAACCACATTCTTTTTTTCCTAGTCTCTTTTTTACACCACTATCCTACTCACCACTTATATAAGATTTTGTAGACTACTTGGTTTAGTATTGACTCCCTCCGTCCCGAAAATAAATGTCTATTTTTATTATTGATCAAGAGAAAAAGTAAACATTAATATGTGACGTAGGTAGTAGCATATAGTAGATATATAGTGTTCCTCGTCTCTTATGTTGTGCTGAGCTTGCTGCTAGCCTGCTACACATGCAGGTCTACAAACTTCGTTCTTCTGAGTTGTGTGATCAACATTAGTTGAAAAATCGGAGCTCACCAAATAATTCAATTTTTTTAGGTGATTAAATGCTTGCATGAGAGATACTTTCACCATCATTAATAAGGGTATAATTGAGACAAAAGGGTAAAAGTGCATTGATAATAGTAAAGCGGCAGATATTTTGAAACAAATTTTTACTCCTAAAGTGACAGATATTTTGAAACGAATAGAGTATTCCTTTATTTGTTTAAAATAAATAAAATAGTTGTCTTTGTTTGTTCAGTCTTTAATTCTCACCCACAAAGATAAGAAGAGATATAAAAATGAAGGATGCCTAAATGAATGAGCTAGCTGGACCCTTATTAATGGGAAATTAAATGCAGTTAAGTATCCGGATAACAAGATGACGTAGGAGGAGTTCCGACCAGAGCAGCCAAGGCGAAGTCGAGTCAAACCGCATCGCAGACCACCAAGCGCCCGCCTGAAATTCGAACGAAGTTTCTGCCATGTTCAAGCGTCCGCCAGGTGTGTACCAGGCGCCCGCTCGCCGTTCCGACCAGTTTTAGTGCAGCTTACGTTTTTTCTTATCTGCTCATAAATCATAGGGTAGTTTGGGTATCATTTGTTGGGGAAATGACAATTTAGGGTCCAAAGTTTAGGGGGTGTGTGTCAATAGGGGTCTGATGTATCAATTTTATCAATTTAGGGTCCAAAGTTGCAAAAGTTGTGCAGGTTAGGGTTTTTTAACGATTCTGTTATCAGAATCCAGTCAAGTCAAACGTGTTTTGCACGTGAACTTAACTGGAGTTTGTTTTAAATTTTGGATTGTTATATCGTCATTTCAGACAAAGAAAATTAATAATAATTTTTTGAAATATTAAATTTTATTTTCTTATATTAAATTAACTAATAATTAAAACGTTATTAAAATATTTTTTCAAGAATTTTTTTTTCCATTTAGAATCACTATAAAATAAAATGTATAATTTTTAAAAAGAAAAAAGTGTAAAAAAAAAATATTAAAAAAACACTTAATTTTTTTAAAAAAAGAAGAAAGTGGGGATCGGACATTTTTTTTTTGTGGTGGTTAGTATTGTTCATTATTAATATTAGTATTCTAATTATTTAATTTTTTTCATAAAATTATTTTTAAATTTATTAACAATTTTCCTTGTTTATAACTTCATTTTTTGTGTTTATAAAAAAAAACCCCATTTTAATTTTTATTTGCTTTTTTGATTTATTAGTATTTTTAAAATTAATTAAAATTATTCAAAAAAATAATAATAAGAGTAAATGAAAATTTAGGTTCTACTGTATAAGGGATGTGTGAAATGACACAAAGCCTAGACGAACATCCAAAACAAACTTCAGTTAAGTGCTTCTGTTACTTAACTGTATTTTCTTTACAATTTAGTCCAAAAACCCTTAATTGACTAACGTTGCCAACTTTGGACCCTAAATTGTCATTACCCTTATTTGTTTAGTTAGGTTATGTTATATTGTTAGGAGTCTAGTAGGGTTTTGTTAGTAGTATAAATACTTTTCTTTCATTGTTTTTGGGTTATAACTTTATTTTATCAATTGAACTTCGTTCAAAGAGATTTTCTTCTCTTTTCTGGTGGATTCCAGTTTATTGTGTTTGAGGATTCATTGCTTGTGAATTCTTGTGATTAGTACGCTAATCACGAATATCTATCGCTTCCGTGCTGCGTCACAAGAAGAGAAAGCATGTCCCTTTCGCATCCGGGACAATTGCAATATACTCTATCCGTCTTAGAGTAAGTGTCAATTTTTCCTTTTTAGTCTGTCCCAGAGTAAGTATTCACTTCTTAAAATGACAAAAAATCATTATTATTCATCTCACTCATTCTCTCTCCTATTATATAAAGAGAAATGGCAAAAGATACTTTTCATTGATGGAGTTACACAATATATATACAAGTGATCCTAGGGTTTCTTAACGGGGGATATGCACAATCTCCTAATCTATACAAGAGATAATATCAATCTTTACATTTGAAATGAAGATATTTACTAAATATAACAAACTATGATATGGAATGATCCCGTGGGTCCGGATCATGTGATCCGGATGTTTCGGGTGGTGATGATGCGGTCGATGGTGCGGTCGATGTTGCGGTCGATGGTGCGGTCGGTGTTGCGGTCGGACATGCGGTCGATGATGCGGTCGATGTCGGACATGCGGTCGATGATGTATTCTTTACACGCCCCCGCAAGACGGACGATCCAAAAGTAAGTCCGATCTTGGAGATTAATGCTGTGAACTGGGTACGAGGTAGAGGTTTGGTGAGGGCGTCTGCAAGTTGATCCTTGCAGGAGATATGCTGAACTCGAATGCTTCCAAGCTGAACCTGTTCTCGAACAAAATGAAAGGCAAGGGCAAGATGCTTCATACGAGAGTGGAAAACCGGATTAGCAGAGAGGTGGTGGGCCCCAAGATTATCAGAGTATATCACCGGGGAAGAGGAGAGAGAAAGACGAAGTTCAGAGAGAAGGTTGGTAACCCATAGAACTTCAGCAGTAGTGGCAGCAATGGCCCGAAATTCGGCCTCAGTGGAGGACCGAGCAATGGCCCGTTGTTTCTTAGAGGACCAGAAGATGGGGTTCCTGCCAAGATACACGATGAAACCGGTGGTGGAGATGAAATCGTCTTTGTCACCAGCCCAATCGGCGTCACAAAAAGCATGAAGAGATGTAGGTGAGGATTTATAGAGATGAAGACCGAGATGAATTGTACCATGAAGGTAGCGAAGAAGACGTTTTAGTGTAGTCCAGTGTGATTCTTGAGGGTGATGTAAGAATTGGGCAAGTTTGTTTACCGTAAAGGCAATGTCAGGACGGGTGAGAGAGAGGTACTGGAGACTGCCAATGAGAGCACGATACTCCGAGGGGTTATAAATAGGTGTACGAGGGGTAGCCGAGAGGGGTGGGTAAGTAGCCATGGGAGTGGGAGAAGGCTTAGAGTAAAGCATATCATGTTTGGTAAGAAGGTCAGTGATGTATTTGGACTGGGTGAGGAGGAGGCCGTTAGAGGTAGGGGTGACTTCGATGCCAAGAAAGAAGGAGAGGGGACCTAGATCTTTGAGAGAAAAGTGAGAGGAAATGCTTGTGATGAAGGAGGTGAGAAAAGTGGCGGAGGGACCAGTGATGATAATGTCGTCAACATAAACAAGAAGAAGAAGGGAGTGGGAGTTTTTGTTGTAAATAAATAGAGACGGATCAGCAATAGAGGAGGTGAAGCCAAAAGAGAGAAGAAAGTATTTAAGAGCAGTGTACCAGGCCCTAGGGGCTTGTTTGAGACCATAGATAGCTTTTGAGAGGCGGCAAACGTGAGATGGGTGGGTAGTACTTTCAAAACCCGGGGGTTGAGACATGTAGACTGTTTCAGAGAGATGACCTTGGAGAAAAGCATTATTGATGTCTAGTTGACGGAGTGGCCAACCGTGGGTGATGGCAAGAGAGAGGATAAGACTGATGGTTACAGGTTTGATAACAGGACTGAAGGTTTCGGAGTAATCGAGGCCAGGTCTTTGATGGAACCCTTTGGCAACAAGGCGAGCTTTATATTTGTGGATGGAGTTGTCTGGGTTGTATTTGATCCAGAAGACCCATTTACACCCGACGATGTTGGGTGCCTGATGGGAAGGCACAAGAGTCCAGATTTTTATTACGGAGAAGGGCATTGTATTCGCCAAGCATAGCAGTATGCCAGTGAGGGGTGGAGAGGGCTTGTTTGGTGGTGGTAGGAACGGCGGTGGGGGAGGAAAGAGTGGTGAGATTGGCGTATTTGGGGTTGGGTTTACTTATGTTGTTGGACAGTCGGGTGATGATAGAGCGGGTGTAGGTAACAGGATTAGAGGGTGGGGGTGATGGTACGGTCGGTGTGGCGGTCGGTTGGGGTGGGGATGCGGTCGAGGAAGTTTGAGGAGGTGCGGTCGAGTTGGGAGGGTGGTTGGTCGAGTGGGGTGGGGGTGCGGTCGAGTCAGTTTGGGGAGGTGCGGTCGGGTTGGGTGGAGGTGCGGTCGAGGTGGGGGCTGTAGTGGGGGGAAGGTGGTGGAGTGATCATTTGAAGAGAGAGATGGTACCATTCGGAAGAAGACAAAGAGGGAGGGGAGGTGGAGGTTTTGTTGAGAGAGGGGTAGGGAAAGATAGTTTCAACAAACTGGACATGGCGAGAGGTGTAGAGTCGATTTGTGGATGGCTCGAAACAGTGATAAGCACTTTGGGATGGAGAGTAGCCAACAAAGATGCATGGGGCGGATTTAGGAGCAAGTTTATGAGATGTATAAGGGCGAAGCCACGGGTAACAGAGACACCCAAAGGAGCGAAGTTTGGAGTAGTTGGGTGGAGTGCGGAAGAGGCGGAGATATGGGGAGTCATGTTGGAGTGTAGGAGTGGGAAGTCGATTGATGAGGTAGACAGCTGTGATGAAGGCATGAGACCAAAATGAAAGTGGTAGTTGGGCATGAGAAAGAAGGGCAAGACCGGTTTCGACAATGTGACGATGTCGGCGTTCGGCAAAGCCGTTGTGTTCAGGAGTGTGGGGTGGGGAGGTAAGGTGAGAGATCCCTTCTTGTAAAAGAGAGGGAGTGAGTTTGAGATACTCGCCACCATTGTCAGAGAAGAACTGTCGGATAGGGCGAGAGAAGTATTTTCGACAAGTTTTTTGAACCTATAAAAGGTCGGGTAGGTGTCGGATTTATTTTTGAGAGGGTATAGCCATGTGTATTTTGTATAGTGGTCAACGAAAATGACATAGTATTTATAGTTGTCATATGAGTAAACAGGTGAGGTCCATACATCAGAGAAGATAAGATCAAGAGGTGCAGTGGAGTGAAGAGTAGAGATAGAAAAGGGAAGTTTATGACTTTTATTGATTTTGCAAGCATTACAATGAGAAATAGAACTAGGAGGAATGGATAAAGAAAACTGTCTATCTAAGAGGGAAACAATAGGGGGAGGGGTGGCCTAGTCTATGGTGCCAAGATGATAGTGTTGAGGAGGCTGCAACATGAGCTTGTGGAGAGGGAGGAGTCCAAAGGTAGACGCCATGATCAAGGGTGCCTTGGAGAAGAACGTTGTTGGTCGAGATTGCCTTAATAAGAAAGGAAGATTGTGAGAACTCAACAGTGGCATGATTATCTTTGCAAAATTGTGATACTGAAAGAATGTTACGAGAGATACGAGGAACATGTAGAACATTATTGAAAATGAGAGAGGAAGAAGGAAGAGTAAGAGAGAAGGAACCTATGTTGGATATGGGAAGAGCAGTGCCATCACCAATGAGAACATCATCACTACCATTATATGGGTGATGGAGAGAGAGGTTGGAGAGGTCACTAGTGATATGATGAGTGGCACCACTGTCCATTAGCCAAGAAACTGGAGGGGGCGGGGTAGGAGCGGTGGCGGTGTTGGCTTGTGCGGTTGGAGCGGTGGACTGACGTGGGCGACGGTTGGAGGTAGGGGGTGGGGGAAACGTGACGTTTGGGTAGTCACGGCGGAATTGGCGACACTCAGAGATGACATGGCCAATGTAGCGACAATATTGACACTTACCTTTAAAGGTAGTAGGGGAGGAGGAGTGGGCGGAGGGAGTGGTGGGTGGGGTAGAAGGGGTGGAGGATTATGTGGGCGGGAGTAGATCGGGGTTGGAACTGAGCAGCGTGGGAAGTAATTGGAAGAGTAGGGTTGGAGTTCTGATGTGCGGCTGGGTTAGGGTTTTGGTGTTTGAGGGTGAGCTCATGGTGAAGAAGCTTTTCGTGGAGAGCTTCAAAGGATATGGGGTTGTCACGAGCACGGACAGAGTCAATAATGGATTTGTAGGGTTCATAGTCAAGGCCTTGAAGAATTTTGGCTATGATGTCTTCGGAATCCATGGGTTTTCCAAGAATAGAAAGTTTATCAGTGGTTGTTTTGATTGACTGCATGTAGTCGGTGATTGATAGTGAGGCTTTGGTGATGGAGGCAAGGTGATCTTTGAGTTGGAGAATGTGGCCACGGGAGGGATTGGCATAGGTTGATTGAAGAGTGGCCCAGGCTTCATGAGAGGTTTTTGCTTGGTAAACAAGGGGTGCTACTACAGTGTCAAGGGTGCCAAGAAGGGCACCAAGGATGAGTCGGTCTTGACGTTGCCAGGTGATATGGGCTGGGTTTGCGGTGGTTTTGGCGTCGGTGGTGATTGTTTCGGGTGGGATGGGGTAGGAACCATCAACATACTTGAGAAGGTCTAATCCAAAGAGAAGAGAGGTAAGTTGGGATGCCCAGGCAAGATAGGTTAAAGGTGTGAGCATTTTGCAGTTGGAGAGGTCGACAAGAATAAGAGGGTTGTTGGGGTCGGCGGGGTTGTGAAGGTAGGAGGAGGAAGAAGCACCGGAGTTGGTCATGGTGGGAGGCGGCCAAAGAAAATAAGAAATGTGTTTGGATCGATTATGGTTCTGGTACCATAAAGAGAAATGGCAAAAGATACTTTTCATTGATGGAGTTACACAATATATATACAAGTGATCCTAGGGTTTTTAACAGGGGATATGCACAATCTCCTAATCTATACAAGAGATAATATCAATCTTTACATTTGAAATGAATATATTTACTAAATATAACAAACTATGATATGGAATGATCCTGTGGGTCCGGATCATGTGATCCGGATGTTTCGGGTGGTGATGATGCGGTCGATGGTGCGGTCGATGGTGCGGTCGGTGTTGTCGGTCGGACATGCGGTCGATGATGCGGTCGATGTCGGACATGCGGTCGATGATGTATTCTTTACATTATAACACATCAAACTAATCCCTACTATTTCTTCTCTACTACTTTTCTCTCATACTCATATTAATCATTTCCATCAATTACTCGAAGAATGGGGGACACTTCTCGAAGACGGAGGAGTATGTAATGATATCAGAGTGATATTTTGGTCGTTCGATGTTAATTGATATGATTAATGACTTTTTATAATACTAGAAGTCATATTTTCTTGAGTGTATTGCTCATACCAGTCCTTAAATGTTAATTTTTCTCAAGTTCTAAAGAAAATAGTACTACTATTTGTAAAGAGGATTAATTTAAACTTTGTTAAATTGTTAGAAGAAATATACTACAAGAGTTATATAACGACTTTATGTTGAAAATAATTAAAGATGCTCAAAATTTACCGGATCAGACCTGTTTGTCCCCAATGAAACGTACTACAACACGAACAGAAAACGCAATGAGAACTTCGTACGGCACAGAGAAGAAAACGGTTGTTCACCGGAGAAGGCCCTCAATTGACTAAGAGGTTTGAGAAAATCAATCGACCTGTTAAAAGTTTCGTTACTATGTTATGAGAGTCATGACTTGTCAAGTAAGCCAAGGAGCCCGTATTGGTGTAGCACTCATGTATTAGGAAAGTGGAACCCTGATAAGGATTGTAGACTTGTTTCCTTGTAGAGGAGGTCTCCTTGTTAGGAAAGGATCTCCTTATTTGTACATGATTTGGACTTTGTTTGTAGACTCTGTTTTGCATTAGGAGATCAAGACTTAGTCACTGGAGAATGAGCTATGTCGGTTTGTATATCCTAACTCGGCTCATGGGAGAGGCCGAGCTAGGTGTGTTGGTTATAACCACGATTGCTTGAGGCCTGGTTCATGGGTTCAGGCCTTGTTGTATCTATGTCGGCTTGATGACCTCATCTCGGCATGTCATGATGCCTTGATGGGTCTAGGATGAATTGGTTATGTAACCAGGTGGTCTTGTTTTGGTGCTGAGTGGATGGCGCAAGTCGGCTCGATGGACCCATCTCGGTTTGGTGATATCGACTTGGTAATCTCATCCTCGTCTTGCCTGAGGAGGGGTGTTGGTATTAGGGGAGCATGGTTCCTTTATTGCATGGTCCTCGTCTTCTGACGACTGTCATGTGAAGATGTGGAGGTCTTGGTCTCGTCCTCGTCATGGACACCTCGTCCTCAGTTTATAACACCTAGGAGGGCAGTCATGGTACTTGGGACTTTCTCCTTGGGACTAGGTTGTTCGGCACGCTTCCTTGTGGTCGGCCTAGGCAAGGCTGAGGAAGGTGCGTAGCCTTGGTAGGCACGTAATACTCCAGGTAGTCCTAGGCATTGTAGCCATCTAGGCACGGTAACCATCTAGGCATTATAACCATCTAGGCCTGATAACCTAGAAGGCCTTTTAGCTTTGGTGGATTTTGTTCAGGTATGACCCGACCCATGGTGGTGCTAGGTTTATACCGTTCAGAAACCTCCCTAGATTGTTTTACCCTCGTTACATCCCTATACAAACATGGATACACATAAAAAAATATTGAAAAAAAAATGTAGTAAAGGATTATGGGCAAGTTAAAATTAGTAAACGGAAGTCGATGTATATGTAATATTTTTATTATTACATTGTTTTGAACTTAAGAGCATTGAATGAATCCTTATATTTATGTGTAACATTTTTTTAATTAAGAGTTAAAAGCAAAATTATTGGAAAGAAATTTTTTCCACTCTTGCACTAAACTATACTTTGAAAGAACGAATTTTGCTTAAATTATATTGGGATTTTTACCAATAAGTCCCTAATATATGATGGAAATTTCTAATAAAAACAGACATTTTTATATTCTACCTTAGGGTCCCTGAGTTGAAATAAAAACTCTCATAGAGTCCTTACTATAATTTAAAAGACAACACTGCCCTTCTAACCCTAAACAAAACCCGTCTCTCCCCATTTTATTCGAGTCATACTCTGAAAGATTTGTAGCTAGGACTGTTTCTGGGAACGACCACCTGTGATCTAAGAATACTGTCACAAGTGTCTTAACAACTGGCACGACAACTGTCAACGGACAGAAACTCAGAAAAACGTAAAAACGCAGCCGATTAAGTAAAAACACGAATTTAAACATTTCAGCAAGACTGTGCTTGCTGGAAAACTTTCATTAATAAAGAACTTGCAGATTACAAGTTTAAACAAAATGATTACAATGAAAGAAAGAAAAATAATCAAAAGACTAAATATGTTCTAGACTCCTAGAACAAACCAAACACAAAAACAACCTTGAAGAATTAAAAGAATCAAATCACCAAAGCTTCAAGGCCAAAGAGGAAAACAATATATGTTCTCAATACAAGAACTATTGCAAAGAACCTTGAAGACTATGGAGATTGAACATAAAATACTTCAAGAACAAGAAGGACTCTAAGAGAGAATATGATGAACTCTTTTTGATCTCTCAAAATGGCTGGAGAATCCGTAGAGAAAAATGGCTGACTTCTTCTTCTTTTATAGTCCCTCTAAGAATCCTTCAAAATATGGCAATTATCTTTTTACAAGAAATCATTAGTAGGTTAGTCAAAAAGATAAATACCAAAAAATACTTTAACCTAATTTACCTTCCTAAGATAACTACAACTTTCCTAAGATAAATACAATTTAAATATGGACAAATATCTAAATTATACTCCCTCCGTCCCGAAGTAAGAATCCTACCCCTCATTTGTACGCTTTATTAATAAATATTGGAAGTGATTTAATGTTCTGAGTGTAAAAGTAAAGTAGAAGAGAGAATGAGTGGGAGAGAATAGTGAATTGATTGGTGTTATGAGTATAAAAGTAAAATAGGAGAAAGAATGAGTGGGGTGAATAGTAAAGATTCTTTGCCATTTTAGGAATAGGACTCTTACTCTGGGACGTACCAAAATGGAAAGTAGGACTCTTATTCTGGAACGGAGGGAGTAACTAACTAAAATATAAAGAAAATATATAAACCATAATCTATATAATATATAAAAATAGAAACATTTCAAGCTTCCACAAAATTCCACATGGCATTATGACGTGGAAAGCCACGTGGAATTCTTTGATTGGTTATGCAAGGATGAAAGAGTTCAAATTGTAAGTCAATCTTTTCAAAAACTTATATAACATATATAGCCAATTAGTATTTAATTATAGCATAAACTAATTTCCTTAATTATTGCAAAAACGGATATGGTAAATGGTGAAAGATAAAATAAATTACTCAACAAAAAAGATTTGATTTGAAATTCAAATTTAACAATAGTAGTTACTAACAAGTTGAATTATTTATTATCTTAACTAAGAATGCTACAAAATATGGAATTCATTTAAGGAAATGACATCTTCAAGTTAGGCTATGCAATTCATGCTTAACATCATTCTATTTCTCTGGCTACTTACCCCAGGAAGCTTACTCTTTTGAAATTCTAGAGGCTCGGTGATAGGGATTTTTCATATCACCACAGGAACTGCTTGGCTTGGACAAAATGTCTTGAATGGAGTTTTTGGGGTCTACAATTGTCAGTACCTTGAAATGAGATGTTGATGAACCACCACATGAAGGTTTGATTTCTGCTTATTTTATTATTCGTGAAGTAGATGCCCATTCTATTTCCTTTTTGTCAGTAAAAGAAAATAAAATTATCAACTTACATTTTGAAGAATGATACTTTGATCTCGTGTCTTTTATAAACGTCGCAGTCGATTTATTTTAGATCAAGATGAAACTCATTTGTATTTGGTTGAGAATATTACTCATACAGTAAAATATTTAAGCCACTACTGGCTACAGAACAAACTAACGAAGGAAGTGCCAAGTTTGATAATAATAATATCGGGAAGGTACGAAGAGTTTTCCCAAAAACTATATTAGCACTTCAATAGTCACTTTATACGCAACAAAATTTAAATAGCAATATTCCCTTATTAATTTTAAATTTTCAATTTTGAGCGTCAAGTAATTAATAAAAGCTACTTTTTTATATAAATGTTTATCATTACATTACCTTGCTTCGATCCAAATCAAATGTATATTTTTTCTAAAAAAATGAAATTATTATTTTATATTAAAATGAAAAGCATACTAATTGTTATGCTAGAAAAGTCTTAATCTAATCTCACATTGCACCACGTGAATTACACGTGACATACCAAAATTTTATATGTGTAATTAAATTCCACATATTTTTATTAATTCATATTTTCTCAAGTTCTGGCAACATAATTGAAATTGAATGGTATAACAAATGTTGACTACCTATTGAAGATGAGAATATGCAAATTTTATCAGAAGAAAATAAGTAGACATTACAAAACTTGAAAATGTAATTAGAGTTTCTTATTTTTTTCTAATTTTATAGAGGGTACAAAAGAGATTTTTAACTAACTAACTAACTAACTAACTAACTAACGAACAAAAAAAAAGTTAACGTTCATTAATTTGTTACGTTCAATTGCATAATTTTAGTTTATTGAGTGGGAAGGCTGAATAATCTTTCGATGGTCTAAGTGACTAATGTGGTAGAGTTGACTGGCAAGGTTGAATATTTTGGGGTATTGATTGATTATGTAAATAAGGTGCTAAAGTTGGGTGTCCCAAATGATAACTTTTCCATCTATCTATATAATATATAAAAGCAGGAACATTTCCAGGCCTCACAGCGCGCCACATCATAATACCACGTCATAAAGCCATCTGGCGCCATTTGATTGGTCAGCACATTTTTTATGATTTAAAAAATGAAAATAAAATAAAAATATCCTACCTTTTCAACCTAAAAATTCGGCTGAATAAAGATTTGATTAGAAATTTTAATTTCAAATTTTAAATCTTCATCATATGTCAAAGATTTGATTGAGTTTATTTTCATTCTCATCGGGTGGTTAAATATTTTTCATGCTCATATAGTCCCATAGGTTAAAGTTAAGGAAATAACTGTAAATTAATAGTTAATAGATAATTTGGAATTTGAAATTTCAAAGAAGAATTCAATATTATTTAGGAGTTGGTTGAATAATATAGGAGTTGACACATTTAATCTGTTAAAGAAATTATTGTTATCAAAATGTTAGCACAAATTTAGGAGTTGATTGATTTAGTTCATTTAAAGTGTATTTTAAATGAACAGTTATAAGCCATCAGTTGATTCCCAAGTCGATTCTCAACATGCACAAATACGGTCGCCTCTTCTTCATTCTCCAAAACACACAGAATACGATACCTATAGTGCTCCTCCTCCTCGGAATTAGTGTTGCTATCTTTAAAATACTCTTTACCTATGGCGTAAAAATTAACTTGGAGGCGTAGAAACAATAGCAGAGGATGAAGTCAGCTCACAGTTGAACCAGTTATGTCTAGATCTATAAACGTAATCCCATGATGTACCTTAAAGGCTATACAAATACAACATAAATCTTTGGTAAATGACTCAAGTACCGTCAGTATGATTAAAGGTTTTGACTGCGAGAGTCAACTATGTTTTCGCTGTAAACATGCTTTTTGACCTTTCCTGCCATCATGGTTTCCAACCAAGTCAGGAGTTCAAGAATGTTGTTGTTGCTCTGGCTTCCGATTATGTTCAAGTACGTTCAGACTTGGTAAAAAAATGGTGTTCTGTACCAGGGTGTAAAAATCTCATGAAAGTAAAGTAGTTGAGGTGTCCATCCTTAATTACTACAGAACAAGATGGAGATGGAATAACTGATACTGCACAAGAGCTTTATCAATCTATATTACAATACCAATAGAAGTAACAGTACGTTGGGATAAAGAACGGATGGAATTGATCCTCAAAATTTAAGCCCTTGTAGTGATGTAGTCGATTGACAGATCTCAAAAGCAAGGTCTTCCCCTTGAGATTTTGTATTTTTATTGATTGCTTCATTGTTTGGTAGCGTGAAGCATTGACATTCTATATTAAGAGTTAGGAAGTAGTTGTCAACTTGTCATATATGAAAAATTATTGTATTTAAAAAGACTTGGATTTCCAGAATTTATCATTGTGTTTTCCCTATTTCCTTGGTTTATCTGCCTTCATCCCAAAATGATAGTTCCATTTGACATTTCAAACATTTTAAGGTTACATTTTAGGTTTTGGAAATTCATTGGTTTTGAAGTCTTTATTTTTGTAATGAGACTAAGCTTCAGGGACAATCAAATAGGGGAAATGAGACTAATTTTATTTTTTTTGGACGGATCATTTAAAGAGTATTTTCCTAATTTTGTTTATGCATTTCAGTTTACATTGATACTCAAATTCCTTAAAGGGTTTTAAAATGATCAATAATTTGCATTTTTCGTTAAATTTGATTTAGGATTCGCGTGTTATTTTATGAATCGCTTAAGTTTTTTTTTTTTGTTTTTTTTTTTTTGTCACCAATTATTAAACTATAAAAGAGTTGCTATTACTTACATAAAATGCATTTTATCGTAATGACAACACATTATCCTTACTATTTTTTAATGCTGAACTATAATTTTAAGATTCTCTCTCTATCTCTCTCTCTATCTCTTTCTCTCTCTTAGTATGAAAATGTCTTGCATCAGTATTCCCGTCGAATTTCGACGGGTTACTCACTAGTTACATAAATCACAAAAGATATTTCAAGAGTATTTTATACTCTTTCATACTCCCTCTGTCCACTTTCTCTCTCCACCTTATCCATCTCACCTCCGGCCACGCCTTCCACCGACGCCTCTGGCTACGCCTTCCACCGGCGCCTCTGGACACACCGACAACCATCACTCCATTAGCCATCCCTCTCTATCTTTCTCATCCTCCGGCCACCTATCCCATCCTTTCCCAGGCCACCATCTATCGCCGGCCGAAAGCAGCTTCCGGCATATCTAGAACGGCCTCTAACTGCATCTTCTCCGGTAGATAACTTCTCCCTGCCCTCCCTAGATCTTTACGCCGTCACCTCACGCTTCAATCGTCGACACGCTCCCGCCCTCTTTTCCTGATTTCACTGCCCTAAATTTCTGAAATTAAGAACATCGATCTCCCAATCTGCGATTTGGTGCTGCTTGCGATGGTTGTGGTTATGGTGATTCTCGATTTGCATTTGGATTTTTTCCCGAATCATTTTGTGTGCGTTCTAGTGTGTTTATGGTTGATTCTTGATTTGTATTTGGATTTTTATAGTTCAAACTATTTGCCCGTTCTTCACACATCTGTGCTTTTAATTTTTCTGCATTTTGAATTCAAGCCTAGGGTTGGTTTTTTGGCAGTGGCTTATCTCGGCTTCCAATTTGATTATATTTTTGAAAAAGAAAAATATAAAATCTTTTCGATTCAAATTGTAGCTTGCCATTGTTTATTGTGCTTATTCACAGAAACAGTTATGTCCCTCGTACAATTTAATTCGCACCAAAAACTACTTCCCCGCGAATTGCTCAACCCTCAATGACAGATATCTGATTGTTGGAGACTTGACAACTTTGGGGAAGATATGCAGGAAAGACAAAATGGGACAGAGGAAGAAATGCAAAGTTCTAGCTCAGTTGGGGATTTGTTGATTGGGAATGACGAGGATGTTGATATCCATTTACCAAAAGACAAAAGGCAGGTGAAGTGCAACTTCATGATTTCTCCTCAAATTTTGATATCCATTTACCAAACTACACTTTCTTTTGAGGTGGCTTAATTTCAATTCCTGGTAATATGCGCATTGTTTTTTCTTTACGAGAAATATATTTGCTAATCATTCCTCGTTGTTGTCATTGTTAAAGAAAGTGGAGAATGAAAAGTGGGAAAGATGAAGGGAAGCAAATTGATCCGCCTTTGTTCCCAAGAATCTGCCTTTTAATCAATTAACTAAATATATTTTCTTTAATCAACTGATAAATTGATTTCTCAATTGTTTAATGAGAAACGAACATTTCGGTTTTAATACTTAGGTGTAAACAAATGAAAAATGAATTTCTCAGTTTGTTCACAAGTGATAAATGAAATTTTTATTTCAAAAAAAAATTGAATTAAATGATGAGTGAATTCGTCTTGTAAAAATTGAGATATTTGTTTCATATTATTTTTCCGATTTCTAGATTTTCAGATATTGCATTTTAAAATTGAGAAATGGTTTTACAATAGAAAAAAAATTCACACAAATGTGAAATCGATTTAGAATTATTTTAAGTGAAAAATGAAAACACAATTGTGAAATCATACAACTGTGAAAGCAATTTAGAAATTATTTTAAGTGAAGAATGAAAACACTGAAATCATACAAGTGTGAAATCAATTTAGAAATGATATAAGGTGGAAAAAAAATACAAAATTACACAACAGTGAAATGACACAATTGTGAATAAATGAGAAATGATTATCTCATTTATTATTTATATTAACAACAGAGAAAAATTGATAACTGAGAAATGAATGTACCAGTTCTTGTATTCAAATTCATATGTGAATAAATGAGAAATGAATGTCTCATTTATTATTATATTAACAGCTGAGAAAAATTGATAACTAAGAAATGAATGTACCAGTTTTTGTATTCAAATTCATATGTGAATAAATGAGAAATTAATGTCTCATTTATTATTATATTAACAGCTGAGAAAAATTGATAACTGAGAAATGAATGTACCAGTTCTTGTATTCAAATTCATATGTGAATAACTGAGAAATGAATGTCTCATTTATTATATAATTAAACCGATAAATTGAGTCATCAATTGTGAAAAATGAGAGATAATTTTATCACTTTTTACTCAATTATGAACAGCTGTTAAATGAATATCTCAGTTATTATATTTAAATTCATGTGCGAACAACTGTGAAATATATGTCTCAGTTATTATAATGATTGTGAAAAATTGAGAGATGAATTTATCAGTTTTTAAAATGAAAAATGAAAAAATCACACAACTGTGATATCATACAACTGAGAAATTAGTTGAAAAATGATTTTACAAGTGAAAAATGAAATTTTATTTTCTAAAATTGTGAAATTTATTGAGAAATGAAAAATGATTTTTTTCAAATTTTTACTAGTGAAAAATGAGATTTTTATTTCTAAAATTTGAATTATGTGTTGAGTGTACTTGTTTGATTCGATTTGACGACACGATTAAAACGGTGGTCTCGGGTTATTTTTTCTATTTCTAGATTTTGAGATATTACATTTTAAAATTTTGAGGGAAAAAAAATAGGGAAAAGTAGGAGGGAGAGGGATAGAAAACGCATTTTGAAGATGAGCGCGGCAACACAGCCAGCGCGTCAGAGAGAGGAAGGGCAATTTGGTCATGCAAAAATTTCAGGGGCTTTTTGGCGAGTTTCCAAAATATCAGTCCTTATAGGTCGTTTTCATTTGGCTGAGAGACTTATTGATCAAAGCCTCAATTATATTTTGTGCTAACAAAACCTAATTAACTATTGTTTTCGTTTCAAAATAAGAGACACACAACAATGAGAGTACACGGGAATCAAGATGTGACTATGTGAGTATAGCAATATTAATAGTTTAGTGGGTGTTTTAAGTATGACAAAAAAAAGTTAGAGAGAGAAAGTGAAGTATAATTTAATTAAATTAGCTTTAAACAAACCAAATGCTTTCATTTAAAAGGAATGGTGTTTTATTTTAACATTTACTAGTAGGTAACCCGTGCTCTGCACGGGAATCAATTCCGTTAATGTTTTTTATATTTTCCTTTTTTGATGTTTTTAATTGATAAATTAACAGAATAATTTTATTTGAAAATATATGTATATTTAAATTAATCAAAACATTTTCATAGCTTTGGTTGTACATAGTTGTAATAAATATATTTTTTAATTAATTTAGAAGTACATTTAAGTCTGTTGTATGAATATTTCAAAAAACCCAATGGTATTAATAGTAATAGTTAACATATATAGTAATTATTATGATTAAATAATATAATTAATAGTAATAGTTAAGATATATATTGTAACAATTATGATTAACTAATACTATTAATAATAATAATTAACTTATATAGTAACTATTATAGTTAACAATTATATTTAACTATTATAATTAACTAATACTATTAATAGTATTAGTTAGTTATAATAGTTTAATATTACTCCCTCCGTCCCGGAGTAAGAGTCTTATCTCCCATTTGCATGGAAATTAAGAAATGATGGAAGTAAAGTAAATGTTGTGAGTGTAAAAGTAAATTAGGAGAGAGAATGAGTGGGAGTGAATAATAAGTTGATTGATTTTATGAGTATAAAAGTAAAGTAGGAGAGAGAATGACTGAGATGAATAGTAAAGATTATTTGTCATTTTAGGAATAAGACTTTTACTCTGTGACGTATCAAAATAGAAAGTAGGACTCTTACTCTGAGACGTAGGTAGTAATAGTTAACTATAATAGTTAACTATTACTATTATAAGTATTAGTTACTATAGTAGTTAACTATATTAGTTACCTATTATAGTACATATTACTATTATAAGTATTAGTTAATATAGTAGTTGTCGCGCCCCAGACCCGTGGTCCTACTTGGCCCCACGCTCGGGACACGATTGGAAGACGTTATGAAACACTTTTAGAAAAAATTTCGAAATGTACTTTCATAAAGTTTAACAAAATACACACTCGAAGTTCAAAGACTTCATTTAACTTTCAAACAAACTCTTTCACAAACGAAAGTACTTAGCCCGAAGGCCTACAAACTTTTATACAAATATACATACACCAACATTATCCAAAATAATGGTGTTACAAAATGATGAAGTTGTAAGAACATGGATTAATATAACATATAAATACTTAATAATATAATGATCAATATTATAATATATGGTATAAAGTATAGAACTCAACATAATGTGTAGAATTCCATAGTATAAGGCTACCATTAAATGATGGGCATAATGGTAAACTCTTATACATGAATAGGTGTAGTCCCTAAGTGAGGTGCCTATTCCCTACCTATATAAAGGCCATTCCATCAGCCATAGAAGGGACCGAATTTTTTTTTGATTATTTTCTCATTTATAAACTCTTCATAAAGATCAAAGAAGACAAGAGAATAAGGCACAATCACTTAGAAGATCTACTCCTCTCTTCTTTAAAGACTATCTTCTTACTTCATCAAGAACAAGACTAAGAACAATCATGGAATCACAAGGTACACGCTTCCGTCTTCTTCTTCTTCTCATTCTTAATCTAGTTGTGAGTCGGTTCATGGTTTTAATGGATCATTTTGTTCCAACAATTGGTATCAGAGCCTGCTCATATACTAGATTGAGTTTGAGTTTCTTGTAAAGCCTTATGCTTTTATTTCTTGAAAAGATTCCATGTTCATCATGTGTTCTTGATTTATTGTCATACTCTAATTCAGATTCTAGAGTATTATGTTACTTCTATATTATAAATTTACTCACAAGGCTTTCAATTCTTAATGTAAGATTATCCCATTTTTGAACATAGCCACCATCCTTAGATGCGTTGCGAGTTTGTTCATAAGCATAGCCACGCATTTTTAAAAAATGTGATATGAGTATGCGGATCTACTTACTTTGGTTGAATATTGATTCACCATTAAGTTAAGAATTGATAATCTAAATATGTGAAATTGGATCTTATGGCTCGGTGTCCTGGCAGAGGGCCCGGCGCCCTCCGAGGGCGCCCGGCCGGCCATGTAGACTGGTATCGGACCACAAAGGGGGGTGCGGGGGGCATAGCCCCCCGCGGTATGGTATGGCTCTCTCTTTTGGTTCAAAACTGTTCACAAAAGGGTGTTAAATTAGTGACTTTTCACCAATCTGGACAGTGAGCACGAGTCGTGCCCTTTGATTCCAGTCGTAATACAGTATGTTTAAATGGCAACGTTTCATAAATCTGGGCACTGGTCACGAGTCGTGCTTTTTAGCACGAGTCGTGCCCTTTTGGTCATTCATGCCCACGACTCGTTTGAAAATTTGTTAGTAAATTATAGTATCTGGACACCAGTCGCGCTTCGGTGGTTATTGAAGTTATCAAACTTTAAGAATGGACTGGTAGAACAAAAGGATACAATTTTTTTTTTTAATAATAATAAATTTCATTTGTTTGTTTGCCTTTAAATTTTCAGTAATTACCTTAAAGTCTTAAGTTCCCTAATGTATGATTAATTATATGCTTAAACAAATTTATTCATTGTTTAAATAATATTGTTGCCAAAGCAATTTACGTTATTTAAATACAAATTTATTAAAGTGATGAATGTAAATATTGATAAGTGATAACATGCTTGTTTTCCAAAGGAGACCTTGTTATTGACTAAGTATTTGCATTCATAGGGTAATAATTGAACTAAACTTTTGGTCATTTTAAATGCTGTAAACCATCCCAAAGGAAGGCGGGTGTTTAAAGTGAATTGTTTATATTCTTCATTACCGGGAAACAAGTACCTTAAATTTTAGGACATTTTTTATACTTGATCCGGCCCAAAGGAAGGCAAGTATTTAAAGTGTGTTGTTTAAGCTGTTTTTTACCCTAAGATAAATCAAATTGTGAGTCAATTCGCAATCCAAAGATTAGTCTTGATGTCATATTGATTATCTTTTATTATGATGGAATTCATTTTGATATAATTAATCATTGTGTAGTTTCTTACATATGTTTTGTTTCATTCTTTTGTTCTCTTCATTCAGATTTGATCAGTGCTTCATCTGTTACTACTGCCTTAAATTCAATTCCTTTGCTAACTGGGACAAACTTTAAAACTTGGAAAAACAAGATTATTATGGTCTTAGGCTGTTTGGACCTTGACCTTGCATTAAGAGAACAAGCTCCTGCCCCTCTAACTGATAAAAGCACTGCGGAAGACCGCTTGAGTTCAGAGAGGTGGAAGCGTTCTAATCGCGTCAGCCTAAGCATAATTAAGAATGCAGTCCCGGAGACATTTCTGAACAGTGTCTCCGAGGATGATGGTGCAAAAGGTTTCCTAGATGCCCTAGAACAACGCTTTGCAAAAAGCGATAAATCGGAAACAAGTGCTACCTTAAGGAAGCTTGTTTCCATGAGGTACAAGGGCACTGGAAACCTAAGGGAATACATAATGGAAATGTTTCACCTATCAACGAAATTAAAAGCACTTAAGTTGGACTTGTCGGAAGACTTGCTTGTGCATTTGGCTTTAATTTCTCTTCCTTCACAATTTGGTCATTTTGAAACGACCTACAATTGTCAAAAGGACAAGTGGAATATTAATGAGTTAATTTCACATGTCACGGAGGAAGAAGATAGGTTGAAACACACCAAACCCGAAAGTGCGCATTATGCATCTACCTCTTCTCGTGGGATTAAGAGAAAAGGTAAGGAGATTGCGGTTGCATCAAAGAAGCCTAAGGGATCATCAAATGATCAAAAGGTGAAAAAGTGCTTCTTTTGCAAGGACCCCACTCACATGAAGCCCGACTGCCCTAAGTATCGTCAATGGCGAATTAAGAAAGGTATGTCATTTAGCTTTGTTTGTACTGAAGCTAATTTAGTTTCAATTCCTTCGTATACATGGTGGTTAGACTCCGGTGCAACTACTCACATAAGTTCATGTATGCAGGGTTGCCTGAACTACCGAACACCCAATGAAGGTGAAAGATTCATCTACATGGGAGCTGGAAAGCCGGTAGAGGTGGAAGGCATAGGGACTTTTAGATTATCTCTTAGTACCGGATATTATTTAGTTTTGAACAATGTATTTATTATTCCATCATTTAGACGGAATTTAATTTCCGTCACTACATTAGATCGAGAAGGTTATTCTTGCATCTTCGGTAATAATAAATGCAATTTATATTTTGATTCAAAGCTTTTTGGTACTAGTTCTTTGTCTTATATTGATAATCTATATTTACTTGACACAGTCAATTCATTAAATGAGTCCCATAATAATGAAACTAAAACTCGAGGCATAAAACGAAAGTTTTCAAGTAAAAATTCTTATACCTTGTGGCATAGGCGTTTGGGTCATATATCCAAAAGGAGAATTGACAAGCTTGTGTCCGAGGGAATATTACATAAGCTTGATACTCCGGAAAATAACTTTTGTATTGAATGCCTTAAGGGAAAATTCACGAATAATACAAACAAAAATGAGTCATTGAGAGCTACAAAAGTCTTAGAACTAATTCATACGGACATATGTGGACCATTCCCTACCCCTTCATGGAACGGACAAACATATTTTATTACGTTCATAGATGACTTCTCTCGTTATGGATACATTTATTTGCTTCATGAAAAGTCTCAATCATTAGACGTTTTCAAGTCTTTTAAAACCGAAGTTGAAAATCAACTTGAAAAGACTATTAAGAAAGTTAGATCCGATCGTGGTGGTGAATACTACGGTCGGAATGACGGTTCAGGAGAACAACGTCCGGGTCCTTTTGCTCGCTATTTGGAAGAGTGTGGGATTGTCCCTCACTACACCATGCCGGGGACACCTAGCATGAATGGTGTAGCCGAGAGACGTAATAGAACCCTTAAGGATATGGTAAGAAGTATGGTTTCTTGTACTTCTTTACCTCACTCATTATGGGGCGATGCTTTGAAAACCGCAACATACCTACTTAATAGAGCTCCTTCAAAAGCTACTAACAAAACCCCTTATGAATTATGGACCGGTAAGAAACCGTCCCTTAATCATCTTCATGTTTGGGGTTGTCCAGCCGAAGCTAGGCCTTATAGACCTAACGAAGGAAAGTTGAACGCTAAGACCGTTAGTAGTTATTTTGTAGGGTATTCTCAAAGATCTAGGGGATATAAATTCTATGACCCAAAAACTAGAACCTTTTTCGAGACGGGAAATGCTAGGTTCTTTGAGGATGTTGAATTTAGAGGGGAAAATTTGAATAGTAATTTTGAATTTGAAGAAATGGAAGAGGAATTCGTTTCTATACCTCTTCCTATAGTTCCTATCGAAAATCAAGCAGTTGTGCCTGAAATTCGACAAAAACATAATATTCAAAATGACGTTAATTCTCCTATTAATGAACAACATGAAAATGTTGATGAGGAAATTCAACACCCTCAAAATCAAGAAGAACCGGTGCCATTAAGAAGATCTAATAGAGCAAGAAGGAGTGCTATACCGGATTATTATGATGTATATCTTGCCGAAAATGAGGAACCGTTAGGTTTAGTGGGAGATGAGCCAATCACCTTCCATGAAGCCATTAGTGGTCCAAATTCTCAAAAGTGGATTGATGCCGTAAATGAAGAGTTAAAATCCATGAATGATAATGACGTTTGGGATCTTGTCCCATTACCTAAGAATGTGAAACCCATCGGATGTAAATGGATCTTTAAGACCAAAAGGGATTCACAAGGTAATGTGGAGAGACATAAGGCTCGTCTTGTCGCTAAAGGGTTTACTCAAAAAGAAGGCATTGATTACAAAGAAACATTTTCACCGGTATCCTCTAAAAATGCTTTTAGGATCATTATGGCTTTAGTGGCACATTTTGACCTTGAGCTTCATCAAATGGATGTAAAGACAGCTTTTCTCAATGGTGACATTGAGGAAACTATCTATATGAAGAAACCAGAAATGGTGACTGATTCGGATCAAACTAGTCAACTAGTTTGTAAACTTAAGAAATCCATTTATGGGCTCAAGCAAGCATCTCGTCAATGGTACTTAAAATTCAACCAAGTTATTCTTTCATTTGGCTTTGAAATGAATCTTGGTGAAGATTGTGTGTACCATAAGTTCAGTGGGAGTAGATTTATATTTTTGGTCTTATATGTGGATGACATTTTACTTGCTAGTAATGATAAGGATCTTCTTAAGGAAACCAAGAAATTTCTCTCAAACAAATTTGAGATGAAAGATCTTGGAGAAGCTTATTTTGTATTAGGAATCCAAATACATCGTGATCGCTCACGGGGTATGTTAGGATTATCACAAAAGAGCTATATAGAGAAGGTATTACAAAGGTTTAGCATGGAAAATTGTAAACCACATGACACCCCGGTCTCTAAGGGAGATAAGTTCAGTCTAAAGCAATGTCCTAAAAATAATCTTGAATCCAAGTATATGGAAAATATCCCTTACGCATCGGCAGTAGGAAGCCTAATGTATGCACAAGTCTGTACTCGCCCAGATCTTGCCTTTATTGTTGGCATGCTTGGGCGATATCAAAGCAATCCGGGAAGAGAAAATTGGGTCGCAGCCAAAAGAGTGATGAGATACTTACAAAACACGAAGAACTACATGCTTACATATTCAAAGTCAGATCATCTTGAGATCATTGGTTTTTCCGATTCCGACTTTGCTGGATGCCAAGATAGTCGCAAATCGACATCGGGTTATGTCTTCACTTTGGCCGGTGGAGCGATATCTTGGAGAAGTGCCAAGCAAACATTAGTAACTACTTCCACCATGGAAGCCGAATTTGTTGCTTGCTATGAGGCATCCAATCAAGCTATATGGCTGCGTAAATTCATTGAAGGACTGCGAATTGTCAAAGGTGTTGAAAGACCACTTAAGTTATATTGTGACAATCGGGCCGCGGTATTGTACTCCAACAACAACAAGAGTTCATCTAAATCTAAGCATATAGATATTAAGTTTCTTGTTGTGAGAGAAAGAGTACAAAATGAACAAATAGAAATAGAACTTATTGGTACAAACTCCATGTTAGCGGATCCATTTACTAAGGCGTTATCTCCTTTAGTTTTTCACGAGCATGTTGCTCATATGGGTGTAATAACTTTTGATAATGCTTAAATAAGTGGGAGTTTTTTTTTAATGTTTTCTATTTCCTTGTGTTGTTTTTAATTTTGATCTCATTTGGTTAAAAGTAGGACTAGTTGGAGAATATATATATACATTCTTCATATATATTCGTTAATATTCCATGCTACATATCTATACTTAATCTATGTCATTCAGTTGGATATATATATGTGATTAATGTGGGTTTAGTTGCGAATCAATTACAACGACTGCCCCTTTAGTCCTTATACTTATATGACTAATGGACGGGATTGGTTTCGAATGACAACAAAGTGCACATAAGGGTTGTCATTTGTGTTATAAATATGATTGAAAGAATTTTATTAAGTGAAGGTATATGTTATAATAATCCAAGTGGGAGATTGTAAGAACATGGATTAATATAACATATAAATACTTAATAATATAATGATCAATATTATAATATATGGTATAAAGTATAGAACTCAACATAATGTGTAGAATTCCATAGTATAAGGCTACCATTAAATGATGGGCATAATGGTAAACTCTTATACATGAATAGGTGTAGTCCCTAAGTGAGGTGCCTATTCCCTACCTATATAAAGGCCATTCCATCAGCCATAGAAGGGACCAATTTTTTTTTTGATTATTTTCTCATTTATAAACTCTTCATAAAGATCAAAGAAGACAAGAGAATAAGGCACAATCACTTAGAAGATCTACTCCTCTCTTCTTTAAAGACTATCTTCTTACTTCATCAAGAACAAGACTAAGAACAATCATGGAATCACAAGGTACACGCTTCCGTCTTCTTCTTCTTCTCATTCTTAATCTAGTTGTGAGTCGGTTCATGGTTTTAATGGATCATTTTGTTCCAACAGAAGTCACTGAAACTCTACTCAAAAGTTATTACATTTATGTAATGTAGCCTTTACAAAACGAATCCCAACTCTTACCACTTTAACATCCTCCCGTGCCAAAGTGTCATATCCCCTGGACTCGCATTTATCTAAAACAGCAAACATTCCTCGTTCTTTCCTAGAGTAGGAGAAAAAGGTAAGTTCAACCTATTTCGATTTAATTCTTTTTATTTACTACTCCGTTTTAAAAACTAATTATATAAAAATGATCAGGGCGTTGAGTAGGTCATTTCTACCCGAACAAAACATATTTCTGTGATACTTTTTATGGAAATAGGTAAGTTACTAATTTCCCTTTAAATGTTAAAATGGTCATATATGTCTAAAGTTTTAGAGAATATTGAACCAAGTATGTCTTATAAGGAGCATCCAGTTCAAGTGATTGATTCTAGAATTCGAGAATTGAGAAATGCGAGTATTCATTTTACTTGAGTTGTATAGAGAAATCATAATGTGGAAGAATCAACTTGGGAGCTTCGGGGTGCATCAGTATTGTTTATTATAAAAAGGTATGGTACTTTGCGATTGTATATTGAATACTAAGAGCTCAACCAGGTGACTATAGCGAATCATTACTTGTTATCTTATATGGGTGACATATTTTATCAACTTCAGAGATCAGTGGTTTATTCAGTGTTTGACTTGAAGTGATTATTATCAGTTGAAAATTTGAGATGGGCGACTACACAGTATTGATTCCGTGTCATTTCTTTTTATACTCGTCTTGTCGTAGCACTCCGTATTATTGATATGTATATCATTTGTTTGGTCTCATTTGATAATTTCTTTGGAATTGAACTTGCTCGGTTAATATTATGGTTATTTGGAAAGCATGCTTTGTGTGTTAATTGCTCTCAAAGATGAGATTTGTTATATGGAACAGTTGCGATGTAGCTAATTATGTAACGGTCGCGGTGGACTCGGTTATTGTGTTTCTGTTGGGTCCGGCTCCGTCGAGGGCGGCCAACAATTCGGTTAATTTGGTTGAGTCACTGGACCCGAACATAATTAGGACATCGGACTGTGAAATATGAATTATTGAAATTGGAATTGTGAAATGAGTCTTATTGGAATGTCCATATTTATAATTTCATGGACAGTGTTATTTGGTGTTTGTGTTCCATTGACTTCTGTGATATTGTTTATCCCCTTTCTTACTGAGCCACCCAGCTCACCCCCCCCCTCCAGTTTCAGTTTTGCAGTTAAGCGATGATCGGGATGAAAGGATTTGGGGCGGAGCAGTTTATAGAGCATTTGAGAATTATTAGTAATGAGGCTTCGTATAGTATTTTGGAAATGTAAATTGTACCATTTTGTTATTTATGGAATTAAAAATTTTTCGGGGTGTTACAGTAGTTAACTATAATAGTTACTTATTATAGTAACTATTACTATTATAAGTATATAGTTAACTATTATTATAGTTACTTATTATAGTAACTATTACTATTATAAGTATATAGTTAACTATTATTATAGTTACTTATTATAGTAACTATTACTATTATAAGTATTAGTTACTATAGTAGTTAACTATATTAGTTACCTATTATAGTAACTATTACTATTATAAATATTAGTTACTATAGTAGTTAACTATAATAGTTACTTATTATAGTAACTATTACTATTATAAGTATTAGTTACTATAATAGTTAACTATTTTAGTTACCTATTATAGTAACTATTACTATTATAAGTATTAGTTAACTATAGTATTTAACTATAATAGTTACCCTATATAGTAACTAATACTATTAGCTAAGAAAAAGAATTTGAAAAGTCTCTTATTTATAAGAGTGGTAATGATGTGGCAACACCAAATGCAACTTTTCTATAAGACTTGTCTATGTGGTAACACCATAGCTCTCCTCACCAACTTTAATATATATATATAAATAGATTTAAGATAATTGTAAGGTACGGATTTATGATTACAATTTTCTTATTAAACAAACCAATTGCCTCATACAAACTAACCATTTACCATCAATTACGATTTAAATTTTTTTTTTTTTTTACCTACAAAATTGAGTTATTTAGTACTCTCATTACCGTCTAAAGAAAAACTAGGAGTTTGATAGATTAATCTTACCCTTTTCTTAATGCTGCATTGAACTTCAAACAACAAAAAAGACATAAATGGGTTCAGCTGTAGACTCTTACCGCCTGTTCTGATTAGGAGACGTTTTGATGTTGCTTTGTGAATGTGAAAGGAGGTCAGGAAAGTAAAATGTTATTCCCTCCGTCCCAAAATAATGTTTTTACTTTGACTTTACACTGTAATTAAGACAAAATAAATGTTGTGAGTTTGAAAAATAAAGTAGGAAAGAGAAAGTGCGTAGGGAGTTGTTATTGTGAAAACTAAAAAAGAAAGTAAAAACATTAAAGCGAGACAAATAAATGCACTGATTTACAAGTAGCCCTAAATATTACTACCCTTTTCGATAGAAGTGACAGTACCAAAGATTTTTATTTTTTTGCAATACCAAATTAATGTAGTGCTCCGCTTCATATTCTTTCTACACTCAAAATAGTTTACAAAGTATCCAAAATAGTTTACAAAGTATTCAATTAGTTTAGGGCATTGCACTTAAGTTGCAACATTTTGTTATTTACGGCATTTCACTAGAATACTTCACTTTTCCCATTGTAATTAAAGTTCAAGTAAGTTACATTCCAAATTACAATATGAACTTATGTTCGACAACATCAAATTAGTTTAGAAAGAATCCAATTGCGACTGTTTCTTAACGTAAACTATAAGTGGCAGGTACAATGTTATTGTCAAAGTAATTGATGGTACATCGACGGCATATTTTTCATTATGGGAGGGAGAGATAATGTTTGACATTGTTTGATAAAAATGTGGAGGACATATTAATGATTCAAACACTTTGCTCTATACTCCCTCCGTCCTATTTTAAATTGCAAAAGTTGCCAAAAAGGGTGTCCCAACTAAAATTGCAAAATCCAAAAATGACAAGTTTTAACTCACTTGCATACTCACATCCACTAACCCACTAACTATTCTCTACCCCACTTTCTTTCTCCCACTCAACTATCAACACTCACAACACATCACATTTTTCACTTTTTCCTTTAATCCCCGTGCCAACCTAGTATTTGCAATTTGAAATGGGACGGAGGGAGTATATTTTTTCACTAATTCTATTAATAATTTTTTTTACAAGTTCGTACTCATTCAATTTACTTTCTTTGTTAGATATTTTCACCTGAGATCACTACTATTGTTGGGTTGGAAGCTTTTTTCAAAGTTAAGATATGATATGGCACTCGGAATGGAGCATATCATGTTTTGGAAATTAAGCTACGTCGAAGTAGGAATAAGAACTCATGCGTGCCTAAGAATGCTCCAACGATCCTACAAGCAGTACACCTATGATGAAGAAGAAACTGGTTTGTTATTTACTGTGTTCAAACTAATGGACTTAATTTGATAGACATCAAACAAATGTTATCCATTCGACAGTAATATGTTTCGCTTAATTTATTTTTTTCCGAAATATAGTTAGAGGATTTCGGTGGAGATAAAAAAAAATATATGAAAACAAACGGAGGTGCGTTCACGCAACAACTGTTGATTACATATATGTTACCAGTTTAAAGTTCATATGTAAAATTTGTTCATCTCTCTTTATTCGAAGAATGTTCTGACATTTCCTAACAACTTATATCTACCAATGTTATGCTTCACTCCAGATAAGTGTTTACTATAAAAGTATTGTGAGTGGATGTTTAAAATTTTATTAAGTTAAAATAAATTTCAGTGATTTTATGGTTAATGTAGATTTTTAAGTTTGATGCTTAGTAATCTCATGTTTTTGTACTTTACTTTTGTTTCTAACTGGCACTTAAAGATATACTCTTTCCGTCTCATAGTAAGAGTCATACTTTCTATTTTTGGTACGTCCCAGAGTAAGAGTCCACTTCCTAAAATGGCAAAAAAAACTTTACCAATTCATCCCACTCATTATCTCTCCTACTTTACTTTTATACTCACAACACCAATCAACCTACTATTCACTCCCACTCATTTTCTCTCCTACATTACTTTTACACTCACAACACCAATCAACATACTATTTCCTCCCACTCATTCTCTCTTCTACATTACTTTTACACTCACAACACTTACTTTATTTTCACAATTTCTTAATTTCCGTGCAAATGGGAGGTAGGACTCTTACTCTGGGATGGAGGGAGTATCATTTAAACAAATACTCCCTCCGTCCCATCCGAAATACTAAGATTCTTGGTCCTGACACGGGGATTAAGGAATAATAATCTTTTATTATAAGAAGTTGTTTGAAAAGTCGGTGTTGTCAGTATGAAGGAGAGAGAAAGTGGGTGGGGAATAATAAATGAAAAGTTGTTGTGAGTATGACAAGTGGGTCCTACTAATAAAAAAGTAATAAAAGCTTTCCATTTTGGGATGTTTTATTTCGAGTGGGACACCCAAAATGGCAAAACGTCTTATTTCGGGTGGGACGGAGGGAGTATATATGTTCACATTTATTTATCAATTTATCCTCCTTTTTTTTTTAATAACATTAACATTTGCAAATAATTCAAATATTTTATGGACAAAGGGAGTATAACTTATATACTTACACTTTTTATTCACTTAGCATGAATCAATACAATTTTAACATTATTTGACTAATTATAAATTGAGTTTTTAATTAATTTGTACTAAAAAATATGGCCGTGCAACGCACGGGTGAAACTCTAGTTGAAGTTTAAAGATGTGTTATTTTACGTTCACGGGATGAACAAGAAAATATTTTATCATGGAGGTTGAATACAGATTATAGTAGGCAGAGCCAGTCCTAAAATATCTTGAAATTTAAGGGTCCTGTTCAAAATATTATTTAAACCCTAAAATTAATAACAAAAATAAACCAAATATTACAGTACTCTCTCTTCTCAAAATTAATGTCTAAACAAATCTTAATTTTACTATTAATCAAGAACAAATTTAAAATAAATTTTGTCATTCATTTTTGGGACGGATGTATTAGTATAGGGAAACATTAAAAAGCCCTTCAAAATTGGAGGTCCTAATTGCTCACCTCAGCTAAAAGACGGCCCTAACAGTTGGGTAATACATGTAATTGTGTATAACAACTTGCAAAAATTTGTTCTGTGCAAAAATTAAAAAGAGAGTATATATATTCAAAAACATTATGAGTGAAAAACATTTTGTGAGTAGGATGATTTTGAGTATGGGACCTATAATTTAATTTGTATGATAATTGGGAGGGTAAAAAAATTGGACATTTAAAAAAAAAAGGGACTTACCTTTAAATACATTAAAAAAAAATGATTTAAGTTGTTATGAGACGAATAAAGTAATTTTCTAACTCTAAACAAACTTGGCCAGATAACATACGAGCTCAAGCATAACGCGCCATTCACAAATATAAAAAGTCCGATGGATATTTATTTACAAAGAAGTTTCTGAATTAATGGTTAATTTGTGACAAGTTACTAAATTCATTATGAATAAAGTTTATTTTTATCCATTCACACATATATTAGTATTAGTTTATAATCTAGATAGTAAAAATGTTTATGTATATTTGCTAAAGTAAGTTACTACTCCCTCCGTTTCAAACTAATGATTACTAAAATTGAGTTCGCGTATCTTAGGAAAATATTTTGGAAAAGTAGGTATTGTGAGTGGGTAGAAGAAATACAATTAAGAGTAAATAAACAACTAGTTTTGAACGCTCAAAAATAACCATTAAATTGGGACGGAAGAAACCTAATTCAATTCTATCCAACAGGGGGAATCAAACGCAAAACCTCTACGAGAGAGACTTAAACCTACTCATGCTGCTTGGGTAGGGATGGTAATTTGACCGAACCCGATCCGTACCGAAGGGAAATCGATCCGAAAATTTCGGATATGGTTTGCATTTTTTAAGATCTGATCGGTTTCGGTAATACCCCTGATCCGATCCGAGATCCGACCTGAACCTATTAAGTTTATAAAGTTTTACTACTACCCCCCCCTCATGTATAGAAATATACACATCACCGTCCTTATATAAGAAAAAAAATCTAGGTTTAGGATGTTTATTTTCCTCTCAGACTCGGCACAACAACGCTGTATCCCCTCTCTCTCTCATCGCAATCGCCGTTCCCTACTCTCTCTCTCTCTCTCTCTATATGCGCCGTTCCCGACTCTCTCTCTCTCTCTCTCTCTGTGCGCCATTCCTGGCTCTCTCTCGTTTCTACACCCTAACCCGAGCTTCTCTTTCAATTGTCCATCTCCGCCGTCCAGACCTGCAATGGGGGCGCCGTCCAGACCTGCAATAATGGAGCGGCCCCATCCTTCCTATCTCCGGTAAGCACATAAAATTCTCTACTTATCTCTATAATGAGTTACAGATTATCATGAAATTGAGGTTAGGTGAAATCAATTTGTGGGTGGTTGTTGATTGATTTAAATTGGGGTTTAATGGGAACTGGCCATTAGGGTTTCTTCGTGATGGAAGAGAGATTACCCATTTATTTTATTTTTTTAATGCCTGGGCTCGGATCGGGGCACGGTTCAGGCGGTTTCGGATGGATCGGGTTCGGAAAAGGGGTCTTAGTGTTCGGATCAGATTCGGATCAGGCCTGATCCGATCCGAACCCGACCCGTTGCCTTCCATATGCTTGGGCACAAGCCCCTTTGGCATTATTAATTTATTTTAAATTGCCGCTCAAAATGAAAAAACTTTGTTGGGTATGCTTATCACTTAGCCCTCCTACTTTTGTTAGAATTGATTGATACCATAACCTATGAGTATTTTTATGGACTTTAGGACCTCATGTAAAGAAGTTTATAACTTCAATTTTTAGCTAAGTCCTTGTTATAGTATAGGCTTAGATTATAGGACTTGAAGCTTTAAGATCGAAGATTTCCTAAGCAGGATTCGTTTCACTGCGCAGGATGTTCTCTGCGCAGGTCGCCACTGCGCATAGATATCTTGCGCAGCCCTTGACCCTGCTCAGTTTTTAAGATCTTATTTCCTAAACTCCAAAGAGATCTTTTTGTGACCAAGCATGGTACGCATGCTGCTCATGCGCTGAATCCATGCGCGCCGGCAATGCGCATGCCTTTTGTGCGCGGACACAACCTTGGTCAAGTTCCTCATTTCCTGATCTCACATTCTAGAAAGTTTGGAAAACGCCTAGAAGATGCACGCTTATTAAAAAGCTGAGGTGTGCACAAACGACAAATTCTGCACACTCAGCATAGCCAACGGTGGAGATGCGCTCAAACATAATATCTCAAGTGAAGACAGCTGTCAACCTTCTAGAAGAAGCTTTTGAATTTGGTCTTCATGCTCAGTCTCCAACGGCTCTAAATCACCTGCGCACCAATCATATTGTGCCAGGTCATCATCTTTGATCAGAGCCCCAACGGCTATAAAGGACACCTGCGCACCAATCATGTTGTGCCAGCTCATTGTCCTTGCTCTGAGCTCCAACGGCTATATTCAAGCTCTCAGCTATAAATAGCCTGCTCATCTTCATTTCCAAGCTGCCTTTGAAGCTACCTTCGAATTCAGCCCTTTTCATCGGCCCTTGATCATCTTCTTTGATCAAGCACCTCTTGTTGGCCATTATGCTTCAGAGCTCGAGTTTCATGCTTCACTGAGAAACCATGAAGATCTGAAGACTGCTGCTTAGTTTTTCCAGACTCTTTAGAACAGCCTTCAAGATCTTCAAACCTTCAAAACTCCTGCTCATATCACAAAGCCTATATCACCAGAATTCTTGGTGCTCTTCATCTTTCATATTCATAGAGCCCAGAATTTCTGTCACACACACACCTCTTGAAGCTTTGATCATTTTGATTGAACTTCTTGAGATACACCGGTTTAGTCTAGGATTTGTTCTTCATAGATAATAGATCTTGAGTTAGTATTGAGCTCAAATGTTGTAATTTGTAATACTTTCTCATATAATAAGATCTCCATTAGAAATCCAAGACTAACCATCTTGGTAGAGGATGTAGATCTTTCTTCGATCGAACCTCTCCAAATAGCGTGTTCATTACTTATTGCATATTCCCTGCTTAACTTTTTATGAACTGCTTTGTTTGATCTTTCAGATTGCCACTCTTTGATGCTATAATTGTTATTGCTCATTTTGCCTTAGAATCCCATTTTGCGCCACTCTTTAGCCTCATACTTAGCGCGTGCGTTTTTATCTCTGCGCAGTATACCCTGCGCATAGCTGCTTTAAATTTCCGCTGTGCATTTCACACTCTTGCTGCGCGCTATACTTAGCCAAAATAAGAGTTGTGCGCATCTGCCATTGAATTGCAAAAGGGTTTGAAAAGAATTTTTAAAACGCTATTCACCCCCCCCTCTAGCGATTTTCACACCCTTGTTGCCCCTTTAGGGACCAACAAGTGGTATCAGAGCTAACACCTTCATAAAACATGTTTCTGTTTTTCAAGCTTAACAGCTTGGGTGCCGTTTCAATATGGCTTCAAATCTAGGGCAATGGCTAACTTTTCACATATTCCTCCGCCTGCTCAAACCTCATCAAATTCAGAAAGCTCTCCAAACCTGGTGGATCCTCAAGCAAAAATCCGTATTCTCTTTCATAGAGACTCAAAGAAAGATGACTTGGTTTACTGCAGAAAACCAGGACATTACGCTTCAATACCTCCTTCAAAACTTGAGTACAAGGAAAAGCAACCCTGCGCACAAAGCATCAAAGCAGTGCAGAATGGTTGCTGAGGAGAACTGCGCAGAAAAGGAGCTAAAGACTCGGAGACTTGACACTGAAGACAACGATGCTGATTCTGAGGATGGACTACTCTGCTTAATAGCAAATGCTGACAATGATTCAAAAGTTGTTTCTGAAATGGAACCTGAGCATGCGCCAACTTAACAGAAGCTGTATCATCACCAACTCCGCAGCCGCGCAAGGAATCTCTCAAAGTGTGCTGATCTTAAAAGATAACTCTGCTGTAGAACGCAAGTTAATGTTTCAACAAGCAGGAAAGATCTACTTCACTGCGCTCTCTCAAGCTCAGTTAATATCAACAGTGGATTCTAGACACTACTAGAGATGTCAACATTCTTAAAGTTGCGCACGAAGGAAGAGATCACTCAGTAATATATGGTGACAACAACAAAGGGGACATAATTGGATTTGGACTAATCATAAAAGATAAAGCCAAAAGCAACCTGCTCTCCATATCAATTATGAGATAAAGTTCTGGAATGCCATCTCTTCAACGCTATGTTACTTCAAAAATGGCGTTTCTGGACTAACTTTGCTAACAAGGACTCGTAAGACCATCTTCCAATCTATTTGATCTTACCGCTATAATTTCTATTACTAATCCTTGTTTTGTAGCAATGAACCTAAGTGAAAGCAGCTAGCAATGGTGTAAGCACCATGCCAGCTTAGTAAGCAACCTGAGCAGTTTTCCTCCAGCAAGATTGCTCCGATGTTAAAACGCTTACATCCGCTTCACATCATATGTTTGAACCGCCCACTACCGCGAAGCATTAGACCAACCTGTGGTATCTCTAATGATATCCTGGCTGCTCTATTTCTAAATCTCCAAACATAGAAGACATCAATAGAGTTCGACCTTCAATAAAACAAAATTTATGAACAACGACGTCGCTCAATATTGTGAGAACCAACAAGAACCTACAAATGGTATTCTTCACAATTTCTCTGCTGCTGGAGTTCCTCAACAAAATGGCGTTGTGGAAAGAATCGCACGTTGATAGAGGCTGGAAAAATAATGATAGCAGAAGCTAAGCTTCCAATGTGTTTCTGGGAAAAAGCTGTCATCAGTGCATGCTTTACTCAGAATAAGACTAATCATCAACAAAGCCTACATCTACTCCATACGATCTATGGAGAAAGAGAAAGCGCCCAACATTGCTTTCTTCAAGTTCTTTGGCTGCAAACACTATTGAGGTAAAAGTCGACGCCAAAGCAGATGAAGGTATTCTCGTTGGGTATGCCAATCATTCTATAAGATTTTCATGATCTTAATAAGATAAATCTCTAGTTATTTTAGTATCTGTACATGCTACTTTTTGATAAGCATTCTCTCCTTGAGCCACATTTGGCTCCCAATGATTCTGATGACTGCTAAGCTTTCTTAGACAGGTGTGCAGTAATTCTATTCCTGCGCAGGACATAGATCAAGCAGATTCAGAATCAGTCCATCTCATGCGCATACTATAAATGCTGCGCCTGAAGTTACAACTCCTGATGCGCAAACACCTCCTTCTGCGCATGATGTTTCTCCACTTCAACAAATCACCTTTGATGATCGTGATGCTGAAGCAAATGAAATTACCACTGATCTTCGTATTCCTATCATCACAATATAGGGATTCGCACATCGAGAGCATCAAACTTTGCGGTGTAGTATTCGTTTATCTCTCATGTCGAATCAAAGAAGATTGATAGAGTGCTCCATGTTTTAAGATGGATCGATGCTATGCAAGAAGTGCAAGAAAAGCTCAACCATTATTTAGCACTTCAATGGGTGTTCGGAAACAAGATGGATAAGAATGGAAGAATCACAGAATCAAAGCAAGAAAGCTTTGCACTGTCTTAAGCAAACTCCAAAAGCATGGTACAATACGCTATCAAAATTCCTACTAGAGAAAGGCTTCAAGCGCGGTAAAATCGATACAACTCTTTTATTGCTAAGTTTAATGATCATTCTTTACTTGTTCAAATTTATGTCGATGATATTATATTTGGCTCTACTAATGAGTTACTTTGTAAGCGCTTTGAAAAGCAAATGAAAAGCAAGTTTGAGATGAGCATGATGGGAGAAATCACTTTCTTCCTCGGGCTTCAAATCAAGCAATTGAATGATAACATCTTCGCAAACCAAGTCAAGTACACTGGGAACTCAATCAAGAAGTTTGGACTTGAATGCTAAAGCATACGACACTCCAATGGCCACAAGCAACAAATTTAACAGACTTAAAAGGTAAAGTTGATCAGACTATATCTAGGTATGATTAACTCTCCTTTATCTTCTGCTAGCTGGCCAAGATATTATGTTGACTGGATATGTGCGCACTATCACGCTAATTCTTTTGAAGCACACACAAATGCTGTAAAAATATTAGATATATTTTTAGCTCTGTTAACCTTGAACTTTGGTACACCAAAGATTCGAACTTTAAAATTGTAGGTTATTCAGATGCGGACTACGCAGCGTGCACAATTGACAGGAAGAGCACAAGTGGAACTGGTCATTTCCTTGGAAATCGACTTAGCTTGGGCAAGCAAGAGACAAGCTGCTGTGCCCATCTCCACTACTGAAGCAGAATGTATTGCTGGTGAAAGCTGCTGCTGCAAAATTCTATGGATGAAGCAACAACCTGTGGACAATGGGATTCATGATGAGAATTATCCCACTCTGCGATAATATGTCCACCATAGCAGCTTTCAATCCTGCCAAGCACTATTATCAAGCTCATAAACATCTAATATCATTTCTTCAAGAATTAACTAGTGATCTCTTGAAAGGAAAAATGGGTATGCTTAATCTTAGCTAACTTGTCCATATGATTTATTGATACTACTATATTTGCTTGATAAGTGTGGAAAATAGGTTAAGTTTCATGCGCCCTGTGCAACACCTGCGCAAACAACTGTCTGCGCATGAAACAACAGTTCTGAGATTTATGGAATCTCTGCGCTATCAATGCGCTGCGCATGACAATCCATGCGCAAATCATCATGGACCACATGAAACAACAGTTCTGAGATTTACAGAATCTCTGCGTTATCAATGCGCTGCGCATAACTATCCATGCGCAATTCATCGTGGACCGCAGGTAAGTGTTCTATTCATTAGATTTTATCACATAGGTCCTTGACTGAAAAGTCAACGCTGAGTCACAAGGGTACTTGTGTAAATTCATATTTTCCCGCGCTTTTATTTTTTGAATTTTCTTGGGAAATTACCTTTTTACCCTTGCGCATATCCCAGTGTCATCAATGCAAATTGCGATTGTGACAGCGCCTGCTTTCGTATGCCTGCTCACCATTTAATGAGGAAGGTGATGCGACAGCCGTCAGCCTCTTTTCGCTGACACACGCGCGCGCAAAGACTGCGCACGCGCATTCCCCATTCGGCCACGTCACCCTGCTAACGTGCGCCCGTCCTTTCACTGACTCACCATTTATGAGGAAGTCGACTTGACAGTGACCGGCTTAGAGCTTCACGCACACGCGCGCATAGGCCTGCGCACGCGCGTTCCCTTTTGTGACACGTGGTATTGCTATCCTGCGCCACTGCACATTTTCTCAAACATTTCGTAGCTATCGTGCGCCTAACATCTCCTTCCCTACTTAAACCGTTTCTCTCTCTATCTCTCTCTTCCCTCTAAATTTTCTCTCTTTCTAACCTCTGCTCTAAACCCTCTATTTTTTTTCATCTCATGTTCTTTATCTTCAACCTAAATCTTTCTTCTCTCAAACCATTTCAATGGCGCCTAAGAAAACCAAAACTCAACCAGAAATCATCATCTCCGACTCTTCTTCGCACTCTGGGAACTCTCGAGAAGAAGAAGTAGAACGACAATCCAGGCATCCCATCGTTAAAGACATGGTATGTTTCACTATAACTTTTTTTCCTCGCCATTGTTGTTCTTGGAAGTCTCAAGACTCCCTTTTTCGATTTCTCCCTTATTTACTAATCTTTTTGAAATCGATCGTTGTGTTGTGTTCGTATTTGCCTGATCTATTCTTTCATGTAGTTTATTTCTTGATCAATGGTCGTTACATATGTTTTTCGTCAATTTCTGAGCTTCGTAACTTCCTTAGCAGTCGAACCATTTTTCTGAATTTATGGGTTTGTTTTAACGTCGATGACCTTACTTTTTACATGGTTGACTTCGTCCTGTTCTCGCCGTCATTTCGATGTACTTTTTGTTGAATTTTGTCAACTTTTGTTTTTCAGTGTTCTTGGGTGTTCATATTCTTAAATATTTTTTATTATTTTATTTAGTCTATTTTTCATCCCCCCATCTTTGTGCTCTGCGCACAGTTTCCTGCGCATAGCTTTCTGCGCATATAGGTGTATCTATTTTTCTGCGCACACTCCTTATCCAGTATTTATTCTCTGTGCGCATGATCCCTCTGCGTATGCATTCTAATTATTTTTGCGCACCCTCTATTTTCTGCGCATAATTTTGTTTATCATGGAACTTGTGCCAAGGTATATCTGCATTACTTGCATATGCGCACAGCTCCATAAGCAATATGTTGTCTAATTCTATCAATTGTTTTACGCAGGGACACGTTTATTTCATTCTGGGTTGGGAACTTATTCAGGCAGATCTCTCTTTAGATGCGATTGGTCGTCATCTGCTTCATCTTCTCAGCACCTCCGGCATTCTTCCTTTATTCACTCTTGAGCAATCCTTCATAGTGCCTGCGCTGTTAGATGAATTCTTCAAGACAGCAAGAGTTGTTCCTGCGCAACTTGAGGGCAAGACAACAGACATGATCATGGCCACCGTTCAGAGCAGTGATGTAGTGGTTCACCCCAATCACATTCGCAGCCTCCTAAACTTCAATGTTGATAGCTCTTTCAGTCAGCTATGATGAGGCTCATCAAAATGCACTTGCACAGAAGCTCATTGGCATTCCTTCCCTCAACAAGAAATGGCCAATGTATAATAGAAAGGAATTTAGTGAGGTGATGTATCACCTGTGCAGCCTAATTGGAGATTCCCTTAACTGCAAAAATGGAAATAATGGACATTTCATCTCTAAGCAGTGGGAATACTGCGCAGCCATCTTCAACGAAGATCAACTAGACTGGCCGCAGATAATATTCAATGAGATTGTGAAGGGGATGACAAGCTATGAGAAGAAGCTGAACGCAGGGAAGACCAAGTACCGAACTCACTGCAGACTGCTAACAAAACTCCTATTGACTTATGGTGAATTGGCCACCTATGTTGAAGAAAAGTCAATCAAGAAGCAGTCTTGCGACGCAAAGTACTATTCTAGAGTACACCTTCAGAATTTGCGCAGTGAGATAGGCAACGCCGATTACTATGAAATCTGGCTGTCTGATGCAGCTCCTAACAAGGAACCCTGGATAGGCCCAATTCCTGTGGTCAAATCCAAGAAGAGTGCAGGAAGATCTTCAACAGATGCTGCGCAAGAGACCGCAGAAGAAGCATACAGTCGCAAGGGGAAGGGCATTGCTCCGCCCAGTAGCAAAAAGCTCAAAGATATTCCTTTAGTTCAATCCACCAAAGGGATTTCTATCAAAGAGGCTGATCCTACCATCATTCCAGCGCCTGCTCCCTCAAAGCCAACCTCTATGAAGCGCAAGTCTGCTTTCCGTGGTGATTCAGATGATGATGCTGTTGAGGGGGAGCAAATGCACAAAGCCTCTCAAGAAGCCATCCCCAGTGCTGATATCGCACATACCTCTTCTCGTCTCAAGCAGAAGGTACGCAGCAGCGCCAAAGGATTGAAGAGGCGCCGCACTAGTTCCGCAGCCACCGACAGCAGTGATTCTTCTCCAGTTCAATCTCCATCTTCAGCCCCTGAGACTCCTACCTCTTCAGCTGAGCTGTGCCAGATCGTGCAGAGCTTGCATTCTGTTCAAGCGAATCAAGTCGCTACGCAGCTGCAGCTTAATCAACTCCTTACTGCTCAAACTGCTTTATTATATCATCTTGATATGCAACGTTTGGAGATTGATACCATTAAGGGGGAGAAAGCTGCCAAAGAAGAAGCAAAGGCAAGCACAGAGAGTGCTAAAGCAAAGGCAAGTCCATCTGGCATGCGCAAGAAAAAGTTCCTATCACTTTGGAACATCTTATCCTGGACTCCCTGAAATCCATCAGTGCTCAGCTTGAAAATGTCAGCGCACAACTCAAAAATGTGTGCACCTTTGGAAGCGCTTGATGGAGGACTCAGGGACATTCTGAAAAAGCTCAAGAAAACCCTTGCAGATGGGTTACATAGAGGATTTGATGACCTTCAAGCGCAGATGGTGGCTCAGATAGAGAAGATTGAACAAGGAGGCTCTGCGCATAATATTGAAGAAATGCGTCGATGCATTGCCAAGTCCATGACAGATTTTTCCGTGGCGTTCAACGACAAATTGGACTACGCAATGTTAGACATTCAGGCAAGCGTCAACACTCAGCGCCTCCATACTGACTCAAGATTAGAAGCTACGCAAACTGCCATCCTGACGGACAGCAGAGCAAGGTTCAGAGAGCTAGTGGATGACAACGCTGATATGCGCAGGGGAATGAACATTTATGTTGGAAAAGCTGTGGAGTTCCAGGACAAATTTCAAGATTTAAAGGTGGAACTCATGAACAAATTCAACGGTCTTCAGAATGAGATGCGCGAAGCCCTGCAACGGATCAACATAGATTAGATTTCCTTTGTAAGTAATTTGTTTTTCGTTTGATTTTTTAATTCTCGTTTGCGCAGTATGTTTTATGCGCTTTCATTTCGTGCGCTTTTGTTTTTGTGCGCACCTCTCTTTTGTTTTTTCCTCGATTAAAACTTGTAATCTGTAAACAGTCAATCTTTCAAAGTTTTAATGAGAAGAATGCATCATAAAGCTTTCACAAAAACCTTGTTCAATTCAAATCATTCGTTTGTGGAACATTGAATGCATTATTACTTAAACACATGCGCATAATCTTAACTGCTCATGTCTTCTACGCATGATGTTTAAACATTCAGTTTAAACGCATACTTAAAACTTCATCTCACATTATTTGTATGCTCTGAATGACATTTCTATCTTTCCCATCTTGTAAGTTTTTAATCTTTTGGATAGATTAGAAATCTATAGCACTGGCTAGTGTGTGCATTGACTTGAGGCATGATTTACCATTCGCATTTTTATGGACATGTTATTATCAAGTACAATGAATTGCCTTTGCTATAGTAGGTAATGGCATCAATCATTTAGGGGGAGATTGTTGGGTATGCTTATCACTTAGCCCTCCTACTTTTGTTAGAATTGATTGATACCATAACCTATGAGTATTTTTATGGACTTTAGGACCTCATGTAAAGAAGTTTATAACTTCAATTTTTAGCTAAGTCCTTGTTATAGTATAGGCTTAGATTATAGGACTTGAAGCTTTAAGATCGAAGATTTCTTAAGCAGGATTCGTTTCACTGCGCAGGATGTTCTCTGCGCAGGTCGCCACTGCGCATAGATATATTGCGCAGCCCTTGACCCTGCTCAGTTTTTAAGATCTTATTTCCTAAACTCCAAAGAGATCTTTTTGTGACCAAGCATGGTGCGCATGCTGCTCATGCGCTGAATCCATGCGCGCCGGCAATGCGCATGCCTTTTGTGCGCGGACACAACCTTGGTCAAGTTCCTCATTTCCTGATCTCACATTCTAGAAAGTTTGGAAAACGCCTAGAAGATGCACGCTTATTAAAAAGCTGAGGTGTGCACAAACGACAAATTCTGCACACTCAGCATAGCCAACGGTGGAGATGCGCTCAAACATAATATCTCAAGTGAAGACAGCTGTCAACCTTCTAGAAGAAGCTTTTGAATTTGGTCTTCATGCTCAGTCTCCAACGGCTCTAAATCACCTGCGCACCAATCATATTGTGCCAGGTCATCATCTTTGATCAGAGCCCCAACGGCTATAAAGGACACCTGCGCACCAATCATGTTGTGCCAGCTCATTGTCCTTGCTCTGAGCTCCAACGGCTATATTCAAGCTCTCAGCTATAAATAGCCTGCTCATCTTCATTTCCAAGCTGCCTTTGAAGCTACCTTCGAATTCAGCCCTTTTCATCGGCCCTTGATCATCTTCTTTGATCAAGCACCTCTTGTTGGCCATTATGCTTCAGAGCTCGAGTTTCATGCTTCACTGAGAAACCATGAAGATCTGAAGACTGCTGCTTAGTTTTTCCAGACTCTTTAGAACAGCCTTCAAGATCTTCAAACCTTCAAAACTCCTGCTCATATCACAAAGCCTATATCACCAGAATTCTTGGTGCTCTTCATCTTTCATATTCATAGAGCCCAGAATTTCTGTCACACACACACCTCTTGAAGCTTTGATCATTTTGATTGAACTTCTTGAGATACACCGGTTTAGTCTAGGATTTGTTCTTCATAGATAATAGATCTTGAGTTAGTATTGAGCTCAAATGTTGTAATTTGTAATACTCTCTCATATAATAAGATCTCCATTAGAAATCCAAGACTAACCATCTTGGTAGAGGATGTAGATCTTTCTTCGATCGAACCTCTCCAAATAGCGTGTTCATTACTTATTGCATATTCCCTGCTTAACTTTTTATGAACTGCTTTGTTTGATCTTTCAGATTGCCACTCTTTGATGCTATAATTGTTATTGCTCATTTTGCCTTAGAATCCCATTTTGCGCCACTCTTTAGCCTCATACTTAGCGCGTGCGTTTTTATCTCTGCGCAGTATACCCTGCGCATAGCTGCTTTAAATTTCCGCTGTGCATTTCACACTCTTGCTGCGCGCTATACTTAGCCAAAATAAGAGTTGTGCGCATCTGCCATTGAATTGCAAAAGGGTTTGAAAAGAATTTTTAAAACGCTATTCACCCCCCCTCCACCCTCTAGCGATTTTCACACCCTTGTTGCCCCTTTAGGGACCAACAAACTTGCTAAGCGTTTGGAATGGGCTTGGTTTGTATAGAAACAAAGTTCGAGAAATAAAAAGTTGGTGGGCCTTTCCATGTATATTTGATAAAGTTGGTGTTTGAGAAAACAAAATTTGCATTAAACTCGGTTCTTTCGGGCCTAATGAAAGGGGCTTATAAAAAAAATCAACAATTATATAGGTCACAATATGAGTATAAGAAAAACTTTCAACAATTATATAAATTAAGATATGGTTTTAAATAATTTTTGTAAAATAATTTTTTTTTAACAAACAAAAAACTGATTTATTCATCGCCTGAACATAATGTAACAATGTAATTTTGAAATAATAACCATTTTATTGCTTAATGTAACAGTAGTTTTGCAGAAAAATTTAAATAGTTTGATAGGTTTTCATTTAAAGAAAGTAATAATTGAAATGTTACAGACTATATATATGATTATAATTTATTATACAAATGAATGTAATATTTTTATAGAGTAAACGTTATATTTTTTTCTATAAAATAAAAGAGTAAAAATTCATGTATATAATCAGTTGGATTTGAGTTGTTACTTCCTCTAAAAAAAAAAAAAAGCAATCAAATTATTTTTTTTTTTTTTTTTTTTTGCAGAGCTATTATGTTACATTAGAGAATTCAATTCGTTACATTTAACATTTGTATTTGATAAAAAAAAAAAAAGTGTTTTACCATTAAAAATGTTTCACACGTGAATGTAACGGTTTTTATAATAAAATGTAACAGTAGTTTTGCAGTAAATCTTATGTTATCCTCAATCCTTTTTGTGCAAACGAAGGATTTACATTTCATTATAAAAACTGTTACATTTCAAAAAACAAAAATTACATTTGAGAATAAACTGTTACAATTGAGGAAAAAAAAAGTTACATTCAATTTTATAAAATGTAAAATTAGTTTTGCAGTCAATCTTATATTATCCTTGACCCATTTTCTACAAAATTATAGTTACATTTCTAAATAAACACTGTTATATTTCAGAGAAAAAAAAAGTGTTACATTCCTTAATTGAACGTGTTATGTTTATTACGAAGAAAAAATGGCGGGAAATTAATAAGTTGGTGGGCAAAAAAATGTGGGCGTGCGGGTCGGTCGGTCTTTGGAGAATTCGTCTCACGCTCACGCTGTGAAACGCTCACAATTGACAAGCCTTATCATGATGACAGTTTTCTCTCATTTCTCTTAAAAATATTCTTCGACTCATATGGATTAACAAACAAGAAAACTAGATTTTTTTTTATTTCTCTTACAAATATTCTTTGTAATTAAGAGCATTTCTCATATAGTTTTTAAGTTATGCTGCTACTTCCATCACACAATTACTTCCATCTCATCACAATGAATGTTCTGAATATTTTAAATTCTCTCTTGAGTTTAAAAATACTAGTGTAACTTTCGTACGATGCACTTACCGTTACTATGAATTCAAAATATTAAAATTGAAATAAACTTAACATGGAAGCGAAAAGCTTTCATACATTATTAAAACTATAATAATTATTACAATGAATGCTTAAAATAAATCTTACAAAATGACTAAGGCTCCATTTGTTTAGCGTAAAATAACTTCCAGAAAATATTTTTCCCATTTTCCGGTGTTTGTTATGCACCGGAAAATGAGGAAACTTTTTTCCGGAAAATGGTTTTCCCTTGTTTCTAAGTAAAATGACTTGCAGATTTTTACTAAGTAAGTCATTTTCCGAAAAATATTAACTCCCTCACTCACACCCAACTCTCCATAAAACCCCACTCTACTCACTACACCTTCAACACCACCCTCTCCATCCATCCTATCCCACCCCCACCCACCCTCCAACCTTACCTTCCCTCCCCCATCCCCCACCCCCTCCACCACACCCTTCTCCCCCCCACCAAAAAAATAATAATAAAAAAATTCACTCTTATTAAAATTACTTTGTAACAACTCCCACACTTCCGCTCCTTACCCCCACTACCCCACCCACCCCCCCCCCCAAAAAAAAAAAAAAAAACTTTCACTCAAATTAAAAAAAAAAAAAAATGAACACCTCCACCACCCCCCCCCCCCCCCAAAAAAAAAAAAAAAAAAAAAAACTTCTTTTCACTCGTATTAAAAATAAAAATTGACCCACCCCCCATCCACCCCCAATTTTGTTTTACTCTTATTAATATTATTTTCTACCAACTCCCACTCCCCACTTACCCCCCCCCCCCCAACCCCACGCCAAAAAAAAAAATCCTTCTTTTCACTCTTATTAAAATTATTATTGAACACCTCCCCCACCTCCACCTCCCTCCTATCCCCCCACCCAACATCACCCATCACACCCCACCCCCATTCAAAAAAAATTCTTATTACTTTTTTTTTCAAAATTATCTTTTTTCTCTTATTAATTTTTTTTTCTCATATGAAAATATTTTCCGAAAATTTTTTTATTTAGATTTACCAAACAACCAAAAATATGTTTATGTCATTTTCCGGAAAACATTTTTCCGAGAAATCATTTTCCGTACGTTGTTTTACACGAAACAAACGGAGCCTAAGTCAATCATTTACTACTTATTTAATTACATTTTTTTAGTAAATTTATTTGCATGACGGTTATAAACATAATTTTTTTCCTATATCAAACAATAAAATATTTCTAAAAATATAAATGATTTTTTAAAATAAAAAAATTAACACAAGTAAGAACTCGTCTATCTACTAATATTGTGCGTAGAGAGGTCCATGGTGCTTAGGATGATGTTCCTTGCTCTTCCATCGTAACCAACCCATTTCTTTTCTTCATCAGTCCATTCCTCCTTGGGCTTCTTGATGGTAGGATTGTCCTTGTTGGTAGCAGCATCAGGATTAGCCTTCATTGGGATGTAGGGTCCTTCAAAAACGATGTCGTGGAGGATCTCGTCGATGGATGAAAAATGAGTGAGCATGCAGTGCTTCCAGATGTTGAAGTGATCTTTGTTGAGTACAGGAACATGTGAATAGTTAGCCATTGCCAAAGATTTTGAAGCCATCATGAATCGGCACCCAAGCTGTTAAGCTTGAAAAACAAAACAAGTTTTATGAAGGTGTTTGCTCTGACACCACTTGTTGGTCCCAAAAAGGCCACAAGGGTATGAAAAATGCTAAAGGCGGGGGGGGGGGGGGTGAATAGCGTTTTAAAATTATTTTCAAACCCTTTTGCAAATCAATGGCTTATGCGCACAGTTCTCAAATAAGCTAAGTATGCCGCACAGAGAGAGTGTGAAATGCACAGCGGAAATTTAAGCAGCAACTGCGCAGGGAATACTGCGCAGAAGGTAAAAACGCACGCGCTAAGTTTTGGCTAAAGAGTTGGTTAAAATGATTCTAAGGCAATAAGCAATAACAAAACACAGCAGCAAATAGCAATCTGATAAGATCAAACAAAGCAGTTATTAAGAAATATGATAAGCAGGAAATAAGCAGTAAGAATAATGAACAAGCTATTTGGAGAGGTTCGATCGATGAAAGATCTACGTCCTCTACCAAGATGGTTAGTCTTGGATTTTCTAATGATATTTATATTGATGTAAGGAGCTTTTACAATATTACAAAGAATCAAAACATTAATCAAAATCTAATCTATGAAGAGCAAATCCTAGACTAAACCGGTGTTTCTCAAGAAGTAAGATCTATATGATCGAAGCTTGTGTGTCAGAACTTCTGGGCTCTATGAATTTATGAGATGAAGAGCACGAAGAATTCTGGTGATATAAGACTTAGGATCTGGGCAGGAGTTTGAAGGTTTGAAGGTTGTTCTTGAATCTGGGAATATTAAGCAGCAATCTTCTGAACTTCAAGGATAGTAAGCTCAAACTCTAGCAACTTGAAAATGAAGATGAGCAGGATATTTATAGCTGAGAGCTTAAAAGTAGCCGTTGGTTCTCTGAGCAAGGACGATGAGCTGGCACAATGTAATTGGTGCGCAGGTGTCCTTTATAGCCGTTGGAACTTTGATCAAGGATGATGAGTTGGCACAATATGATTGGTGCGCATGAGTCCTTGAGCCGTTGGAGTCAAAGCATGAAGACCAAATTCAAAAGCTTCTTCCAGAAGTTTGACAGCGGTCTTCATTTGAATTATTTCATCTGAGCGCATCTCCATCGTTGGATCTGCTGAGTGTACTAGTTTTGTCGTTTCTGCACAGCTTAGCACTTTAATAAGCGTACATCTTTTAAGCGCTTTCCAAGTTAGGTAATCTGAAAACGTTGAAAACTGAGCAAGGCTGAATGCTGCGCAGCAAAGGCCTGCGCGGAGATATCCTGCGCAGAGACCAAAGTCTTGCTTAGTTCTTCATTCTTTTTTGCTCCAAGTACTATATTCTAAGCCTATACTATAAAATGGACTAAGCTAAAAATTGAAGTTATTAAACTTTTTACATAGGGTCCTAAAGTCCATAAAATATTAATAGGTGATGGTATCAATCAATTCTAACATACTTATGAGGGTTAAGAGATAAGTATACCCAACAATTCCAATATTATTGCATGTTCATACATTAGATAGCCGGATTCTTAGTTATGTTATTTTTTAAAATATATTAAAAAAATCATTCATATTTTTTAAAATATTTTTATTGTTTGAGTGTATATATTCTGACTGTTTAAGAGGTCGACAAGATGTTTCATATTTTGCAGAAATGACATTTTGTAACATTAGATATTGTTACTGCAATTAATGAATATATGGTGTCATTAATGTTGGTCCTTAACTGATGAAAATGGTGTTAGTTCATGGTCAACTATATGTTGACCTGTCATTCATTAGAGATGCAGCTAACCTTGAGATATTGATATGTAACGGTAACATTCCTTGCCAAACTGATGTTATTACTGACAATGTTGTCTTCAAATAAGTTTTTCACTATGTGTAAAAATATTTCTTCTTATTGTGTCATCTTTATTCAACTCATCTAATAATCAAAATGAGTATAAGTAAGAGTCTGTGCATCGCACGTGAGTAACACTATTTTTTTTTTAAACATGTGGTGGTATTTTTGTAAATAATCGAAACTTCTCAAACGGTTCTGGATATGAATATAAAGTCTTCTGAATATGATTTTCAAGCACATTTGAAGGTCATTGCCAAGAAACCTTTTGGATAGCAACCTCAAAAGGTTTTGGGCATCAATAATAAAGCATTCTGGATATGATTTCAAGCACATTTAAACAATGTCATGGCCAACAAACCTTATGCATATCAAGCTCAAGAGATTTTGGATAGTCAGTTCTAGTGTTTTTGATAGCCAGTAACCATTTTGAAAGAACGTTTAAAACTGGAAAAAGCCTTTGAAACTAATATCCAGAACCTTTGAAACAGATAGCCACAAAGTTTTTTCTGAAAAGAAATTTTGAGAGCAACAGATAGCCAGTGACAATGTTTAGGATGATCAGTTAATGTGTTACAAAGGTTCAGATAGTGTGTTGAGGAGTACCCGGTGGTGTTAACAAGTTTCGATTATTTACAAAAATGTTATCGCACTTTTTTATAAAAACACGTTTTTACGCGTTTTTCAGGAAACTAAAACTCATATAAAAGAGCCAAAGTACGAGTCCACTTCGAAACGTGATCATTAATATAAGAGAAAATCTTGGGGGAAACTAGTTTCTCCATAAGTTATAAAAAATCCTGTTTTTATAGGGTTTAAGGTTTAGGGTTTAGTGTTTAAGGTTTAGGGGTTTAGAGTTTTAGGTTTGGGGTTTAAAAGTTAAAAATATGATTTTTTATAACTTATGGAGGAACTAGTTTCCTCCAAAACACACTATTAATATAAATGTAGATGTAGACTAATCGTTCCATAACTTTTTATAGTAATATAACGACTAATTAGGCATTAATCCCAGTTCACATTTAGTTTACGTTATTTCTTTTACATTTAAAAGAAAAATAGAAATTATCATAGTAATTCCACTTTAAGACCAACAAATCAGAATGTTATGTTTGAAACTGATATGAAGTTCTATTAAAACCATAAATTATATCATTAAAACCTTAATTTGTTATCAATAATTAACATGGATTTTAATTGAATGTCCGTTGCTATATCAGTCCAGACGTCAACATTTCTTACCCATTTTTGCACATAATTTAATTACTGGAAACCTCTTTTTTAGGTGACTTTTATTTAAATTCAAACCTTCTGGATAATATGTTTACCTACCCATTATGTGACATCCCACATAATAATTAAACTTACTGGTAAAAAAAACCACGAATTTTATTTATCACAAAGTTACACGTTTGGGATTACAATTCTTGAATCAAAGCTACACGTTAGTCCTATTGATCAAAAATATAATTGGTCACCAAATATATTGTTTGCGTGGTAGAAAAAGGTCCGGCCGAAAAGGTTAGATGGTTAACCAAATATTTAACATGGCAATAACATAAAAGCCGGATTACTTAAGGTTTGTTCTAGAACGGTGCGTTTAAAATAAATTGAAAAAGAATTACTCCCTCCGTCTCAGACTAAACTTCTTATTTTCCTTTTTTGTTTGTCCTAAACTAAGGTTCTCAGTTGTTTTATTACCTAAAATGGATTATGGGACCAAGTTGTCATTCTCACAACAAAAACTTCCTACCCACTTTATCTCTCCTACTTTCTCTTACTTACTTTTTCATACTCACAACATCTATTTTTTCTTAATCTCCGTGTAATGTCAAACTAAGAACCTTAGTCAGGGACGGAGGGAGTAGTTTTTTGCTAACTAATCATCCCAATGGAGAGATTTTAAAGGGAGCTTTTTAAAAATATTAACATTTGTTAGCCGCTCCAAATAGTAGCATCCAAAAAGAACTCTTGTTTAAAAATCTCCGTTTCTAAAACTGTGCACCAGACAAGCCCTTATTTTATCCATTAAATAAATAATTTGAGAGCATTTGAGAAAGTCTCGTTTTAACTTTAGATATTATAAATCTTAGAATTAGAGTAAGGGTAAGAAGTAGAGAGAAACCTAAATGTGAATATGAGTCGGACTGGGCTAGTAATAGATTATATTGGAGGTTGCACCTTAAAATTAATTGGTTCTTAAGGGAGTAGTCTCTTAAGTTTATATACCGGTGCATATTTAATTTTTCTATAAAATATGAGATATATTGTCTAACCATAAAGACATTATTAAAAAAAAAAAAAAGTAGTATAAAGACATAAGCACCTTTAATGATTTAATCGTATAGCATATTGTATATAAAAGTTTAAAAATAGAGCAATGCTAGGGGCACAAAATAAGGTCACAAAATCTTGCTCACAAGGTGAGGTGACGATATTTTATTGGTTGCATCGATATTGGACCCGCCACACTCTAATTAAAAACACCAATAACATCATTACACATAGGATTTTGTGAGCAAGTTTTTGTGATTTTTTTGTGCCCCTAGTATTATTCTTAAAAATATGACTGGCAAAAGAGAGTTTAGTAAATTCTAAGAAAAATGAACATTTGGACAAAAATTTGTTTTAAAAAAAAAAGATTGAGGTTTTTTTATTAATCAATGCCTTAAAGCTATTACATAATGCCATGAATGCTACAATTTTGCCTATAAATAGGCTAACACAATCTCCCTAATGGGATTCGAACTCGTGACCTCCACATGGGAAGATAACACCGGATACCGCTTGAGCTAGAGCTCTTTGGTATTTGGACAAAAATTTGTGAAAAATGAAACATTTATTTAAAAATGATTGGAGTAATTCCTTTTTTGATTATTATTATAAACAAAACTTTAACATGATGGGAACATTTGCGATGTATATTGGCTCATCATTCATCAGATCAAGGTTAGGTATATAGTATATGGTTGGAATACCTTTTTTTTCATATATAAAAAAAAAAAAAAAAAATTAACAACACGAGTTAATATTCTAGTACTACTGTTACAATCACATTTACGTTGGCTTTAATTCTGCTGCGTATTTATTAAAATAACCGAAAAAGGGTGTGGGAACCTTGCTTGAATTCTCTTTCATGTCAAAAGCACACTTACATGTTCAAGCTTTTTAAATTTTTTTCCATTCCCGTATAAAAATAAAGAGCTATTCAACTTAATTTGTGTTCCAATTTCGTGCAATTCTTTAGTACAAAGAAAATAAATTGTTGTGTTACATTATCTTGGATGTATATAACTATATATATATATATATATATATATATATATATATATATATATACATATATATATGATTGTGTCTTGTGAAAAACGTGTTTTACCCTAAAGATAGAAAAAAACGTGTTTTTTCCAGAAAAATGCCAGTGTTAATATCAAAAACTGCCAGGCTTGGCCACTGGCACTCACAAACATAGACACTGGTACTTTCATAAGTGCCAGTGTTAGTGTTAAAAAGTGCCAAACACATACACTGGCACTTTTTTAGCATTGGCACTGGCAGTTATGAAAGTGTCAGTGTCTATATGTGCCAGTGTAATATCACTGGCACTTCTTAAAACTAACACTGACAGTTACGATAACTTCCCGTTTATTACAAAAATAACACCGCGTGCGTTGAAACAACTTCCAGTTTATTACAAAAATGTCACCGCCTCATTTAAATATATATATATATATATATATATAGGATAATGATATGTATAGTAAAAACTCAAAGGGAAAACTCATAGTGAAACAATGTAATCCATTGGATTGTAATAAATGTTTGTGAGCTCCACTAATAAAAACTCATCCAACGGTTTAAAATGTTTCACTATGAGTTTTCCCTTTGAGTTTTCCCTATGTGTATCATTGTCCATATATATATATATATATATACACACACACAATATTACATAATTCTCTTCGTGCGTGCCATCTAGAAAGTCCACATTTGTTAGATTAACTAATTAGTTTGGTACTTTTATATGTTTGTATTTTTTTAATAAAATCAGCCATTTTACACTAAGTGTTAAATTTTTAAAGAAAAAAAAATGTGTACCTAATTATTTTTGTATCTTTGAAAACATTGTATTCTAGTACTCCGTATATCTTTGCAAGACTTAAAGTGTAGAATGTTGGAAAAATGTGTAAATGTGTGAAGGAAATTTGAGAAATTGCGCGCGTTTCTTAAATAAAAATCATTTGTTGATTAAAGAATAACTCCTACTTGTTAGTAATAAATTGGTGTGTCCAATTTATGTAATGAAAAGTAGAAGTTGAAATGCTCAAAAATGAATGGGTAAGTTGGGGAAGTGGGTTACTATCCCACATGGAAAGGGAAGGGAAAATTCCCTAGGATCCTTCCTTGTAAAAGGGTATCCCAAATGGGATAATGGGAGAAATAATGTTCTAAGACCATTTGTGGGTAAAGCCAAGTGAACTTCTCCCACATTGGTTTAGAATAAAAAGTTGAGCTAGTATAAATACAATTACCCATTTGTATGGGTTAAGATTGTGTAGACTAGAGGCTCTCTCTCGCGCCCGGGTGCGCAGGGGGGGGTGCAAATTTAGTTGGAAATTTGTCGATTTATGCCACGGACCACTGGACTCATGTGTGCGCGTCCTGCGGACACGAATGTAGCTCCGAAATGGCCTAGGCGTGACAAGCTCACTTTTTGATTATTTTTCCGTCCCTGAATTTTTGAATTCGGCTGGAACAGAATCTGTAACAGTCAGAATTAAAAGCCATTCATTGCATAATTAATTTTGTAACAGCCAAATTAATTCCATTGATTCCCAGATTAATTGGGTCATTTGAGCAGTATAAAATGGTGTTCTGGACAGCCATTTTTCAAACAGTCTCTCATCTTTTTGCTTAGCGTTTTCCTTGGCCCTCCTGCTTTTCTGGTGGTGATTCTTTCCAGGCACATCGAAGTTCGCCGGAGGCACTATTGTGCAGTCGTCGTCCGGTCCGTCCGTTGTATCCTGGGAGACAGGCGTCCAACGTATCCTCAAGCACAACACCGGTGAGGGGACGAATTTGTCTTAAGGACAGTGTTGGTTTACACGACTCGGACAAACCCAACTACACCTCGTTCCAGTTTCTAATTTCTGTTTTGTATTTCAATTCTGTTTCTATTCAATATTTGTGTAATATTTATAACATAGAAAGGGGGGTATATGAGAATATTTGTGCATATTTCCTATTAAAAAGACAAAACTAAAATAATTTTTTAGAAAAAAATTATAAACAAAATTTGAAAAATCATTCAGGCGTGGAACCATGGAAGGGTGAACTTTAACTTACTCCCTCCATCTCACTATGTTTTGCCATATTTAACTTTTAATGGTCAAGATAAGTTAACTTTAATTAAACATTAACATTAATCAAATCATTCTAATAAAATTTTAAATGTTGTTATTGATAAAACACTAAATAATTTATTTATATCAATTTTTAGAAATTTATTAAGATAATTAGATTGACATTAATGTTTAGTTAAAATTCACTTATGTTGACTTTTAAAAGTCAAATGTGATTGAATATGGTGAGACGGATGGAGTATATAAAATGAAAAAGAGAGATTGAAATGAAATGAAGGAAAATATTGGAGATGAGAAAAATGACAAGGTTAGAAAACGGTTAAAGTAAGTAGCAATAAATGGGTGGCTCACCCAACTCCAAACTATGGGAAAATAATGCACACTTTCTCTCAACCGTAAACAAACAATCAAAACCGACTTCCTGTAAAGAGGCCCATGTGCCTGTGCCATGCCCAAATCTTATACTCCTTCCGTCTCAAAATGATTTTCCCTCCGTCCTAAAATGATCACGTTTGACTATTCAAATTTTTTAAGAGTGTAAACACTTGCTTCACTAGCCATGTTATATGTATATGCACATTTAAGCCTAAATTGTAAAAATAGAAAGAACTTTTTTGGGACAATAAAAAATGGTAAATGAGAAGATCATTTTGGGACGGAGGAAGTATATACTTAAAGTTGGTGAAGAGGGCTATGGTTTTGACACATGGACAAACATAGGTTAAAGCTTTATTTGTGTGAAGCCACATAGCACCATCCTAAATGTGTGTGATTTTTGATATTCTCATTATTATCTAATACTATTAACTCATAATATTAGTTATGATATAAGTTAACTATTACTATTAATAGTATTAGTTAACTATAATAGTTACTATACAAGTTAACTATTACTATTAATAGTATTAGTTACCTATTATAGTTACTATATTAGTTTTCTTTTTTAAAGAAGTTACTATATTAGTTAACTATTACTAGTAATAGTATTAGTTAACTATAATGCCATGGACAATAAGGGAGTTGAGGAGGGGGTTGAGAGGATAAGGGGTTGAGAGTAGGGGGTTGAAGGGGGAGGGGTTGAGAAGTCTCAACCGGGTTGAGAGGAAAATGAGGGGGGCTCCTTGGACACATGTCAACCGATGGTTGGTCCGCCAAGCTTTTCATTTTTTCTTGTTTTTCCTTTTTCTAGCTTTGACAATTGTCAAGCGCTGGTTGGTCTGCCAAATTTTTACATTTTAATTTTCAACCCAATTATTTGAACTCAATTATTTTACAGCAAATTAATTTTATTTTTATTTTTTTTCGGCCAAAATTCATCATTTTTTCCCCTCTATAATTTGATATAAGTTTCGTTTGATTTGGACACCGAAAAAAAAACCCTACTTTCTCTTTAAAAATTCCTTAATTATCCTTTTTTAATTAAGTGTTAATTAAAAAAAAAAAAAAAAATCTCTAATTTATAATAATAAGAATAATTATTTATTTTTTTAATTTAAAATGATTATTATTTTTATTATTATTAATATTATAAATAAAATAAAGATTATAAATAAAATAAAAGTGGTGGGGTATAGAATGATGAGTTAGGAGGAGTTGAATTTTAAACTAAACTAGTTATTGTGGGGGGTGTAGTTGAGAGGGTAGTTGAATGATTAAGTGGATGGAGAGAGAAGATGAGGTGGCGTGATATTAAGGTAGTTGAATGTTTTTTATGGTTGAGACTATTGTACATGGTCTAATAGTTACTATATAAGTTAACTATTACTATTAATAGTATTAGTTATAATAGTTACTTTATAAGTTAGTTTTTACTATTAATAGTATTAGTTAACTTTAATAGGCTATATACATTAACTATTACTATTATTAGTATTGGTTAATTATAATAGTTATTATATAAGTTAAATTATTAATTTTAAATATTAACTAATTATAATAGATACTATATCTATTAGCTATTACTATTAATAGTATTAGTTTATTATAATAATAATTATTATTATTATATAGATTAATCATTGATATTAATATATATTAACTATTACTATCAATAATATTAGTTAATTGTAATAATTATTATAATAATAGTAATCATATAGATTAACTATTATTATTAATAGTATTAATTAAAATAATGATTACTATATTAGTTAACTATAATTAAAATATTTTTTTTAGAAATAGTATTGGTTTCCCGTGGAGAGCACGGGTTACCCGCTAATAACTTGTAAACCCAGTCAGTACCTATATTTTGAGGATGTAGAACCCCTCTCTCTTATTAGATCTGATTATTGTATCACTCGGGTGCGTTCAGCTAAATACAGTTAATCGAGTGAGTATAAAGGATATTATATCAGTCGCGTGAGCTCAACTAAATATAATTAATCGAGTGAGTATAAATAAACAAAATTTGAGCGAGTGAAAATGGATAAAATAATCCAAATAAAGTGTTCTTTTCAACCTTCTTTGTTAGGAAAACTAACCACTTTTACACATATTAAGAATTTATTTAAAGTAAAGTAAATGCTTGTATAAGAGACAATTCACAATCAACTAAGAACCTTAGTCTGGTACAAACCAAAAAGGAAAGTAAAAACCTTAGTCTGTGACGGAGGGAGTAAATGCTTGTATAAGAGACAATTCACAATCATTAAATTAGGGTATAATTGAGATAAAAGAGTAAAAATGGCTTGATAATAGTAAAGTGACAAATATTTTGACACAAATTTTTAATTCTAAAGTGACAAATATTTTGAAACGAAAAGAGTACAATTTAACAGCAGTTAACAAGTCTAAAAAATTAATTAATAATAATTAATATAGGGACAGTTTCAAAATGGATATCTTTATCAAACTTTTTTCAACCAAAATCATTTACTTTTCCCACCCTTTATTGAATGCAATGAATTTAAGGAACCAGCTCTTTCCTGCCAAAGTAGGTGACAACTTTGGGAATTGTCATTCAAATCTTCAAATTTACAGCTACACAACACGCACAAGCCAATATTTCATGGCTTCCGTTAAAAGTTCTTGAGTAAACACCACGACTAGAGATTAAATGTGGTGCACCATAATTCCTAAAACGGGCTTACATATTTCTTATCATTATTGTTATTAATTCATTGGATTTTGTTCAAGTATAGTACTTTTCAAAACACTGTAATACGAGCGACGTAACTGAAAACTGACAAGCGAATGACCTAAGATGAAACTTTTGATAATGCTATACGTCATATATGTTCGTTCATATAAATATCATATCGCAGTTTTCTTTGGACGAGTGAAAGTAAGTGTTGTAAATATGAAAACGGTCTTAGCTTAACATAATACAGTACAATCAGCATACAAAATAAATAAAAAAAAGTTTATCGTTAAAGATATTGATAGGGTGCGGAACTGGGACTTGTGTGTTTCGGTGTGGGTGAGTGTTGTGGGGATTATTTTTATGTTCATGTTCGGTTTGCCCTCCAACGACCCTTGAAGGCATTTATTGTTTTTAATTTAAAGCTCTTTTGTTTACGTCCTTAGACCTCATCAGATTTACAGATAGCTTCACTCTACTGCGTGTATCATTTTCTGACAAGAAACAGTCAATCACTGTGTGTGACTGTGTGTGTGTGAGTGATAATCAAATTCAACATCACCATTAATTGCCTCTCTTTCCCTTCAATCTTTCTTTCTTCTATATAATCACTCCATTTCTCTCTCCCTTTTCCATTCCCAATCTCTCTCTAACACACACACACACACACGCATTTACACAAACAGTTTATCTGCACAATTTGGGTACTACATTTTCTGGGTAAGTCCCACATTCTTTATTTGTTTGATTCTTTAGTTTTTTTTTCGGGAAGTTTCAGGCGGTGATCTGGGCGGCGGCCGGGTGGATACTTACATTGCCGGAATGGATTCATCGACGGTTGTTATCATATTATCGGTGGTGGCGACATATTGGGTATGGTTTAAATTGATGACACGGCCGTTGAAGGGTCCTCGTGTATGGCCGATAGTTGGAAGCTTGCCGGGTCTTATACAGAATGCCAATCGTATGCACGAATGGATTGCCGAGAACCTCCGCGCCTGCGGCGGCACGTACCAGACCTGCACCACCGCAATTCCATTTTTGGCCCGGAAACAAGGTCTCGTGACGGTCACGTGCGATCCGAAGAACCTTGAACATATTCTCAAGGTTAAGTTCGACAATTACCCCAAGGGTCCTACCTGGCAATCTGTGTTTCATGATTTGCTTGGTGAAGGGATCTTCAATTCTGATGGTGACACGTGGCTGTTTCAACGTAAGACTGCCGCACTGGAGTTCACCACCCGGACTCTCCGGCAAGCTATGGCTCGGTGGGTGAGTCGAGCCATCAAGCTCCGGTTTTGCCCCATTCTTAAGACGGCTGAAGTCGAGGGGAAGCCGGTTGAGCTCCAAGATTTATTGCTTCGGCTTACTTTTGATAACATTTGTGGCTTGACCTTTGGTAGGGATCCACAAACTTTGGCTCCTGGGCTTGCTGACAATAGCTTTTCATCGGCTTTTGACCGAGCCACAGAAGCCACGCTACAACGGTTTATTCTGCCTGAGATGATTTGGAAGTTTAGAAGATGGCTTGGGCTCGGGATGGAGGTCAGCTTAACCCAAAGCTTGAAGCACGTCGAAGAGTATATGACCGACATCATTAATGCACGTAAGCTCGAGTTGCAAAGTAAGCAAAAGGGCGATACCCCACACGATGATTTACTCTCGAGATTCATGAAGAAGAAAGAGTGTTACACAGACGCTTTCCTCCAACAAGTGGCTCTTAATTTCATCTTGGCTGGACGAGATACGTCGTCTGTGGCTCTCAGCTGGTTCTTTTGGCTGGTAAGCCAATCCCCTAGAGTCGAAGAGAAAATCTTGATGGAGATGTGTGGTGTTCTCATCGAGACACGTGGAAATGACACCTCTAAGTGGCTTGAAGAACCTCTAGTGTTTGAAGAAGTTGACCGATTGACATATCTCAAGGCAGCGTTATCAGAGACACTCAGATTATTCCCGTCAGTGCCAGAAGATTCCAAGCACGTCATCGCAGACGATATTCTACCGGATGGTACATTTGTGCCCGCAGGTTCAGCTATCACTTACTCAATCTATTCAGCCGGCCGTATGAAATTCATCTGGGGAGAAGATTGCCTTGAATTCAGACCCGAGAGATGGCTATCAGACGATGGTAGCAAATTCGAAATCAAAGACTCATTCAGGTTTGTCTCGTTCAATGCAGGTCCAAGAATTTGTTTAGGAAAAGACCTAGCTTACTTGCAAATGAAATCAATAGCCGGAGCGGTGCTACTCCGCCACCGCCTCACCTTGGCGACCGGACACCGTGTGGAGCAAAAGATGTCACTAACATTATTCATGAAATATGGTCTCAATGTTAATGTCCACCCTAGGGACCTTACCCCAATATTGTCCAAAATTGGGAAAGATGATTGCACGGGGGTTGGCACGTGCTTAGGAATGTGTCAGTAAATCTGACTTTCATGCAGTGTTTCAAAACGGTTCTTTAGGAGATTTGGTTTTTTTTTTTTTTTTTTGGTCATTTTTGTGAATATGATGCATATTATATGGGTAATGATAAGGATACTGGCACTACTGATTATGCTTTATGACAGACAACTTCATGACCAATTGATCATTTTTTTCAGTACTACTACTGTCAGCATATGCCAGAAGTCTTCTTTATTTTATGCCAAAAATTGTAATAAATGGAAAGGTGACAAAATTAGTTGTCAATGTTCATCATTTATTTCGTTTTGCTCTATTTTTCCTTTTATTTTCTTTTTTGAAAATATACTACTTTTTAGTGTTCATTTGATTGTAGCTACTTTATAGTTGGAAGAAATAAATGTATTTTCATTAAGTTGGCTGGCGAACATGCAGTGCTCTACACTGTCATCATCATTTCTGAGTCCAAATCCTCTGTACCACTTTTGTGTGCCACTCCATGTACCACAATTGATCTAATGTCTCACAGTTATTGAGATTTACATTATATTAATATTATCAAACATGTGAACGGTTAGATTACAAGTGGTACATAGAGTGGCACACGAAAATGGTACAGGAGATCACGACGCATCATTTCTTGATATACTTTCTCCTCCATTCATTTGCATTTAGTGTAGTTTTAAAAAAAAAAAAAAAAAATAGTAAATAATTGTTTTAGTGTAATTATATCTTGATATAAACAATTAAAGCTCATTTTTATAAATATATAACAAATCAACTTACAATACTTATTATTATGGGACGGATGAATTTTAATTGACAAACCAGAAAAGAAAAGGGGAAATGTCAAGGATTATCATGGTTTTGTGAATGATCCTATATTTAGAAAAATAAACAAAGTTAGTTATTGTTATAAGCTTTGTGCTCAAGAGAGGCAGCTACTCTATCTGTCCCGTAACAACTTGTAATTTTTATTAAATTAGTCAACTCAATTGCATTTTGACCAAAATTTTATAAAAAAATTTGATGTATTAATAAAAATCTAATTTTTTTTTATTAATTCACCATTTCAAATATTATAAATAATAATATTTAAAATTTTATTAGAATCATCGATTTTTTATAAAGTCTCGATCAAAATATAATTAAATTGACCATTTTAAGTTGTTATAAAACAGAGGGAGTATGCATTAAAGAAATGCATCAAGGTGATGTAATGGCAAACGTTCAAAATATACTCTCACCGTCCCAAAATAATATTTTCATTAACATTTTCGTTTGTTTGTAGAAAGGTTAAACCTCTAAGGAGAAAAAACATTATGTTAACGGCATAAAATTGAATTGAACACCAATTCCACTTACTAAAACTAAATAGTGGACTATTAACGGGTTAACAGGGAATTGTGGAAATATAAGTAGAGGATGATAGAATAGTTTGGTTGACGATTTATTGTTAACCCGGATGCCTTAAATCATTGTATTTTCAACGCTAAATATTTTTCGGTTCGGGATTTTGTGAATGACGATATATGGCAGTATCCAAGCTACGCTTTGAGAGGCATCTGTGTGTTTCAGAGTATTGCTACGAGAGGTACAAGGTTGATGATCAAGAATGCTGGTGTAACTTATACACGAACACCATCTTTTGTCATCCATCTTCTTACATTTCTTATGTATTTGTAATTGTCATTGTGGTGCTTGCTATATGGGATGAGTCACCGATCTTTGTGGATGGTCATCTTCAACTTTGTACTCTTGGCACTTAATCAATGCATTATTTTCTTTCGAAAAAACATTCCCATGACCTCCTATGGGCCCAGAGTAATTACCTCCTCCGTTCGAAAATCAATGCCCATTTTTTAAAATATTCCATTCCAAAATAAATTATCATTTACTCCCTCCGTCTCAAAATAGATGTCGTTTTGAGAGTTAAAATTTGTTTTAAAATACTTGTCGTTTCACTATTTTCAATGTTTTTTTATTGCTCTATACCAATTATACCTTTAATAATTATAGTGAACTGTCTTTTACTTAACCATTTAATTACTTAGGTAGTTGAATTACTTTAGGGGTATTTGAGACTTCTTTACATGCATTAATGACATTTCTTAATGTGTGAAACACTCTAAAACAACATCTATTTTGAGACGGAGGGAGTACTAAATAACTGTCTCTAAATTTTATTTAACCAAACTTTTTATACATTTCATTATATGCTTACAAAACCAAAAGTTTAGAAGTGGATGATAAGAAATTTATAACCTTTGCCATTATATTTCAACATTTACAGAATGTCCCTTCAATAAAAAAATAGACAATCTTTTTAGGACGGAGGGAAGGAGTACATAATACTACATCAAGCACAAACATGGAATCTGGATAACAAAAAGGGTGTAATAAATGAAGAAAGGATATGAACCGATTCAAAAACATACCAGAAATCAGCAGTATATCGAGCCACAATACAGAGCCGCAAGCAAGCAAGCACCACCCCCTGCTGTGCCTTGTCTTCCCACTGCATACATGCGGCAAAACACGAACAAAAAGTCAACTCTTAAATGGGAAGTTCAACCATGGAGTGCAGATACTGCTTCCATAACAGCGGTTTTGGTTTAGAGCATGCTGAATTTGGGCTCATCTGACAATGAGTACAGAACAACAAACAAAAGGAAAAAGTAAAATAAAATAAACAAATTCCCTTGAGAAGCTGCTCGGAAATAATATTCTATCCTTGAATTCTACAAATTCCAGCCTTGTTACATACGAGTATATAGGAATCTTATCTTCCAATTCTTGATAATGTACGAATCTGATAACTCTGTTTCGTCAAATAATCATGTGCAAGATTAAACATCATCCAGAAGAAGCATTTGACATAACATCAGTAGAACTCCATAAACAAATACTCCCTCCGTCCCGAAATGGTCTTCTCATTTGCCATTTTTCATTGTCCCAAAAAGTTCTTCACATTTCTACAATTTAGGCTTAAATGAGCATAAACACATGATGGCTAGTGAAGCAAGTGTCCATATCCTTAAAAAGTTTGAATAGTCAAATGCGAAGATCATTTTAGGACGGAGGGAGTATAATCTGTTTCAACATTAGTTGAATGCAGCATGATCAAGATACACAACTGCAGAAAGTAACAAATTTTGACGACTTCCCATTCTGTAACAATGATCTCTAAAATAGCCACTGTTCTAACATCTCAAAAGAAAAGGTTTTCTACTGATTCTAATCTCCCTAAAATCATAAGTATCAATAAACTGCATGTTTCAGATTCCAATACATGGCAATGTCAAACAGACATCTGTAGTTAAGACTTACGAGTGAAAATCAACAGCATTAACATCATTTTCTCTGAATAATACTACTAGTAATGAATTTCGCGTGAGGCACTTATCAAAGAAGTCCCACCACTTCAAGAGATCTCCCATGTAGTAGCGCTGGAGTCATATTGGTCAACAAACTAAGTGGAGTAGTTCTTGTCGAGAAAAAACAAAAGCACCATTCAGTGAAAACAGAAAAAGATACGACACAACAAAGAAACAATGAACTTCTTTTTATAAATGTCAAGAATAAATAAAAGAAAACAAAAACTTTTGTACAAAACGAATCATCCAAAAAATGTATACAGAGGCAAAACTTGATAATATTTCATCCAAACTTAAAATCCCCTTACAGAGCTTTGCCAAACTTCGACGCATTGCTGCTCCTTCCTCGTCACGAACATTTTGTTCCCTCCAAAATCTAAATGCGTTATCCTATTTCCTCCCACGTCTTTCGCTCTTCCCATCAAGTTCTTCCTAAATACTCTTTCCTCTAACCCATCTTCACTTTTCCTTGTACCACCAATCAGAACCTCCGACCACAACTCCAAGTCTCCTCCTTTACTTGTAAAAACTTGATTCCCATTCGACTCAATCTTACACCCAGACCCTTCCTTTTTGCCATTGACCACTTTTCTTCTATCACCAAGACAAACCCACGCGCTTTCAGACCCTATGTTTCTTAAATCAATATAAGATACCTCTCCTGAATTAACCCCAACTTTGAACATTGCTGAAAGATTGTCAGAGACCGTTATATCCGAAAAGCAATCAACTTTTTCTTTAATTTCCCATACTACATTTCCCGACCTTAAATCCCAAAACTTGATGTTTCCCAATACTCCAGCAGGTCCACTGTGAGACCCAGAAGACATTAACAAGTTATGAGTTGAAACCCAACTCAATTTTGTAGCGGGAAAAGCAGAATCAAGGTTAGCGCCAAATATTTCGTTATGACCAATCTCCACAACCGGAAGAAAACTTCCCTGGAGATCATAAACCATGATTGAATTTGAATTCCTACGCCCCGACTCAAAGCTAGTGAATAAGAACTCAGGGGAAGACCCAATTGCTTGAACTGTTGAGCTAGACTTAGTAACATTCTCCCAATTCAAAGTCTCTTTAACAGAACCATTATCAAGATCAATAATTTGCAACCCGGAAAAATCAGTGGCTCCAGCTGCCACAACCTTTGATGACAAAGCTAGTAAAGAATCAATGGCTGTGAACTGAGTCAAAATCGTCGATTTTCGTTGCAAAGACCAATCAAATGATGTAATTTTGCTACCATGTGCAACATGGACCGACCCAAATGGGGTGGAAGAGATTGCCGATGGCGAATCCCTCCCGGATAAAGGCAACACTAAAGATTTTTCAAGATTATAAGCTTCAAACTGAGATGGGTTTGACTGAGAATTAACAAGAAGATTTTCAATTCCGTAATATTGAGATTCAGAAATCAAATCTTGGACATCAAAAGCTTTGGCTTTTGAGGGGAGATTACCAGTTCTAAGAAGGGATAAAAGGATAGAGAACAATTCAGGGTCTCTATCAATGAAGGGCACAGACTGATCAGAATCAAGAACCCTAGAAAAGAGGGATTTTGACCCAGCAAGGGTTAGGGTTTGTCTGGTGGTTTGAAAAAGTTGACCACCCACATCAATTGAAATTATGTTGGAAACATAATCAGATTTTTTGTGACCAAACCCATTTGATAGGGGCCTTGATTCTGCAAAGGGTGGCATAATTGAGCCTGGAAATACAATAACTTTTCCTGAAAAAAAAAAAAAAAGATTGAAAGAATTCACACACCTGAAAAAGAAATGAACTTTTGAGTTTCAACAAGAGAGGCGGCCGGAATTAGCGATTGTCGTGGCGGATTGGAGCCTATATATGAGGGAAGAATTTCGTTCTAGAAAGTCAAAGGGGGTGGTTTTCTGGTCAAGAAGGCTAAGAAGGCCAAGAAGAAGGGTCCTTAATTGTCAGAATGTCAGAAGAGAAGTCTTTGATTTTGAAAGGTCGCCAACCTGGACCAGAATTTTGTTTTTTACTTTTTTTTTTTTAATTCCAACTTTATGTTAGGATAAAATTTTAATAAACCCCCTGTTTTTTAAACGTAGTGCAGATTACCCCTTATTGTATCCAAACTGACTAACCAATAAAACAAAATGGCATAAGAATCTTTTTAAAAGTCAAGTTTCACAATCTGAGACGTATAAAGATTGATTTATTTTCACACTCTTACTTCTATTGACATTTTTAGAAGAAATGTGAGAAAAATGTATTTTTTTTTAAAAAAAAATTAGACTAGAAGAGGCTATGAATACAAACCCACGAAATTGTATGGCATTTATAAGCTTAGTACAATACCACAAGGGGCATCCACATCATTAGAAAACTAGGAGGAGCTTATATGTACTTTTTTTGTTTAGTTACTACTCCCTCTGTCCCGCTTTAAGGTTCTTACTTTCCTTTTTTGTATGTCTCAATTTAAGGTTCTTACTTTGCTTTATTACCTAAAATAGAAAGTGGGACCAACTTATCATTCTCACAACAAAAACCCCCCACCCACTTTCTCTCTCCCACTTTACTTTTCATACTCACAACATTTACTTTTTCTTAATCTCCGTGCAAAGTCAAACTAGTAACTTTAAATTGGGACGGAGGGAGTAGTAGTTTATTTCTTTATTAGCTTTTTTTAATTTAGTCGCCGTGGAGTCAGTCTTATGAAAAAAATGTTTTACACTAAGAGATGTGTATAACATGTTTTGCTTAAGAGAATTTACTTTACATTAAGACATGAAAAACATGTTTTATACTAAAACGAGTGTAAAACAAATTTTTAATGAAATTTTCACCTCGCCGTGTGCTAGTATGTATCAATGTTTATTTTAAGTCAGTTCTCAGATATTAGTTTAAGTTAACCTCACGCCCTCCAAGCAAAGCATAATATTATAGGAGGACAAAATATTTTCAAAATGTAATATACAACCACTATCATTTAATTACAAATCTGTCATCACACTAATCATTTTTGGGCAAAATATATAGTTGAACAATCAGACTAGTAAGTGTCTTAGTGTTAATCCGTGAGACTACAAATAACTCTGATATTTAACTATCACACTAATCAAATATGATAGCTAATCTATAATATAAGACTCAAAATTTTCAACAATAAAAATAAATAAAAATCAAATACTCCCTCTGTCCCTAAATGAGTGTCCATTTTCAAGAAATTTTTGTCCCTAAATGAGTGTCTTTTTTTTAACATAACTTTCTCCCTAAACGTTTTTTTTCGAAAAAAAATTCACCGGTTTCTTTATATGTGCAAAACTAAAGGTTTGGAAAGGAGATTACAAGATTATATATGAATCGTTGTTACCAAATTGTTCAAAAAGTTGAGATTTTCAGTGTCCCTTAAAATAAAATTTGGACACTCATTTAGGGACAGAGGTAGTAGCAGTTATGAAGTTTAGTTATCAAAGACTTAACCTTAAAGATGAACTATAACGCTTTGATTTTGCATTACAATTTTAATCCACACATTATAACACAACACATACATGTGTACCAAAATAATTCTCTAACATATAAATATACACAATGGTGAAGTTCGAAATTTTGTAAAACGGGGTCAATTATGTTGGGTTTTTTTCTTCAAAATCAATAAGGGTCAAAATGATAAAATTACCATTTTTAGGGGAAAAATATTAAATTCTTGTAATTTGATAGTGGTAAAAATGACACAACTTCAAATCAAAGTGATGGATTGACCCCGATGGCTTAGGCATGGCTTCACTAGTGAATATACACATTGCTCGAAACCTCACATATACAAACAACAATCACCTAGTTCCAAATGCAAAGCACAACAAATAACTAAAACACAACAACCCGAATACCTGGTTTTATTGCCCTCATAACCGGTGAAGAATGCTCTAGTGATTTTATGAGGTGTGAGGTGTGTCGGGAGGAATGAGGGGTAGATAGAGGAAGGATTCTTTAGAAAGAGGGAGATATATGATACTCCTTCCATCCTGAAATGATGATTCAAGTTTTTTTTTTTTTTGTTGGTTGTAATTCGGATAAACTTTGAGCTATAATTATAAGTTAGCTTAATTGTCCTAATAATAACCAAAAAATTGTTAAAAAATATTCTTGAGAAAAATTAAATTAAATTATAATTATATTTCAAAAGTTCATTCAAACAAACAACAAATAAAAGTGAAAATGCCAGAGGGAGTATATGCGTAGGAAAGAAGATGAACATGTGCTTTTAGGGTTTGGGGGAAGATGCTTGATTTTTGGGTATTTTCGAGATTTAACAATTTCATTAACCAAGCGACTGGGCTTCTTGTGAAATATTGATTAAGATAAAGTGCGTTAAGAAATAAAGGCAAATGCCATCCCTTCTTAAGAATTAAGTCTATTTGAGGGGCCGTAGAGGAATAACATCTTAGTTTGACAAAAATTCTGGATACGGCTGAAATTTGACATTTAAGCTGTGGGGTCCAGAAATTAAGCGTTGGGCCAAAATATGATTAACCCCCAAAGTATACACCCATTCCCACTTTGCACCCTCGCGAGAATTTTGTCCCAAGGTGCCACCTTAATTATCCCTCAATCCCACTTTGCACCCTACCACCTAACAGAGTTAGAAATTTAAGGAAAATTGATCATGTGCTTGTCAAGTGAGGGCTATTTTGGTCATTTACTTTGAAAATAGAAGGGCATGGATGTCAATTTACTGTTAATCATCCTTCACCCAACTCCACCCGTCAACAACCACTACCACCAGTCAACAACCACTACCACCACCAGTCAACAACAACACCACCGGTCAACAACCACCATCACCACAAATTTGCCCAAAATCCGACAACTCCATGCCAATCTTGCATCAACCAACAACATAAAGCTCAAACTGCAAAACAAAAAACTAGAAGATCTATATATTAAGCTTCCATTATTTCAAAAATCCTAGATCTAGGAGTCTCCCATTGAAGATCTGAAAAATGTGGAAATGGGTGGGGAGGGTCGGATTGGTGAGAAAAGAGAGGAGGGGCCAATTGCGAGGGGAGGAACTGAGAAGGAAGGGGAGGGGAGAATTGGGTAAGAAGGGGCGTACATGGGAGTGGAGAAGGGCGGCCATGAGGTGGTGGAACAGGGGCGGACATAGGGAGGCAAATGGGGGGATGAGAAAGGGCATAAGGAAAAGGGGAGTACATGGGAGGCTGCGGCTGGTAGGTGGTTTGGGGGGATGGGAGGCAAATGGGGGGATGCAGTGGGGGTGGGTGGGATGGCGGAAAGGCGGGGAGGGGGTAATGGGGGGAGAGGGAAGGGGCAGTGAGAAAGGTGGGTGGGTTTGGTCTGGTAATGGCCGGAGGAGGGTAAGGGGAAGGGAGAAGAATGGTTGGGGAAGATGAAGATGATGATGTAGGGAGGATGAATCTGGACTTTAGATTTATTTTTCTGTTTTCTCTTTTTGGTTTAGTTAGGATATTTTACCTTATTAAATAGATACAAGCTTAATTTAATATAAATATATTTAGTAAGTGAAATTAATATATTTAGCTTATTCTTTGTTATAAAATAAATTTATTATTAGTATTTTGTTTTGATAATAATAATATTTATATATATGTTAAATAAGAAAAGTTTATTTAAAGAGAATGATAAATTAAATAATAATTTAAATATTAATATGAAAATGACCAAAATAACCCTCACATGACATGCACATGATCAATTTTCGTTAAATTTTTAACTCCGTTAGGTGGTAGGGTGCAAAGTGGAATTGAGGGATAATTAAGGTGGCACCTTGGGACAAAATTCGTGCGAGGGTGCAAAGTGGGAATGGATATATACTTTGGGGGTTAATCATATTTGGCCTAAGCGCTGTCGTTTTGGATCCGGTTTGATATCGGATGGTCCACAATCCACATGGTGGTTGGCTTGACAGAGTGTACAACTAGAGCTTGAATTTTATTTATTTTCATTAGTAAAGGTGTGCTGCTTTGATAAATTAAAAAAAAAAATGTTGTGCCAAAATGGAAAATATGTTGTATTTTCAATGATCAATAATGGTGCCTTATAATATTTAAGATGATTCAGAATATATTATATTTTTTTCGTATGTTTGTAATTTTTTTGTAATATATTTTCACTTGTTATGTAGTTACTATTTCTTTTATAAGAACCTTAACTACTGTTTCTTGGATAAAACCAAAAATATAATTGTAAAATTTAAATTCTAAAAACCAAAATAAATCATATCTAAGAATTAGTTTTATCAGTTGATAATTGTTATGTTCATTGTGACTTTATTTATACTTTTTAGTTGTACTTTAACTTAAGAACTTATTTTGGGTACTGTAATTTTGAAGCCTCCATTTTAATTCAAAATGAGAGTAATTTTTTCTGAAAAATAAATAAGACTGTTGTTTTGAGACGGACGGAGTAAATAAAAAGGGAATTGCCACTAACTTTCCAAGGCACTCGACAATATGGATGCGTGTGGAAAACAACATGTCCGTATCCCAAAATATTGTACCCAGTCAGGTGCCCCGAGATGATGTAACCCATATATGGGTAAATAACCAGTTTAAAGTTCAATTGAGTTTGACAAAAAAAAAAAGACAAACAGTGCCCATAGAGTTGGGACGGGGTAGTATATACACTTATGAGTTGGATTGGGTCGGGAGTTTACCTACCAAAATTGAGACCTACTAACGTACTCCCTCCGTCCCAAAATGATCTTCTCATTTGCCATTTCTCGTCCCAAAAAGTTCTTCACATTTCTACATTTTAGGCTTAAACAAAGCATGGCTAGTGAAGCAAGTGTTCATATCCTTAAAAAGATTGAATAGTCAAACGTGAAAATCATTTTGGGAACGGAGGGAGTATTTTACTAAGGAACTTTATGATAAAAAGGTGAACAATAAATTCATAAGTCAAGCTACCATACCACAGGGAAAGAAAAAAAAAACCTTCGCAATCATTCTCACATCAACACCAGGATTTATCACTATTTTATTCATCATCTATATAACCCTATGGGTCAAAAATAGCAGAGACCTTGCAACAAATAATGTCGAGCTCGCCGGCCATAACATCAGGCCAGGGCCACCGGAGTCAAAGCTGTTGACCCAGACAACACTACTATCCATTTACATTACATAATTGGCCAAGAACAAATGCAAGTATCCAACCTGGTGTTAGTTTATATTATATGTCACTTTAGGCAAATGATAAGATTTAACTTTAGCATTACTACTGATTCTAGCAAAAAACATACCCATTTTTGTCGCTTTAATGGTCAAGTAAGTGACAGAAACAGCAGCCTTCATCCTTTTGTAAGTTCTTACTTTAGAATCTTCCCTTCCTTCCATGTTGTCTCGGAGAACCAAGCTGGATCGTGATTGTTGTTTCATTCTCAATTATTGGCTTAGCTTACGCCCGGTTGTATCATGGGGAAGAAGGACCAATTTTTAGAGTGCCCGTTATCTTTTTCGTTAACTTTTTCACTGACCCACCAGTCTGCTGGCGCTATATTGGGCTTATCATCACAGTTCACTCCATCTGCACTGTCAAAGTTGAATTCCATAACAGAGCCGAGAGTTGTTGACCTCTGCTTATGATGCCTGTTTCCATCCTCTCCATCCACTGAACCTCTCTCCGATGTGCTTCCAGAGGTCTCCCCAGTACGACCATTGGATGCATCATCTGTTCGGTTCCGCCTCCTTTCCACACACCTGATTACTTCTTCAGCAGTGACCTCAAATGAAACTCTATGATCAATGATGCTTTCATCGTTCCTCACTCCATTAGAAAAACTAGTAAGCGGACCCACATCGGAATTTTGACGGTCCAGATTAAAACCATCACGAGATTGTTGACCTGTTGCATCAGGGGTCAGGGTACCCGAACTGGGAGATATAAGTTGACCCACTGGGCTTCCAGGATAAAGCTGATAAGATTGGAATTCATAATGAGATATCGGGAATGTTAAGTTCACCCCACCATTCTGATTGGTCGGGTCGAGAAGGCGAGCAAATGGCACCTCCGGTGAGGAAGGTGTAGTCAAGTGAACCATTTCCGGTGGAGGAGTAAACGGAGCGGTAGATGGTTCGGTGGTAAATGTTGAGAAAACTGGAGGAGATACTAATTGGGTTTCGTGGGCATAAGGCCCAATAGCGAACATGGAACGGGGCCCAGGGGAATACGTGTTGGCTGACATGGAGGTGAATGATATTAAGCCCGTTGGTGATTGAGTAGCTGATGGAGGCTCTGACTGAAGGAAAGATGCTGGAGAGGAGGGAGGGGCAGTGAAGGGAATTATAATGGAAGGTTGTTGGGTCGGGTGTTCGATTCTAGGAGGCTCTGTTCCCGAGGGGATTGGCTCTGGAACAAGGACAGCGTGCCCGATCCGTTTTCTTTGCTTTTGAGATCCGAAACAGGAAGTGAGGCTCCAACAGCTTCCCCATCTTCTTTTCTGCATGGAACCAAAAAACTTACAATAGTCAACTTTTGTGACAGCCCGTAAATTTTTCAGCAACTTCGGTTTTCATATCCGAAAACTACAACTTATGTCTTTGAAATAATTTTGTCAAGCATCACTCATTTATCACATACCCAGAAATACTACATTTTCATATAAGAGTATCATCTTTACTACTCACTACGTCCCTAAACGAATGTCTAAATTTCATTTTAAGGGACATCTAAAAATCTCTACGTTTCATACAATTTAGTGGCAAAGATTCATAGTATATAGTATCTATGTAATCCTCTTTTCAAACATTTTGTTTTGCAAGTATAAAAAGACTAGTTTAAAAAAATAGGTAAAAAAAACATTTAGGAACGAATTTGGGACAAAAATTTCTTAAAAAATGGACATTCATTTAGGGACTCATTTAGGGACAGAGGGAGTAATATACACATTGTTTCTCCATTTCTTTCCAAATTCTCATTTCCATTTTAATACACAACACAATGAGAAGCATTAAGCCTTCCATCTATCACATATCTCAACATCACATTTGCATTTTAGGTTCACACTTAACACTTCAAATGCACATTTCTACATGTCAATTGACATGTAATACACACATACTCCCTCCGTCCCAATTTAAACTTCAAAAAAATTTGTGTTCAAGAATTAAGAAAAAGGTGATGTGTTGTGAGTGTAGATGGTTTGGTACGAGAGAGAAAGTGGGGTAGGGAATAGTTAGTGGGTAATTGTTGTGAGTAATGTAAGACATGTGGGGCCCACAAATAAAGAAGTATAAAAGACTTTCCTTTTTAGGTTTTGAAGTTTATAAACGGGACACCCAAAATGGAAATTTTTAAAGTTTAAAATGGGACGGAGGGAGTATAAGTAAGTTCATTCACATTTGACATCATATGATTAATTACTTGAATTCTTGACATACGATGATTTTGAATTTCAAGAAATCATGATCTTTTTAACTTTATCCAGAACAAGGATGCTATCCTTACAGAATCTCAGTCCATGACAGATAAACTAAAATAAGAACTCTTTATCAGTTGTAAGATGACTGTGCATAGCCCAAGAAATTAACGCAAATGCGATTCAATAAATAGTTTTACTTAATGAATGAAGGAAACACAGTAAACAAAAACCTGTCAGGTCAAATTTCAATATTATGTGCATCATAGGAAACAAGAGCAAACTGAGTCTGATATAACTGAATTTGCAGCTCTGCTTGTAGTACAACTGTTCAGCTGCATTTCTTATTCTAGTACATTTAATTGTTAGAACACGAAATTTTGAAATACTAAGACCAAATAAGAGAACAATGACTTTTCACATTCAACAGACTGCATGTTTCAAAATACACTTCATATTTGAGCTCCGGTGTTCAAAAGTTGCACAATTGGGGTAATAGCGAACCTAATTTCCTGGATAGTAGTATACTACTGAAATTCATATTCATACTCCCTCCGTCCCAAAATGAATGCCCAACGTCAGGATTTTCTTGTCCCAAAATGAATAACCTTTTTGAGAAAAACTTTGTCCCTAAATATCTCTTACCAAACTAGTCACTTTATACTTGCAAAAATAATATTTAGAAAGTGGATACATGAGATGCAACATTTAATTGTTTAAAAAGTATACATTTTCTCTCCTAGTTGAGAGCCCTTGCTTTCTCTCCTCGTTGAGAGCCATAGATTTTCTGGGTTAATTGCTTTTGTTTTGTCAAATGAAAACTATGTTATCAGTCATAGCGCTGTCTAAGAATGAAGCTTATGGATTGGGCTTTTACAATCTGCAGTTGTTCAAGCTTGCCATGCTTGGGAAGTTTGATCGGCGATTTACGTCCGACTGCCTATCATTTAGTGGATTTTGTGAATGCCAATATAGGGCAGTGTCCAAATTACACGTGGAGAGGTATTTGCTCGTCCCGTGTCAGTTTAAAGAGAGGACTAATAGTTTGTCGAGAAGTCAATTTCATGGCTGATAGTTTATCACGAGCAACTAGATTATTTAGTACAGCCTCCAATATTTGTAGAGAGCTTTCTCATCACTCTATATTTGTGCTATTAATCCCATTTTCAAATGAAATCGAACATTCATTTAGGAACATAGGTAGTAATATTCAGCATCTTGCATATCATAAGCTTCCAACTCGTATCAGTGTTAATGACACGTTAGGGTCCACTTGATAGCCTAACAACATATAAGTTGAATACACGTCAACACTTTTCTAGTCAATGTGAATAGTGCTACATGCATAAAAAAGAGAAGTCAACCTTGAGGGTGTGACTATGATGTTCTAGGATAACTACTTCCTTCCGCGAAGAGACACTAACCTAACCAATAGCTCAGGACCCTAGTTGGTGCAGCCTCTCATGCCCACCAGTCCCGAGTGTGGAGTTAGGCCTTTGCTAATATTTATAGATTTAAGATTTTGGCCCATGTGGCAGCATAAGCCTACAAGCATGACAACTTTTCGAAAGCAAATGTGACTTTTTGTTAGCTTAATGGACTAATTGATATCGATCTCGTTTCTGTGTACGTTTATCAATCAAAAATATGATGAGCGCAACAGGCGATACATAATCATTTAGGGTTTAACACGCAATTAAATACTCCCTCCGGACACAAATATAAGCAAAACCACATAATCTGTACAACGAATAACTTAATGGAGATTAAATAGACTTCTTATAATGGATTAAAAACAAAGGAGAACAATGCAGAAAAACAGAGTTGCAAAAAATCGGGGGTCAATCAAATATTATTATTGATGGTATAATGGTAAAAGCATAATGATTGACTGTGACTATGCCTTAATGTATAATTTCTGAGCCTCTATGCCTTATAAAGCCCTTAACAGGTCCATTAAGAGACAGACCAACATTGTATATTTGGAAAACTCTGGGACTTAAGACGTTGTGTAATCTGAACTCTAATGCCATGTTTTACACACAAAAGATTGCATTACCCTCTTTTCAAGGGGCTTAACGTGTGAATATTTTTCACTAACAGTATTTCACACTAATATTGGTCTTCTTCGCTAGCTAACATTGAGGAAATGGGGCTTGTAAAAATGTAAGTTGTAGGGTTGAAGGAGATGAATGTCAGATCAGATTGGGAGCAGAGAAGGAAAGAAGAAGAAAAGCCTAGGAGTACAAAACCGCCCATACGGTTTGACCGGCCATTCAACAATCTCATCGAGTTTATTTGTCATAAATGCATGGAAAGCAAAAGTAGTAAATCAAGTTAAAAGGACCAGGGAGTTTCCAAGAACCACGGGCATGGATTTGTAGAGTGCTAATGAAGCATCTTACAAAACGTCAAGTAAAGATCCACTAGCACTTAATTGGTACTCATAGGTTAATAAACAGCCCACATCCACGAAAAGACTAGGTTCCAAAAGTATTCCTTAATGTTGAAAGTTGAAACTATACGAACAAAAGAGTTACTCCCTCCTTCCCTAAATGAATGTCCAAATTTCATTTTAAGGGACATTCTGAAATCTCTACTTTTTATACAATTTAGTGACAAAGATTCATATATATTTTGATGATCCTCTTTCCAAACATTTAATTTTGCAAGTATAAAGAGACTAGTGAAAAAAAAATGGTAAAAAAAATTAAGGGACAGTTTTTTTCAAAAAAGACATTCATTTGGGACAAAAGTTTCTTGAAAATGGACATTCATGTAGGGATAGAGAGAGAGAGAGTAAAACATAAAATACAATGATTATATGGAAACGTTAATAACATCTAACAAGTATAATGTTGATAATGGGATGTACACTAGAGCCCCTAACCAAGCCAAATTCTATGTTCTTGTTTCTTTAGAACTGCTTTTCCTTGAAGCTTCTAGATAATCTGCACCATTTTTCTTAGTTGGTAAAAAACTTGACCTCAAGTTTCTAAGTGATCAAAAAAACCGCACATGCAACTTGAACTGACAAATATTTTTCATGGGAACATCACAAAGTTGAATCGTACAACATCTCATAAAAGTGAGGAACTTGATAGTACTGGATAGCTCGTCCAGTTCTTTCTAATCATTTTAACAATCTCAACACCTGCTCACTGTCTTCCCCCATAATTTGAATCACAGAGCAATTCAAACATAAATGCTACTTCCTCCTTCCCTAAATAAGTACGTATCTGTTATTTACTCAGAGAGAAACTTAAATAAATTTGAATTTTAAACAATTTTAGTAGCATACTCCATCCGTCCCAAAATGATCTTCCCATTTGACTACTCAAACATTTTAAGAATATGAACACTTGTTTCACTAGTCATGTTTTGTGTATCCACTTTTAAGCCCAAATTGTAAAATGGGAAGAACTTTTTTGGGGACAGTGAGAAATAGCAAATGGGAAGATCATTTTGGGACGGAGGGAGTATATACATAAGGACCCTTACTATTCAACTTATAAACGTCAATTCACACGTACAAATTCAAATACATTTTTCTTTAAAGTGAATTCATTAACTTCCTTAGAAAAGGACCTCACATAGGGATGAAGGGAGTTGTGAAATTTATTTCGAAACTAGAAAGCAGCAATTCCAAATATCTCACAATTCATTGATACAAAATTCCACACAAACACAAGTCAACTTGCCAAAAAACAAGCACAAACAACACACAACAAAGAACAATTCGTAAAATACCAAATTCAACAGCAATCAGAAATCACAATTAACAACAAAAGTGCATAACAGTCAACAGGTAAACAGATCTTAAATCTAATACACGTAACAAATTAAACACAAATGAAACTCAATTAGAAAGAAAAAAAATGAAAAATTAATGTAATAATTGTGAAAAATAATGCAAACTAAAAACAACTGAATATATACCTGAACAGAAGCATGAGGCTCCCTGTTCTCAGCTGAGGCGATCGCAGTAGCTGCAGCGTTTATAGTTTCCATGGTGTTGTTCGCCCCTCTCATTTTTTTTTTTTTTTCTAATTCCTGAATTCAACCCGAAAATTCGACACAAAAATTGTTTGCTTGGGCAGTGAATTGAACTGGGGTTTTCCCTGATCAAATCTTTACCGGGAAAGATTTTATTTTCTCGAGAAAATCAACACCCAGCTGGGAAAATGAGAGAAACAGAAAACCAATCAAAATTGGAAAACAAGGTAATGAGAATCATGAAATACTCGAAAAAATTCAAAGAAATCTCTCTCTAAAATGTTTGCTTTTTTTTTTTCTCTCTCTCTCTCTCTCTCTCTAAATTTATATAGCTATACATCAATCTATCACTTTGGGGTAATGACTTGATTTCTCAATTATGTGATTATTGGAAACATGGGCTACTCTAGGTTATTATAGATCATAATATATTCTTATGTCCAATTACCTTAATACCCTTCTTATGAATTGAATTGTGCTTAATTGAATTTAATGAGTTTAGGTGTGTTTTTTTTTTAATGCATAATGAGTTTAGGTGTAAGAAATAAATATTTTTACCAAGAAGTTACTATTACTAGTACTACTACTCCCTCCGTCCCAAAATACATGTAGTTTGAGGAGTTAAAATTTGTCCCAAAATGTTTATAGTTTTGCTTTTATCTAGACATCTTTGACATTGTTTGTCAAATACCCCCTATTTATGATGATAGTTGTCATTGTAAAAGCAATTAATTACCTTGGTACTTGAAATATTTCAAGTGTAATATAGTCTATTAGACATGCATTGATTATTGTTTCTTAATTTGTGTGAAAATCCTAGAACTACAAGTATTTTGGGACGGATGGAGTACTTCATAACAATGATTGTAGTAGGTGCTTAGAATGTACTCCCTCCGTTTCATAATACATGACGTTTTAGGCGCAATTTTTTGTTCCAAAATATTTGACGTTTTACTATTACCAAGAAAGAATTACTCTTGTTTACCTATTATACCCTTATTCATTAATTGTGAACTATTTCTTGTATAAGCATTTAAATGCTTAGGTAATTGGATACTTTTAGGGGCACATATGTCTTTTTAATACTCCCTCCGTCCCGCCGGAAACTAAAAAAATTATGGCACAAGAATTAAGGGAAAAAGTGAAAAAGGTGATGTGTTGTGAGTGTTGATAGTTGAGTGGGAGAGAGAAAGTTGGGTAGAGAATAGTTAGTGGGTTAGTGGATGTGAGTATGAGAAGTGGGACCCACTAATTAAAAAGTATTAAAAACTTTCCATTTATGGAATGTGCAATTTCTATGGGACGCCCATTTTGGTAAGTTTTGCAATTTTGGGTGGGACGGAGGGAGTATGTATTAATTGCATTTCTTAATATGTGTGAAAAAGTCTAAAACGACATGTATTATGAAACGGAGGGAGTAGTTGATAAGTGTGTCCATGAAATTGTTTTGTTAAGTTGTTTATAGTTAATTCAGTATATCCATAGTTGAGTTTGTTTTCGACTGTTAGTTACATATAATCATTCGAGTTAATGCAATTGATATACTCCCTCCGGTCCAAAATCCCTCCGGTCCAAAATAACTGTCACTTTTGGATCAAAATTTTGTTCCAAAATAATTGTCACTTTTGAGCTAAATGTCCCTTTTGCCCTTGCATTGAAACTTGTTCTCTTTTATTAATTGTCTTAGAATGTGAGACATTAATGTAAGAAAGTTGCACACTTAATAGGGGTAAAGTTGAAACTTTTGTTATTAAGTCACGATAATAATTGCATTTCTTAAGAATTGTGCAAATGTCAAAAAAGACAGTTATTTTGGACCAGAGGGAGTACTTTTTTCATATTTTTCATCTAAATCTATATATCTATATAATATATAAAAGCAGAAACATTTTCTGCTCCCACATTGCGCCACCTCATAATGCCACCTCATAATACCACTTGGCGCCATTCTACCATTCTATTGGTCGGCACATTTTGAGGCTTTCAACATTAAAAAAAAAAAAAAACCTTCTATAGATCTCGGCTGAATCAATTAAGATTAGAAGATTTCAGGAAAAAAAACACGAAATATCCTAACTTCTACAATTTCGGCTTATGAAAGATTAGATTTGAAATTTGAATTTATATTTTACTATTCTAAGTGCATGAAAGATTGATCAAATATTTATTTTTGGTAATTATTAACCTCAGATTTTAAATATGCCATTTAGAATATTTGACCACACCAAATATAACGTGAGAAGTTTTGATAACTTTCCTTTCTTTTATCCGAAATTTTCAATTCAAAATAACTAAAATCTAAGATAATTAAGTTTTGATAATTCAAAAATGATAGTGAAATACACATCTCCTAATATAAAGTCAAATCATCCCTACCAAATATAACGTCACATGCTAAATTAAATTGACTTCTTTTTTCTAAATTATTTAAATTTTAATCAAATTGTTTATCTTTAATTCAAATTTAAATCAGGTTAAAATAACTTACACGTATGATCCTAAAACCTTGCAATATTGAACAATACTCCCACTATCCCGTACTTTCATTTCAAATTGAAGTAGTAAATATATATCTAAAGGTTACATATCTTAGAGATCATCAAATCTTTATGTTGTTAATGATAATGATAAATATTAACGTTAGTTTTGGAGATAATATAATAAAATTATAAGATAATGATATTTCAAATTTGAAATAATTAGATACTACATTCAATTAATTACCAATTACAGCCTATAAAGTCATCCGTCCTTCACTCCTCTTTACCACAACCCAAACATAAAACTTAAGCTGTATCATGGTGGTAATCTCTTATTTGCCAAAGGCAGTCATTTTCATCTCCTAACGTTATATCCACATTTTTTTTTTTATCTCCATTTGTTTTATGCTCCACTGGTCCAGTTTTTTTTTTTTTTTAAATGACAAAGTATTAAATAATTGGATAAATATAATCCTCTCCGTCAACTATATTACAGACGAGATCATAACTCATTCAAGTTTTACATTTTCACTTATATAAGGTCATGTCCATCTTCCTTTTTTCCCATAGCCAAAACTGGAAAAAAAAAAAAAAAAAAAAAAAAAAAAAAAAGCGAAATCCTTCGTTGCACTCTCTTGATTTCCAAAGGTCAGCACTTTCATCCATCAACCTAATATTCAAAATTCAATTTCACTGTAATTGTCTCCACATCTGTGTATTATCATAGCATATAGTTAATTGGGGTCATTTTTATTCTGCTTCTACTTTTGTTTTTATATTTGAACTTCAATTTTATATTTACTTTATGTGGAAATTTTGCATTATTATTTTTTTTTGGTACAAGAAATTTAACTTGACTCTCAGGCTAATTGTTCATAACTTATTTAAAATAATAATTATTTGATTAGTTGTCATCGATATGTAGTCACTGATAAGTAATTGGCTATATGAGTTCAACCATGTTCTGGTTGGATGCCTTATTATCACTGCCATGGCCCATTAATTAACCAAACAATACTTATGTGAATAAAGAAAATTAAGAATACTAAACTAATTTCAATGTGATTATTTTTGCAATATACTGAATGTTTTCTGGTTGTCTACATTTAAATAATTGGATAATTCTAATCAAACATATTATATTAATGCATTTTTATTTTTTTGAACTAATTAATGCAGTTTTATAACACTTATGTAAAAAAAAATAGCCAAACGTTTTTTAGTTAGTATTAAAACTTTACTAGGATAATTATCTTTTTTCCATTTTTTTAGTTAAAGTTCACTTAAGCAAGTAAAGTATGCATTTTTTAGTTAAAGTTCATGTGAGGAAATGATTTGAATACTAATTGCTATCCTAATTTAAATGCATATTCAAAATTATTTGAAATTCAATCACTCTAAATTTAGGAGTTAGTTAATTTGATTATTTAAACTATGTATTGACAATGAAGACTGAAAATCGGATCATGAATATTTTTTCAATTAAAAGTCCTACTGACATATTTTAATTTTCTTTTCTTTTATTCAGCCATATAGAGATGGAGATCAAGAAGACTGAAAATCGGATCATGAATCTGGCATGAATGTCTTGACAATGAAGTGTAGTCTTTTAACCCTATATCATCTCTCTTTTGTATTCTATCATTTATGAATTCCAAATTCACGTTTTTCTTATCCAGTAACCTCTTAATCAAGTGAAGAGGGAATTTCATATGGTTGATACTAATGATGTGGTAAGTTTCTTTTATGTAGTTTCTAATTTTCTAATAAATTATCAAAATTAGTTCTTCAGTTTTTAGAGTTAATAGGCCATACTTCCTTTTATCTTTTAAAATTTAATACTCCAGCCAAAGATTTTTTATTTTATATTATAATCAATTTTTTATTTCTTTTTTATTGGTCAGGAATGTTCCATTCGAAAAGCCTCATTCTTAAGAATGTGTGCTTGAAGCAGCTAAAGGATATCATTAGCTCCATTCATTAAGGAAGAATGGGATGACGCTACCAGTGTACCACTAGCGTACCACTCTCATTGTTCTCAGAGGGGAGAACGATGATGATTTGGCAAATGGTCAAAAAAAAAAAAAAAACTCGTGTCACCAAGGGGGCTTTTCATCAAAACTCTATTGATTAACGCCCAATTCATGTCGAGTAGACCGCATTCATATATTGCCCTTAATTGATATCAAGTTAAGTCAATATTTTATATAGAAAACCAAAATCTTCATTCCTACAAGCAACATTTAACTTTTATACTACTATCTTGATGATTTTTACTATTTGTAAAGATATGATTTAACACAATGTCATTTAAAAGCTTTTCATATGTTCTCCAGATTTTGACTCAAGTGAGCGAAAAAATAGCAACCAATGATTGAGGATATGCATCTGTTTTAAAGTAAATTACAACTATAGAGCACAAAGTGCAACATTTATCATGTGAGATTGGAAATATTTTTTTTTATGGTGAATCCCTTACAAAATCATCTAATAACCCACCAATGAGGATGAAACATCTACATAAAATCATCAAAATATTATTCAAATTGATCTCATTCGTGGTGGAATATTAATACCATACACCAGTTAAGTAGGTTAGGAATATTACAGCAATAAAGCAAAGAACAAATTCAAGTTCAAATTGAATTCTTACTAAAAATAGATAAAGTTGACTCAAACTATACCTATTTTAAATCTTCTTCAAAAACATATTTCAAATTTTGATTTTGAATTTGAGGATAGAGGGATTTACATTTGCTACTTTTTCTGAATCTTCATCCAAGTATGATTAGATCAATATCACCAATTGAGAATTGCAATATGGTCATCAAAATCAAATAATAGCTAATGGATATTTTAGAAATGAGAACATATACTAATGATTCATCCTTATATGTTAAACATATAAGCATATAGTCCAACGTTGACACTTTAATTAATTGCCTCTTACTTTTTAGAACAATATACTATGATATATAAAAAGTGTCACTTTATTTACAAAATTGTCACAGTTTCTTTTAAACTCATTTTTTTAATCACTAAGAAAAACACGTTTTTCATAGAGGCTACTCATTTCATATTGAAAAACTTATAAATTATTCGAGTTAAATTATTTAATTTAATTTGATTCTAACATAAGAAACACATTATTCAAGTTAAATTATGTAATAATTATTAGAGCAATTTTATTGTTACCTTTGATAATTATCTCATTTTCCTTATTAAAATACGCATGAGATATATTAACTAACTATAATCAATGCCCCTAAACTCTAACTTTGTGGTTTACTAGCATACATCTATTATTTATTGAGAATAACAAAGCAATGATTATTTCTTTTCACTTTTACTGAAAACCATAAAAAAGATGTTCAAATAGAATTGTGGTTGTGCAAATAGAAAAACCATTTTCCTTAAGCAAAGGAAAAACGTGTTTTTCAAAGAAGTTGGCCATAATTATTCAACAAAAAAGATGTTCATAATGCCACCTCATAATACCACTTGGAGCCATTCTACAATTCTATTGGTTAGCTCATTTTGAGGCTTTCAAAAAAAAAATACAAATTGCAAAGATTTCGGCTGAAATGTGCATAGAAAGATTTGAAATTTGAAATTCAAATTTTGGCAAATTAAAACAAATCAAGAAGAATATTTATAATCCTTCCAAAAAACGCATAATAAGATCACTGAGATCATTTGAGTTTCAAATAAATCCCTATAACAAACCTGATTTGAATATATTATAACTCCTTAATTCTGATTGCCTTCAATCCATCATAAATTCAATTATGATTCCATAATCCCGTCATTTTGTTTTTTCCACAGCGATCTGCACTCCTTTGTTTTTTAGTAGTCTCATCCTATTCCGTCTGTTCATTCAGACATCTAAGGTAATTTCCGAGCCATCTGCATTCTTATGTCAGTTAGCCTTTCAATTTGTGGAACAAAAAAAAATGTTGTGATTATCATTTTGTGAATGCTCCTAAACAAAATAAAAAATCGATGGGCACCTTAATATGTTTTTGTTCACCATTACTACGTGAATGCTACAATTTTTCACTAGCAGTTCATTACTTTAGTGTCAGTTGTAGGTACAGAATTTGAAAAAATAGTGTAAATACAACTATTTTGATTAAAATCAATTTTTTTTCTCTTTGAGTTATGTTTTTTTTTCTGCTGCAGGTTCTTTCTTTTCTCGCCATGGACGCTTCGATTCTCGCACACACTCTCCATCTTAAAAAAATATATCATATTTTTCTGGAGTATAATTTTCAAAGTCCGAGATCAGGGAATCAAAAATAAAAAAGAGAAAAAGAAAAGTCCTTTTCAACTTTTGGAAGGCACATATACTGACTGTGGACAATACGATATTTCCGTACCCGAGGAGTTCACGTCAACGATGCTGGCTACAGAAAGGGGTAATGGTTTTCAAACCCTACGCCCATCCGTTTATAAAAAATCGCGAACAATTGATTATGTATCAAGCCATAAAGATTTCATTGGATCATAAGATGAAGCAACAAAATGATTTGTCAGAAGTGATCAATTTTCTTTTTGTGGGGCATGATCTATTCTCTAATTATTAATTTTATAAATTCAATCTACTAAAAAGAAAAATACAAATAATTCCTCTCTCAGAACAAGTTAAATGCGAACTAAAGAATGTTGTTTAACTAGGTTTTGTAAAAAATGAGTTTATATATGTAAGAGTTTGAGGGGGGCCAACTGAAATTTTTTAGTTGGGGTTAAAGGGTTAAAGATAGCGGTGTCAGCGGTTTGGCTCAAACCACGGTTTGAGACCGAACCGAGCCAAGCCATGCAGTTTGGCTCAGTTTATAAATATAAATGGTTTAGCTCGGTTTGGAAAAGTAACAAACTGAGCGGTTCGGTTTAGCTTGCGGTTTGGGGGTACCAAGCCAAACTGAGTCGACCCGAGCCGAACCGATCAATTTTCGTTTTGTGTGGCATGATCTATTCTCTAATTATTAATTTTTATAAATTCAATCTACTAAAAATAAAAATACAAATCATTCCTCTCTCCGAACATGTTAAATGCGAACTAAAGAATGTTGTTTAAGTAGGTTTTGTAAAAAATGAGTTTATATATGTAAGAGTTTGAGGGGGGGCAACTGAAATTTTTTAGTTGGGGTTAAAGGGTTAAAGCTAGGGGTGTAAGCGGTTTGGCTCAAACCACGGTTTGAGACCGAACCGAGCCAAGCCATGCAGTTTGGCTCAATTTCTAAATATAAATGGTTTAGCTCGGTTTGGAAAAGTAACAAACTGAGCGGTTTGGTTTAGCTTGCGGTTTGGGGGTACCAAGCCAAACCGAGTCGACCCGAGCCGAACCGTTGAGACCGTTAAGGTGATGAATTATAGTTTAAGGATCCATGTTTTGTTTAAATATGTTTAAGGACCAAAATTTTAGTTCTTTATGGTATTCATTGAACCCATATACATTTTAGATACTCTTTACTTTGTGTTTCCCATCAGATTTAAATGTAATCCGTTTAGGATTTATTTATATTTTATTTATTTTTGAATTATTTAAACCTTTGCAATTTAGATTCAGCAAGAATTTTCATTTGTGCAACCATGTGATTTGAAATTAATACGCCAGATCCGCTTCAGCATTTTGCTTATTGCATTAATAGTGTGTATTCAGGTATGTTACTTCCTTCGAGAGATAACCTTATTCATCAATGGGCTCAAGGTAAGAATCAATGGTGTTCAATTATCACTCAATACTAAAAGGCAAGCCTTTCTTCAAGCACCTGGTGGGCAAGAACTCCAACAACCCTAAAAGCAATTCTTTCCAAGATCCAACTACTCTCTTTTCTGATTTACCAAAAAGACACAAAGTCCAACTGATTGACAAAACATACAAAACTTATTTTCTCCTATCTTCCTCTCTCAAGAAAGGATAAGATACTTAAAAAAATTGTGAAAAGAACCAGTCTTGAAGTTAAAGTTGTAGACATTAGCTTCAATGGATCTTTAACAATCCCCCACTATAACAATCTTTTCAAATCCTAAGCCCAAATATAGAAAGCAAATGGTATTCACCTAAATTGAGCATTGTTGATTGATCAAATGGCATGCAATTCAAATCCCATTAAAATTGAAAAGGATTACCTATTCAGAATCAGAAATTTGACGAGGTCTCAGTGGCTCGCCTTCGAAGTTCGAATTGACTTCTCGCTTCTCTCTTTCACAAATCATTCCTCTCTCAGAACAAGTTATATGCGAACTAAAGAATGTTGTTTAAGTAGGTTTTGTAGAAAAATGAGTTTATATATGTAAGAGTTTGAGGGGGGTCAACTGATTTTTTTTTTTTTTTTTTTTGTTTAGATGATTTTAATATTATTTTCACTATTTATTTAACAGGCGTGGAAATGGAGTTTCATCCATGGGTCGCAGTCTCACTACTATAACAGATGATAGCAAGTTCATCGGTGGTGACGAGTGGTTCAAAATCAAAGATGTCAAGACTATAGATGAGTTGCTCAAATGTAGTGAGGTACAAAGCAAAATGTGAATAAATTTTTATTAATTAATAGTATGTTGGTGATTATTGAACTATATATTAATTTTTACAGGTTGGCGTATACACTAAATTCGCTCAAATAATTGATGTTGACCCGCATGCTAACTGATTCTACCAAGCTTGCAGTAACAAGAAATGTAACAAATGAGTTGACAGTAACTCAACTAAATGTCCAAAGTGTAGTACCCCCTACAACAACCTCATTCCAAGGTATTTTTCGTTACAAATTTTTTAATACACAAAATTCATTTAAAAATTTATAGTGTTTTCATAGCTGTTAATGATTTGATTTGTAACCACCTTTCCTTCTAGGTTCAAAATTAAGATTGTTGTCATTGACGGAAATGATGATAATGGAACTGAGTCTTACTTTATGTTGTTTGATGCATCAGCATCTAATATGCTTAATATGTCCGCTTCTGAAGTTGTTGCTGAAATATCAGAGGTAGGTATTCTATTTTACTATTTTTTCCAGCTAATATACTCCCTCCGTCCCATCCGACTTAGTATTGTTGAAAACATGATTCTACTTTGACCAAGCCATTTGAACAGAAAATAATGATTTTTTATAAATTTTATAAACAGTTATTACTTCATTATTAATAACACTTTCAAACTTCAAATTTATATTTTTATTAGGTCTATTTTATTTTATTTTTAATTGCTTGGTCAAACGACAATCATGTTTATCAAAAACTGTAGCCGGACAGGACGGAGGGACTATGTATAGTTTTATTTTATAATGTAAAATATTGTTCCTGATTGAATGGTCAGTCGGATCAATTGCCTGGAACATTTTGCAAAATGTTTGGTAAAAAAATGTCTATTTCGGGTGGAGATTGATCAAAGAACAAAAGATGCCGTTGGTGAGAAACGTACTTTCACTGTGAGAAAAGTGATATGGGACGAAGTGAATATTTCTCAAATAGTTGGTTCAACAATCAGATTTTATGAGTTTTAAAGAGTAACTGTATTCATTTTTTTTCTCCGTCCCTGAATATACAGTAGTTTGTTTGTTTTGGTTTCATTCAATTATGGACGGAGGAAGTATTTTCCAAATTGTTGGTTCAGCGAAGGAATTTTGTGAAAGTTTGAGTTTTTTTTTTTAAAAAAAAAATCTTTTAATGAGATAGGTTACTTTGTGTGGTTTGTTTGTTATAGAGGTGTATAATCAGACTGTGGGATATACATTGGGAAAGTCCGTTCCAAGTTCATGTGTTGTTGTGAACTCTTCAACAAGGGAGTACTAGGCGTAGTAAAAGCAGAGTAATGATTTCTTGCTTTTTTTTTGGATTTTTTATTTCAGTTTCTGTAATGTCTGTCATAGTAAGCACGTACTCATTTCAATATTTTCGTTCTTTGGTCTCTGAGATACGCTGTTGTTGGTCCCAGAGACACAACAAGGGTATGAAAAGAGGCTAGAGGGGGGGTGAATAGCCTATTTAAAATTTCAACCCTTTTTCAAAATTCAACCTTTATGCTTACACTCGAGTTTTGCGGTAGATAAAAACCACACGGTCAAGTATAAAATGCACAGCGGAAGTTTTCGTTGAAACAAGTTAAGAGTTGGTTTTGATAAGTTCAATGCGGTAGGTTTGTTTTTGCGGTAGGTAGTGCGGTAGATGTATATGCGGTAGGTAGTAATGCGGTAGGTTAAGGTGAGGTAGGTTGAAAGATTGAAAATTTGTGTCTTAGAGATTTTTGGCAAATGATAAGTTAGTCAGATTTTAACTTAGGCAATGAGGTAGACAAACAAACACAATTTACACTTGTTCTTAAATCTGAAAGATCAAACACTAAAAGACAAACAAAATTAATATGAACAAGTGAAGAGCAATATGAACAAGATGAACAATAAGTAAATTTGCAGAAAGGTAAAGTGCAGTAAGTAAATGACACAATGATTTGGAAAGGTTCGATCTGTTAAAAGATCTACGTCCTTTACCAAGATGGTCAGTCTTGGATTTTGAATGAGGTATATATTGATTCTTGAGTACAGATTACAGAGATGAAGTATTGAATCAACACCTATTTCTATGAAGTTCAGATCCTAGACTTAGACCAGTGTATCCCTAATGATTCAATCTATGTGATTGATCAATCGGGGTGAGTGTGTGTGTAAGAATCAAGAGCTCTTTTAAATCTATATGATTTTAGAGCCTAATGAATCTTGTGTGAGAGGCTTGAGATTTGATCTTGAAGGTTGCTGGAGATTTGTTGAAGACTTGAAGGTTGAGTGCTTGAAGATTCAAAGGATTCTGGAAATCTTGAGTATGATCTTCAATCACCAAGAATTTCAACAGCAATTTCTCTCTTAGAATCTCAGCGTTTGTTCAATGAAGAACACAACGACTATTTATAGCCTTGAATGAGAAACTAGCCGTTACAAATACTTGGGGTCCAAGTTGAAGGACAATGAGCTGTTGAAATCTAATTGGAGCTCAGTCTGAGTTGTCCTTTTGTTGCAGAGTCATGGTGGTTCAACTGTACTAAAATGACAGTTGTATTCAAATTTGAAATTTGAATTTGCAACGTTCTAAACTAACCAAGGTAAGGACACACGTGTGACCATGGTTAAGTTTGAACCAACTTGAGTTTCTTCAACCATGGTTCCATGCGGTAGATATACACGCGGCAGGGTGGAATCATGCGGCAAGGTTATCTGCGGCAAGCATAGAGAATGCGGCACCTTGGTCATGCGGTAGGTTACATGCGGTAGGCAATGGATCTACCTCATTTTTCCAGACTTAGAAAAATTTTCAGCCTATCAATCTAAAGCCTATACTATCAAGGTGGACTATTCTAAAAATGAAGTTTTAACATTTCTTACAATATATCCTAAAGTCCATAAAAGATAAAATTAGGTTATGGGATCAATCAAATCTAGGTAATAGGAGTGGTTTATAATAAGCATACTCAACAATCTCCCCTTATTTGATTGAGACCATTACCTACTATAACAAAGGCTATTTCATTGTACTTGATAAAAACATGTTTTTACGAATAATTATTTTATTAAATATCATGTCCCAAGTCAATGCACACTCTAAGCCAATGTCATAGATTTCTATCATCCTAAAAAGAAAAACAAATTACTAATCCTAGAAGATAGAAATATTATTTGAAGCATTTCAAGATAAGTAATCAGAGAAGGAGTAGAAATGCAACAAACACAATAATCATACTCTAAGATGATAATCATTAAGGCAGCAGGAGTATAAGGATCACAAAAGAGAAATATTGTTTTAAGTTACAAACCCAGAATAAAAACATAAAAGTAAGATTGTTTTAAACATCAAATTTTCATGACCACATGCGGTCAGATCAAATACGGTCAACATCAATGAAGTCTTCAATGAATTTTGCGGCAAAAGGAAAGCGGTAAGCTGGGATATTCAATCCTGGAATCATGACTGGAGCAGTGACTCCATCTTCTTCTTCCTCTTCACCGTGAGCTTGAACATTGCCGTGACCTGCTTCAGGAGGTTGAAAAGCTTCCTGCGCAGCTTGAATCACGCCTTGTCGATTTAGCCTGTTCATTACCGTATTGATGCGGTTGGATAGGAGGTCAATCTTGGTAGATTGTCCTTCAATTCTGACGTTGTTGATCTCAATACGGTTGGTTTGAACCTTCATTGCTTCAGTCATCGCGGCAATCTTGGGAGTAAACTTTTCAGCAACCGTAAGAAGTGCGGTATTTGTTTGAACCATTATTTCCTCCTTTAGAGAAGATTTCAACTTCTTCAGCTCTTTGCCCAGCTCATCCTTGACCTCAAGTTTATCAGAGTTCATAGCCTTTGACAATTCTTTGTTGCACCTTCAACACCATTGACAACACTGGTACTGATGTAATTAGTTTGCTTATGAAGGGCCTCTCTGAGTGCGGCATAAGTGAGAGCAAGATCTGCGGCAGGAGGTGCGGTAGAGCTGCTAGTTGTTCCTTGCATGATGTCCTTAACAGCCTTTGTTATCACAACACTCTCCCCCTTAATGGTCGAAATCATTTCGGAGGGAAGTGCGGCAACATCTCGCTTCAATGCGGCTTGATCAGTCTTCAGCTCAATAACCTCCTCTCGAAGCGCCACCATACTAGACACTAAAGATTCAACCTGGGATTGAGTGTCTGCCTGCATCTGAGTAAGAAGCTTGACTGCGGCAAGCAGTTCAGAAATAGATTGATTTGACTCAAGAGCAGGTGGTGCGGTCGATGGAGCTGGTGCGGTAGGGACAGGAGCCACGGTAGGAGGAACTTCAACATGTTGCTCAGAAACATTATCCCTTGGTGACATTGTCTCATCATCACCAATATCTTCAACAACAACAAAAGAACCCATCTTTTCAGGAGCAAAATCTTCAACATTTTCAACATCCATATCTTTTTCTGCGGCAGACTTGTCACTTGCGGCAGAATCTCCATGTTCTTCCTCAGAACTCTCATCAACCAATCCCTTATCAATGGGCTTCTCAACAGCCTGTTCCTCTGTTTCACTTTCAGTGGCATCCTCAGACTGCTCATCCTCTTCTGCGGCAGCATCATCCTCATTCTCAGAGCCACTCACTTCTTCCATATCAGCCTCTTGGGCATCCAGAACAAAATTCTTTGAAATTTTGGGAGGGGCAACCAATATTTCTTCATCAGATGAAAGGGTTGGGGAGATTACCTCAGGTGAAGGTTACTTAGCCACCTTAGCCTTTTTGGAGACTTTGACTGGGCTAGGGGTATGAGATCTTTTCTTGTCAAACGACTCCCCCTTACCTGGTGCTGATTTGAGGGATATAGAAGGTTTGGATTTGAGAGAAGGCACGGTAGATTGAGGGACAACATATGGTTGTTTTGGCGCGGTAGGTTTGGAAGAGAGGGATTTGGAGACTTTGGATTTTGGTTGAGGTTCAGGGGATGGGGAAGGAGACATTGGAGGTGCAGTAGGAATGATCTTAGATTTTATAGGTTTTGGCGCGGCAGGACGAACAGGTGCGGTAGGTGCAATCTTGACGCCCTGGGAAACTGGTCTTGACTTCCTTGTCGGTTCCCCAACCTTCTCTTTGCCTTTAACAGAAGTTGGAGGAGAGGGGAGTTCAACATTCTTACCCTTTTCACGAGCCTTCATGGCGGCAGCATTCTTGCGGTCTTGTTCAAATTCGGCAGCCTCTACATCACTTACCATGCGATCACCAAGGTTTGCTTGACCTCGTTTGGAGTACTTTGGAGGGATGTATTCTTCAATGGGATCTCTTAAAAGATAAGAGCGGTACATTTCGTCCCCAAAATTACTACGGTAATTGGTCTTCATGGATTTGCGGCAGAAGTCTTTTGAGGTAGGAATTGGAACCTTATAATTCCTGTTCTGCTCATACAATTCCCTAATTCTGATTGTGTGACTCATCAAGTAGGAAATCAACCTACTGTTCGTGCGGTACTTGGTCTCGCCTTCATCAGCCGCATCCTTATATGAGAGAATATTGGCTCGCAGGATATCATACATGATTTGTCCCCAATCTAATCGCTTGCCAAGATAAATAGCAGCAGAGATCATCCATTGAGTGTGATTAAATTTGGCATGATTGCCAGTCTTGCATAATAGGGCATGATCTACCAGATGGCCAATATGGTACATTATTTCACCAACGTCCTTACGCTGGATTTTGAGAATGTCTGCCGTGCCTGCTAGTTTCTTAGCCAGACTAAGGGTCTCCTGCCGTGAAATCGTATCGAAGTCCTTGCTTTTCTTGATTCCCACGGCATGGGCAATGTCACTAGCATCAAAGGCCAATCGGATTCCCATAACAGTGGCTTTAAGGAATTTAGGGTGTGCGGCAGGCTCTTCTGGACTTTCCATTTCAACAGCCGAACTGAAGAATTCGTCGACAAAAGCGGGAAGATGAAATTCTTGATCAAAGGTAAAGAGAGGGAGAATTCCAGATTTGTGCATGCGACCCAAGATATTGCGGCCAATGGCATCCTTCTTGAGATCTGCATGGTCTATGACTATCCCAGGAATGAAATGGTTTAAGTCCTGAAACAAAAGCAAAATTTAAAGTTTAGAAAACGAGGTAGGTCGTGCGGTCACTTGACAAGAGTGAAGCAATGATTGTGCGGTCAAGTGAGGCACGGTAACAAAAGGCTGCGGTAGGTAGAGATGTTAACAACAATACCGCAAACATAGAAGTGTTTGACCCATACAAGATCAAAATGTGAATAGGGCAGAAACACAAATATCAAAAGCAAGTAAATTAACAAGGATCAAAAATGTTAATTCGTCAAGAACATGGAGAACACTTAAGAGGAAAACCAAGAACACCATAGGTCGAACTAAACCCAGATACCCAGAAAGTGACTGAAACTCAACGAAAATGCCATAGATAGAATCGGAAATGCAAATAAAGGCACACAATCATATCAATTTCAAGAAACAAACAACATTAAACTCAGAAATTTGAAAGGGGAAAGTATTGGAATACCGAAAATTCAAAAAAAACCATTTGGCTTAATCGAATTCAACAAACCTAGATGAAATCTTATGAAATCTACAGATATAGTAACTAGAACCAAGAATAAACAATCAATCCAAAATTCTAACTACATATAAGTAAGAAGTGAGTTGAATCTCAGAAAATGTGAAAAGTTTTTGGGAAATATCCATCAAGAACAGGAATGACGAGTATCGAAAAATTCATACCATAACTATGACTGGAGGAGTGGATTGAGAGGGAATAGAACTAGGAATCTCGTCTCTGGATTCAGTTGACTTGGAAGATTTCTTGGATTGATGTTTAGACATTATATAGAGGTGAATCGAGAGTGAGATGAACGACGGTTTTAGAGAGAGGTTTTAGAGAGAGAGATGATTTTCTGAAAAAGTGAAATGCAGAGAGTGGTGGAGTATAAAAAGGAAGTGGAACGGTTTGAGGTGGAGGGTGGTTTGCAGAGGTCAGATGATGGGAAGATGGAGGGTTAACTCTGCAAAAGGTACTGAGGTGACCTAGGTTGTCTATTCGAATTAAATGTAAGGTTACTAGGTGTCAAATCAATAGCCAATGACGGCTCATAAATAGTTTTAAGGAATAAAAATTAAATGAAAATTTAATGCTCCAAAAAATTTGAATTAAATAAAACGAGGGAAAAGAGGAAGTTACCTTAATACCCTTGAGGTAGGTTAGATCTAAGCAACCTAGATATCTCTAAGTTAGAAAGACTTACCTGGGGCCTTAGAGTGCGGTAACTTGAAGATCGACCGTGACATGTGCGGTAGCTTGAGATGTCGACCGTGACATGTGCGGTCGGTGAGGTCTTACCTTATTTAGTCTTTTGAGATATCATTACTGAGGTGACAAGACTTTATGCGGCAGCATAGTTGATGCGGCAGACATGAGTTGCGGTCAATTGAGTTTAGAGGTTTGTGTTATATGCTTGACCATGAGTTGGTCTGCCGTGTACCTATATTGATATTGAACTTTTGACAAACATTAGTACAAGAAATTATATGGACAAGTTTGAGTTAGAGTTCAAGCATACCCATTTCTCCTCTTAGATACCTAAATCTCTTGGAATCAAGAGCCTTGGTGAGAATATCTGCAATTTGATCATCAGTACTCACATACTCTAGGTGGATATTACCTTTTTCAACATGATCCTTGAGAAAGTGGTATTTGATATCAATGTGTTTGGTGTTGGAATGCATGACAGGGTTGTTGGAGACAGCAATGGTAGATGTATTGTCACAAAAGATTGGACAATTTTCTTCTTTGATTCCGTAGTCAACCAATTGTTGCTTCATCCACAGCACTTGGCAGCAGCAGCTTCCAGCAGCTATATATTCAGCTTCTGTGGTAGATACAGAGACTGAGGCTTGTTTCTTGCTTGCCCATGAAACTAGTCGATTTCCAAGGAAATGACAAGTTCCACTTGTGCTTTTCCTGTCAATGGTACATGCTGCGTAATCTGCATCTGAGTAACCTATAAGATCAAAAGTTGAATCTTTGGAGTACCAAAGTCCAAGGTTAATAGTCCCAGATAGATATCGAATAATTCGTTTAACAGCAATAAGATGTGCTTCTCGAGGATCAGCTTGATAACGAGCACAAACGCAAACACTAAACATGATATCTGGCCTACTAGCAGTTAAGTATAGGAGAGAGCCAATCATACCTCGATATAAGGTTTGATCAACCTTCTTACCTTTCAAGTCTTTATCTAGCTTGTTACCAGTAGCCATAGGAGTGTCGTATGCCTTTGCATTTTCAAGTCCAAATTTCTTGATAAGATCTCTTGTGTACTTTGCTTGGTTGAGGAAGATGCCTTCAGCACATTGTTTGATTTGTAGCCCAAGGAAGAATGTTAATTCTCCCATCATGCTCATCTCAAATTTACTTTTCATGAGTTTCTCAAAACGCTTACACAACAATTCATTAGTAGAACCAAAAATAATATCATCTACATATATTTGAACAAGTAAAGTATGATCATTATATTTAGCAATGAATAAAGTTGTGTCGATCTTACCACGCTTGAATCCCTTTTCAAGGAGAAACTTAGATAGAGTATCATACCATGCACGTGGAGCTTGTTTGAGTCCATATAAAGCTTTACGGAGTTTGTAGACATGATTTGGAAATTTGGGGTCTTCAAATCCGGGCGGTTGAGCAACAAAGACGGTTTCTTGAAGTTATCCGTTGAGAAATGCACTCTTTACATCCATTTGATATAGCTTGAATCTTTTGTAAGAGGCATAAGCTAAGAATATCCTTATAGCTTCGAGTCTTGCAACGGGGGCAAATGTTTCATCATAATCAATGCCTTCTTCTTGTCTATATCCTTGTGCAACCAACCTAGCTTTGTTCCTTGTGATGCTTCCATTCTCGTCCATCTTGTTTCGGAACACCCACTTTGTACCAATCACTCCTTGATCTTGTGGCCTTGGAACCAAGGTCCAAACTTTACATCTTTCAAATTGGTTGAGCTCTTCTTGCATAGCCACAACCCAACTTGAGTCCTGGAGTGCTTCATCAACTTTCTTAGGTTCAACTTGAGATATGAATGCGGTAAGTGCATCATAGTTTGATCTTCTTGTTCTAATACCAGAATGCAAGTCACCAATGATATTCTGAATTGGGTGATCTCTAACCTCACGAACTTCTTGAGGTATATCTGGTTGAGTTGATGGTGGTTGTAAGTCTTCTAGTGGTACATCATTTGAGCCATCCCAATCATAAGTAATTTGAGGGATAGGTTCTTCAACATTTATGGGTGTCTCAACTTCAACTCCATTTGAGGTAGCAGCAGATGAGGTAGCTTCTGGTGCTTCATATGAGGTAGGTGGAGGTGCAGTTGAGGTAGATGGGTTTCCTTGAGTTGATTGATTTTGTGGTTGAGTTGTACCTGTCTCATTTATCTCAACAAAATCATCAGCAACATTTGGAGCCATATGTGGCTCAAGGAGAGAATGTTCATTAAAAGTAACATGGACGGATTCAACTATCTTAAGAGTGGTTTTATTAAATACATGAAAAGCTTTTGAGTGTTTAGCATACCCAATAAATATACCTTCATCGGCCTTAGGAGCAAATTTACCTCGATGTTCTTTACCGTTGTAGAGTATAAAGCATTTGCATCCAAATATCTTGAAGTATGCTATGTTGGGGGTTCTTCCTCTCCAAAGTTCATAAGGAGTTTTGTTGTAGGTCTTGTTGATGAGGGATCTATTTTGAGTGAAGCATGCTGTGTTAACGGCTTCAGCCCAAAAGTATTGAGGTAGCTTTGCTTCAGCAATCATTGTCTTTCCGGCCTCTATCAACGTTCTATTCTTTCTTTCCACTACACCGTTTTGTTGTGGAACTCCAGCAGCAGAGAAGTTATGGTCAATACCATGATCATCACAGTATTGAGCAACACCGTTGTTCTTGAATTCTGTACCGTTGTCGGATCGAACACTAACGATGTCATCTTCTTTTTGTGTTTGGAGTTGTCTAAAGAGTGCGGTCAAAATGTCATAACAATCATCTTTGGAGCTCATCATCTCGACCCACGTATATCTTGAGAAGTCATCTACCACAACTAAGGAATATCTATTTCCTCCAATACTTGCGGTAGAAATAGGTCCAAACAGGTCCATATGAAGTAGTTGCAAACATCTAGAAGTTGAAGGTGTCGTCTTGCTGGAGAAAGACGCTTTTGGTTGTTTGCCTAGTTGAGATGCTGTGCACTTCTCATCGTGATGACCAGCTACTTTGGGTAGACCACGAACTAGATTTTCTCTACCAATCTTGGAGAGATACTTGAAGTTTAAGTGACTTAGTCTTTTATGCCACAGCCAACTATTCTCACTAACATTCTTTGCTACAAAACAGAGATTAGAAGAAATGCAAGATGAGTTAAAATCAACAACATAAACATTTTTCTTACGAATCCCTTTGAGCAAAGTGACCCCGGATATGCCATCTTTGATGAGACAGAAATTTGAAGTGAAGTGGCACTGCAATCCTTTGTCGCAGAACTGAGATATTGAGAGTAGATTGTGTTGTAGTCCAATAACTAGAGAGACTTCTTGGATGGTGATTTTTCCTTTACGAATGACTCCATATCCTACAGTCTTTCCTTTGTTATTATCTCCAAAGGTTACTGATGGCCCTTTTTCTTCACGGACATCTTCCAATAAGTTGATATCTCCGGTCATGTGTCTTGAACAGCCACTATCGAGATACCATAAGCTTGATTTATCCTTGGAATGTCCGGCCATTAAGCAGAGGACCTACAAAATAAACATTTAAGAACAAGGTCCCCTTTTTATTCTTTTGGGTCCAAAGGGTTAGCAACTTTTGACGACCCACACCTGCCTCACAGAAGGAGGGTTACTCTTTCTGGGATTGGGTGTGAATCTCAAAAGACATTCAGCAGCCTTATGACCATAACCATCACACACACAACAATGGTGGAAGCCACCCAACTGAGGGTTAACAAACTTCGTTGAAGTCTTGAGCACAACATTGTTTACTGGTATGGATGAGGTCTCCTTAACAAAGTTCATCCTCTTGAACTTTGTTGCCTTGCCGCCACTTGCGGTCGCCGGCTTCCAGGATGCGGTCGCCAGCTTCCTAGGTGCGGTCGAATGATCTCGCGGTAAGTACATGCGGTAGGGAGCACCATCTACCTTGCTAGAGGAAGCCTCTGCGGTAGGTTCATCCATGGCAATTCCTTTCAACTTTGCCTTTCCAGTTTGTTTCTTAGGGTAGACATAGTTAAACACTAGTTTCTTCTTTGGTTCTTGTCCTACACCCTTTGAAACATGATGTTTAGCCTTTGACTCTTCCAAAGTTTGGCGGGTAAATTTCTCATCTCTTTCACAACAAGATGCACATTTAAGGTTGTCACTAGTTTGGAATCCCAAGCCTTCCTTATCACCACTAGACTTTTGGGATTCTAAGATTTGTTCCATAGTGACACGAGAATTGGTCCACTCATTTGTGATCCTTTTCAGGTCATTTATTTCAGCAACCAATTCTTCATTTTTAACCTTAAATATAGCATTTTGTTCTTCTAAGAAACGGTTTCGATCAGTAAGAGGAGTCATACTCTTGATCTGCTCCTTAAGGAGGGTGAGTTCAGATCTTAATAGAGATTTCTCCGTCTTAAGCTGGGAAATTTCTTCAGTTGAAAGTGCTAAAGCTTCCTTCATGCCAGAGAATTTACTAATTACCTGTTCAGCTTTTGCAAACATCTTTTCTTGTTCATCGGGGAAATGTCAAACTTGACTTGAGGTGTGGTAGACAGAACTTCCTTCACTTTGGGGTTTAGTAGAGCCTTCTTTGCTGCACTAACATCACGTCTTGAAAATAGAAGATCACCATTCTTTTGAACCGGAGTTAGGAATCCTTTTTCAGCAAGTTCATCGGCCGTATAACTTATCCGTTTAGGTTTGGCGTTTGGTGAGCGACGACTTTTATTATCATCCTCATCATCGGACTGAACGATCAAACAAATGTGACCTTCTTCAGAATCTTCATCACTTTCATCAGAGTCTGACTCTATCCATGTAGCTAACTCTTTTGAGGTAGAGTCTTCTTCAGCCATCATTCCCTTTTGCTTTGAATACCTTGGAGTAAAGTTACTTTTCTTCTTCATATATTCATACTTGGGAATTGGACATTCTGATGCGAAGTGACCTGGTTTCCTGCAATTAAAACAAACAAGATCTTCTTTCTTCTTGGAGAAGTTGAAGTTCTCTTTCTTCTTTGAAGGGATGCTCCTTGAAAACCTTGTTGGAGCTTTGCTTGTTGATCCGGGTCTTGCTGTCTTTCTGAAATTTTGGAATCTTTTCACGAACATAGCAAAATCATCATCATCCATATCAAGTAAATCTGATGTGGAGATTTTTGGATCTTCTTCCTCGATCACTTCTTCCTTTTGAGCAACCAACGATAAGCTCTTTGTTTTTCCTTCCATTTCAGCAATGTTGTTAAGCTTGATATCAAAGACCTTGAGGTTGGCATAGAGGCTTCTAAGAGACATGTCATCTAGTAGCTTGGTATCTTCAAGAGTGTTTCCTTTGTGTAGATATTGTGAACCAAGAGCGGCAAGAAAATTAACATTAATTTCTTTCTTGGTAAGCTTCTTTCCGAGTGCTGTATAAGTACTCACGATCTCACAATAACGATCGTAAGTGGCTCTTAGTGATTCACCGGGGATCTTAGCAAAGTTGTTGAATCTTCTTTGAATTGCAATTTTTTTGCTTTCCTTGCAAGCTTGATCTCCTTCGATGTAATCTTCAATTGCATCCCAAAGTTCTTTTGCAGTAGAACATTCCATGATCTGTCGACGCTGTGACGTACTCAAGGTGCTTAGAAGTATACTTTTTGCTTTCACATCCATTCCAACCAGTCTTTTCTCTTCATCGGTCCATTCAGCTTTTGGTTTCTTGATAGTCGGATTTGCACCATTGGTTTCTGGATCCGGATTAGCTTTCATTGGGAAGTATGGTCCAATGGTAAGATAATCACCAAGTTGCTCGTCCATGGAGTAGAACTGAGTTAGAATGCTGTGCTTCCATACGTCAAAATTATCTTCGTCGAACGCTGGAACGTGTGTGAAGTTAACCGTTGCCATAGTTTTCTGACTTGCCATTTTGAATCGGCACCCAAGCTGTTAAGCTTGAAAAACAGAAGTTTTATAAAGGTGTTTGCTCTGATACCACTTGTTGGTCCCAGATACACAACAAGGGTATGAAAAGAGGCTAGAGGGGGGGGTGAATAGCCTATTTAAAATTTCAACCCTTTTTCAAAATTCAACCTTTATGCTTACACTCGAGTTTTGCGGTATATAAAAACCACTCGGTCAAGTATAAAATGCACAGCGGAAGTTTTCGTTGAAACAAGTTAAGAGTTGGTTTTGATAAGTTCAATGCGGTAGGTTTGTTTTTGCGGTAGGTAGTGCGGTAGATGTTATGCGGTAGGTAGTAATGCGGTAGGTTAAGGTGAGGTAGGTTGAAAGATTGAAAATTTGTGTCTTAGAGATTTTTGGCAAATGATAAGTTAGTCAGATTTTAACTTAGGCAATGAGGTAGACAAACAAACACAATTTACACTTGTTCTTAAATCTGAAAGATCAAACACTAAAAGACAAACAAAATTAATATGAACAAGTGAAGAGCAATATGAACAAGATGAACAATAAGTAAATTTGCAGAAAGGTAAAGTGCAGTAAGTAAATGACACAATGATTTGGAAAGGTTCGATCTGTTAAAAGATCTACGTCCTTTACCAAGATGGTCAGTCTTGGATTTTGAATGAGGTATATATTGATTCTTGAGTACAGATTACAGAGATGAAGTATTGAATCAACACCTATTTCTATGAAGTTCAGATCCTAGACTTAGACCAGTGTATCCCTAATGATTCAATCTATGTGATTGATCAATCGGGGTGAGTGTGTGTGTAAGAATCAAGAGCTCTTTTAAATCTATATGATTTTAGAGCCTAATGAATCTTGTGTGAGAGGCTTGAGATTTGATCTTGAAGGTTGCTGGAGATTTGTTGAAGACTTGAAGGTTGAGTGCTTGAAGATTCAAAGGATTCTGGAAATCTTGAGTATGATCTTCAATCACCAAGAATTTCAACAGCAATTTCTCTCTTAGAATCTCAGCGTTTGTTCAATGAAGAACACAACGACTATTTATAGCCTTGAATGAGAAACTAGCCGTTACAAATACTTGGGGTCCAAGTTGAAGGACAATGAGCTGTTGAAATCTAATTGGAGCTCAGTCTGAGTTGTCCTTTTGTTGCAGAGTCATGGTGGTTCAACTGTACTAAAATGACAGTTGTATTCAAATTTGAAATTTGAATTTGCAACGTTCTAAACTAACCAAGGTAAGGACACACGTGTGACCATGGTTAAGTTTGAACCAACTTGAGTTTCTTCAACCATGGTTCCATGCGGTAGATATACACGCGGTAGGGTGGAATCATGCGGCAAGGTTATCTGCGGCAAGCATAGAGAATGCGGCACCTTGGTCATGCGGTAGGTTACATGCGGTAGGCAATGGATCTACCTCATTTTTCCAGACTTAGAAAAATTTTCAGCCTATCAATCTAAAGCCTATACTATCAAGGTGGACTATTCTAAAAATGAAGTTTTAACACTTCTTACAATATATCCTAAAGTCCATAAAAGATAAAATTAGGTTATGGGATCAATCAAATCTAGGTAATAGGAGTGGTTTATAATAAGCATACTCAACAGCTGTTCTCTCAGATTTGTATTTGAAGTTCAGTTTGATTTACGAGTATGAAAAAGTTAGAAGGGAAGCTGCTACCCAACCAGGATTCGAGTTAAATAAGTTTCTTAATAGTGCATGAATATTTCTGATTTTCCGATTCATTTTCTGCAGAAAAGTTTCTTTATTGAACATGTAATTAAACTTGTGTACTAAATAGATGTTGAATTTACTTGGGTCACCCCCAGTTTTAGCAGATTTCTCGAATTTTTCTACTTTTGCATTATTAACAGCTTCATTTCTTGAACCTTAGTGTGTGTAATATGATGAATATTATCTACTGATTTGGGAAAATTTTTCTTGATACGCGGCGATGATGATAGGTTACACATTTAAAGTAATCTATCGACTCGAGACAAGCGTTGACCGTTGACCAACGTAATCTGGGCTGTGTTTACCTGCTTTTAAATTTAGCAGTAAATTACTCATATTTGAACTGCTTTTTGAAAATAAGACCTCAGAAAGGGGATGGTCTGTATGTATGTCTGCACTTTAATTATTCTATGTTGAGTATGCACGTTGTACTCTGGAAGCAGGGGTGAAGATATATTCTTTAAGGGTGGATTCGGTGCATGCCGAAGCATATAAGGTACTTGGTCAAATCACTCGAACCGGTGGAGAGGACGAGCAAGGTACTCTCCTTATTATGTTCTTGTGCCTGGTTATAAATCCTTTGAACAATTTATTAGTTTTCCATTTGACTATGTTCAAGAATGGTTCCAGTAGCTACCAAAGAATTATAAGCTTTAAGCGTTTCATAATCTCCTACTGTTTTATTAGGTTTCATAGATCTTTAAGAGCCGATGACTGGTTATTGTTTGTGGTAAGTACCAAAAAAAGTCTCATTTTCTTTCTTTTTAGTTCCTCGAACATTTGTTCGCCCCTTCTTTATGCTAGAACTGCAATTTTTCTTTCAAGTTTTCTAACGGATGAATGTTTTGTTGTTTTATAGATTGTAAGTCCATCTGCTTACAGTGCACGGGGTTTTGTTTCCGGTGAAATCTTTAATAGGAAGGGAGAGGTAAATACATACAAGTTGTCTAATGGTAGCTACTCTGTGTGTGTGTGTGTGTTTTCATATTAGTGAGATAGAAGTCTGCATAAGTTGGACATGGAAACAGTGGCGGAACTAGAAATTTCCGTGATGGGGTAAATATAACCTTTTTTCAAAAATTTAAAAACTTATATGCTTCATGTATGTATGGTGTTTTACATGGAGTTCTTGGGTTACATGAAAAGATAGTGAGCAGTGTGTATCGGAATAAGTTGATTTATAAGAAAACAACGTTCATTGTCAAGCTCATCCTCATCTTGATGTTAACATCATCGTTGTACTTTATATAGCAATGTAGATCATGGGGGGTTTATTAATGAAAATTGTCAAATTTGAAGATCATTTAGGGACGGATGGATTTTTTTTTCTTAGCATTACTATTACTATGATCCCGTCGAATCTCGAAGGGTTACTCACTGGTTATTGGGAACATCTAAAACTTAAATGATAATTTTGAAAAGGTAATTTTGAAGAGATAAACTCAACTAAACTAGAAATAAATTGACTTGAACAAACAACTTTATTAATAAATCAAAATAAAAAGGAATGAATATATTTGCTTTATACATTCAATGACATGCCTTCTAGCCATATATCCTTTTAATTGATACGGGATGTGTATTAGTTACGAGCTGCATGAACTTTCTCGACTTTATTTAGTTATATGATTAACTAAATTTATTCTTAAATGTTAGAATGATTTATCAGAATGAAAAATAAAAAATATTTCAGTAATAATCTTTAAATTAGAGTGAGGTACATAAATGAATAATGGGTTGTGTAGTTTTATCGGTATGAAGAAAGAGCAATGCTAGGGGTACAAAATAAGGTCACAAAATCTTGCTCACAAAATGAGGTGCCGATATTTTATTGCTTGCATCGATAATGGACCAGCCACACTCTAATTAAAAACACCAATAAAATCATTACACCTAGGATTTTGTGAGCAAGTTTTTGTGTTTTTTTTGTACCCCTAACATTATTCATGATGAAATGAATGATCGTGATTAATCATTGATAGATTGAATGGCCCTTACTAGCAGAAAAATATGTCAAATAGATAATAGTGTCTCTTCAATTGTGTTTCAATGGCTAATATACCAACGGCTCGATTTCAAATGCCATAATTTTTTAAATTGATATATAACAATTTGAGTAAATATAAAACTACAAAAAAAAAAAAAAAAAAATCTCAGAACTTGGTCCATAAAATAACATGTTAAAATTTTATTGGTATTTTTAATTAGAATATTTCAGGTCGATAATCGATGCAACTAATAAAATTATTTTATTCGCTTGTTGAGTTGTTGTACATACTGGACAATAATTGTGGCAACGGAGGGTAATATTGTCCATTCAATCAACCAGAACAGTTTCCTATTAAATCTATTATTAGTGGAAGCATTTTTACATTTATTTATTTATTGTGGAATTATTAATTAGAGTAAAATAAGGTTTTAGTTGAACACTTTGGGGACCTTTTTATTATTGATTTACCAAGAAACTTTTCCATGCACGTGTGCCCATCCACTTCTTGATGGCTTTTGTGCTCTCCTCCTCTCCTGGGTCCCACGCTCAAAATTCTCCCCCTTTGCCCACCACTAATATTCACCCACATAGTTTTAGTTTTATGCTGAAAAGTTAAATATACTCCCTCCGTTCCTATTTACCTTACAAAAATGAGGCTTTGCACAAAAATTAAGAAAATGATCGTAATGTTAATGTGTTGTGAGTGTAAATAGTTGAGTGGGTGAGAGAAAGTGGGTAGAGAAAAGTAAGTGGATAGTTGTTGTGAGTATGACAAGTGGGTCCCACTATTTAAAAAAATGTTTAAAAGTTTCTTTTTTGGGATTTTGTAATGTAAATAGGGACACCCAAAATGGCAATTTTTGTAAGGTAAGTAGGGACGGAGGGAGTACATAAATAATATCCCCTCCGTCCCTAAATAAGTATCTAAATTTTATTTTAAGGGACACTAAAAATCTCAAATTTTTGAACACCGGAGGTAACTTGTTAGAGTGTGATAAACCCGGAGCTCTTGAGAGCGATGGGTAAGCAATTTGGTAACAAAGATTCATATATAATCTGGTAATCCCCTTTTCAAACCTTTAGTTTTGCTGGTATAAAGAAACCGGTGAAAAAAAATTCGAAAAAAAAACGTTTGGGGAGAAAGTTATGTTAAAAAAAGACACTCATTTAGAGACAAAGATTTCTTGAAAATGGACAATCATTTAGGGACAGAGGGAGTACATCTATTTTAAATTAAATATATTAATTATAAACAACTGTAGACATTTTCCTGAGTATATTTTTGCGTAATAGTATTATTCCACTTGTCTTTCATTTTGAAAAACTTTAAGACAAAATTACTGATTTGTAAGAAATGTTAAGAAAACAATAACAAAAAAAAAAAAATTAATGATACTACTGTAGGACATTATGATTGAAAGCATATAATTAATAATAAGACATGGTAATTGATAAGGGATGTTTACTTCACAAAAAATAGATTTGTTTAGACACAATTTCTAAAAATATATATAAAGAATAGATGGAGTAATAAATGATTTAAAGACGTTTGTTATAGCGAATTGTTTATTTGCTAATAAATAAATAACAGCTTGATTACAGTACTGAAAATAATTAAATAATTTGAATTTAATTATTATCTTCTAAATTGTGCTAAAAAAATCTTCAAAATTGAATTCAAATATATTTTAAAACATTAGCGGTTATTAAACTATTCTCTTAATTTATAGAGTATTTTTGGTCAATTATTAAACGGCGGTGGGGGGCTAAAAGGGCCACCCCATCTTTGTGGGTAAAGGGACTTTTATTGGATGCGTTTTAACTAGTAGGATATACACATGGGCTAATGAAAGAAGATCTCACTTTATTCTTAACAAGGGTAACACTTATTATAACGAAATGTAACACTTTTTTCTTTCAAAATGTAACATTTTTTTAAAAAAAATGTACCACAATTTTGCTGCAATAGATTAAAGATAACATAAAAGATTGACAACTAAACTAATGTCACACTTTTTATAAAGGAATGTAACACTCTTTTTTTCAAATGTAACACTTTCTTTTTTCAAAAATAACATAAGATTGACAAACTAAACTAATGTTACATTATATAAAAAATGAATGTAATATTTTTTTCCTCAATTGTAACAGATTATATTCTTAAATGTAACATTATATCTAAAAATGTAACAATTTTTTATTGAGAAAGTAACAATTGAAATGCAAACCCGATTATATATATGAATTTTTACTTTTTTTTTAAAGAAGAAAAGTAACATTTACTAAATAAAAATGTTAAATTCATCTATATAAAAAATTATAATCATATATTCACTTTGTTACACTTCAAATATTACTTTTTTTAACCACAAAAACTATCAAAACAATTTAATTTTTTTTTGTAAAATTGTTGTTACATTTGACTGTAAAAGTGTTACTTTTTGAATATGAAACTGTTACTTTTATTTGAACAGAGTGTTACATCTCAGCTGACAAGCAACTCAAACTTTTTTGTGTAAAAATATATGTTTAAAAAAAAAATCAAACCATATCATGACCTGTGTAGTTTTATTCGTCTCGTCGAGACGAACACAACGGTATTTTTAATTTTTTTTCTGAGTTATAAATCTCAAGATATAACATTTTAAAGTTAATGAGGGTTTTTTTTTTAGGGAAGACACGTGTCGCGATCTGGGAAGTGGGAGGGCTGGATCCAACGGTCGGATGTAGCGGAGCAAGTGGCTGCGAGAAGCAGCAGAACAAAACAACATTGCCGCACCATGTGCGGCCGTTGTATATGAGAATTTGTCTTAAGAAAATATGTTCGAAAAGTAAGTATTGTGAGTGGGTAGGAGAGATAAAATAAGTTAGCGGATAGTTGTTGTAAGTGAATAGGAGAGAGAAAAGCGAACATTTTGGGTAAGTGTCAATAAGTATAGGACGCCCAAATTGAAAATAAGTAGCAATAAGTATTGGACGGATGGAGTATGAGTATGCTCCGTTTCAGGTTAGTAACCAGCTTATTTTCTTGTTCGTCCGTCCCATGTGTGAACTACCCAAACCAAAATAGCAAAGTACTATATTTACTATTCCTTCCGCTCATTTTCTCTTTTATTTTATTTTTACACTTACAACACCAATCAACTTACTATTTCTCCCACTCATTCTCTCTTTTAATTTTTCATACTCACAAACATTTCCTTCTACTATTTATCGCTCCTACTTTTTCTTAATTTGTGTACCTAATTTTTTGGTTCACAATAACTTAAGACGGAGAGTGAGTATACATTTATTTTGGGAATGAGAGAATAACTAAAACTATCTGCATAAAATGTGTGTTAATATCTTTTTAAAGAATTATCTTTTCATTAAAATTAATTTATTGTTTTCTAGTAAAATTCAACAAATAATTATAATCGTAATTAATACTCCAATTAATTTTTCTTTGTATAAATCAAGGTTGATCAGCTTTCTTTGTGTAAGTAGCTTTAATCTAATTCTAATCATGCCTGAATGAGAACACCACATGCCCTTGTTGGGGAAGTGGTTGATTGGAATTATGGATAATTATTTAGAGATTATAAGAACTTTAAATACATGGTGGAAAGTGATAAACTTTACCCTCCTCATCTGAGTCAATTGATTAAAGTTAACCTCACTTATAAACATAATGAAAAAAATTATTATAAACTTTAGGCATTTCAAGATGTCAACTACATATTGATATTTTACCTTGCTTGTTATACTTCCTCCGTGCCAAAATGATCTTTCATTTACCATTTTTCATTGTCTCAAAAATTTCTTCACATTTCTACAACTTAAGCTTAAATGTTCATAAACAAAACATGACTGGTGAAGCAAGTGTTCCTATTCTTAAAAAGTTTGAATAGTCAAATGTGAAGATCATTTTGGGTCGGAGGGAGTAAAAGATACTCTGTCTAAAAATGCTAATTTCATTCCCCCATTTTTCTCATTTTTTAAATTAAAGCTACAAAATCAGTAAATTTTTGAAATTTTTAATATAATTTTAAAATATTATAATAAATCAAATGAGATTATCATTTTGAAACCGACATAAGTATTTAAAGCGATCCTTCATTTTCTTACATTGATGTCTTTTGATGGGTGTCACGTATCTATGTGACAAGTATAAAAAGGTAGTTAACTTAACTAAATTAAAGTAAGAAAATTAATTTCTTCATGTTGGTGATGATGATAAGCACTTGAACCTAATTTGGGCAACTACTTATATTGACTTTAGCCCCATTAATCTGCATTAGTATTAGAATGGAGAGGGGTCAACCGACCCCCTGATTATTTTAATTGTTTTTTTGTTTTTGTTTTTCTTCTTTTATCTTTTGTTTTGCAAATTAGGACACTTTTAAAATATGCACGCATGCACATCCTACCAGTATTTTAAAAGTCACCCGCCTAGGCGCTAGTCGTTCATGAAACGCATTGGTCCCGCCTATGATATTATAACTACGTCTGAATTCACAGCCCCGCCTAGGCGCTAGGCCCAGCTCCGGCGTCTTTAACGCTTTTTAGAACCTTGCATTGCATCCTACCATTACTTGAATAGTTTGCTCTACTTCTTTCGTTTTGAAATGACATTTCTGCTTCTTCTTCTTTTGTATAAAAATATTTTGAACAATGATTTTAATTTAATTTAAATTTTGATATCGATAGTATTTAATATATCAATAAAAAATTATATTTCAATAAAATAGTTAAATTAACTTAAATTTATTACTTAAAATACCTTTATATTAATAAAAGAAATTGGGATGCCTATTTGGAGATGGATGGAGTGTTAATATGTCGACTAGATAGCTTTCATGTTCTGTAATAGATTCATAGGGTCTGTAATATGTAAGGAACTAGATCTGTAATAGACTCGATAAGATTTGTAACACGGTATCAATTTCCTTATAATTAAATCAACTTTCTAGAGAAAAGTCAAATATAACCGTTATAAATTTTTAATAAACGTGATTTTAATTTTGAGACTACTGGTCAATTTTGATAGCCCACTTGATGTTGATACTTAGTACTCCCTCTGTCCCTAAATGAGTGTCCAAATTTCATTTTAACGGACACTGAAAATCTCAACTTTTTGAACAATTTGGTAACAACGATTCATATATAATCTTGTAATCTCCTTTCCAAACCTTTAGTTTTGCACGTATAAAGAAACCGGTGAAAAAAAATTCGAAAAAAAACGTTTAGGGAGAAAGTTATGTTAAAAAAAGACACTCATTTAGGGACAAAGATTTCTTGAAAATGGACACTCATTTAGGGACAGAGGGAGTAGTAGTTAGTACTCCCTCTGTCCCTAAATGAGTGTCCATTTTCCAAAAATCTTTGTCCCTAAATGAGTGTCTTTTTTTTAACATAACTTTCTCCCTAAATGTTTTTTTTCGAAAAAAATTTCACCGGTTTCTTTATACGTGCAAAACTAAAGGTTTGAAAAGGAGATTACAAGATTATATATGAATCGTTGTTACCAAATTGTTTAAAAAATTGAGATTTTCAATATCCCTCAAAATGAAATTTGAACACTCATTTAGGGACAGATGTAGTACTACAAGTCTTTCCTAGTTATGTGTCCATCTTTGATGCATCAAACAACTAGGAAGTTTCTGCATGCTTATCTTTAATTACCTTGAAAATGAAATGAAAATGAAAAGTTCTCAGGAAATCTCTCACAGCCGAGACAGCCGCGAGTTTTAATTTCTGCCCTATTGTGGATGCTTTTAGGATAAAATTGTATAAAACGCTATTCATCGATTTTGATTTTGAATACAATTTTTACCCTTGAGACATACCATAAAATTCTTATTGTAGCCAACATCGGGAATCGTTAAGATCAATGGAATAGATCACAGAAACAGAAATAGCTCTTTCAAAAGTACTCTTTAATAAAAAGCTTTTTTAATATCCTCATTATGGCAAAAGGTTTTTAAAAGCTCTTTCATGAAAATAAAAAGCTCTTAAAAATAAATCTCCTGTTGTGAATACACTAGTATTACGTTTTCATTATTTTTACTTCTCCAAATCGCCAATAAAATTGTGTTTTTCCTTTTTTACCCCGTCCTATTCCCAAACTAGTCCCAGGTATGACTACCCCCATTCCTTTTTCAACAACAAAAAAAAAAAAAAAAAAAAAAAAAAACAATATACTGTAGTGAGTACTCCTTTAGCGCAAAATAAATGATTATTTAAAAAGAAAAATTGTGTCAAAATGAATGAAGTTTATAAATGTTCTTTTATATTAAAAATATTTCATTATTCATTATATACTTGCAAAATTAATTTTTTTAAAAATAAATAACATATATTTCTTCTACAATTTTTTTAAAAAAATTATTGTCCATATAAAAAATAAACAAGCTGTTTAACTGCCTTATTATCACTACTTTTGAGTACACCCATAGTATAAATGCCCATGACATAACACAAACATTATTGTCCATATAAAAATAAACAAACAAACAATATTCACTTTCAAGTTGAAAGGAAATTGCAGTCCATTGGGGTTTACCAAAAAGTGTATTATGAGCAGCACAACCTAAATTTATTTGTAATCCTTTTCCCACAAATGCATCATCTCATTACAAAATAAAATACTCTTAAACAGCTAAACTCTTGGAGGCAATCTCAAATACGTTCTCCGACAGTCCATTTGCAGATACGATCATCTCCAGTTGTGCCTGTAAAAAATATCGTCCAACTAGCGTTTTAAACAAAACTACAAAATAACTAGTAAGACCCACTCGGAAATCTAGCATTCAGTGAGCGTGTGTGTGTGTTAAAGAGAGAGCGGGTGTGAGTGTTTGTGTGTGATTGTGAGCGTGAGAGAGATGTGAATTCAAGTAGCAATTATTCCCTCCGTCCCAAAATATCGTCCCGACTTTTCAAACATTTAAGAGTTACAATATAAGTTTTGGAAATTCAATGATTTTGAAGCATTCATTTCGGAAATGGGACTATCATTTTGGGATGGAGAAAGTAGTATTCTAAGGCACTTCTTTTAATACCTTGGCAAGATTTTGGCGAGTTTCATCATAACGCTTCCACCTAGAGAATGCTGAAACCATCCTTGAGGCCACCTGAAATTGCCATAAATAAATCAAGTCAGAGAGATAGTAGTCTCAAAAAGGACCGAACATATCCAGAGACCTGTTTCTGGAAATACCTGAGGATTTAGTTTGTCAAGCTGCACCACCAATTCTCCCAAGAATTTATAGCCCGACCCGTCTTTCGCGTGGAAATTAACAGGGGACCCACAGAATCCTCCGATCAACGAATATACCTGTTCCAAGGCAAGATCCCAAAATTGAACATTAAATAAAGAAATGATTTTTTTAAAAAAATAATAATAATATGCGACTCTGTGTGTGTGTGTGTGTGTGTGTGTGTGAGAGAGAGAGAGAGAGAGAGAGGTGATCACCTTGTTGGGATTCCGCAGATCAAATGCTGGATGGCTCAAGAGATTCCGGACATTCTCAACATTCCCAGGAATGTCAGACGTGGATTGAAGGGCAAACCATTTATTAACCACCTGGAATAAGTGAACATGTTAGTTGAAATTTGAAAACAATCTAACGCTTCCATAGCTCAAAGTCATGGACATAATCAACTTTGTTGTATAGAACTTCCCTAAACCATGATAAATGTACTTAATCTTACTCCCTCCGTCCCTAAGTCAATGTACATTTGCAAGAAATCTTTGTCCCAAAATGAACGTCCTTTTTGTAAAAAGATACTCCTCCTACTCTGTTCCTAAATGTTTTCTACCAAATCTTTTCTCACTAGTCATTTTATACTTGCAAAACCAAATATTTAGAAAGTAGATAGCAAGTACATTATTCATCTTAACCATTTAATTGCATAAAAAGTAAATATTTTTAGAATGCCCCCTAAATGAAATTTGGACATTTAATTGGGGATGCTTTATATTCGTATTCTACCCTTATAAATTGACAAATTTACAAACATGAGAGCTACAAAGGCAAAAAGCCTACCAGAAAGTCATGCTGCCATTTGTTATAGAAGTCAGCGAGGGCATCATCACGGACTTTTCCAGGTTTCTGAGCTAAGGCTGCCAGGGCCGAGAACTGATCCGTCATATTTGTGGCAGTTTTATATTCATTCAATGCAAGCTCATTCACCTTGGGATCTTCAAGGGATGCAACATATGCTGCGACAGGAAAAAATAATAATCAGAAATTAAATATTAAGGACGCCATAGAAACATAAACCATAGAGGAAAAGAAAGGTTTATGAACAAACCGAGTGCGAGATTCTTAAGGGCACGCCTTGCCAGATTGGGATGATCAAACACAAATTTTTCAGTGCTCCTGTTGTCTTTGACCTGTATAGCATGATTACAGAACATACTTATCAGCCTTACCCACATGAAAGAAAATGTAATACTCCCTCCGTCCCAGAAATATAATCCCACTTTTATAAGGATCAATTTGATTGAACTTTAACCAAAGATTTAGGAAAAAATGAATTATCCCAATGGAATTCAAAAACTTGTTATACCGTGTTTAGGAACTCCTCTTTCAGTTCTGAAGCAAGTTGCTTTTTAATGAAAGATCGAACAGCATGAACAGCATCAGGGTCGGCTACTTCCATCATGTCCATGATCTCCCCTTCACCCGGGAGTGTTATTGCCTTAGCGATGAATTCCTATACGACAACAAACAATTTAAGTCAATTAGTATTACCATCATTTATTTGAAACTAACAAAATAATATTTGATGCAAATATTAAAAGTGAAAAAACAAAGACATGTTTGCAGTACCTTGTCTAGGCTCGAGTCAGTAAGTATACTTTTGATACCATGTACAAACTGTGGGTCTAGAACCAATGGCTTGTTTTGTTGGTAATCCGTCACCAAGCTGAGCATCAACTTCCTACCCAGTATTTGTCCAGCCTCCCAACTGAAACACGCCATACCATCTATTCAATATCTTTGTGGTTTCCCTTATTTACTGCCTAATTCTCTCTCTCTCTCTCTCTCTCTCTCTCTCTCTCTCTCTCTCTCTCTCTCTCTCTCTCTGAGATGTTTCTGATACCAATCAGGGATGGTCAAACATAACTGCTCAGTATGCAATAACTATAAAAATTGGATCTTTTTTGTTCTTTACTGAAAACACGGCACGAGAACAATTTTTATAAACAAAACGATAAAGTCAGAAAGATATACCGGTTGAACCCATCTGAATCATGGGCGAGGAGGAAAAACAGATCACTGTCGGTGAGATCAGAGTGAAGACGGATAGGAGCACTATAATCCCGTAATAGAGACGGTATAGGCTGCTCAGATACATCAGCAAAGACAAACTCTTCTTCTTTCTGATCATCAATCACAAAAGTTCAATCATTATGAACATCTCACAGAATAAAGATAACTACGGACTATACGAGTAAAAGGTTTTGGAAGTGAATGCTGATCTAATATTACTCTAACGAAAATCTAAAACTTGCTATTGATACACCATCAGAAATAATATTAATAACAAGTTTTAGACTTTCGTGAGAATATTTAAATTAACCTAAAATTATAGCTCAAAGTTCATTTATGATAACCGCGAAAAAAGTGGGAACGTCATTTTGGGACGGAGAGAGTATATGGTAGCTTGTAACTAACCTTTGTTACTCTAAGAACTGTTGTGTAGACTGGTTGACCATTGCTATCAATAGATACTAATTTACCATCATGATACATGGATGACAGAGGCATATCATTTCCACTAGAGTCTAAGAGACCTAAAGCCACAGGAATAAACATGGGCTCTTTCTCAGGTTGCCCCGGTGTAGCTGGCACCTCTTGACTGTAAGAATAAAATAAAATAAGTTACACCAAATTCAGTAGCAAAATAGCATAAAAGTACAAATCATGAAGCAAAAACATCTACGAGGGGGACATATACCTAAATTTCAAAGAATATGTACGAGCTTCAGCATTGTAAGCAGAAGTAACCTTCACAACCGGAGTCCCAGCTTGGGAGTACCTGAATCACAAAAAATAAACTAAGGGCATAAGATCCAAACAAATATGAGAAATTTTGAAATGATAAGAAAGTTGTGGCAGCATACGAGACATGGTTTAATCATTCAAACTTGACTCTTCTAGCTATGAACAAGCTACAATTAAGCTTTAATCACATCAAAAGCATACAAAAACATACTCCCTCCGTCCCATCCGAAATAGGATTCTTGGTCCTGACACGGAGGAATACTAATATTTTATTGGAAAGTGATTATAAAAATAGGTGTTGTGAGGATGAAGGAGAGAGAAAGTGGGTAGGGAATAATAAATGAAAAATTGTTGCGAGTATGACAAGTCGGTCCCACTAATAAAAGAGCAATAAAAACTTTACATTTTGGGATGTCCTATTTCGATTGGGACACCAAAATTGGCAAAATGTCATATTTCGGGTGGGACAGAGGGAGTATAGGTTATAAATAAAGATCAGTCAATTGATTACACAGCTTTGTAATGAATAGCCGAGCTGGTCGCATTTGTACCTTGACTCTAAACTCAAGTTAAAACTTGGGTGGAGCCCGACAAGACGAGCTAAAAAACAAACCAACCATGAAGCAGCACAATTCCTTATAACATCACCAACTAGGAAGGGACATGCAACGTACCATAACAAGAAATTAGAAAAATCTGCATCATTCGCATCTCTCATGGCAGCAAAGAAGTCTTCACAAGTTACAGCTTGACCATCATGCCTCTGGAAATATAAATCCATGCCCTGAAACAGTAGAGAGAGAGTACATTACCTAAACCACAACTCGGAGGCTGGCACAGAAGCTATATCAACGATAAATATGCATTTGTTCAAAGTCCCGCGATGTGCTTACTTTTCGGAATCCTTGAGCCCCCAATAAGGTTTTGTACATTCTAACAACTTCAGCTCCCTGAATAAATGGATTAACAAAATTATATTAGATGAGTTGAAGTATGTTGATGCCATTATGAGTGGGAGTGTGCGTTTACGTGTGGGGGGGGGGGGGGGGTTGAGAAAGAGAGAGTTGTAAATAATACCTTTTCATAAACCTGCGACCAAGAAAATTGAGCGACCAAGAAAATTGAGCGACCAGGAAAACCGCTATTAGATTACTTTATTAAAACACAAAAATAGAGGGGGAAATTACAAGGAAAAAAAATTGAAATTTGAAACTTACAGTCACTGCAAGTTAAAATCAGCCAAATCAGCAACCACATTCAAGTTTCCAACATAAGCAGGAGCAACAAGAAAATTTTGAAACATTTCAGAATCAATAGCAGTAAAAATGACAAGTTAAATACAAAATTTCATTATCAAGTTAATACATAATAACTATCCTATCTTCTCCACTACTTAATAAGGAGCTTGCCTGTGTAAAAATTGTCCATCTGTAACAAACAAAACAAAACAATGTCAAGACAACATAAAGACAAGAAATTAACAAAACATAAAACGTAACAAAGAGAAGAAGGTAATATCAAACCTTAATGTATGAGTGAGGCCGGACTGGGTGAGCCATGGGACCTGCATCCTGTGAGAGATTACGTATTCAGTAACCTATATTTAACAAGTGATAAAACTGCGGTACTTGGCATACTCAAAGGCATAAATGCAAAGAACATACTAAACAATATGCAAAGTTAGTATCAGCTTTTTTTTGTTTCATCAATGGTCACTCCGTCAAAAACTTAACGGGAGAGCCATTAAGTTTGACATCGGCCACACACTTGCCTGCCTTTCTTTGTTTTATTTTCTGTTTTAGATTTAGGGGGAAATATCAAAAATAAGTGACCAAAGTTAAAATCAGCATATAGTTTAGCAACTTTCTTTTGCAACTTTTTTATATGTATATGAACATTCACCTGAGGGAATTGATAAATCCTAAGCTTGGAAACATCACCGATGCGCTTGACTGTGCGGCTGCCCAAGTCAGAAGAAAATTCCTGCCAAATTGACACGAAGTTAGAGATTTGAAGGCCTCGCGAATATAAAGTGACTCTGCAGTTTTACATGTTATCTAGTATTACTAACACGTCTTCCTATACCTGATCTCGGAAAACTGTAAGACCTTCCTTCAGACTCAACTGAAACCAGTCACGACAGGTCACCCTACGCATGTTCAAAGCTGGCAAAGTTAGTTCACTTGCATCCCAAAATACCAAACATATGCAACCAACCCCTCCCCAAATAGTACACTTAATTAAAAGATGTCAATTCACTACCAAGTTCGTGGTTTACAGAGGTGAATAAACATTTGCTTGTGATTAAATCAAAGATGGTAAAAAAAGAATAATGGATATGGAAGTTAAAGGTTTGAATAGATCAAGCACAGATCATAGGATAAGCCAACCTGTTGCCAGTCCAGTTGTGGAAATACTGCAATAGATGAAAACAGAAGGGTGCATTATTATATATTCAAGATCATCAATATGGTTACTGGTAAAATATCAAACACGAGAAATGCAATTTAATATCATACCCAGGCCCGGTTTTGAGCCCGTGCAACCAGCCCAATTGCACAGGGCCCAAAAAATTTGGGGGCCCCAAATTTTATACGTTCAGTATATATATAACAGACACCGAATCTCTACGATCCTGCCTAAGTGCCCGGATGGTAAGCCTTATCCTCACCTATCTAGATTGCCTGAGTTCAATTCCCAAGAATAGCATTTTATCGTATTATTTTCTTTTTTCCTTATTGGACATTTCTCATTTCATGGGCTTTCTACTCTCCTACATGGGCTTTTCATTGATTTCCATTTTTGGGCTTCCCTTCCCTTCCCTTCTTTTCTAGTTTAGGTTTTCTTTCATTTTTTTTTTTCAAAACCTTAATTGCTTTCTAAAAAAAAAAAAAAAAAACTTAATTAGAAAGTTTAGTTTTTTGTTTAATAACATATTTTAATTTTAATGAATTATTTTCTTATTACTTCAACATTACTGCAATTGTTATTTTTGTACAAGGTTTTTGAATATTAAGGGCCTCAATTTTCACATTAGCACAGGGTCTCTATAATGATTGAGACGGGCCTGATCATACCTCATGGCCAATAACACCCAAAATTGCAGCATAGTCAGCATCTGATGCAGTTTCCGGAGATGCCAAAACAAGCTTGGAATTGAAGATCTATCCAGAAGAAAATAAAAAGTTAATAAAAAATTGACAGCAAGTAAACAGAAAAACAAAAGTAGTCAAAGGTAAAAACAAGATCACTGCTATTCAAGTAGCATACATTTAAACTCTTATTCTCCATGGCTCCCCTGTCAATCATGAAAAGAAAAAAGAAAACATCAGTAAGGAAAAAAGATAGTAAAAGGAATGTTGAAAAGCCCAATGATGACTCCAAAATTCAGAAATCCAAACACAAAAAAGAGCTCTTTATCAAAAAAAAAAAAAAAAAACGTCCTAAAGCTATCTAATGTTGGAAAGTTCAGAACTTGTATAGGCATCATTAGAACATCCTACCAAAATGAAATAGCACCTTTCAAGGTAATACTACTAAACGATCTGCAATCAAGATTATAAGATTGGAATTGAACAAATCATTGTACGTGACAACACATATGTTCATAAATGTATGATATTACTCTATTAACTATTAATGTGAATCAGTAAAAATTTAGGATTCTAAATTTTTTTTTAATGAATTTAGCTTTCATTTTTATTTTTAGTTTTTGGTTTTTCAGAATTGAAGAAAAATCAACAATAGATAATCAAATGTAAAAAATATTACATGTTAAAATCTGGAACAGCCACAATATTGAAGAGGTCAAGATCATATTCGCGACCAAACACCTGTTGTCAGACCATTAAGATACAAAGGAAGTGTTATTGCAGTCCCAAAGAAAAGGCATTAAAGACTGAAAAGAAAAGAAAAATAGTGAAGAGAAAAGAAGACTAACATCTTCATCCCATTTCATTGCCGCCTTAAGAGAATACATGGCATGTTCAGTCTTGGGCAGATCCTGTGCTGGTGTCCAGATACGGAGGGACACCTCACGACCAGAACAAGTTGTAAAAGTGTCGTCTCTGCTAGCCAGCTGCCCAGCAACTAAGGCGAAAAGGTAGCAAGGCTTCTTGAAAGGATCCTCCCAAACAGCATAATGCTTGCCACCCTGTAGTGACACAAAACTATCAGAACCTAACAGAATTCACTCCCTCTCAACCACTCCAAAAGCTGTTTCTTTTTATTTTTTAAAAAATAAAATTGGTTTGTCTGTGAGTAGCCTTAAGAACTAAAGTATTTTCCAAGTTCTTAAGAATGAGATAATTTTACTTAATCAGCTGAGTTTTTCAATGAGGACTCTCTTAAGAAGGACAAGTTTACCTCTAGGTCTCCTTCCTCCTTGAGATTTCCATTAGACAACAAGACGGGGTACAAAGACTTATCAGCCTCGATACGACATGTGTATTTAGCCATAATATCAGGACGATCCTGATAGAATGTAATTTTGCGGAAACCTTCCGCTTCACATTGGGTACAGAAATTCCCAGAAGACTTGTAAAGCCCCTGCAGCAATGAAATTGTCTTAAGAAAACATAGAAGAGACAGATTGCAAAATAAAGATTAATCATCATCTAAAGAAAATAAATTTAACTGAGGGATATTTCACCTCCAATGATGTGTTCTTCTGTGGATATATTTCAGTTACAGTTTCCAATATAAAGTTGCCAGATGGAGGTGAAGTGAGAACAAGATGGCGGGAATCCAAGTGATAATCTCCCTCCTGAAAATATAGGATGACTTAGTTAGTTAGTTATAGCTTATAGGACATTGAACAAACAGAAAATAAATAAAAAGATGAAATGTAAGACTTGTCAGATTGAGGTATTTTTCAAAAACTCCTATATTGAACAAAGATGGAAAAAAAAAAAAAAAAAAAAACTGAAATATAGGAGAGTTTAAGGCTACTAAAAATTAGATACACTTTTAAACTGCTAAGATGACTTGATCTTTACAAATAATTATCAAGTTAAAGGATGGTGTTGATGAATAAAGCTACCATAAACCTCAAATTACATATGACATACCTTCAGCTCATTGTTGTTGACCTTGACTGAAACCAGCTTGAGATCTTGTCCATCAAGGACCAGTGGAGAAGAAGCATCTGCCACATGGCATATAATTTACAAAAGCCACGCAAAAAATTTAATACAAACTCAAATGGGGACAAGGAAAATTCAGTATGAATCATCTATATAGTCGTATCCGCAAAATGAGAGGTGTGCTAACAAATTATGCAGTTGACAATTAAGAAAACACAGTAGATGATAACAAATGAAAAACGAATGGCATAAGTACCTTCAGCTCTGGGTATGACACTAATTTTCGCCCTAACAATAGTTTTCTCCTCGCCCAGCGAAAATTGTAGATCCACCTGAGAGTGATAGTTTTTATAAGTGCATAAAACAGAAGCTTAACAAGATTAACATCTTTCTGATGCCGGGTAAAACGCCACCATAGTAGGGAAATGCACATTGGACCCGCCTAAAGGACTAAAACCACCATGGCGGGTCCAATGTGCATTTCCTTACTAAGCGATCCATTTAAATGAATGGCCATAACTATAGGTGTTAACCATCCCAAAATAATCTAACTCTGTAATTCCAAATTCTAGTTCACTTATGTAGTAGAGGCAATAGCAGATGAAGACTTTACTGGATATAACAGTAGAGGGTATTACAGTTTAGGCAAGAAAATACTTACCGTATCAAAGTAGTAATCAGGCAACTTGTAATCTTTCAGAAAGATTTCTTTCGGCACGTCCATATTGGGTTCGTCCACTTGCTTTGCTTCCGGTTCTGTTGCCACTGAACAAATCAACCTCCGGCTAATTCGACTTGTACTCTAAAGCAGGTCACATGCAAATTTTCAACAATGCATAATCAGATAAGCAACTTAATGTAATTCACTTAGCAACTAGTATTTGAACAGGAAAACTTACCAGCAATGATTGAAATGGAAGTTGACAATCCCGCCTATGCTTAATCTACAAATGAGAATAAGCCACAAGAATTTTCATTAATAGCACTCGAATTCCAAAGCAAGAAATGACAAGAGTATGAGTACAAGAACAGCATCACAAAAAGGATACAAACCTCAGAACTAAACAAATGCCGATTTCTGGAGATACTCTTTGCAAAAGGCCTGACAGAGCTAACCCGGCAAGTGGCCTGAAGCTGAAACATGCAAACATAAGAGGCAAAGTCACTTATGAGCTAAAGAGCTTCCTGCTGAAACTAATGCATAAGCTATCTATTAATTACCTCTAAAAAGGTAAAATTACAAGTACAAAATTAATTCCTAGATATCCAAAAGCAAGTTTGATTGTCGTGAACACTCAGGTTCAATCAATAAAATGTCCACAATAAGGCAGGTGCTACGTTGCGAGCACATGTACACATTTGTGTCCATTAGCGACAAAAGACATTTTTCATTAATGGGACCAAAAATGGTAATCCAAAGTCCAACCAAGCTCGACAAAGGTCACCGAAACGTTATGCAATCTAACGAGTAAATGGAAAAAGAATTTTTGCATCTCTCAAAGTTAGTTATCATCGATAAAGACAGTGGCAGCTTGCAACCATGTAAGTCTTCCACTGGTAATTTCCTTTCCAAACAGAAAAAGGAACCAAAAAGTACAGTAGTGAACTTGGGATAGTGAAATTAGTTGCAACAAATGAGGCAAATCTATTTTCTTCCAAGATTTCATTTTTTGCAATTATCAATCAAACGAATACTTGTCAAGCAACATATGTATAAAGATGACAAAGATGGGTATCGGGTAATCACGGGAGCAGAAGAAATCAAACCCAAGAGGCATGTCTTCGGCAAGCCTCCGGAACCTTTGCAAGGCAAAATCAACCGTGCCATCATCAAACTAATCAAATTCAAATTCAAATTCAAACAAACCCTCAAAAAAAGGAACAATCTTTGACCAATACAAGTAACAATCAGATGGCCAAACCCTAGAAAGATTCACAAAAGACCCCCAAAAACCCTAGATCAAGTAGATGTATCAGCGCCCGAGTGACTGAAACATAGCTACTGAGGGTTTCTTATAAGGGTAATGAGGATATGGATAATTCAAATTATGGACAAGAAAAATCAAATTAAAATAAAATAAAAATGAATCGAAAATTATTAGAATGAATATAGGTTTAGATTACCTTGGTGTGATCAGGTGAGGGAAGAAGATGCCCAGAAAACCTAAGATGAGACGAGAAAAAAATTGTCCACCAAGAAAAGAGATTTATAGCAACTGAATTAGTGATGAACGATGTAGATAATGCTATTTTAAATACGCGTTTATTTATTTTCGGAGAAACCCTAAAACATAATTTTTTTTAAAAAAAAAAAGTTAGTACTCCATCTCTCTTTTTATATTTCTTTTCTTTGTTATTAAAATATTTTTCGGAGAGATTAATTTTCTGAGATGATGTGAATAATATTTTGCTTTAGTCAAAACTTAGTAGGTTAAAAATTGTGATAATTAGAATAAAATGTTGTAAATAATTTTTTGGTATGTGCCTTAAAAAAAATAGTGAATTATTCAAAAAAAAAAAAAAAACCGAGTATTTTCAATATTTTGGGAACCCAAAGTATATTTTTTTGAAATGTGAGCCAGTAATTGGATGGCAATTTTTTTGGTCTCAATTCTCAAATTTGTTGGATCAAGCCCAAAAGGAAGTCAGTCAAAGGACTTAGGCCCGAACGTCGCATGTTTGTTCCAAAATACTTATAATTTTACTAAAAAAATAATATGAGGATAATTATTTTTTTACAAATTTATGATATCTGGGGTATACGATTAAATTAATGTAAGATTATATTTTCACCCAAAAGAATTTCAAATTTTGCGAATTTCAATTTTGATGTAGTTAGGAGAAACTGAGAGACTCGAACTGATGCTACAATAATGAAATAATTTTAGACCAAGTTGATGGTAAATGGCTCTTGACTATAGAATGGGCCAAAAATGAAGTTTGATTTAACTAAAGTGGCTAATGAGCCTTTATTTATGAAGGGGGCTTATCTAAATGAGAGGGGCCTAGAAGAAATTTGGGATTAGGGCTCAAGACATGGGGAATCACATGCTTGGCACATGGGGAGGAAGCTATATAAGGGGACATCTTCAACCCTAAATGGTAAGTTCACAAGCACACTTACAGCCATCATTTCCAGACTTGTTGATTATACTGGTATACGGTACTGATTCTCACGCCGGAGGGGCGTTAGCCGGAGACGCCCCCGGCTTAGCTCACGGTTGTGTGTGTGCATGTCACGACGGAGAGGAAGGCCGTTATCCAACCTAGACTACGAGCTCGGACCCTGATGCAGCCCATTTTTTGTGGACGCAGCAGTTGGTTCCGTTGCCGGGACCTGAAACCTCTTCTCCGTCTTGATCCTACAGGGGATTGGAAGGTCGAAAAGGTGAAAAAATGAAGAAAGAGGGCCAGATACAGGAAGGGAGGAAGGGGAAAATCGGACGGGAAGGAAATTCCCATAATCCCTGGACCCGTCTCTTTCTTCTCGGGCGTGGCTCGATTCGTTGGGCGATTTCGACGGTCATCATTCTCATCTCCTCACCTTCAAGTTCTCTCCAGCAACATCAGAAGGAATCGTTGGTGCAATCGCCGTCCCCTCACATCTACGATGTTGTTTGACGCTCACACCGGCAAAACCGGATTCCGGCCAGATCTGTACCCGCGGCCCCAACACCGATCTCCCTCACAGTTAACCCAATTTCAGGCGCCGACATCAACTTAGAAACTCCCATGCCACCGACGATTTTTTAAATCGGACCTCCCTAACCCCGATGGTCGACTCCATTAGCAGAAATTAATCACCAACTCTGTCGATTTCTTCACGTTGTTCCGGACAAATATACGTTCCCGCCGTTGGTCGAAGCTTGCGCTGCGGCTTTGGGTTTGAAGGAAGGTCAGGCTATTCACGGGTTGAATATGAGGTACGGAGTTGATAGTGATTTTTTTTTGTGGGTTCCACTTTGATCAATTAGGGTGTAAATAATGCAAAGCTTTTCGTAAAATAAAATGTGCATTGCATCTAGGAGACCTCTAGGACCCTCCGAGATCCATTTCTCATCCCTTGAACCATCTATCAAATCTCGACCTATCTAGGTTACCTACCCATTACATTTGACCCGTCTAGGTCTACTCATCATTGTGATCCATTTGGGTCTACTCTTCATCTCGACCTCTTTGGTCAAAACCTTATCCGTCTTTGACCTCTTAGGTCAACCTTTGACCCCTAGGTCAACCTTATCAACCTTTGACCCCCCCTAGGTCAACCTTATCCGCTTTTGACCTCTTAGGTCAACCTTTGACCCCATAGGTTAACCCAATTACCTTTGACCTTCGACCCATAATATTCTATCTTGGTCCCTGTGATGTTAAGTTACCTTGTAAATCCAAAATTGATCATAAGTTTGTCAATTTTAACCGGAACAAAGTGACTTTCGAGGTTATCTTGACTAAATTTTTGAGAGCTTTTAGATGGAATAATTTCAGAATCCGAGTAATTGTCTATTTGTTTAGAAATCTGTTTTTGCAGCAACAATTAATTGTAGAAGTATTGTTCAGTTGGCTTGGTTGCTTGCTTGTTTTGTTATGATGGGGACTTCCATGTGTAGTATTATGTTCTCTTAAGCTTGTCCTTCTATGGAAAGATATGGGTGTTTTATTTATGTATAATTTTGTTAGTTTAAATTTCATAAAGCGAAAGTAACTATGTCTATAAAATGATTGTTAAAATTTTTACATGAAGAGCTTGAATTCAATGGAGACTTTTAGTCTAATGAAAAATATTGCTGCTAGGTTTGTGAGAAGAGAAAGGGCTGGTTCCAGAAAATAGGTTTTGGTCCCTGTACTTAAGAATTTTTGGATTGATCACTGAGTTTAATTTAAACTCAGTTTAGTCCCGGTTATGTGTAGAATATGTGTTAAGCAAGAATTAATCATAAGTTGGTCGTTTTTAATCTAAATGAAATGATTTTTGAGTCCATCTTGATTAATTTTTCGAGAGCTCTTGAATGGAATAGGTTTTAGAGTCAGATAACTTTCATATTCTGCCCAGACCCTCTACTTTCACAGCTGTGTTTTAGTAACTAGAGTTGAAATTCGCCTAAAATCGCAAAAATCATAAACAATTCATTCGGACACGGAATCAAGTGATTATTGGGTCTAAATTCAGTAATTTTCCATGCTCTTTCGATTGTGATAATTATTTTATGTTAATTATGAATAGTTTAGTCTCAGGTTTAACATTTTCGTGGCTGCTGCAATTTGAAACGCATTGAAAGGGACCATTTTTGATAAATGATATCTAATGCTTATGAAATCAGAATTTGATGATCTTTGGCTCTAAGTTGAGTATTTTTCAGAGTGATTCTTATATTTGATGGTTTTATTTGTATAGAATGCTGTATAGTTGTATGGTCTTCACATGATATGTTAAATTATTGTTAATGTTTAAACGTATTTTAATCGGTTCTAACTCTTGAATATTGTGTTCTTTATATGTTAGATCGAAACGGTTAAGCTTAGTTAAGCATCTGGTTTTGGAGTATCTACTGGATAGAAGTATTATGTGAAAGAAAAAGTGTCGTTCTCGAACAAGAAAAGATCACAAAAGACTTAGCTTAGAGGTGCTAAGCAAAAACGAAGGCGGGCATCTTGGAGATGATTAAAGGATATCGCAAAGGAGTGTAACTAAATGGACTCAATCTTCTTTCTCGATGGGGTATATGTGTGTATATACATTGTGTGACAACGCTTCCAAAAAAGAGTCTATTTGGGCTTTCTTAAATACGAGACTATCTCGTTAGGAAGCTTGGGACTGCATTTCATGTCGCCGGCACTCTTGGATATGTGATTATCTCGTTATGAAGCCAGGACTTCAATGTCGCTCGCATATCTTGAAATGGTATTATTATCTTGTAATAAGACCAGCGACTGAATTTCTTTATTGCTGGCATCCCGAGACAGTGAGATAATATTATTGTGAAGGTCTAGTGACCAGACTTTGGTATCTCTCAGGTTGTGTGATTTGGCTCACATCCTGATCAACTGTTGGGGCTCACATCCCGAACTGTCGAGTTACTTGATTTAACTCACATCCTGATCAACTGTTGGGGCTCACATCCCGAACTGTCGAGTTGATGGGGCTCACATCCCGAACTGTCGTGTTATTTGGCTCACATCCTGATCAACTGTTGGGGCTGACATCCCGAACTGTCGAGTTACTTGATTTGGCTCACATCCTGATCAACTGTTGGGGCTCACATCCCGAACTGTCGAGTTGATGGGCTCACATCCCGAACTGTCGAGTTACAAGAACAAGAGGCGAGGAATTTCTCTCTTGGACATGCCTCAGGATTTGCTACTTGTATAAGCATTTCCAAAAAAGGTTACTTGTATAAACCTTTGCAAATGCTACTTGTATAAGCATTTGCGGCATGATGAAAGAGGTTACTTGTATAAACCTCAGCAAATGCTACTTGTATAAGCATTTGCGGCATGATGAAGAGGTTACTTGTATAAACCTCAGCAAATGCTACTTGTATAAGCATTTGCGGTATGATAAAAAGGTTACTTGTATAAACCTTCCGAAACACATGTGCCGGCGAGAAGTGGATGTCGCATGAAATAACGTGCACGCGAGACGTAGAGGCGGAGTTGCTACTTGTATAAGCAATCTCCATTGGACATGCCTAAAAAAATGTTACTTGTATAAGTATTTTCAAGGACAAGACGGACATTACCGGCAAGAGGTGGATGTCGCCTCTCAAAAGACATCCATCTAAAACAAGATGGAAATGCCAAAGAAATTGTCGCCCAATATGAACAATCCTATGTAGACAAAGTCTTAAGGAATGCTACTTGCGTGAGTACCTTCCAGAAAACAAGACGAACAAGGCGAACTAGACACCCAAGGCAACACGCCACTCTATTGCAATTAGTCCTTCATGATTGCCTGCCAAGCACACAGTAATGGAGATCTAAGCTCAATGAAGTATGATGTCGTAGGTATGTCGCCTAGATATGATGAAAGCATGCAAATATGATTTACTTGTGACAAGATGGGTGGATAATAAGATTGCCACTTGGATAGGCAATACTAAATAAAAATTACTTGTATAAATCTTCAACAAGACAAGGCGAATACGTGGAAAAGGGCTAAAAGTTCTCTAAAAATCCAAGGCGACAAGACATCCAAATTATAACTACTTAAAGAGGCGACAAAAGGAAACTTGAAGGCGCTACTTGCATAAGCAACCTTCGGGAAAGTTACTTGTATAAAATTTCCTCTACAAGACTCACATGCCGCAAAACTGAAATATCTCCCTTAAAGTTTCCCACTAGCAAGGAGCATTACATGCCGCCGTATGCACAAGTCGCGAAAAAAAAAAAAAAAAAAAAGGCACAATACAAGTATACGTGGAGTAAGGTGGCCTAAAGACAACCTCACTTTTTCGAAGGGAGTATAGGTATAAGGAGCACATCCCGCCAGAAATAAGGTTTTTGACGGAATTATCAAAACAAAGAGCAAGGCAAGAATTCACCAGCTTGGACACAAGAGACTTGTGAAAGGATGTTTCTCGCGACATCAATCTTGTGAAATCCTGACGCTCTGGCGACATAAATATTTTTGTGCCATTCTGGGGCATAAGACTTATTTTATTATCTAAGTCCGATGACCGGACTTCCAGGCCGTGTATGTTTTGGCACAAGGCCTATCTTGTTCTCAAGTTCATCAACCTCATTTCAGCAAGTTTATTTGGGCAAGGGATATTCAAAAGGTGAAACAAATCGCCTTCTATATCACGAGAATGAAAAAGAGTTAACAGATGACAACAACACTCTTACATTATGTCTCAAGGCAATGCGACATTCAACATGTTATAAAGACATCTCGCTCCACCCGGCTTGTGGATCTGACTTGACAAATATATGGAACTCCGGAGGAACCCGCTTTAGTCAAATTGAACAAACAAGAGGTGGCTGATGAACATCTTGATACGACGTTACCAGACACTTGATGACTCAAACATGTCGACATACATGAAATGCTACAAAGGGGAGTCCTAACTTTACTTGATATTATACATATGCTTGTTTATTTTTACTCGTAAAATAAGCATATACTTGATTATCTACTTGATGACCTACATGATTATGACTATGAATGTTAAAACTACACTTCTATATGTATAGTAGTAGGTTTTAATCTCGAAAAGTGCTGATGGCTTGTAAACAAAAGTGGCTAATGATAATCTCAGACATCTCGGCATGGGACAAGGGGAGAACTAGCTAATTGTGGTTTTTGGCATTATATTCCCATAAATGTATGCCGGCTTAGACATGGTTTACGCGTGAGAAATGAAAAGGATGGTTGTGCTTATGTTTTACCAAAATGCATACACAAGTATGTGGTTATTTGTTTGATTACTCGTAAGTGGTTAAATGGTTAAAAGGATAAATGGTGGATAAATGCGTGAATAATATAGAAATAATGGAAAGGATGGATGTGTTTATTTTTGACTGAAATGCAAGAATTTGCTTTATTTGTTATGGAAATTGAGTTATATGAAGCCTGTCCTAGGAAAAAAGACTTGGTTGGGAAAATTTGCGCTTGTTTACGTGAATAGTCTCTGGTTATGTGAATTTCTTATAGTGTGAACTTAATCTCTTACATTCGAAAGTGATATTCGCATCTTGAAAGAATCTAGCGCCTTGTTTATTGGAATGTTTTCCCAATTATAATATCGTGATTTGTGATCCTTCTTATATGTTTTACGTCTTTAATTACTTATCGAAGTTATATTATGATCGAGGAAATCGTCTTGGCGGGATCAAGAATTCCTATTATATGTACTATTTACTCTTTAACTCGATCATGAATAATCAAGCTAAAGAGTAGGGGGCTTCTGATGCTACAATAATGAAATAATTTTGGATCAAGTTGATGGTAAATGGCTCTTGACTATAGAATGGGCCAAAAATGAAGTTTGATTTAACTAAAGTGGCTAATGGGCCTTTATTTATGAAGGGGGCTTATCTAAATGAGAGGGGCCTAGAAGAAATTTGGGATTAGGGCTCAAGACATGGGGAATCACATGCTTGGCACATGGGGAGGAAGCTATATAAGGGGACATCTTCAACCCTAAATGGTAAGTTCACAAGCACACTTACAGCCACCATTTCCAAACTTGTTGATTATACTGGTATACGGTACTGATTCTCACGCCGGAGGGGCGTTAGCCGGAGACGCCCCCAGCTTAGCTCACGGTTGTGTGTGTGCAGGTCACGACGGAGAGGAAGGCCGTTATCCAACCTAGACTACGAGCTCGGACCCGGATGCAGCCCATTTTTTGTGGACGCATCACGAACTTTTATTTCTTCTGTGTAAAAAGAAGATTACTTTTTAGTTTAAAAAGCATTAAAAAATATATATTTCAATTAGTTTAGGGTGATATTTACGAAAAATGGTTATAGTCAATTTCTTTGAAAATGAACCGTCACTATGGATCAAATATTTTATGAAATTGAGATTAGTTGAGTATAAAATCATTTAGTTTTTATTTTTTTTCGAGCTAATGTATCTAGTTATGTGATGCGATTTTATTATTATTATTATTGTTTTCTATTTGGAGGAAGAGAGCAAACAAAAGAAAGGAAAAAAAAAGTAAATATAAAGTCATAGAAAATTATACAAAATGTGGCTTACAAAATGATGTGTCAAAATTCCATTGGTGTTTTTTATTAGAGTGTGCCGGGTCCACAATCGATGCAACCAATAAAATATCGTCACCTCACTTTGTATTCATTATTTTTTGCAAACTTCTTTTTTTTTTTGTGCCCCTAGCATTGCCCGAGAAAAAATGGGCAAATTGCAATTTAGTTACCTGAGTTTTACACGATGTTTCAATTGGTTCCTGAATCCGTTTTTCAGCAAATTGGTTACTCGAGTTTGTCATTTAGTTGCAATGTGGTATAAAAATGGATGGATTGTTAGTTTTTTAGTGAAATGGATGGAAAATCTAACAAGTTTCTTTTATAATTGCAAAGTGCACCCTCCAACTCAACTTATTCACATTTTTACCCCATAATAAAAAATTTGTAACATCTAAAGACATTAATTAATAAACCTACAAATTCTAATTGTCTGTTTTACAAAAACTTGAGCAAAATAATAATAATAATAAAAATTAAAAAAAAATCTTCTCGCTCTCGCTTAAAAAACATTGGGCATTTTCTTAAGTATATTATGCATTGTCCGGAAACAGTAAATTGACAAAAATTGCGCCGACAAGCCACAATTTCTTGTGCAAAAACGTTTCTCCAGCCATCAATTTTTTGATTAGAAATGACAAAGAGATCATGAAGGCAAGCACTACCAAACCCACTTGGATGGAGCAGAGAGAAAACAGTGGTCGCGAGAAGGGGGAGAAGGAACGTGGGTGGAGAGATCGCCATTTTTGGTGGTTTCCTTTGTTTTTTGACGGGCCAAAACAATGTTCCGCTCTGGAAATCATATTTTATAATTTTAGTTAAATAAAATTAGTATTTTTATGAATGATATGTATTTGTCATAAGTTAAATAAAATTATTATTTTTATGATAGATATCATAATTTTTATAATTTTGATGTAATAAATAAAATGAAAATGACTGAAACGCTAATCTTTGGACATATGCATGCAAATTATGTTAGTTTTAAAACATTCGTTAGGAGTTAGGGGGTGAAGTGGGAAAATTTAAATTGTAGGGTTAACCATTGCAATTTTGAAAGAAGCTCGTTAGGTTTTTCATCCACTTTTGTTAGTTTTTAAACGATCCATCCATTTTTATACAACATTGCAACTAAATGACAAACTGGAGTAACCAATTTGCTGAAAACGGATTCAGGAACCAATTGAAACATTGTGTAAAACTCAGGTAACTAAATTGCAATTTGCCCAGAAAAAATTGAAGAGAGAGACTGAATGCGTATTCCACGGGACTGGTTTTGCTATTACAAGAGACATCCTTAAATACGGAGTTTAGGCCCATCCATAACTGTGGGCCCTATTTGCTCATGGACTTATCAAACCCTTTCAGAAGCCCAGGACCCAGCATACACGGGGTTTTCAAATTCAAATTAGAAAATAACCCCGTCTATTACAATTGAGAAATAATTTAACTTAAAATTACTACTCAAAAATTACTTTATATTAACAAAAAAAGTGATATTTATTTGAGAACAGAGGGAATATACATTAAGTACACAAAAACTGTTATGAGGATGGAGGATTCGAACTCTGAACCTCCTCTAAGTCATTAAGGGAATCCGAATATTACTAGACCAAACGTCTTTAGTTACTTTTCGATAATCAACTTAAATTTTATTTTACAAAGGAATCACTTTTTTTGTAAGAAATGCTAGGAAATCTAGTTGAGTTAATATGTACAAAGCATATGCATAACCAAATTGGTTAATTTGAAACTGACAAAAAGAATCAAACATTTTTCTAATTAAAACATAATTTTATTTTCCTCAACACCCTCTCTCTTATCATTTCATTGCCCTATATCCCCCATTTCTAACCACCGCAGTCGCTACAATCACAATTTCACATCCATCATTCATCATCGAAGTCAATGCTGCTCTGCTCATACATTCACCCCCAACGACCTTTGTCAACATCTGCTACCACCTCTACCCCCGACTACCGCACTATCACCATCATCATTGTCTCCACCGCCCAAAAACGACCTCAACCACCTCACTACCGCCGTCATCGCCACTTTTGTGGATTGGTGGTGGTGGTGGTGGCGGCAATAGGGTGGTGTTAGTGGAGGTAGGTGTCGATAGTGTGTGGGTGGACAGGGAAAATACCTAATCCCTTAAGGGGCGATAGCCACTTTTTACATTTTAAGTTGTACCAAATTAGTATTATTAAATTTTGGATTATATTGATCTGGCGGATTATGTAATTTTCGTTTTCTTAGCTTTCCATGTATTTCACTTCATTTTGATGTATCTTAGACTGGTTCTTTATTGTACTTCGGGGGTATTTTAGTCTTTTTACTTTGTATCCGGATGTAATCTATTTATATGAGCTTCAAAGTGAAGTCCCAAGTGTCAAGAAAAGTCAAGGTACAAGTCAAGTCAGAGTCAATTATGGGGCGGAATCGTGAGACAAAACCAGAAAATTGAAGAAAACAAGGGAGCAGAATTTTGCCATTTACACGACCCGTGTAGCCTTACACGACCCGTGTAGCCCTACACGACTCGTGTAAAGCGGCCTGGAGTGATTTTCAGTTTGCGCAAAGGACAGACAAGAATAATTACTTTTATTTTATTTTATTTTTTTATTCTTTTCCTTTTTGTCTTTGGAATAGACTAGGGTATTTAAAAACTATTTTTTCAACATTGGACAAGGATCGTTCTTTTCATTTTTTATATCACGTTCTTTCTTTTCTCTGGAGAATTGTGAACCTTTCATAAAGAACTAAACTTCATTGTTTTGGATTATGAACTTGAACCTATTGTTGGGTTTCGATCAAACATGCGCAGCGGAATTTAGCATTTAAAATTTTGAAACCCAAAGCCATGGATCCGTTCATATGATTAAATCAAATATAACATAAGAATAAAGGAATAAACTAACCCTTGATGGCTATCAAATTCTCTTGGTCTTTGGTGGAGGTTTGAAGACTTGATCACGATCACAAAGCTTGAACACGAACTTTGAAGATGATGATTTTCACCCTCTAGCGGTATCCACACTTCGAACGAATATCAAAGGAGCTTCTTTGATCTTGGTTGCTAGACCAAATTGTGAAACACTTTTTCACAATCAAAAAGAACTATATGGAATTTATTTTGTGTATTATTTTATTCTTCAACCAATAATGTCTTAGAACAAAATAAACCCTCTCTCAAACTCTTTGAGACTCACAAAATCATTAGCTTAGAGTGCTGGCCGAATTTGGTCTTTTATACACAAGTATGACCTATTCCAAATAGGAAACTTGTGTCAAAATCCGTCCAAAATTCGTTTCCTAATCAAATTAGGAATCTGCCACCCGACAGTACTGTGCGGCCGCCCAGAATGCACTGTGCGGTCGCACAACTATCTGAAACAAAACTGGTACAAAAATGGGCTAAGTGTGCGGCCGCCCAATCCATACTGTGCGGTCGCCCACTTCCCCAGAAAGTCCAGAATTTCTAAAATTCCAATATAGTCCTTTTAAAGATTCGTTCTATTGTGTGTGACCCTCTAGGATTATACTAAGTTGGCAATGGGTTCAAACATGAAACCATAAGATATGATTAGGTTCTAGCAAACCGTCATACCTACCCAAATAGTATAACTAGATACAAGTTCGCATTCCTTTAGAATATGTCATAATCCTTTTGTCCACGATATCATTGAACACAAGTCATGGTCAAAGAGTCAACTTGTTTTGTTCAATACTTTCTCGATTCCGAATATGTTGATAATCCAAATGACATTGATCCAATCAATTCATTTGAGTCCGGCCGAACATTTCATCAACATCATTCCTACGAGAGGCCCAAGCTTGACATCTCTCCGAGGAGGGACAAATCCATTTAGCTTATTATTCTTCCCTACGTGAATCCGATTATGCCAATCATACCCTTTATAACTACTCGGTTAAAAGTAGCGTTTGAATATGTCAAACATAATGTTCATCAAGTGGAAGACTATAATAACTTCATGTCTAAGGATTCAAATGACATAAGTAATATGAGATATATGTATGACATAGACCATGACATAAATCTCATAAAGCGGGTCATGTCCAGTACCTTGTTCCAAACAAGTACCCATAAATCTAACATGATCATCCCATGATCATTTAGCCTTTATACTAGTGCTTAACAAGTACTAGGGACGGAGATTATTATAAGTAAACATGAACAATAATAATAATCAAAACATCTCTTTATTGATATGAAATAAATGATAACAATTACAACGTTTATTAAACGTGCCTAGGGCACCACTACCAACACCTATTTTGTTTCAATTGAGGTATTTTTCTTCTTCTCTTGTTATTCTATTCATAATTTTGCTTGTTCATATTCTAGATTGATAACTAGTGTTTGTGAATTTGGCCAACTAGTTCTTTTTATGAATCTATGCTATAATTCTACGTTCTGTGCCAGAATTAGGGTTTTCATTGTAGCATCTTCACGAATTGTGTATGTGCCATAGCAATTAGAGAAGTAGACAAAATTAAGCGATTATCTAGTAACCCATAATGGGTTCTTGATCTTATTCTCTTAAATCAATTAATCTTTAGACCTTTTCTGTGCCAGTTTATATTTAATTTTAATTAGGGTTTATAGTGAGTGTGCCACTGCTATAGACTAAACTGTAAGAAGAGACAGAGATTGAAATACGTCTCGTGATCAAGTGAATAAGATTAACGGAGAAAAAGAAGTACCAATGAAATTGAAATAGAGGTCGGGGATAGGGATCAATCTGAAGTTCTTTTTACTCATTGTTTAAATAGACTTAGTTTATTTTCCCGTTCTTAGGAATTAATTACAATCATAATTTACTCTCAATCTGGTTAAGTAACTAGTACGTAAACAATCACCGTTCTTCGTGGATCGACTCTGACTTACCCTAATTACGTTATTAGTGGATGAGTTTGGGTCTAATTTAGTAGGCGGGCGACTAAGCCTACCATATATTTAGCATAAAAATTTGGATTATGGCCCCTTATAATCATGAACAATAACATTATATAATGATTTTTCCACGCTTTGAACTAAATTTAGATATTACCTCAGAGTGTTTAAAATAAAAATAATATTCACCCGTTTCAAATAAATCCTTGCTCCATCGCTATTAGTGGAGGTGGTTATGGTAGTGGTGGTTATATACCTCCTCGACAAAAACTCATGTGAGAACATGAGAACCCGTCTCATGGATGAGACGGATAATTTTTTGACCCATGCCCCGGCCCATTGAACCAGCTCCATGACCCAGGGGGCGACCCTGCCCAAAACAAAAAAAGCAACATTTTCTTTTGCTTTTTTTTTTAATATTATTTTTTTTGGGTTTTTTTCGGTTTGTCAAAAATAATAGTTACTATAACTTAATGTAATGACTGTATACATACAAAGTAACAGTTTGTATACATAAAAGTAATACATATATACAGAAAAGTAACAGTGTTTTTTTGTATGTTTTCTTCGTTTGCCAAAAGTAATACTTATTACAACTAAAATGTAACGAACGTGTTACTTATATGTAATAATGTTTATACATAATTGTAACACATATGTATAGAAAAAGTAATAATTCAACCATTTACATTTTTAGAGCTAAAAAAACTTGATTAGTGTTACATGTAAAAGTATTACATTATCTATAGAAATATGTTATAATTTATTTTATTAAAGTGTCACATTTACTTGTACAAACAATTATATTCATATATATGAGTTGTTACTTTTCAAATGTTACTTTCTTTCAAAGAATTAAATCAAAATACACAATATTTTACATTTTTGCAAAAGCACTATTACATTTTAGTATAAATGATAATTACATTTAGATATTGTTTGGGTTACATGTAATTATAGTTAGTATTACATTTGAAAAATAGGTAAAACGAGCTTTTGTTTTTGTAAAACAGGTGTTACGTTTACTTATGAACAATGTTACTTTATATGTATACAGTGATTACATTAAGTTATGGTAACTATTACTTTTGGTAAACGACGAAAAAGCCGAAAAAATAATATAAAAACTAAAAAAAAACCCCAATATATATATAGGGAGTTGTTAGGATACCCCCTTCAAGGGTATCTTAACAAGTGACCCTTCTTTTTGGGACAAAAATAACCTTCTTTTTATACATTAACCAAATATTAAATGAGGGTAAATTAGTAAACTGCATACTTGTATTTAATTTAAGCAATTGTATCTAATTCAGTTTTACCTTTCCCCATTTCTAAACACGCAGACACACACAACTCTATTTCATTTTGCTGTTGAATCACCTTCTTCTGGGTAGACAATTTGGTAAAGGGAATCTCTGTAGCCTACCGTGGTGTTTTTGAAGGCTGCTCCACAAAATATCTCCAATAGCAATTCCCCATGGGATCTTTCATTTGGTATCATTGTGTGCTCCACAAATTATCCATTCTCAATTAAAAATTGAAATATAAATGAAACATGACTACTTCAATCAAAGAATCGTAATTTTAAAACTCCAGTTCCTACTTTTGTTCCCTAAATCCCATTGATTCTCAGCTATCAAAAACCATGTCTTTCACTCTTGGAGCCAAAGCTTCACTCAATGCTCCTAATCCCTTCTGATTTTGAGGAGAAATTAAAAGACCAGAAATTGATTCCGTGATTTAATTGAAGGAGCTAAAATGGAACCCAGTTTCACACAGAGCATTGATGGTAAACATGGTGTAATAGTAACCCGATTTGGGTAATTTTTCGGCATTCACAGTTAGAACCCAAAAGTTTATTGAAGAGAACAAATGAATTGATATGAAGTACATGGGTTTAAAAATGGGAACGGAGAAAACTAAATAGGTAGGGAAAGGGGAAAACTAAACAGGTATAATTGAATTTAATTAATTACAAAAGTACCCAGTTTACTGTTTTTACCCTCATTTTATATTTGCTTGAAGTATAAAAGGAAGGGTTATTTATGTCCTAAAAACAAGGGCCACTTGTTAAGATACCCTTGAAGGGGGTATCTTAGCAACTCCCATTATTTTAGCCTTTGAAAGGCTGCCACGTGGCGGGTTATGCCCCATGGGTCATGGGTCGACCCGTCTCATAGATGAGACGGATCCCCTTGTTCTCATGGGAGACTAGCTCTACCTCTTCCATCCCACTTGGATTATAACAAATTTATATTTTGAGTGTTTCATTTAAAATATGCCAACTCAAAAATTGATAATCCATCCGTCCCAGTTTAAGGTTTTTACTTTCTTTTTTATGTCTCAGTTTAAGGTTCTTAGTTGTTTTATTCTTTAAATGACAAATGATGAATAGTATTTTGGACATTTTTATCCTTATAAAGTTCATATATTACAAAAAGTTCATCACTTATCCATCTACTTTTCACCCACTTGCTTTATGAATGGACAATTATATTCTTGACTCAAGTTTGCCTTGATTCCTTACACTCATAATAATTTTTCACTTATTATTCTCTATCTCACTTTCTCCTTCCTACATCACTTTTCATACTTATAACAGATACTCAACTAAGAGCATCCACAATAGCTTTTATGAAAGAGCTAATTAGGGCTTTTTCCTATTATGAGAATTTATAAAGAGCTCCTTGCTAAAGAGCCGTTTTTTGTAGTAAGAGCTCTTTCATGTAGTTTTACATAAATATTCGCCAACTCCTTAGAACATCCACAATGGGAGATTTTTGAGAGATTTTATTTTAATGAAAGAGCTTTTCAAGGAATTTTATCATTATGGAGTTTCTAAAATAGCTCTTTACTAAACAACAATTCTTTTTAGAAAAAGAAGCTCTTTCAATGAATTATTCCATTAATTCTCACTCATTTTTCATGTTAACCATTAAAATTTAAAAGCTCTAACATTGTGAAAGAAGCTTTGGAATTTTAATTTTTTGACTTAGCATTTGGAGATCATAAAAAAATAACTTTAAAAAACTCTATCATTGTGGATGCTCAGAAAGAGCTCTACTATTGTATTTTTTTTAAAAAGCTCTTTTGTATAGTTAAAATTGATTTGATATATTGAAGTTGTCAATTAAAAAATTGTAAAGAACTTTTACTATCGTAGATGCTATATTTTATAAAGAGCTATTATTATTGTGAATGCTGTAACACTTTTTCTTTCAGATTAATCTAAATAATTTTACTTTGAGTGAGACGGAGAGGAGAGTACACAAAACATGTTGCTTGAAATTGGACAAAACATATGGCCTATTATTGATTTGACACATACAAGTCCGTAGGAGCCAAAATACCAAAATTGATTACAAATTGAAAATAGATACTTGTCGATAAGATCATATGAAGGAAAATGTGTGATGTGGAGACAAGAGAATATAATATTAGTTTTTTTCATTGTATTCCAATCAACCATCGAAGAAAATACTTGTACCTTAAGGGCATCTTTAATAGGTGGTACTAAGTCATAGGTATCAAAATCAAATTTTGATACCTATTATAACTAGAGGTGCTCTCCTGTACACCCGCCGCATGGGGTGCGGCGGACGACAAATTTTGATCGGGTGTCAGCAAGACAATGAGGTTCTTGGTTGATTTGTATTCGATTTTCTTTTGTTCAGGAGTGTGTTTCCATTTAATGACCAATACAAAAATGGTGGTGTTGGCAGCACTTCTTCTTTTCAGGAGTGTTTTTTATTATTATGGATGCTTCAAAATCATTCAGTTTAGGAAACCCGTAATTCGGAGTACGATTTCAGTAATTTCGAGGGGTTGGGGGTGGTGGGGCGGGTGGTGAAGAGATGATAAACTGTAGTTTTGTAGAGAAGACCTTTTTTTGTAAAGAAAAAAATGTTTTTGGCGTTTGTTGAGTTTAATTGTCGCATTTTGTTTTGTTTTGCTGCAATATGTATTAGTCCTCTCTATTTATTCGTTGTTGAAGTGAAGGATAGTATACTCTTATTTTGGAACAGAACTACATTTCCTCTACATAAAAATAATTTCTGTCGGACGACTATTTCATATGTTCCTTTTGGCCTGATGTAAAATTTTCTTTCTTGAGAACTGCATTGTCGTGTACAAGTTTGTACAAGAACAACAATTCTTTGTCCTTGGAGGTGAGTAGGTGCAATGGGAATGAGCTTTTCCTACCTACAGTCCTCAGGGGTTCTTTGATGCAGTTTCTTTCTGCTCAGGTTTTTGAAAGAACTTTGCGCTATTTCCTTAGTCACCTTTTATCGATGTCATTGTTTTACTACTTCACTTTCTTATCTTTCATGATATTTATGCAGGAGCACCGTTGATCAGAGGGAGTCACTTGAAAACTTAGACCTGATTCTTTTTTGCCTTGACGAGATTGTTGATGGAGGGTAAGCAATGGTTTTTACATTTAAATGTTTTGTTCTGATCTGAGATGTTTACCTGAAGAGAATAGGATTGAACGAGACCATGTGTTGTTAAAATGTCTATCAGGTATTTGTTAGGTGACCTATTGTATCAAAAAAGTACGAAAATCAGATAAAATCAGATAAAGTCAGATAAATACTGATGATGAATTTGGATTAAATTTGCATTGAAGAGTGATTGTACCCTATTTTTAATTTTCAGCTTTTCCTTCCTTCAAGAATTTTATCAAGCTGTCAATCCTTTTGTTTATCATTGTCCCTTCTAGAGTCAATTAAATCTTGCATACTCTAGTTACTACTAAGCCGGGTGAAGATTGACCTAATTCCACTGCATAAAAATACATATCTTATATGTTACAAAGCAATATAAGTACAAAATATAAAATGAACTACATACTTCATAAAGCGTATGACTAATGTAACTAAAGTTCATAATATGAGATAAATCAAGCATTACACAAATATGTAATACTCCTCTATCCCAAAAACATGGTCTCATTTTACCTTTTTACGGTCAACAAAAATAAATTTTGACCAAACATACTATTTGTCCCACTCATTTTTTCTCTTCATTTTATACCACACATTTTCTTTATTTTATTTTTTCTTTTAGTTATTTTACCCACCTTTTCTTAGGTCTCAAATGAGGTGGGACGGAAGGAATATGTCCTAATAAAAATGCTTAAAACTTTACTTCCTTAATTTCCTTCAAAATATATCCAAAATTGGATAAGCAAAGCGCTGCTCAAATTTGTTGGTGGAGGAGCAAGTTAAAATGCAGGACCATGTAAATAAATTTTATCTTCAGCGAATGAAAAATGTTTCAAGTAGGAAAATGTGTGGGCCATGTCAATTGAAAGATGGTGGAGGAGGAAATGTCACATTAGAGCTTGTTTGATACCAAATCTAATGGAAGAAAAGTTTTAATTTTGGGATGCCATTGACACTATCTGACTGGAGACTTTCATTCAAATTCGAGTGTGGGCAGTCTTCATCGATGGATTTCGATAACCTTATCCAGTAGTTACTAATGTTGTATATATGACTCGATTTGTGGGTAAGGAATCAGTAGGTTAGGCACACCGAAAAGATGTTATCTTTAAGGTATTTAATTCGTCCCACACTGGTGTAATGGTTCTCAACGAATTTCACTCCAGGATACAAAACCTACTCAACTCTATTCAAAGTTACACTACTTTGAATAAATATGGAACAAGAACTCGAAGCTTTTTAAACTGTATAGAAGAAGATAGGAATTTTAATTAAGAAGAAAGAACTCTGTAATTTTTCCAGTAGTCCAATTCAGTAGAGGCAATCCTGTTTATAGTGGTAATGCCTGACTGAACTGGTTTGTTCGGATAAGGGTGTCCATCAGAACAGTCACAACGGTGCCCATTCGGAGAGTCATACCCGAACAAATCAAACTGAACACATCCCCTTTGTCTCAAACAAAATGGGCCGTTTGCGTACACCCCTCCTGAACTCAAATCAGTCGGATTGTCTAAAAACTTTTAACTAACTAATTAATCGCATAATTAATTAATTAATTTATTTCTTTCTTATATATATTTATATATATATATATATATATATATATATATATATAAATTATATTACCTTAAGCAAACACATTTATAGTATACCAACCCTTAGATATACACAAACATCAGAGTTAGCACAGAAGCGTGGTGGACTTGGCCACTTAGAATTTTTACGCCAAAATCACCCTAAAACAAATACGAACATAGAAAATGAAACATTGAAATTATTTACAAATATGTTAACACATGAGTTAGAAAAAGGCTTGGACATAACAAAAAGTAATAATCATCCTATCATTTTACACTTAGAAAAAATAGGACTAATAGGAGAAGATATTATGAATTCGAAAGTTACATATATATGCAAGTTTACAATAAAGAACCCTGATGTAACTATAAGAACAGCAAACATTGAATATAGTCCTCTAGATAAAGAGGAATTCAAAAACCAGATACCTGAAATGATAAAACAAAAATTAATTAGAAAATCAGAAAGTCCACATAGATCAGCAGCATTCATAGTTAGAAATCATAGCGAAATAAAAAGGGGAAAAGCTAGGATAGTTTATAACTATAAAGACTAAATGATAATACAGAAGATGACGGATACAATATACCTAATAAAGATTCATTAATAAATTTAATACAAAAGAAAAAGGTATTTTCAAAATTTGATTTAAAATCAGGATACAATCAACTCAAATTAACAGAAGAATTTAAACCATGGACAGCCTTCACATGTTCCGAAGGACAATACGAATGGAACGTGTTAAGTTTCGGTTTAAAAAATGCCCCTTCGATTTTTCAAAGATTTATGGATAACATATTCTTAAAATATGAATTTTGCATGGTATACATAGATGACATTTTAGTAGCTAGTGAAACCATTAAAGAACATGAAAATCATTTAAAACAGGTATTTAGCGAAATTAAAATCATGGGATAGTAGTATCAAAAAAGAAAATGGAGCTCTTTAAAAGAAAAATATCCTTTTTAGGATTAGAAATAGGAAATGGGAAAATAGAATTACAACCCCATATTGCTACAAAAATTATAGAATTCCCAGAAAAATTAGAAAGTTTAAAACAAATACAAGCCTTCTTAGGTTTAGTAAATTATGCTAGAAAATTTATTCCTAATTTATCAAAACTAGTAGGACCGTTATATAGTAAAACCACAAAAAACGGACAAAGACATTTTAACAAGGAAGATATAAAATTAGTAAAAGAAATTAAAGAGGTAGTTAAGAAGATTAAACCTTTAGAATTACCCCTAGTCACTGATTACATAATAATAGAAACAGATGGATGTAAAGAAGGATGGGGAGCCGTTCTTCTTTGTAAACCAGATAAATATTCACCTAAAAATAGTGAAAAAGTTTGCGCATACTCTAGCGGAAACTTTAACAAAACAGGACTAAATTGGACCAGTTTAGATTATGAAATACAAGCTTTGATAAATGCCTTAGAAAAATTTAAGATTTTCTTGAATAAAGAATTTACAATTAGAACAGATTGTGAGGCAATAGTCAAATTTATAAAAAATGATCAAAGTAAAAAAGTCAACAGGACCAGATGGATTAATTTACAAAACATAATACAAGGAAGCGGATATAGTATTAATTTTGAACACATTAAAGGAAAAAAATAATACTATTGCTGACCTTTTATCTAGAAATTTGAACAGATTGTTTCATGGAGAAAGACAAAGGATTTAGAAGAGTGGTACATCCCAAACAGACGAAGAATACATCCATGGATACATCTGACAGTAACAGCAGTAGTGACAATACAGCACAGTTACAGTTAACAATTCCCAACAGTCAGACACAAGCATTCTCACAGGCTGGGCCAAGCCGTATACAAAAATTATCCGATAAACATTTTGTTTCAAATAGGGCCCAACCAAAAGCCCAACAACCAACAATTACATTCGGCCCAAACATTCTACCTGTTTGTACAGAGGATAAACAAAAATTCAGGCCCGTTTTTGGGACTGGATTAACAGACAAACAACAATGCCTGCTTGATAATCTCTGGCATATACATACATTTCCCAATGAATCAACAAAAAAGGTTCAAATTTTAAATTCCCTGGGATTTTATTTTCTCGAAATGACTCGAAAAGTGTCCGAGAATACAGTTACACCCAAACGATTCTCACATTACATTATTTTTAGAGGCACCAAAATTGGAGTCTTTAACAAATGGGAAACAGTGTCAAAACACATACAGTGCATAGATCCCCTCTATAAAGGGTATTACAGTTTTTCCGAAGCCATAAGCATGGCAAGAGGATATTTTGGACTTGACAACTTCTTTATCGAACCCGAAGAAGTAAAAACATTTTCTCAAATAGTAAAAGAAAGTCCAGAACAGATCATCCAAAGACAAGAAGAAAACCATTTCAAATCTACAACATAAGCTTTCTCAAAAGGAAAGGAAATTCAAAATACCTTTACAGTTGGAAAATAAAAAGTTGAAACAAGAGATTGACACTCTTAAAAACAAATCAAAAGAGCCAATTTACAGAGACTTTGACAAATTTAAGGCTCGAGTACTTGACATTCCATGGAGGCATACTCTGAAACCTGTTTTGGAGAAAATAGAAGGCCTCGATGACATAATTTCAGAAAAAATTTGTACTGGATTTCCCTTAATCCTGTATAAGTTACAGCAAAAAATAGTTCAAATTGTATTTAAAGAACTAAATTACAGAGGAGTAACAGTAGTCGAAAGGATAGACAACAATGGACATGATACAGGCATTCTACTACTACAGATAGATTTATTCAAAACTGACATGCCAAAAGAACTCATCACACAGTTTTATCATTACGGAATGATCGATTACATTGAATTCCGATTAAATCCTGATACAGAAGAAATATTAAACACATTCGGGGAAAAATTTACAATGGTAGCTGGAAATATAGTTACACATTCTTTCACACAGAAGGTTGGGTGCAAAATATTCGCATCCTTTCCGGAATCAGACAGCCATACATACAGGCCTGCAAGAAAGAGGGTCTTCATCAGCTGTAACATTTCAGATCACAAATTATTATCAATGGCCGGTCAAAATAGAGAGCCATATTGATTTTACAAGTCTTGCTTGGTTACATGAGCAAGATATAGACAAAATCACGGACTTCCACACCGGATTCATAAAGCGACACCAACAGACACCAGATCTCCCAAAGAACTTCCCATGGCAGCTCTATAAGCTAATGGCGGAAGGACATTACATTCAACTTTGGGCAACAGACAATTGGAACATGCTTCTACCATTCTTTGGAGAAGGCGAGACATTAGAAGAACAGCACATTACCAACGACGAAAGGCCATGGTCTTATCCAGGACTAGGCGATCCATATGATGACAACATGCAAGACGCACAGTCAGATGGGGATACAACTCCCACAATCGACAGTACACACAGAGACTTCTAGAAACGTAAGCAATGACAGCATCAACCACAAAGACGCAAGCAATGACATGGAGCGGCCGACAGTATTTTCATGCTTTTTGAAAAACTTCACAGATTAGACTTACTTTTTGAAAAATTTAGCTTTAAGTCATTTTCAGCTTTTTGTAAAGTTTCTTTTTGCGAAATTATTTTCGCCTTTTTACTGTGTAAATGTTGAAAAAATTGTAAAGTTAGATTCTTAGGTAATCCGGTATACTTAACCGGCTAGATAGGTTACGATTTCTGAGGTTATAAAAACCTCATTCTCCTTCATTTGTAAACACGAGTTGAAAAAACCACGAGAGCAATTTAATAAAAAGCATTCTTTCTTAATGGCAGCTTAAAACCCCCTTCCGATTCCCCTAGTTATATTACTTAAAATCCTTCGAATCCTTCAGTACTTAATATTATAGCCCTATATATAAAAAAAAAAAAAAAAAAAAAAAAAAAAAAGAGTGTACCAGCCACTGTTCATAAAGACGCCCAGAATCCCCCTGCACAAACAAACGCCTCCGCACATATCTAGTAAGTTTCTAAAACTATGTCTTTTATAATATTGAATTTTAAATCTATGTTTTTTAAATTATTATGGTTAACAGAGACCGCTAAAATCTGCCCTATATATATATATATATATATATATATATATAATATATATATAATACTCAAAGCCATACTTGGTATTCTCCCATATTAATGGGAAGCCCAAGCAAGCTACTTAGAACTCTCCAACTTAGCTATGATATAGTAAGTTTAGCTCCAAGCTTTAGATAGGAATCCCATGTGGGATAAAAGAGATACAATGAAAGAAGACAAAAAAGACAAAAGACTTTTGTATAAAGGATGATCAATAAAGGTTGCTTACAAACTCAGGGATCGTTTGGTAGCCTGAGAGGATTATCCTGTTTTAATAGTCGGAAGATTATTAATCGGGGGATTAATTACACCACCCTTTTTTATGGGTAGATATGAAGGGGGTTATAGGGGATAAGATTGGATAAGAAGCTTATTTGAATTGTACCTAGGATTATTAATCGGATTGCATTTAGTCTACCAAACATCAAAATTATTGGACTAATAATCATATCCAGCTCTAATCAGGCTACCAAACGAGCCCTCAATGTGAGAGAAGAGTGTTACATGTGAATACTACTACATAGAACAATCCCCCACTTATTTACATATAACACTAGACAGACAATAATAGTTTGCAGCTTCTTTACATAACGAATAGCCATTAAGTGGACGAGCCTTAAACTTTATGGTTGAATGTGAAACCTTTAGGGAAACATATCCTCGTCATGTATGATTTCTTGTTCCTTCAATCTTGGCAGCACCTTGTAGTTGGGCCTTGTGCTTTAATCCTGGTTTCACAAGTACTCTAGGAATTTTACCGGAGTAATCCATAAGAAGCGGCCTCTCACTTCTTTACTTGTATAGGTAGACTTATCAAGAATGTCCACAACGCATTCTATGGAAGCTATAAGTCTATTAAGGATGTTTAATCCAACCTAATCTTGTTGTGGTAATGAAAAGTGCATAGGTCAGATATGAAACTTTCAAATAGTGACACCCCCACTATTTTTAAGTTATGCACTTGAAATGTGTCCAAGTTTCCATTTCACCAATATCTAATATTGAATTTCCTTTTAACTTTAAACATAAGATGACAAATCCATGACTTGTATCTTAAGATAAAGTTGGTTTCAATTAAGATATTGTTTAGACCGGTAATAGTCCCATATCTCTCATGACCTTTGTAATTTTATCCCTGATAAAGATTTTGTTAGTGGATCAGCTAACATTTGATTTGTAGGAAGATACTCAAGCGCTATCTTTCCCTTTTTGACCATATCTCTAATATGATTATATCTCATAGCAATGTGTTTGCTATGATTTGATATTCTCTCATTATTTATATTGTATATGGCAGCCTGATTATCACAATACAAAGTTGTGGCTCCTTTCTTAGAATCAATAAAAGGTATTGTTCTTAGAAATCTTCTCAACCATATTAAATCTTTACTAGCCATTGACATGGCTATGTATTCAGATTCCATAGAAGACAGAGCAACACATGTTTGTCTTTTTGAAGACCAAGCAACTATGGCTCCTCCAATGGTAAATAACCAACCACTTGTTGATTTGGAGTTGGTTACATCTGATGCCCAATTTGCATCACTATAGCATTCAAGTACAGGTGAATTACACTTGTAATGCAAGCCAAAGTTTATTGTGAATTTTAAGTACCTTAGTACTCTTTTTAGTTCTGTCCAATGTTCTTCACTTGGATTGCTTGTAAATCTACTAAGTATGCCAATTGCACATGCAAGATCAGGTCTTGTATGATTAACCACATACATTATGCTACCAATTATCTTGGCATATTCTCCTTGATTTACAGCCTCACCTTTATTTGGAACTAACTTCATTTGGGGGTCAATAGGACTTTTACTTATTTTGCAATTAAACTTCTTTAATATTTCCTCAATGTAGTGAGATTGAGTTAATATGTAAGTTTTGTCCTTTTTAATCACCTTAACCCCTAAAATGACATCTACTGGACCTAAGTCCTTTATGTCAACACTTGCTTTAAATAGTTCTTTGTTTCATTTATACAATTTATCAGAACCAAATATTAGCAAGTCATCAACATATAAAGTTATAACAACTTTATAATTAAGAGTAACTTTAGTAAAAACACAACTTTCTACTTTACTACTCTTAAAGCCAAACTTTCGAATCTCTTGCTTAAACTTCTTGTACCATTGTAATGGTGCTTGTTTAAGTCCATATAGAGATTTCTTTAATTTACATACTTATGTTCTTCTCCTTTAGAGATATACCCTCGGGTTGTTGTATGTAAATTTCTTCATCTAAATCTCCATTTAAGAACGCAGTTTTAACATCCATTTGATGAACCTCTAGTCCATAAACGGAAGCTATAGCAAACATTGTTCTAATTGATGTAAATTTAGTAACTGGTGAAAATGTTTCGAAATAGTCAATTTCTTCCTTTTGAAATTTCCTCGGTTTCCCTTGGAAGTTCCGGCAACATTTTTATTTTCCACATAGTTTACACCATCAATCTTCTCAGAAATTGAACCATCACGTTTGATACTTTCAGACTCAATTTGGATGCCTTGAAGAAGTTCATCTAAAGCGATGGCCTTCTTCTTATGCTTCAATTTCTTTTGGTAATCTTTCCATGAAGGTGGAAGTTTACCAATGATGGTCGAAACTTGGAAAGTGTCAGAAATGAGTTCACCCGCATCGGAACATTCGGTGGCTATGTCATTGAGTTCGTTAACTTGATCAATGACAGGCCTCGAATCTACCATCTTGTATTCAACAAATTTATTAACCAAAAATGATTTATTACCAGCATCTTCATTGACATACATTCGTTTGATTGCAAACCAAACTTCGAACGCGGTCTTGTGGATATGGAACACATTGAACAATGTGTTGTTTAATGCTTGCAGAATAGTGAAACGGCAAATAAAGTCATCCGCCTTCCACTTTTTCACTTTCTCCGAAGCCTCCGTTTTCTGTGCCTCGGTTGCTTTTGGATCTTCATTCTCCTTTGGACAAGGATCACATAGCACATAGAATACCTTTGCAATGGTTAAAAGGTATTCCATTCTCAAACTCCATCGCTTATAGTTAAGCCCATTCAGCCTCTCCAACTTATCTGCTTCAGGAAGTTGTGCCTTCAACAGAACTGACTCCATCACTCAAATTAAATACCTTAAAATTGTTGTATATATGACTCGATTTGTGGGTAAGGAATCAGTAGGTTAGGCACACCGAAAATATGTTATCTTTAAGGTATTTAATTCGTCCCACACTGGTGTAATGGTTCTCAACGAATTTCACCTCCAGGATACAAAACCTACTCAACTCTATTCAAAGTTACACTACTTTGAATAAATATGGAACAAGAACTCGAAGCTTTTTAAACTGTATAGAAGAATGGAGGAATTTTAATTAAGAAGAAAGAACTCTGTAATTTTTCCAGTAGTCCAATTCAGTAGAGGCAATCCTGTTTATAGTGGTAATGCCTGACTGAACTGGTTTGTTCAGATAAGGGTGTCCATCAGAACAGTCACAACGGTGCCCATTCGGAGAGTCATACCCGAACAAATCAAACTGAACACATCCATTTTGTCTCAAACAAAATGGGCCGTTTGCGTACACCCCTCCTGACCTCAAATCACCCGAAATAAGATTTTTGGTTTCGACACGGGGATTAAAGAATACTACTCCCTCTGTCCCTTAATGAGTGTCCATTTTCAGGAAATTTTGTCTCATTTTTTACCATAACTTTGTACCTAAAAGTTTTTTTTTTTTTTTTTTTTTTTTTTTTGAATTTTTTCACCGGTTTCTTTATACATGCAAAGCGAAATGTCTGCAAAAAGTATTACAAAATTATTTATGAAAATTTGCCACCAAATTGTACTAAAATTATGTCCCTTCAAATGAAATTTGGACACTCATTTAGGGACAGAGGTAGTAATACTTTATTGGACCTGATTTAACAACATTTCATTTCATGCCCAAACTAAAAGAACTATTTGATGAGCTTGCTTTTTCTCTGAAAACTCATAGTGGCTCTGTTCTTTGGGTGGAAGTTTAAAAGTTCCTAAGAAAAAAAAGTAGAAAATGTGTTCTAAGTTTTTGAATACACCCCCCTCTAGGATATTGCTCGGGTTAATTTCAGTGCCCACCCCTGAAGTTTGGACAAGTCTCACTGCCCCCCTTATGCTTCAGATTCGTCTCAGTGACCACCTTTTTGTCAATCAATTGACTATTTTACCCTTACTTAACTATATACCCCTTATAACTTAATTTAAAATACTACATACTCTCACATTATAAAAAGTTATACGTAATTTTCATACTTAAATTTATTTTCGATTACCAATAAATACCATTTTTATTAATAAATAATGTCTATGATTTATACTTCTTTTTATTCATTTTTTAAATCAAAATAAATATAGAGAAGCATGCACATATGAATATTTTTAAACTTGATAATTATAAAGACATAAAAAATATAAAAATTAAATAAAATTAAATATTTTAAAGCTTACATATTTATTTATTTTGAGTTAGAGATAACATGTTATGGATTTTAGAACTGAGAGATAGAATAATATGCAATCTAAATCATTAGATACTCATTAATGTGGGCATAGTAAAAACTTATTCAAAATTAATATAAAATATATGCATGCTTATATATTTTTATTTTCTATGTTTATTTTTTTATTTTAGCTTATAATAGAAAATAAATTTAATACAACACTTGTGTTCAAAGATATATTTTGTTGATATTATGTGGAATTTTGTTATGAATTAAATTTATTTAAATCGTTACGAAATCTCAAATAACACCAGAAAAAAATATATATATTTAAATAAAAGGGCTGTCTTTAAATTTATTCACTTTTTCAAGTGTTTTTAAATATCAATATAAAAATATTCATGCTCTCTATTTTTATTTTATTTTGAATAAAAAAATAATAGTATAATTCATTTACAATTATTTATAGTTAGAAATAATATTGATTGAAAATGGAGAATAAATTTAAATACAACTTGTGTTCATTTTTTATTATGTGAGAGTTTTTCGTGATTTAAATGTAGTTAATGAGAGATATTTAATCAATTAAGGGTAAAATAGTCAATTGATTGATAAAAGGGTGGTCATTGAGACGACTCTAAACTTTAAGGGGGGCAGTGAGATTTGTCCAAACCTCAGGGGTGGGCACTGAAATTAACCCGATATTGCTCAATAAGTTTGGGTGGTCAGTTCCACAATCCCAATGAATTAAAGGTTCTAAAAATTTGATGCCTCATAAGAGATTATACGACTATCATTAGAATAAATTTCAGAGGCATGCATCAACTTCATATGTTGGAAAACAGGAACCCTGGCATGGGTTCCCGAGTTCAGCTTCTAGCTGGGATGGACTTTAATTCATACGTCGTGTTGGAGGCTCAAGTAATGAAATTTCATGGAAGATGAATGCATCAGTGATACAGTCTGCATGTGGCACTCATGTCTTTTGCTGTTTGCCGGGACGAGTGTACTGTTTTCACGGCTGGGGTTGGTGCAGGATTAATGTGAACTGTATAGTGGGAGCTGTCTAGAATCCATTCACTAGGGCTTATGCCTCTCAGTTTTAAAGTATTTTATGCTGGTAGCTGTGAATTATTGTTTTGAGTTTCAACAAGTCTTTTAGCAGTCGGTAGGTTACTAGCTAAATTTATGTCCACTTGTCACATCTTTCTATGTGATGAATGGGTAGTGTAATTAGTTCATTCTGATTGAGTAGTTAACTACTATTTTGCTATATTTTTTTCTTTTTCTAGGACGAAGATTCCTTTTCGTTGAAGGTCAAAAATTCGCCCGATATATAAAGCTGAGGTTATAGTTAGAGCTAAATCACATCTGTATACATTCATTCAGTATTTTGTGAGTATACTCCCTCCGTCCCAGCTCACTTGTCCTTGAGATTTATTTCTGTTTTGATCCGTCCCAGCTCACTTGATACCTCTCAAAAGGGCGATCGACGGGAGATTGTGCCTCACTGGACTTTGGGAAGAGAGTGTTTGGGAAAGGTGGGCCTATTTTTGATCAAGTAATTACATTAATTCCCCCACTTATATAATTTGTTGAGGTTCAAATTGAGGCCTGAGGGGCTCTTTTGTCATAAAAGATTGGGTAAATAATTTTGGTTTATTTTAATGTGTATTGGGGTCATTTTGAAAATTTTGATTGTATTTTTGTTAAGTTTTTAACATTCGTTAACGCCCATCAATGTATACTAACGATTTGGGTTGCTTTGGTTGATTTATGCATACTACGCAGGTTGATTTGGTAGTTTAGATAGTACGCAGGTCAAATTGGTTGAATTCATATAGTACGCGGGTCATTTTGGTCGTTTACTCATTTTTTTATGACTTTATATTTATCCGGGAAGTTTTTGGATCTGTTGTATATACACCAAAGAGCATAACTGTAGGGATGTCTATCCGACATATTAAAAGTTTCACTTTTTCGTCTCTCAAATAAAATATTTGTACAGCAAAAATCAAAAGTATGTACTTGTACCTTTAGCTTTAAAATATTAAAAAAGAGGAAATGGGGTGGATCTTCAGTTATTCATCTTGAACATAAGTTTTCTAGATAATCACGAAATGACTTTCTAGAATTTTTTAGCTTTTTGAGTTTCTGATTATAGCATGAGGTTTAGGAAACGAGAAATGAGTATAATGATTTTAGTACGAAGTTTATTATGTATAATGCAAAGGCCAGATTTATATGTTTGTAGGCCGGACAAATAGTTTTGCTGTTGTATTGAGTACTTATATTTTGCAAAATTTATCTTTGTGGTGACCTATTTCGATAGGACAATCAAAATGGTAAAACATCATATTTTAAGTATGACGGAGGAGTATCTAACAAAATTTAAGTAGTAGTGATTGTTGGAAATTTAACTTTTCAGTTTGCAAACACCCCCACCCCTAAACCCTATTTACGAGAGTGTTTTGACCGTGCATTTGTCAAAATGTATTTGGCCGTGCGTTTAACGCACGGGTGTTACACTAGTGTTACTAAATGTTTACATATATAAACACAACTAAAATACAGGAGAGAGTGTTTGAGATGGTGTGTTTTTGTTGGAGAGATTAGTTGTGGGTTTTCTTAGACAGAGAAAACGAGGCATTTGGAATCAAATGGAACTGTTGGGTTTTTTCCCTTAGGGAACTATTGAATTTTTGTAAAGAAATTGAGCGTCGTATTTTGAGAGTTGCAAATGTTGGATGCCTTCAAATTTTGATATGTGATGATGTGTATTTTTGGTAGTTTTACAATGCAAGAGTTAAAAAATTAGAAGACTTAATTAAGATTTTATAAATATAATATATAACTAATACTCCTTTCATCCCAAAATGATTTTATAGTTCTTTTGACGTCACCACATAGGGAATTTTGAGCAATAATTTTAAGTTAATATATTTATAGTTATTAATTGGGCAAATTGCATTTTAGTTACCTGAGTTTGTCCTCAAGTTCCATTTAGTTATCCAGTTTGTATTTCGGTTAATTTAGTTATCGAATTTGTCATTTTGTTACAATCAGTGTAAAATCCGTTTGTTTGTCAAAAACCTATCGAAAATTGATGAAAAACGTAACAAACTTTTATCAAAATTGCAATGATCACCCTTACAATTTAAACTATCTCAGTACTCCCCTTAGCTCTTCACGAATGTTAAGAAATCCCATCCCCTCCCCTCCCATGCCATCCCCTCCGAGTTAAGCACCTATTTGGTCCTTAACCTATTGAGTTGTTTTCCTTTTGGTCCTTAACCTATTTTGATTTTCCTTTTGGTCATTGATGTACCTAGTTGCAGGATAAAGTGGTCCTTAACCTATTTTAGTTTTCCTTTTGGTCCTTGATGTACCTATTTGCAGGACAAAGTGGTCTTTGACCTATTTTGGTTTTCCTTTCGGTCAACAAGCCATGTCGACGATTTTAAGGACCATTTTGTCCGGCAAATAGGTACATCAAGGACCAAAAGGAAAACTAAAATAGGTTAATGACCACTTTATCCTGCAACTAGGTACATCAAGGACCAAAAGGAAAACCAAAATAGGTTAAGGACTATAAGGAAAACAACTCAATAAGTTAAAGACCAAATAGGTGCTTAACTCCCATCCCCTCCCTCACCAAATTAACTATTACCATTTTACATATTACAATGGAGTACTGAATGCGTGCATGATCACCTTTCTTCATAGAAAAATAACATAAATTCATATTATCTTCGTCTCAAAAATAATATTCTTATTCTCTTACTTTTTAAACCTTTTAAATTAGTCGTGTTATTTTTTATACTCTTTTTGATCCAAATTATAAAAATGAATATCTTTTTTAAATAACGAAACAAAAATAATAATTTCAGGACATGACTAATGATTAGTGATAGAGTTGTGATTAAATATAACAGTAACTCCTTTTACTTGCAAAATCTTTAACTAAAATAAATTTTCAAAAGTTAAATATCTTTTAAATTAACATTGTTACTTTTTTTTTATTTGAGATGAAAAATGTTCAAGTTTTTCAGACTAATATTCGATTCATACTCCCTCCGTCCCATCTCACTTGATATTTAAAAAGTGGGCACAATAATAATTAAGAAAAAAAGAACTAAAAAATGTTGTGTAAAAATAAATAGAGAATGAGTGAGGTAAATAGTATGTTGATTGAATAAATTGAGTGGTGAAAAAAAATAAGAGATAGAATAAATAGTACTCCCTCCGTCCCATAGTAAGAGTCCTACCTCCCATTTGCACGATTATTAAGAAAAAATGGAAGTGATGGAAGTGTTGTGAATGTAAAAGTAAAGTAAGCGAGAGAATGAGTGGGGGGGGTAGTAAGTTAATTGGTGTTGTGAGTACAAAAGTAAAATATGAGAGAAAATGAGTGGGGCGAATAGTAAAGATTCTTTGCCATATTTTAGGAAGAGGACTCTTACTCTGTGATGTACTAAAATAGAAAATATGACTCTTACTCTTGAACGGATGGAGTAGGATAGATTGAATATAAAATAACAAACAAATGATTATTTTAAAAGTTTCAAGTAAAATGGAACAAAATAAAATGAAAATAAGTTTGCAAAACGGAGTCCGTCCCATTTGAAGCTTCATCATTTTAGTGATGACATAAATTAAGGAATGTGATACGTGTAAGAAAGGTTGTGAGAGGGAAGAAGTTAGTAGATGTGAATGCTTTTTCTATAAAAGTAAAGTATGAAAGAGAATGAGTGGGGTGAATAGTAAAGATTTTTATCATTTTAGGAATAAAACTCTTACTTTGAGACGTACCAAAATAAAAGGACTCTTACTCTAAAACGGAGGGAGTACACAACTTTCTAGAGATAGGGTTGGATTATGATAGTGATATTCATTTCTTCTTTGTGATTGAAAAAGTGCATATTTAATGGGACAGATGGAGCCGTCATTAAAATAGTAATATTTTTCTTATACTCAATATCTCTCAAAATGATTTAAGTACATTTTAAGCTGTAAAGTGCATTAACAAATTATGTTTTATTATGCAAGTCTTTATATCAATAAAAATGATGAATAATCAAACGTGACTATCAATTTGTGACGGAGGGAGTAAAATGATAGTCAACAAGATTATTATTCTTCGCAACAAACAACTACCATCTAAAGTTATATTCAATATCTCAAATGTGTTATCAATATGTATCTCATTCCTTTGGCTTATTCATTTAATTTTCAATTACAAAACAAAGTGAGTAGTTTTGTAATTGTATGATTATTAATGCAGCCATATAGACCGTTATTTAACTGTTAAATAAATGTTAAATAAATGAGAATTTTTCCGTGCATCGCACGGGTTAGAACACTAGTTTACTAGAAAACGGAAGAACCTTTCTAATTGTTTTCCATTTAGGGCAATTCTAATGGTGTGTATTAAAATCAAATTTTGATACCAATCTCAAGGTCTTAGCATCTCCAATAGTAAAAAATATGCGTACTTAAATTTGGTGTGTTCCTAACAAATGTATCATATTTACTACCATATTAAGGACATGTGAATTCACGCGCGCGGATGGAGAAATTGTCGTAACTTAACAACCGCACATGGGCCTCGTTTCCTCGAATTTGATGCGTCGGGTCAACTTTTGAAAATTGATACTCCATCTGCCCCATACTTATTGCTATTAAATGGGAGTGCACAAGAATTACGAAAATATGTTGGAAAAGTAAGTATTGTGAGTGGGTATGAGAGAGAAAATAATTTAAAAATAGTTGTTGTGAGTGGATAGGAGAGAGAAAAGTGAACATTTTAAGTAAGTAGCAATAAGTATGGAACGCCCAAAATGAAAATAAGTAACGATAAGTACGTGATGGAGGGAGTAAATGTTTTCTCAAGTTTTGAAGAACAGAGTATACCCTTCAATTTGCTTTATTTCTTTTGCCCGTTTTCTTTGGGTTTTTCTTAAATGTGTTAAAAACGATTTTTTATTTATTTATTATTATTTAATAATTATTTAAAAATTTTCATATTTAATTATTACAACTATGTAATTATTAAATATATTATTTTTAGTGACTATTATTCACAATATAAAAATGAGTTATTATTTTATAATTATATTTAATTATTATTATTATTTAATAATCATCTAAAATTATTCATATTTAATTATTGCAACTATTTATTAAAATTATTTTTAATGTTATTAACATTAACAATATAAAAATAAAAATTTCAGTTATCAGATTGATACTATCTATTGGAGATGCTAGTACATTTTAATGGGTATCATCTATGGCTATGGACCTTGTATCGGAGACGCTGTTAAGAGAAACTCCATGGGTAGCAATCTTCTTCTTCTTCTAAAAATCTTCATCTAAACCAAATCTCCCTTCTTCCTTAATTCTCATTCAGTTCTTCTTATTTTGATTTTATTAATAAATTACATCTTAAATTTTACATTTATTATTTGATAATTGTTAATTAATAAATACAAAATTAGGAATTATTTTCCAGACTTTGGTTTTAAAATTTGATGTTTAATAAATTTCTCTCCTTGTGAGAGCCGTTGATTTATCTTCTTTGTAAGAACCGTTGATTTCTCTCCGTTGTTGAGAGCACGCGCTTGTACATGTTTGTGTGTTTGTTGGTTTGTTTTTGTACCTTGCAATTACTATTTAATCTACACTGACGAATCTTGCATCATGTCTAAACAAAAAAAATGTCATTGTTCTTAATGCAAAAGGATGTTTCGAGGGTTTTGGAATATTTGGTGGACGTTCAATCGCCGACCCGGAATCTCCATGTCAAATTAAAAAGAACTGAAGTTTCATCGTGCGTGAGGTAAAATTTTCTATTAGTAGCAAATATGAACGTTTTAGGTACTAAATAAAAATCTACTAAAATTAAGGGGGTTGACACCACATCTGATTGCAGGTTACTCCTTCTGTTTCAGAATAAATACCATCGTTTTTTTTTACGTTAGTACGAAAGAACTTATAGTAATAATTTTAAGGTAATTATTCTAATAAAAATTTGAAAAATTGTTATTAATAGTATTTATATTGGTGTATCAATAATAATTTTTATAAATTTGTTAAAATAATGAAATCAATCTAAAATTATTGCTCAAAATTTCTTGATGGTTACATAATTAAAAAGAGCGTGGAGAATTCTAATAATTGAATTGATATATCAAGAGAAGAATTATCTAAAAAAAAATGAATTAATTTTAAAGAACCTCAATGCAAAAAGAAGAAATCATTATTGGGCCAAAGTTAGAAGTTAGAAGTTAGAAGCCTAAAGATGTGATAATAAGCTCTTGACTCGAACTACTCTCATGTTCAATTAAAAATCTTAGTCAAGTGAAACTTTTAGTAACAAAATCATTGCTAGTACTCAAACCACTAGAAACACCAAAAATTAAACAATAGAAAAGAAGCCTTCGATTAGAGAAAGAGGGGCACTAAAATGAATGACCATTTTATCTTTAAAAATATTAGTACATTTTTATGGAATCCACACTAATATATTTGGGTTCATTAATTTAAAAAATCAACTGAGCTTTCTTAAATTATACTCCCTACATTACTAAATGATTGTCCCACTTAAGCTATTAATCTAATTGTATTTTGACAAAGATTTCAAAAGAAAAAAAAGCACAAACAATCACAATGAAATTTAAAGTTTATTCTTAATAGACTGTTAAAAATACAATCACAAATAATTTAAATTTTTTAATTATAATAACCAAATTAATTTAAACTAAATTAAAATTTCATTCAAACTGATTATTTTAAAGTAAAATTATCATCAGAGGCGGAGCTGCCTTATCACACTAGGGGTAGACATGCCCACGGTTCACGTTTGAACCGGATGAACCGACGGTTTTGAACCGTTGAAAAACAGTTGAAAATCGTGAACTGGAGGAACACGGTTCATAATATGTGATTCAAAATTTCTTTAATACTTATATAATGTAAAATAATTGTAATGTATCAAGAAATAATAATAAAAACAATTTTTTTTAAAAAAAATATCTTAAAAACCGCTCAAAATATGTAAAAATGATGAACCGGAAACCGGTGAACCGTATACCGCGAGTTAATGGTTCATTTACGGTTTTAATTTTTGGCGAACCGTGAACCGGGCATGTTTACTAGGAGGCAATTGCCTCCTTTTTTTATATTGTACCAAATTAGTATTATATATTTTTTTTTAAAAAAAATGTTTTTTCATTAAAAAAAATGTATTTTGCCCCACATTTAACTAAGAAAAATATGGATATTTTTTTAAAAACGTTCTTCTGCTAAACGTTTATTCTTTACAAATAATCAATATTTTTTAAATTTCTCTAACGTCCATCCATCGCTCTAAGACACGTCTATCAGACATTCTGATATCTCTGGCGCTCTGAGACACGTTTACACTCTGTACCCATTTATGGAGCCTAAAAAATCTCTGATAGTTATGTCTCAGAATCTCAAAAACTCTGATAGTTGTGTCTCGAAGGGCCTTTAAGCAATAAAATTTCAACTTGTAAATTTTTCAAAAAAAAAAATAATCCAAGGTCCTTATTATAAATTAGTTTTGTTTTAAGGACTTTTAATGCTCAACATAATAATAATAATATTGCCTCTGACACTAATTATAATTCTTGTATAGTATAAATTTATTTAAAGCCAAACGACCAAGTAACATACTTTCACTTTTTTTTTTTTTTTTTTTACAACAAATGCAATGTAATACCTAGTGACATCTTAATCATATGTACTTTCACATATTGTTACAAATAATGCAATATACTTATACACCCTAACAGCGTTAAAAGAGAAATTTTTGGGGGAAACTAGTTTCTCCATAAATTATAAAAAGTCATGTTTTTATAGTGGTTAAAGTTTAGGGTTTAAGGGTTAGAGTTTAAGCCTTTTTGGTTTAAGAAGGGTTAAAAAACAAGGCTTTTTATAACTTATGGAGGAACTAGTTTCTCCCAAAACCAACTCGCGTTAAAAAACTTAACAGAAATGCCTTATGGCATCCTAATCAGCACACCCTAGGATGAAAAACTAAAATTCGTTAAATAGACTAACACTCGTTAAAAAAAAAAATACTCCGTCTTCCAAACCAGCCTTCAACCCACCATCGCCCCACCGTTAAGCGCAGCAGCACCACCATTCAAACTTTTGAAACTCCCCATTTCAAAATTACAAATCCCTTATTTCAATTTCAACACCACTCATTATTTACAGAAATTAATCACCCAAAATTACAACCCCGATCTACAGAAATCTAAAATAAAAAAGCCCCAAAATCGTAATCACCAGTTACAGAAATTTAAGTCATTATGACCATTCAAACTCCAATAACAACCCAAAATCAGATCTTAAATGAAAAAACTAGAATCTGTAAAGTGTTTAATTTGGGTTTTTTTCATTTTGGATGAAGAACAAGGGTTTAGAGATATAAATTTTTGAAATTGCAGATTTGGAAAAATCGAGCTTAGAGATGGAGGAAGAGGGAGATGGAAGGGAGAGAAAATTCGTGGCTGATGAGTGTTGGAGCTTGACGCGAAATCAAAGAGGAGGGGGTTGACGGGGACATGGAGTGGGGTGTGGCTGAATAAAGGTAAATGAAGATGGAAATTGATGATAAAGATGGATTTCAAGATGAAAATGAAGATGGAGAAGATGGAGGCAGTTAGAAAGAAGGATTGTGACTGATGTTAAACTATAACATCAGTCAAATATTTAACGAGGTTAGTTTACTTAACTTGTTGGTCTTATGTTTTTCCTAAGCTTAAGAAAAAATCATTTTTTCACCGCCGGCATATAACACACACATACACTGACTTCACTGACACCCTTTATACTACTGATATTTTTTGCACTAACACTGACACTTTTTACCCTGACACTGACACTTTTTTACACTAACACTGACAATTTGTTCCTCCAAAACAGACATTTTTTGACACTGACAGTTTTTTACACTGATATAGACACTCTTTACACTGATATTTTTTTACACTAACACCAACACTTCGTATTCATACACTACACTGTCACGTTCTTAAACTAACGCTGGCATGTAGGAAAAACACGTTTTTTTTTTTTTTTTTTTTTTTTTTTTTTTTAATATTTTGGCCTTTCTTAATTTTTATGACAAAACTTATTTTTGTAAATTAAAGAGGAATGATTGGAGTATTTAGGAAGTATTTGGAATTGGAAGGCATAAAGTTTAGTTTGTTATGGGAGAGCCTTCAACAGTAGTTCTGCTACTGACCACCATAAAGTTTAGAGTATTTAGGAAAACTCTAAAAGAAGAGTACAGACCCTTGAGCTGTTTTTCTGAGTTCACACCCACTACTAAAAAAAACTACTTTCTTTCTCTCTCTAAATATTACTACCTCGGTCTCTAAATAAGTATCCAAATTTTATTGGGCTAATCTCACTTTACTACCCCAGGGTTTACATGCTGTTTCACTTTGGGGCCTATAGTTTTGTTTTTCTCACTTTAGGGCTTGAACTTCCATTTTCGCATCAATCTAGGGCCTAAACAAACATTCCGTTATATTTTGAATAGAAAGTTTGTATATCACATCCTAACACCTATTTTCTCTTGGGTATTTGATATTTTCACAAAAATAATGGTTAAACCATAGTAGTTTGACAGTACACCCAAATCAATCACAGGTTCATTAGCTTTGGTTTGATTTGGGAGTTTAGGTGGTATTGTTGCTCAAATTATCACGCATTTTAATGCCAAGAGTGATGAATTGACTAATAGTTTTCTTTAAGTCACTCTGCTTGTGTTCTGATAGTACTCTTTTGATGTTTGGGTGATTCTTAAATTAACTTTTTTTCTTTCAAAATTTTGGGGAAATTAGAATTTTATAATTTTAATAATTATCTCAAGGAAAAAAAATTAATACTGCTGTTTTTTTTAATCGTTTTCCCAATTTATGTGTGATAACTAGTTTATGTTTGATGTTGCTATTTTCTTTCTAAGTTATAGCCATACGCAGGAAAAGAAATCAAATAAAAATAAAAATAAGAATACTCAAAATTAAAAGGAACTTTCACATTGACTCCTAAACAGTTTGTTTGGGTCTATTAAATTGTAGGGGAAATATTTTTTAAAATAAATAAATAAGAAGGAATTACTTTATAAGTTTTTTGTTTGGAACAATATTTCATAAATATTTCATAAGTCGAAAGTTTGAAAGCTTAAATATACTAATGACTTGAAAAGACCAAAAAAAAACCCAGAGACAATGGATTTCAGATGACACATGTTAACTTTCCGTTTAAAATCTAATAAAACTCTTGCCAGGGCTCTGAATTGATACAAAAACGATAGTCTAGGCCCTAAAGTGAGAAATATAAAACCAGAGGCCCCTAACCGATACAACATGTAAACATTGGGGGTAGTAAAACGAGATTAACCCAATTTTATTTTAAGATACATAACTTTTCTGACAATTTGGTGGCAAAATTCATATATAATCTTGTAATCCTTTTTAGAAACATTTAGTTTTTGCAAGTATAAAGAGACCGGTGAAAAAAAAATCGAAAAAAAAACCTTTAGAGACAAAGTTATGAGCGAAATGAACACTCATTTTGGGACAATTTTTTTTTTTTGAAAATTGACACTCATTTAGGGACGAATGGATTAATATACTCCCTCCGTCCCATTTAAACTTCAAAAATTTTCATGTGTCCCATTTTAAACTTCAAATCCTAAAATGGAAGGTTTTTTGTACTTCTTTATTTGTGGACCCCACTTATCATACTCACAACAATTACTCACTAACTATTCCTTACCCACACTTTCTCTCTCCTAACAAACCATCTACACTCACAACACATCACCTCTTTCTTAATTCTTGAACCCAATTTTTTTTTGAAGTTTAAAATGAGATGGAGGGAGTACTATTGTGTATAGGCGTGTGTGCAACGGTTCAGATAGAGCCAAATTCGGTGGGACCCACAAAAGTGGGAGCTATCTTGACCGCCCCCTGATTTGTGTGTGTATGTGACCTTCATCTTAGCCATTGGGTGGAGAGGTGTAGCAAATTGGGTGGAGCGGTTCCGGGTCCGAGAGGAGAGGGCAGGGCAGCACTGTTGAAGTCGGGAAACTATGTAGGACCTAAGACTACCCAAAATGGGTGTATGAAAGTTGGGGGAGGGGTATGAAACTATTGTGGGGGTGTATGAAACTTGGTGTATGAAATGTGTGTATGAAAAAATTCATACGGGTTAAATTTTGGGGAGGTCCTGCGTACGAGTCCACGTGGCGACGTATAATTGGACCGCAAAAGGCGCGTGCACCACACGGCCCGACAGGGCGCGTGTGGGCGCGGCCCGGCGGCTTTTTTTATTTGTTTTTCCCTGTTTGAAACACGTGTAAGAACATCATTGGTCCATGGATTTTCGGATTTATTTTTTTAACTCAATTATTTGAGCTGAATTATCACCTAGTAATTTTTTATTTTTATTTTTTTGGCCAAAATTCAGCATTTTTTTTCCCTATAAAATGATGCAAGTTTCATTAGATTTGGACAAAAAAAAAAAAACTATCTTTTCTCAATTTTCTTTCTCCATTTTAGCCTACATTTAAAAAAATTCATCATCTTTTGAGTGAAATGGATCCCAATAATAATCCTTTCAACACTCAATATTTGAGCTGAATTATCACCTGGTGTAAAATATTATTTTAATTATAAAAAATAATAATAATTATTATTTTTTACTAATCATAAAAATAATATAAAAGTAGTGGGGTATAGAATGATGAGTGGGAGGGAGATGATTTTTTTATTCCAACTAACCATTGTAGGGGGGTTGTATGAAAAGGGTGTATGAAAGATGAGGTGGATAGGATAAAGTGTTAAAGTGGTTGTATAAAATGGGAAGGGGAGTTGAAACCATTGCTCATAGTCTAAGGCCATCTACAATGGAAGAAAAAAATGTGTGTGAATGGTCTTTCACATGAAAATTTTGTGTGAATTGGTGCAATGGTGTGTGAATGGGAAGAGTGTGAATTTTTTTGTGAAAAAAATTCACACTGTGTGAATGGGAAAAGATGGGTCCGTTTTTGCCACGTGGCGCCTTTTTATTGGGCCAGAGAGGCGCGTGTACTTCACGCGCAGACAAGGGCGCGTCTGCGCCGAAGTCAGCCTTTTTTTTTTTTTTTTTGGTGTTGACACTTGTCAGCGCATGATTGGCTGGCTCTATTTTTTACTTTTATCCCAATTTTTTGAGCTCAATTATTTCACAGAAAATGAGTTTTTTTTTTTTTTTTTGTACACCAAAATTCCTAAAAAAAAATTCTCTTTAAATTGACGTAAGTTTCATTGTATTCCGACGAAAAAAAAAACCCATTTTTTTTTAAAATGGATCTCAATAATAACTATTTCAACACTAATCATAAAAATAAAAAATAAAAAATAAATTTTAAGTAGTGGGTATAAGATGATGAGTGGGAAAAGTGTTGAATGAGGGATTAAACAAACCATTGTAGGGTGTTATGTGAATGAGTGTTGAATGGATGAGTTGGAAGAGAGAGAAGCTGATGTGGAGTGATAAAGTGGGTGTTGAGTGGTTTTTTTCGTTGAAACCACTGTGGATGGTCTAATAGGAGTAAATTCAACATTTTTTCACTCATTGATTTTCAATCAAATCTGTACCCTCTTTCCCTCACTTTTTTTTTCTTCATAAATGGGTATCTCTCAATTTCTTCATCCCTCTCTTTGAATCGGTCAAAATTAGTCAAATTCTTGTTTAGGTTTACCATTCCTCACTTCTAAAAGAGAGTCTTTTTCAGTTTATCACAAGTTTTTCTAGTGGGATTTTCAGTTGGTTATTGGACATAACTACATTCACCTATATACATATCTGTGGGATTTTTTTTCCCGGGGTTTTGATTGTGATTCGGTTTTTTGAGATTTAGTTTTGTTTGATTGATCGGTTGATCATTTTATTGGGGTATTCAGATTGTGGGTTTCATTGATTTGAAGAGCTTTGATTCATTAATCAGTCAATGGCTTTTGACCAAGTAAGTTTCCAGATCTGAATTCATGAATGTATGTTTTTATCTTAGCAAATTAGAAACTAGTTTATTGATTTAAGAGTGTTCATGTGATTTCAAGTGATTGTTTTGATCTGAAATGCCTATTGGTTCAATCTGGATATTTGATTGCCTTGTAGATCTTTTTATCGGATTTTTTTTCTTCAAATTTGTCACTCTAGATACGTACTCCATCCGTCCCTGAATGAATGTTGGAAAAAAAATTCAAACTTGATCTTGAGCGAATTTAAAATTTTTCGGACATTCGTTTTGAGACCGAGTAGTATCTTTTAGGACATGTTAGAACTTAGAATGATGATATTACTGACCAGTCGTTAATTTGTTTCTCCGTTTATCCCAAAATGAATGTCCAATTACTAAAGTTTTGAATCCTTTGTACTTTCACTTTCATCTTTGTTGAAGACTTGAAGTATGTTTTCTGAATTATCTTACATTCTGAAACGAGAATCCAATTTGTAGTTGGCCACATTGAGTTATTGTTGTATATGGTATTAAATTTTGTTTTTGGTTATAAATTTCGAGGACGATATAGCATTGAAGTTATTATGTCTGGTATTTTGCCGTTGTATCAGTGATTGAAAATCTTTAAATGATTCTCTGCATTTCAGAAAAACTTAGCTATTTTAGAATGCATTGGACATCATCCTTTTCGAGAGTGAGAAATTGTAACAAACATGGAATCTCGTGAAGACAGCTCTAGGTTCGGGTCATTCTCCGGAGTGGCTCTAAGGACTCTTTCGTCTTCCTCTTCGACTTTTTTCTCAGCAAACCAGTCACCTTTCTTCTCTCCAAGATCTTCAACGTGCCAATCATTCGCACGTTCTGATGTTCAACGTGACGGTAATTGCACCAACATTTTTACTGTCATACATATATAGTATACTCCATCTGTCCCATAATGATCTTCTCATTTGTTATTTTTCATTGCCCAAAATGTTCTTCCCATTTCTACAATTTAGGCTTAAGTGTGCATAAACAGGACATGGCTAGTGAAGCAAGTGTTCATATCCTTAAAAAAATTGAACAGTCAAATGTGAAGATCATTTTGGGACGGATGGAGTATATATATGTATCTATATAGCATTCTCTTTCTGACTGAAAATCGCTTATATTAGGTTCATCTTTGCAGATGTTTCTCCGGTCCCGCCAACATGTACATCAAGTGATCTGCATAAGATTGATCATGTATCTTCCTCAAATGGCATCTCTACCGGAAACCTATTTATCTACAATACTGCCTATGCAAATGATCATTCTAGTCATCGAGAAAAGCAAAAAAGGGTCGGGAGAAGCCAAGTATCCTCCTCCGTCACTCCAACCTCAACTTCCTTCTCTTCTAATAGACTGAGGAGCTGTGATGTGTATATTGGTTTTCATGGACGTAACCCTTTATTACTGAGATTCACTAATTGGCTTCGTGCTGAGTTAGAAGTTCAAGGGCTGAGTTGCTTTGTTACTGATCGGGGCAGGTGTCGAAATTCTCGAAAACATGGAATTGTTGAGAGAGCAATGGATGCTTGTAGTTATGGAGTTGTTATTTTAACAAGGAAATCTTTTAGAAACCCTTATACCATTGAAGAGCTTCGGTTTTTCTCGAGTAAGAAGAATTTGGTCCCGATTTACTTTGATTTGGGGCCGGAAGATTGCCTTGTGAGGGATATAGTTGAAAAAAGAGGGGAGATGTGGGAAAGACATGGTGGAGAACTCTGGCTTCTATATGGAGGGTTGGAGAAGGAATGGACTGATGCTCTAAGTTGCCTTTCTCGAGTTGATGATTGGAAACTTGAGGCTCATAATGGAAGTTGGAGAGATTGTATACTTAGGGCGGTAACCCTTTTAGCTATGAGGTTGGGACGGAGAAGTGTCGTGGATAGAATAACAAAGTGGAGAGAGAAGGCGGAGGTGGATGAATTTCCTTTCCCTCGAAATGAGAATTTTGTTGGAAGGAAGAAGGAGCTTTCAGAGCTAGAGTTCATACTTTTTGGTGATGTAAGTGGGGACAGGGAAAAAGATTATTTTGATCTGAAGGCCAGACCAAGGCGAAAGAATTTGACAATTGGTTGGAGTAGGAGTAGTTCGATAGATGAAAAGAGAAGGGACGGAAAAAATGAAGTTAAGAGGAGGAAAGGAAAAGAACCGGTTGTATGGAAGGAATCCGAGAAAGAAATTGAGATGCAAAATGCTGAACTTCAACAAACTCAACAGAAGGGATCAAAGGTAAAGAGTAGTAGTGGAAAACATGCATGGAGAAAAAGATCAATGAGAGTTGTGTACGGGAAGGGCATTGCTTGTGTTTCAGGAGATTCAGGAATTGGAAAGACGGAACTTTTACTTGAATTTGCTTACAGATTCCATCAAAGGTACAAAATGGTGTTGTGGATAGGAGGGGAAAGTAGATACATCCGCCAAAATTATTTAAATTTATGGTCATTTCTTGAAATTGATGTTGGGGTTGAAACTGGTCCGGAGAAGAGCAGGTTGAAAAGCTTTGAAGAGCAAGAAGAGGCAGCCATAGCTAAGGTTCGGAGGGAGCTTATGAGAAACATTCCATTTTTGGTAATTATCGACAATTTAGAGAGTGAAAAAGACTGGTGGGACCAAAAACTCATAATGGACCTCCTTCCTCGTTTCGGTGGAGAAACTCATGTTATTATATCCACACGCCTTTCTCGCGTAATGAACATGGAGCCTTTAAAGCTTTCTTATCTATCCGGGATTGAAGCAATGTTGTTAATGCAGGGCAACACGAAAGACCATTCGATTACTGAAATTGATGCTCTCCGTGTCATCGAGGAGAAACTTGGAAGACTAACTCAAGGCCTCGCGATTGTGGGTGCGATTTTATCTGAACTTCCTATTAATCCAAGTAGACTTTTGGATACTATTAATAGAATGCCTTCGAAAGAAATAACGTGGAGCGGTAGAGAAAGTCAACAACTGAGGCGAAATAACTTTCTTTTGCAACTCATAGAGGTCTGTTTTTCGATCTTTGACCATGCTGACGGTCCAAGAAGCTTGGCAACTCGTATGGTTCTTGCTAGCGGATGGTTTGCACCGTGCCCCATTTCTGTTCCGCTTTTAGCCCTTGCTGCCAAGAAAATACCCGAGAAAAACCAACGTTCTCGAGTTTGGAGAAGGGTATTACGGTCATTAACCTGCGGATTGACATCATCGTACGCTAGAAAATCAGAAGCGGAAGCAGCCTCATTGTTATTAAGATTCAGCATTGCTCGAAGCTGTACAAAAGAAGGGTACATTCACTTTAACCAACTCACTAAACTTCACTCCAGCAAGAGAGGTGTCACCGGTGTTGCACAAGCAATGGTACAAGCCGTCATTTCTAGAGCTTCAATTGTACAACACTCTGAGCATATATGGGCTGCGTGTTTCTTGATCTTGGGATTCGGGAACGATCCGATCATAGTCGAATTAAAGGCGTCAGAATTATTATTCCTCGTAAAAGAAGTAATCTTGCCACTCACAATCCGCACATTCATCACGTTTTCACGGTGCAGTGCAGCGCTGGAACTTCTTCGCTTGTGCACAAGCGCGTTAGAAGCAGCAGATGATGCTTTTGTTACTCCAGTTGAGAAATGGTTGGATGCTTCGATTTGTTGGAAGCCTATTCAAACAAACGCGCAGCTTAACCCATTGCTATGGCAGGAGCTAGCTTTATCGAGAGCGACGGTCTTGGAAATCCGGGCAAAGCTAATGCTAAAAGGTGGGCAGTTTGATATAGGGGACGATCTGATTAGGAAGGCTGTTTTTATTAGAACTTCAATCCGCGGGGAGGATCACCCGGAGACTAAAGCTGCCCGGGAAACTCTCAGTAAACTTACAAAGCTTCTGGCTAATGTTCAAGTTCATACTTGTTCATAGATTTTGAAATTTTCTTGTTTTTAGAAGGTTTATACAGAAAGGTAGAATAAAACTGCTTTGGTGAATTCAGAAGCATTTTATACCAAGTTTACATTTTTTGAGGTACCCTTTTCTTTTATACAGTACATACTTTCCATCTGAATTCATATGTAAATTTTCATTTTCATTTGTTTTTTACGACGTAATCCTTGTCAGTGATTTTTAGCTGTCTGACGACACGTTGCATTTGTTGATATAACACTCTTGAACTCATCTCTCCAAGATTCTGGAAAATTACTGCTCCCTCCGTCTCGAAATGTTGGTCCTTTTTTTTTTTTTTTTAACATTAATTAATACGAAGGAATTTTGAGTAATATTATAGGTTACTTTATTTATACATATGAAAATATAAAAATTGTTATTGATGCACCATTATAAATAGTATCATTAGCAAGTTATATATTTTCATTATGATAATTAAATTGAACAAAAATTATTAATCAAAGGTTTTTCGTATTAACAACAACAACAACAACAACAACAACAACAACAACAAAGTCTTAGTCCCAAAATAATTTGGGGTCGGCTAACATGAATCCTCATATGTCATCGTGATAAAAGGAAGAGAGAGAGAGAGAGAGAGAGAGAGAGAGCGAGAGAGAGAGGAAAAAGATGGAGAAAATAAAATAAATAAATAAATAAATAAATAATAATAAAAAGTACGATCAACCCCCATCATTCACATGAATTTTCGCCCTCCGCTCCGGCCTCTTCAACGCCACATCTTCATCAACTCCAAGTAAACTCATATCATTTTCAATCACCTTAATCCAAGTTTGCTTGGGTCTTCCCCTACCCCTCGCCATTTTATCACTTCTCCACTCTTCAGGCCTCCTAACCGGTGCATCACTCGGTCTCCGTCTCACATGACCAAACCACCTTAGGCGATGCTCCCTCATTTTATCCTCAATGGGTACAACTCCTACTTTACCCCTGATCACCTCATTTCTCAATCGATCTTTTCTTGTATGCCCACACATCCATCGTAGCATACGCATCTCCGCTACATTCATCTTATGAATATGACACTGTTTCACGGCCCAACATTCAGTGCCATAAAGCAGTGCAGGCCTAATTGCCGCACGATAGAATTTTCCCTTTAATCTATTTGGCATGCCACGCTCACAAAGAAACCCTGTGGCACTCTTCCACTTCAACCAACCTGCTTTAATCCTATGAGCCACATCTCCATCCAATTCTCCATCTTTTTGGATAATAGATCCAAGATAGCGAAAGAACTCGGAAGCTTGGACAATCTTTCCATCGAATGTGATCACTCCTGCCTCTCTCCTTCCAACTTTGCTAAATTTACACTCCATATATTCAGTTTTGCTTCTGCTTAACCTAAAACCTCGAGATTCCAAAGTGCGTCTCCACAACTCCAATTTACTTTCAACACATTCTTTTGTCTCATCAATCAGCACAATATCATCTGCGAACAACATACACCATGGAATATCATCTTGGATTGACCTCGTCACTTCGTCCATTATCAGGGCAAAGAGAAAGGGACTAAGTGCAGAGCCTTGATGCACTCCAATCGTGATAGGGAACTCTTCTGTCTTCCCAACGCTTGTCCGTACACTAGTACTAACTCCATTATACATGTCCTTGATAATATCAATATATTTCTTTGAAACGCCTTTCTTTACTAAAGCCCACCAAAGTACCTTTCTTGGCACTTTATCATACGTCTTCTCCAAATCAATGAAAACCATGTGCAAATCTTTCTTTTTATCTCGATATTTCTCCATGATTTGTCTGATAAGATAGATTGCGTCCATAGTCGATCTGCCGGGCATAAATCCAAATTGGTTATCCGAATATTCACAATTTTTCTTAGCCGTTGTGCAATCACTCTTTCCCAAAGTTTCATAGTATGGCTCATTAGTTTGATCCCTCGATAGTTGGCACAATCTTGGACATCACCTTTGTTCTTCTACAAAAGGATTAGGGTACTTTTTCTCCACTCCAATGGCATTGTGTTACTTCTCCATATCTTGTTGAATAGTGTTGTTAACCAATCTATTCCCCTCTCGCCAAAACATCTCCACACCTCAATTGGTATTCCATCCGGCCCTACGGCTTTCTTTAATCCCATCTTTTTCATCGCCATTTCCACTTCACCCTTTTGAATTCGTCGCATAAAATCTCGATTAATCATACTCGAAGGGATAGTTATATCTCCAATATCCTGTTCTTGATTGCCATTAAACAAGGTATTGAAGTACGAACTCCACCTATCTTTTATCTCTTTATCCCCGACCGACACTCTTTGGTCTACATCCTTAACACATTTAACCCTCCCAATGTCACATGTCCTCTTATCCCTCATACGAGCAAGTCTATAGATGTCTTTTTCCCATTCTTTTGTATCCAATCTATCATAAAGTTTCTGATTCACCTTTGCTCTTGCATCTTTTACTGCTTTCTTTGCTTCTCTTCTAGCATCCTTATACCTCTCACAGTTCTCCTCACTCCTGCATTTTCCCAATAATTTATAGCATTCTCGCTTGCTCTTTATCTCTTGCTTTACTTCCTCGTTCCACCATGATGTGTCCTTACTTTGTGGCACACTTCCTTTAGATTCTCCAAGGACTTCTCTTGCCACCTCCTTTATGGTATGCTCTATCTTAGTCTAGGTCGAATCTATATCCATATCCTCCATATTACCCGACCAAATACCAGTAGTGGTCATCTTAGCTAGAAATCTCTGTTGATTCTCCCCTTGAAGCCACCACCACTTGATTCTAGGTTCTACTAGTGGTTTTCTCTTCCTTGAAATTCTCCTACTTCGAAAATCAAGTATCACAAGTCTATGTTGAGTTGCAATACTTTCACCTGGAATAACCTTACAGTCAGTGTAACTCTTTCTACAAGCATTTCTTACTAAGAAGAAGTCAATCTGACTTGCATTACCTCCACTTTTATAGGTCACCAAGTGTGATTCTCTCTTCTTGAACCAAGTGTTCATTATACTCAAGTCATATGCCATCGCAAACTCCAGGATCCCGTTCACTGCTTCATTCCTCTCCCCAAAACCAAAACCTCCATGAATGCTCTCAAAGTCGTGTCGACTAGACCCCACATGTCCATTAAGATCGCCACCAACGACTAACTTCTCACCACTAGGTACGCGTTGCACAACCTCTTCTAAATCTTCCCAGAACTCTTGTTTAATAGATGCGTCCAACTCTACTTGTGGTGCATAGGCACTAATAATAGTTATAATCTCATCACTAACCACAAGTTTAATACCAATAATCCGGTCACTCTTCCTGTACACCTCCACAACATCATCGATATACTCCTTGTCAATAATGATACCTACTCCATTCCTACCTTTCTCCTTTCCTGAATACCAAAGCTTAAAACCCAAGGTGCTACTTCTTTAGCTTTCTCTCCAACCCACTTAGTTTCTTGTAGATACATTATGTGAATCTTCATCCTCCTCATAACCTCCACCACTTCTGCTGATCTCCCTGTCAAAGAGCCTATGTTCCAAGTTCCAAAGCGCATCCCACTAATCTAAACCCCCACCATGGACTAGCTTCTTTACCCACACTCGTCCGCAATGCAGGAACCCTTGCATATTTGACACCACCCCAAGGCGCCGAGGTGGCGCGTCGCTTCCGGGCGACGACCTAGCAACCTTTGCATACTTATCACTACACCCAGACCTAGGAAGTGTAGCGCGTCGCTGTGAAGGGAACGCCCCAACGATATTCATATTCGGATTCATGTCATAAGAAATGTGACAAAGTTTTTTTTTTTTTTTTTTTTTTTTTTTTCCGTATTAACGCTAAAAAAAAAAAGAAAAAAAGAGGGAACAATATTTAGGACGGAGGGAGTATGTTGTGGTGTTTGCAGATTTCTTTTTTGGCTCTCATTTTACAAGGAAATCTGGAATGGGGAGCCGTATACTCCCTCTCCCTCTGTCCCGGACAGAAAGTTAGTCCCTCTTTTTTCGTTGTTATTTTTTCGTTGCTATCACGAATGAACTTTTATACTCCGTATTAGAAAGCTAACTTTAAAAGGTATTTTTTATGGATCTCATTTTACTGGAAATCTTGAAGAGGTGGTAAAGATAGCTCTAAGAGGCCATTCTCTCTTCTTGAACCAAGTGTTCATTATACTCAAGTCATATGCCATCGCAAACTCCAGGATCCCGTTCACTGCTTCATTCCTCTCCCCAAAACCAAAACCTCCATGAATGCTCTCAAAGTCGTGTCGACTAGACCCCACATGTCCATTAAGATCGCCACCAACGACTAACTTCTCACCACTAGGTACGCGTTGCACAACCTCTTCTAAATCTTCCCAGAACTCTTGTTTAATAGATGCGTCCAACTCTACTTGTGGTGCATAGGCACTAATAATAGTTATAATCTCATCACTAACCACAAGTTTAATACCAATAATCCGGTCACTCTTCCTGTACACCTCCACAACATCATCGATATACTCCTTGTCAATAATGATACCTACTCCATTCCTACCTTTCTCCTTTCCTGAATACCAAAGCTTAAAACCCAAGGTGCTATTTCTTTAGCTTTCTCTCCAACCCACTTAGTTTCTTGTAGACACATTATGTGAATCTTCATCCTCCTCATAACCTCCACCACTTCTGCTGATCTCCCTGTCAAAGAGCCTATGTTCCAAGTTCCAAAGCGCATCCCACTAATCTAAACCCCCACCATGGACTAGCTTCTTTACCCACACTCGTCCGCAATGCAGGAACCCTTGCATATTTGACACCACCCCCAGGCGCCGAGGTGGCGCGTCGCTTCCGGGCGACGACCTAGCAACCTTTGCATACTTATCACTACACCCAGACCTAGGAAGTGTAGCGCGTCGCTGTGAAGGGAACGCCCCAACGATATTCATATTCGGATTCATGTCATAAGAAATGTGACAAAGTTTTTTTTTTTTTTTTTTTTTTTTCCGTATTAACGCTAAAAAAAAAAAGAAAAAAAGAGGGAACAATATTTTAGGACGGAGGGAGTATGTTGTGGTGTTTGCAGATTTCTTTTTTGGCTCTCATTTTACAAGGAAATCTGGAATGGGGAGCCGTATACTCCCTCTCCCTCTGTCCCGGACAGAAAGTTAGTCCCTCTTTTTTCGTTGTTATTTTTCGTTGCTATCACGAATGAACTTTTATACTCCGTATTAGAAAGCTAACTTTAAAAGGTATTTTTTATGGATCTCATTTTACTGGAAATCTTGAAGAGGTGGTAAAGATAGCTCTAAGAGGCCATTCTCTCTTCTTGAACCAAGTGTTCATTATACTCAAGTCATATGCCATCGCAAACTCCAGGATCCCGTTCACTGCTTCATTCCTCTCCCCAAAACCAAAACCTCCATGAATGCTTTCAAAGTCGTGTCGACTATACCCCACATGTCCATTAAGATCGCCACCAACGACTAACTTCTCACCACTAGGTACGCGTTGCACAACCTCTTCTAAATCTTCCCAGAACTCTTGTTTAATAGATGCGTCCAACTCTACTTGTGGTGCATAGGCACTAATAATAGTTATAATCTCATCACTAACCACAAGTTTAATACCAATAATCCGGTCACTCTTCCTGTACACCTCCACAACATCATCGATATACTCCTTGTCAATAATGATACCTACTCCATTCCTACCTTTCTCCTTTCCTGAATACCAAAGCTTAAAACCCAAGGTGCTATTTCTTTAGCTTTCTCTCCAACCCACTTAGTTTCTTGTAGACACATTATGTGAATCTTCATCCTCCTCATAACCTCCACCACTTCTGCTGATCTCCCTGTCAAAGAGCCTATGTTCCAAGTTCCAAAGCGCATCCCACTAATCTAAACCCCCACCATGGACTAGCTTCTTTACCCACACTCGTCCGCAATGCAGGAACCCTTGCATATTTGACACCACCCCAGGCGCCGAGGTGGCGCGTCGCTTCCGGGCGACGACCTAGCAACCTTTGCATACTTATCACTACACCCAGACCTAGGAAGTGTAGCGCGTCGCTGTGAAGGGAACGCCCCAACGATATTCATATTCGGATTCATGTCATAAGAAATGTGACAAAGTTTTTTTTTTTTTTTTTTTTTTTTTTCCGTATTAACGCTAAAAAAAAAAAAGAAAAAAAGAGGGAACAATATTTTAGGACGGAGGGAGTATGTTGTGGTGTTTGCAGATTTCTTTTTTGGCTCTCATTTTACAAGGAAATCTGGAATGGGGAGCCGTATACTCCCTCTCCCTCTGTCCCGGACAGAAAGTTAGTCCCTCTTTTTTCGTTGTTATTTTTTCGTTGCTATCACGAATGAACTTTTATACTCCGTATTAGAAAGCTAACTTTAAAAGGTATTTTTTATGGATCTCATTTTACTGGAAATCTTGAAGAGGTGGTAAAGATAGCTCTAAGAGGCCATTCTCTCTTCTTGAACCAAGTGTTCATTATACTCAAGTCATATGCCATCGCAAACTCCAGGATCCCGTTCACTGCTTCATTCCTCTCCCCAAAACCAAACCTCCATGAATGCTCTCAAAGTCGTGTCGACTAGACCCCACATGTCCATTAAGATCGCCACCAACGACTAACTTCTCACCACTAGGTACGCGTTGCACAACCTCTTCTAAATCTTCCCAGAACTCTTGTTTAATAGATGCGTCCAACTCTACTTGTGGTGCATAGGCACTAATAATAGTTATAATCTCATCACTAACCACAAGTTTAATACCAATAATCCGGTCACTCTTCCTGTACACCTCCACAACATCATCGATATACTCCTTGTCAATAATGATACCTACTCCATTCCTACCTTTCTCCTTTCCTGAATACCAAAGCTTAAAACCCAAGGTGCTATTTCTTTAGCTTTCTCTCCAACCCACTTAGTTTCTTGTAGACACATTATGTGAATCTTCATCCTCCTCATAACCTCCACCACTTCTGCTGATCTCCCTGTCAAAGAGCCTATGTTCCAAGTTCCAAAGCGCATCCCACTAATCTAAACCCCCACCATGGACTAGCTTCTTTACCCACACTCGTCCGCAATGCAGGAACCCTTGCATATTTGACACCACCCCCAGGCGCCGAGGTGGCGCGTCGCTTCCTGGCGACGACCTAGCAACCTTTGCATACTTATCACTACACCCAGACCTAGGAAGTGTAGCGCGTCGCTGTGAAGGGAACGCCCCAACGATATTCATATTCGGATTCATGTCATAAGAAATGTGACAAAGTTTTTTTTTTTTTTTTTTTTTCTTTTTTTTTCGCATTAACGCTAAAAAAAAAAAAGAAAAAAAGAGGGAACAATATTTTAGGACGGAGGGAGTATGTTGTGGTGTTTGCAGATTTCTTTTTTGGCTCTCATTTTACAAGGAAATCTGGAATGGGGAGCCGTATACTCCCTCTCCCTCTGTCCCGGACAGAAAGTTAGTCCCTCTTTTTTCGTTGTTATTTTTTCGTTGCTATCACGAATGAACTTTTATACTCGTATTAGAAAGCTAACTTTAAAAGGTATTTTTTATGGATCTCATTTTACTGGAAATCTTGAAGAGGTGGTAAAGATAGCTCTAAGACCCCCCCCCCCCCCCCCCCCCCCCCCCCCCCAATCCCAACCCAATAATTGACCTTCATCAAATTCAATTTCAAGAGTAAACCTTTGCCAGAATCAAAACATGAATATTCCATAATCAACCCAGAATAAATCAATTATTAACAGTACAAGTAAAAGAGAAACAGGGATTATTGAGCCCCCACATGAAAGGGGCTATAAGTTTATGGTCAAGAACTACAATTATAATGTACAGACTACAGAGAGATGGTGAACGCTCATGTGAGAAATTTTAAGGATCAGCTTTACCAGCTACTTCTTCATCACTCGAGCCATATTCGACCTCGCTCATTTCCTCATCATCGCTCGAGGACTTCTCAGGAACAGCCCCAGCATCCTCTGGCTTTGCGTACTTTTCACAGTACTCTGAAAAATGCAATAGCTTTGTCAAAAATCATTTATGAAATCACATGCCATGCAACGTTTCAGAAGCTTACTGCATATATAAACTAGAGGAAGATCAATTAGCTAATTTATTTTCTAATTCATATCTTTTGAAATCACCGCTTCCTTTCTATACGTAATTTCTAGAACAAATGTCAAAGTTAAATCATAACAAAAGAAATCACTGTTCTAAGAAACAAATAAAGAATAAACTATTAAAATAGTTCCACTCGACAAGTCAAACTTTATAAGATTGTAGTTTACTTGTTTATACCTTCTAAAATTGCACTAAAATATAGCCTTATAGAAGTGAGACTATTGTTTTGGGCATCAAAAAAAAAAAAAAAAAAAAAAAAGAAGGTATATTTTGGGATAGAGGCAAGTAAAGAGAAGACTTCAAACAAACAAACAAAAAAAAGGACGAAACCAAGAGGCATTGAAATTAAATAATGTTTTCTTTCAAGATGAACCGACAATGAATAACAACCCAAGCTAAGGGTAACAAGGTTCCATCAAGCTCACTCACTAAATTTGCATAAGAGAGTAAAAGTTTGTATGAATGTAAGAGTGTTTCAAGGAAATATGAAACTTTTATGACAACCGGGCTTATTAGATGCATTGACAAGGAATTTAACCCCTCATATCTAAATTTTCATGATATTTTGAATAACAAATATCACCTTGAGGTATCACCAGGAAAATCAGGGCATACCAATTAATCATGTGATTATTACTACAAATCAATCATGAATGTACGGCATGATTGATGCTGCAATCATATGAACCACAAGTATTTGAATCCAATAAAAACGTGAAGCAAGCATCGTATATAAAGACACAAATGCATAAAAAAAATGAACATCTACCATAAAGCATAAAGCAAGGAGTGGGGAGCCATGGAGTATGAATTCTCAAGATGAAGACATGTCCCTCAACTTGCATTTGTTTTTAGACTATATTGAGCAGTACGCAATTACGTCCAGATAAGGAAAGGGTCCAAGAGAGAACTTGAAAATCAGGTCAAAGTTCCAAGCTTTACAACAAAACTTCTGATAGGTATCATGCAGTCATGTCTTAAGCAAGGCCTTTAGCCCCGTGCATGAGGCTTAGGCATCTAAAAGTTCTTCGAAGAGTTTAAATAATACAAACTTAATCCCAGTCACTTAGAACTATTCTGCCTATCTCAGATCACCCTAGATAGACAACTACATAGAGGGTCTCTACAAGTCAGTCTATATATTTTTAGCTTTCGTTCCCCCCGTAAAATGCTAACAGAAAGGCCTCTTCATCGTTCAAACTTATGACCCGGACATCAGGAAGTATATTTTCAAAGCCCATAGGCTCAGAGAAAATCAAAACAAGAAGTGTTGCCTCTTTATAACTACTCCCTTTGTCCCAAAATGATCTTCCCATTTGACAGTTCAAACTTTTTAAGGATATGAACACTTGCTTCACTAGTCATGTTTTGTTAATTTTGTTAATACACTTTTAAGCCTAAATTGTAAAAAATGAGAGAAATTTTTGGGACAATGAAAAATGGCAAATGGGAAGATCATTTTGGGACGGAGGGAGTATTTTGTTTTTGTAGTTTTTGGTAGCCACGCTGCCACGTTATCACCAACTCCCCGTGGACTTGAACTAGCTCATATAGCAAGCATACTAGGTTCATAAACACAACCAAGGTAGTGATAAATGACTATTTTATAGTCATTTATAGCATTTTATTTCCATCATTTGTGTTAATTTTTGATGTAATTAATCTAGTTTAGTGATGGAGATTAATATAAGAAGATATTTAAGGCTTTATTTTAATTATTATTGTTATTTTTATTGTTATTTTCGGATTTATATTTAGATAGGAGATAATATCATGTTTAGAAGTAGATTTATGATATATTTTGATGTTTTTGAGTTGTAATAGGTTACTATATAGGTTAGGGTTATTTTTAGGAGTGTTTGACTTGTTTTCCAAGTCGTAGGAGTCTTATAAAAATAGGGTTAATGTTAATTCCGAAAATCAGTTGTTGATTAATAAAATTTGAGTATTGAACGTTGTTCTTTATTCCCGAAAGTGGATTTCTTCCCTTTTGATGCCAATTTCCTAGTATTCTTCGAATCAATGGGTTATTGAAGGCTATTCCTCTGGTATTGTTGCGACAATCAACGGATCTATAGTGTTCATCTCTATTTATTTCTTTTATGCTTCCGCTTGCCTACATCATTTGGTAATCAGAGCCTAAACCAGGAATTCGGTTGAGGTACTCGTTTCTCATTTTTTTCTCTCTTCTTTCAAAAGAAAAAAAAAATGAAAAAAATGTCTCCTCTTTCATGGCCTTTCATCGAATCTAAGATTATTGATCTTTTCATCGATTGGTCGAAACCTCCAATTTATGATAAGTGTTCTTGCAAAAGTTGTCAATCTGACAATATTTTGCCCGTAGTCAACACAACCACTCCACAACCTCTAGTTTATTCCTTTCTGTTGATCTATGATGAAGAAATTGATACTCATCAGTTTAACGATCCATTTGATATTTCTCAATCGAAGACAAAAATTTCAAGTTATATAAAAGATTTATTGCTCCAGCAATTTATCATGTTGTATTGGGCTGATTGGATGGATATAATCACTCAAGTTGGCACGTTCAAAGTTCATCAACTATTTGAAGGTTTTCAGATTCTAATGTTAAGACTCAATGGAAGGATACTCATGTTACATGTTCTTTTTCCGCTGCTACAAATTCAATTAAAAACCGTTCCAAATTCGAGGACGAATTTTTCGAAGCCGAGGAGAATGATGGAGATTAATATAAGAAGATATTTAAGGCTTTATTTTAATTATTATTGTTATTTTCGGATTTATATTTAGATAGGAGATAATATCATGTTTAGAAGTAGATTTATGATATATTTTGATGTTTTTGAGTTGTAATAGGTTACTATATAGGTTAGGGTTATTTTTAGGAGTGTTTGACTTGTTTTCCAAGTCGTAGGAGTCTTATAAAAATAGGGTTAATGTTAATTCCGAAAATCAGTTGTTGATTAATAAAATTTGAGTATTGAACGTTGTTCTTTATTCCCGAAAGTGGATTTCTTCCCTTTTGATGCCAATTTCCTAGTATCCTTCGAATCAATGGGTTATTGAAGGCTATTCCTCCGGTATTGTTGCGACAATCAACGGATCTATAGTGTTTATCTCTATTTATTTCTTTTATGCTTCCGCTTGCCTACATCATTTAGTTTATTTTATTTTCATTACGCGGATAATATGCTTGTTGTATAGTTTTCTGGATTGGACAGGTTTTGGAGCATTGTTGGTGTAAATAACGAGCTTTGGACATGACTTGGAAAGAGGGAGGAACAACGGTTGCAAGGAAAATCACATGAAGCAAGAAATTGAAGAATCAGAGGCCCTCGGCCAAGCACATCATTAGACTCGGCCGAGCGTAAGACGACAGAAGGGAATTCAAATTTTAAAGACCTGCTCGGCCAAGCACACCACTAGACTCGGCCGACATGCGACTGAAGGGGGCTTAATTTTGAGAGACTCGCTCGGCCGAGCATCACCCTTGACTCGGCTGAGCAGCACCTGTTCTGAACCAAAAGGTGTCTTTTCAAAAATGGAGTCTCTTTGAAGAAATGGTGCAACTCTTGGTCCAAGGCCTATATATTGAACATGTAATCAGTAGTTTAGGCATTCAGATTTATTTGTAAATATACTCAAGTTATATTTGTATTCCATAAACATCATTACTCTCTAGATTTTGAAAAGATTGAGAAAATTAATTGGTGTTCTTAAGCAAAAATTCTGAAGTTGAAGAAATAAAGCATTTGAGGTATATTTTCCAGCCATTGCCTGCTCTATTCTCTAAATAAGTATTTCTTATCTCTTCTCTATATTCTTGTGTTATCATAATCATCATGGCTAGTGAGTAATCCTCCATTCTTGGGGTTGGAAACTCAATCTCATGTGTTCATCATTATAAGCATATGCTTCTCTCTTCTCTCTTCATCTTCATCTCAATCAATTTTCTTCATATCGTTCTTAATGCTGACGTCCTTACTTGTATAATTTTAGTTAATCAAGAGATGAACTTAGCCGTGAATCTTGATTAACGGAACCATATGAAGTAAACTAGGCACTATTAATCACGAGAGTAGATTAATTGTCTAGGGATGATCCTTAATTGGAAAATACGTGGATTTTAACATGAACTTAATGAATTTTGATTAATGTACGGAACACTCAAGAGATAGGTCGTGTTAATTTTAAAATACAATGTTATACTTGCTTGATCGTGAGAAGTTAGCATGAATAGCGTATCACCCTTGATTTTTTAAGAAACCTTTTTATCTAAAGCATGATTATTTGTTGATTAGTGCATGTTGTTCGAGTCCCAATCCCGAGAATTCCTTCATCATAAGAGTTTAAATTAAAGTTAGAATAGTTTGCATTTCACTTCTAAATAAACAACACAACAATTATTTCCCCCAATCATTCTATTTCATTATTTCTTACGTAAAAAGCAAGTATTAATCATCGTAAACATTGTCCTCGTGGGATCAGCCCGCATTTGCCTAATCTATATTACTCCTACACCGTGCACTTGCGGATATAATTAAGCCGTTAAGTTTAGGCTTAATAGGTAGGGATGAGGGACCTAGACTGAACACGCTGGCTAAGGATAATGGCATTTGGGTTCACGAGCGGCGCCCAGACACTAGATATAGTCTATGTTACTCAGACTCGCCTAGGAGTATCCGATACGGGTACGTATCCGAGTGTCGGATTCGAGAAAAAAATAAATGATTTCACACTAAATGTAGTGTAAAATAGTCATGTGTCGGACTCGCTTACGAGAATCCAACACGGGTGCGGCGGGGGGGGGAATGAAAAGTCTGAGCATCATAAGATATAGTCTCACAGACACTCGAGAGGACCTCAATGAAAATTTAGATCGGGCCTTAAAATGGGCAACAACCTACCACTATCACTTGCATTCTTTAGGATGGTCCTACCAAGTACCTGCTCAAAAATCTACCATGAATTTTGATTGATGGAAGTAAGGGCGATCTTTAATCTCTCTCCAACCCCTTCTTATGTTCATTGGGCTTTCTCAATTTTGATGTGTCCCACCAAGAATACCTAAACTTAACACCTTAAGTCCCCCCCCCCTGCCGAGGACAAAACATCATGCATCGGCAATGCTAGTTGGCCAGAGGTTAGACAGATGCGAGATATTAGTACGCAGATGCTCTAAACATACCAATTGAACCATATGCAAGATACATACCAATGGTGTGAAAATACATTTCTGCTATGCTATAATGCAACTAGCATATGCTCAGTTTAAGCTATCACGCAAGAAGTACCTTTCACTCTTTGATCATACACAGCTTTGTCACGCATCATCAGCGCAGCAGCCTCTCCATTAAGTGGGTCAGATGGGTTAGGATACAAGAGAAGCTGAGGAAGAAAAACTTCAAACACATTCACCAGATCTAATATAGAGAAAAGAGAGGGAGAGAGAAGAAGTTAATACCCCAATTCCAACAACATTATTCTAAAAAATCCGTATACTATGGGATACTCCGTAATTCTTAAAATCATAAAAAGAAGAACTGTATACCAAACATGGGACTCCAAGTCTGATTGATAACATCTAAGCATACTGATCCTGACCTGCAGTTACAATGAAATATGAACAATAAAATTTAATAACAACGACAAGTTTATAATACAACCAAAAGAAGAACTATAAGTCTACAACCACAAGGTAAAAACAAGCACAGCTATTGGATTTCTTACATCCATCAACTCACATTTCATCAACATTTGGATGGTAAATTTTGTTTATAAAGCCAATAGAAGGAGATTTATACGGATAAGCATCCGGCAACTCCACCTTAATTCTCCAGACTCCTCCATGATATGGACCTGCCACATCAAATTGTGAACTCAATCTCTAAAACGCAAATCAGCATGTGGAAGACGATAAATCTACCGCACAAGAAGAAAAACTCACAACTGTGGCATCAAGAATTTACCGAAACAGGGGATGAGTTTAGGATAACTGCTAAAAGAATACAGACCACACACAAAAACACACAGTGTGTAGCTAAATTTCTTTGCTCAGCTACTCCCTCCATCACAAAAATTATATTCCTATCTCCTTTTAGATTGTCTAAAAAAACAACCGCCTCCAAAAGAGGCTCTTTTACATTTAATTTACGAACATACAAGCAAGTAAAACACGTTACTAAAAAGATTGATGTGTCAAATAAGACTCTGTACTGATTAAGCACATAAATATATGTCAACAAAATGTAACAACTGTTGGAAAAAGTGTGTTTTGAAGGAAATAATGAGTATTTTCTTAAATGAATTATTTGTCGAAATGACAAAATGTTTGTGGGTTTGTGTTAGACTCCATGAGGACATGAAGATTGATTATTCATTTGTCCAATTTGGTTAAGGGATGAGTGAGATATGAAGGCTCAAAGTAAGTGGGTTGGAATGGGGATAATGTGTTATCCCACATTGAAAAAATATGTGAAAGTGGGTAAGTTTATATACTACTATGCTTTCCATAGTGGTATGAATGTGTGGCATAGAGGCTCTCTCTCGTGCACAGGTGCGCAGGGGGGTGCAAATCAAGGGCCCGATTTGCCTACCGGCTACCGAACTCATGTGCGAGCGCGTCCGGCGGACACGAATGGAGCCCCGAAATGGGCTGCTCGCGCGAACCCACTTTTTGCTATTTTTTTTTGGACAAAACAGTCCAGGCCTTTGAGTTTCTTAATCAGTTTTGGTAAGCTGAAACACTTAGGCTTCCAAATTAACTCTGTGTTAATTCCTCCCTTCAGTTTACCTTTGAGTGCTATATTAACAGACCTACTCCACCAGTTTACACACACGAAATGTTCCACCAACAGTCCCTTGCAATCTTCTTTTGTTGCATATTGATAAATCCCTCTTTCTGTTGCTCTCCTGCATTCTGCATTTGTGGTGATCAAGACCAAGCTCAGTATCAATTCGCCGGAAGTTCCTTTGTGCACTTACATTCCGGTCCGCGCCGTTTCATCCTGGGAAGCAACCGTCCGACAAATCCTCAAGCACAATTTGGTGAGGGGACGAAATTGCTTTAAGGAGAGTGTGTTTCACACGACTCGGGCAAATTACAGTATTGGTTTTAATTTTCTGCTTACTGTTTCAATTTTATTTTAAATTCTGCTTCTGTTTTTCATATTTTGTATAACAACAACCAGAATTAAAAAATTCTAATCACCCACACAAAAAAATCAAATTAAAAACCTGCAAATACACAAACATTTATTCATATAGATCAAGAATCATGTAGACCAAAAAGAACGGCAAAAAAAGAAATCAAGTAAATGGGAATCATCAGACTGAGTCGATATATATATATATATATATATATATATATATAGAGAGAGAGAGAGAGCATACTGTCTTTAGGTCCATGGAATTCCACAAAAAATTCTTGCATACCATCATTGATCATTTCAACCTTATAGTCACTCATCATCCTATTTCACCAAAAATAAAAATAACAATAATAATATTTAAAAAAAAAAAAAAAATCAAAACACAAAATGTAAAATAAAAATCTGAAAAAAGTAATAATCAAGAACCCTTTTGAAGCAGCAAAGGTAAAGCTTCAATTGAAAACAATATGAAAAAAAATTATATATATATATATATGATTGAAAATTACAGTTTCATCAAATCCATCTCTCTGCGTTTGCTTGGGGAAGACATGGCTGCTACTGTTCTTTCTTTCCAATTTCTGGGAATAAAAATTGCTCTGAGGAACTCTGTGCGTGTGTGTGTGTGTGTGTGTGTGTGTGTGTGTGAAAGAGGACTATCGAGGGAGCTAATAGAAAAGAGGAGGCGGTTCGGACATGAATGAGTGAAATGGGGACTGAAGCGATTATGTTTATTTTACGGGTAATGCTGCTGGTACAAAAGAAGTTCACAAAATGGTAGATACAAAATGAGGTGGTGATATTTTATTTGTTGCATCGGTTGTAAATCCGACACACTCTAATTAAAAGCATCAATAAAATCTTGATACAGATCATTTTGTATATCAAGTTTTGTGGCACTTTTTTTGTAACTTTATATTTTCCCTTATTTTATATGGACTTGATTTGCCAAGCTCCTTTTTACTATTGACAGATAATGAGTAACTATAAATAACCTTTTACCTCTTGTAAGTTGAGTTTAAGCATTTTGATTAATTACTATTCACGGGTAATTTTATTTTATTTTTATTAATTCAAACTCGTCTTTTAGATTTTCACACGATTTTAAGTGTTATAAAGCCACGTCATCTTATGTCTATCCCGAACCAATAATGTATCATTAAAACGACAGATGGATATATGATTTAGTATTTTTACAGCTCATCAGACGGTTGGAATTTTTCTCGTCAATATGACGTATCACGAACCAACGATATTACAATAAAATCACAGGTGGAATGAAGTATCTTTCCAGTTCAGCAACACATTAATCATATTAGACAACTGAGACTAGCGTTATTCAATTTTCGTGCGGCAACACATTCACATTCATTAGATTAGACAGATGAGATTAATATCATAAACTGTTAACTGTCAGTATTTTGATACAATTTATTAGTTCTTGAGATGACCTAATAGCTTTCCAATTTGAAAATGTTTAAGATATTTTTCCACCTAACAAGATAATGTTTGTGTACTACTGGATAAAATGGAATTTCTTGAAAAAAATGAACTATATAAATAATTTTGTGTGATTGAATTTATAAGAAGATTATTATCAACAAAGAGCAATCACCTTTTTAAATTATTAATTAATAAGAAGTACGACCCTCTGCATTTATTTAATTTAAAATTGCGACTAATCCCACTATCTAAGTTCAATGGTACAATTATTTGTGAATGTGTCAGTTGGGTAGGAAAGCTCCATTTCCTAGACTTCTTGATATTGGTGTTGTACCCAACTAATTGGTGACCAAAATCACAAGGGTAAAACTCAAGAGATTTGTGCAACACAAAATTGTAGCTAAAAACTACCAAGTATTTCTTAGTTATGTCGGGCTGGACAATTCAATTATCAGTCATTAAGTTATTTATTTGAAAAACTTGATCGGCTTTCCGTCACCCCACCATATCGGTCTGAGACTACACGTTGCATCTAACTAATTGATGTGCAGTCGGATTTCACGTCGACCAATCCCGCATCCCCTCTTTTCTCCTTTATACTCAACCTTCACCTATCCACCATCTCAACACAAAGTTCCATTTGTGACTTTAATTTACCACCACTCCTACATATGACCTCCAGGCCATCCTTCTGCAAGTTGTACCTTAAAGAAAACAAATTAATATCATATGTAACTTGTAACTTCAAAAAATGCTATTAACACTCCTGGTACAGCATCTCATGCACTTGGTACCACCATGCTAGAAAAATAAAGCATCAATAGAATTCCTTTGACTGAAAAAATGGAGTGCTACATACAATATGCAGCTCCTTATCCTAACCAGAGATTAGCACACATTGACAATGAGCCAGTGACAACACCTTGCAAGAACAAAACTCAGTTTCTTGTTAACAAGGGAACAAACTAAAACTTCAAAAAGAAATGCCCAAACCCATATATATACACACATATTATATACTCCCTCCGTCCCAAAATGATCTTCTCATTTGGCATTTTTCATTGTCCCAAAAAATTCTTCAAATTTCTACAACCTAGGCTTAGAAGTGTCCAAACAAAACATGACTAGTGAATCAAGTGTTCGTATCCTTAGAAAGTTTGAATAGTCAAATGTGAAGATCATTTTGTGACGGAGGGAGTATATACAACCAGTATGCATGGGGTGTCCGTCAATCGGTGCAGGTCAGCCCTACAGCTGATACTTTGGTACGGATGCTAATAATTGTTCGTGCGTTGAAGCTTACCAACACTATTTAAGTTTTGTTGTTGAGGTGGAGCGAGTTAAACTAACGATAAAAAACTAACAATCCAAACAACAGATGAACTGAGAACTTAACTTTGGAGGGATGACAACATTCTTGTAGAAAATACTGAGGAATATCTGAGCTCCTTCTTTCATCTTCTGACTCCTTTCCCAGACAAATGAGAGTATAAAAACTGAAGTTGACCTGCAATCTTGGTTGCACAGACAAACAGAGAACTGCTGGACAAGAACCATGACATTCCAAAAATTATATAAAAAAAAAAAAAAAAAAAAAACTTTAAGGTGTAAAATCAGAAGAAAACTTCTTCAACTAATCCACTGTGGTTCAACTTAACTAATCAACAAAAATGAATCCTCAATTGCCATATCCTAAAGAAAAAAAATTTGGACTGTAAATCCCACTGTAGTTTTACCTAATAAAAGAAACCCCAGTAAAGTTTTACTCGACTAATCCAACAATTATATGTGCTAGTCGAAATTCGTACACTGCATATTTTGGGAGCATTTGATGCGGGGAGCATGAATTTTCTCATAGCCAAAACTGTCACCAACGGACCCCACCTCTGCTTCATCGTTGTCACTATCAATCTCATTTGGTGTCACCCGATTCTGATAACTTCTTCGCCTTATAACATGAACATTGAAATAATAGCTCACCAGTTTTTCCCTATTCTTGTTGGGAAAGAACTTGAAGGCATTTTTCCAGAACTTGCTTATCGATGTGGTATTTGACTTTACCATAAGTTTAAACTTCTTCTCCTCTTCTATTGTCCACGAAAGTGAAACTTCCTCACCCATACAATTGAATTTCCATCGATGAAAAAGTGGGCCCAGCTCATGGCTCAGCTTTATCCTGTTCTCGGCGATGTGAAATCGGACGCATTCGGTTGAACCTGGAAGGCGGCAAAGACATGAACTTTCTCTCCCCTTACCAATGCGATCCTTTCTGTTTCGAGCTACATTTTCATGTTCGTCTTGTGGAGCCCACATCAGGGTACCTAGCCATTTAGAATCACTCTCGAAAGTGACACCTGTCCATGCAGGGACTTCGGCTTGAAAGAGGGGACCCACAGAAACTTGTTTCTCATGTGGCTTGGTTATTGTTTCATCCGTTTGTATTTTCGGAGTTGATGCCTTAACCACCGTCCGATCTCTCTCCTTTGACGGCTTATCTTTCTTGCAGAGAGTAGAGTTTGATTTGCAACAAGAACAGAGAGGAGACTTAACCAAAGGAAGCCTTTTCCTGCTTCTTATTCGTTCTGAAGATTGTCGATTGAGAATGTTGTTATCTTCATACATGGAAGGATGCATCCTCATCTTTTTCTGCAAATTTATGCACGGAAAAATTTGATCCATAAATTGGTCAAAAAACGAAATGAAGCAAGCTCTTAAGCAATTTTTTTACCAGGAACTCTTTCTAAAAATACAGAAAATGATTATGATGCAGCAGCAGGAAACAAATCTCCCTCATATATTATGCATAAGAAACATAACAACAAAAAAGAGGTTAATAATATTGTGATGTTCTTCTCGAAAGTAGACATCAATGACTATTGACCGAATCACGGTAGAATATTAAGAAAGCACCAAGCAAAGAGAAAAAAACAGTAAAACTTAATGCAAGAACTTCAAAGCACCAATAATACACAAGTATCAGTGAAGCTATTATTACGTACTAATATCAATTTCATGGATGATCTAAAATTTTTAAACATAAACCACATAACTCATAAGTAGAGGGACAGTTTTCAGGTTCAATCATGAAATAGAATTTGATCATGATGTTGAAGCTGGGCCAGGATTCCATTAGTAATATACGGAGTATAACGCTAAAAAGCAAGAAAATGAATTCATAACAAAAGAATTTCAAGGAAACACAGTTTGAGACATGTCTCTCTGATGGCCGCAGTTTGTCAAAACCATCTCTTCTGACAAGTGACAGATACCAAATTCATGGAATTTAATAAAGTAATACTCCCTCTGTCCCAGAAAGATAGTCCACTTTGGATTTTTAATGGTCCATACATGTGAACTTTGACCAAAGATTATTGTCAATCTAATCATCCCAATGAAATTTTAAAATTTGTCATTGATAAATCACTTGATGATTAATCAATAACAAGTTTTAAAATTTCACAAGGATGGTTAGATTGACATTTATATTTAGTCAAAGTTCACTTATATTGAACATCAAAAGTCAAAAGTGGACCATCTTTCTGGGACGGAGGGAGTATAATAAACCCTAGGATTCTATTTTGCAAGTTTCTCTCTAAATCATGACACTGAATGCAATCAGTAAAATCAAGTAACTGAATATTTCAATTCCAAAAAGAAGGTCGATATGAGACACGACACCTCACATTGGTCAAACTATGAATAAACTGTACTTACATTTCTAATTCTAAGTCGGGCACCAAAAGAAAGAAAACGTAATGAAAATCTATGGACCACTGAAATATATGAACATAAAATTTATTAATTGAAGAAAAGAAGAGAGTTTCCTGAAATGGGCATCAATCATTAGTCACCTTATGGAATCCATTGACACCACTGACGTAGTTCGGGCTGTTGTAATGCAGAAGGGTAAAGGAGACTGAGGTGGAACATTAAAGCCTAACCTATTTCTCACGTGTCAAATGAGCCAGTAGTTCAAGAGGCCCAGGTTTGACAGAGTTTCAGCACAACACAATTGATTGTAATAAATATTTCATGTACTGTTTTCCAGCTGACAATTTTGATCGGTCAGTTTGTCCACACACATTAGTGTTTTCAACATAATGTTTGTAACTTCACCTAAAGTTTCCATTGAAATTGATCCAATAAAAAAAAATCTAATGTTCAGATTCTAGAAAATGGTGCAGAAGTTGTACAAATAAACATCCAAGACAACCATAAGGGATAGCTCCAGCTGTCATGTACCAACTTTCCAAATTGGGGATGAGAGATCAAGTCCGAATACAAGTAAGAAATTTTTTTGGGCCTTGTGGTTTGGAGGGTGGGTGAGGGGGCTAATTTCAGTTTCCTATTGAAAAAACAAAAAACGAGCATTCAAGACCAAAGGTTAGCTCAGTGTACGTGGTCAATGGTTCGAGTCTCCTAGCCTTGTTGTAGAGAGGGTCTAAGAAGGGATGTGCTAACTAAAGCGGCTGCTTCTGGAAAAACATTTATATATCATCAGCTTATAGAATGAAAATTGGATGATTATATCTAATCATTTTGATACCTTAGACTCACATAAAAAGTATGATACATCTACTTCTTTCCTTTTCTACCACAATCTTAGTTTACTTCATTTTGTTTTGTGGTTGGAGAGTTGAGGTGGGGTTTTGCCATATAAGAATGTGTGGTGACAAACTAATATCTCACTAAAAAGATACGATGTGTTGTTGCTAGTTTGGGCATGGTAGCAAGACGCTAGAACGATGATAGTTCCCGGGAAAGCATGCTCATCTACACTTGTAAAACACAACTTAGGAATGTTTTAAATTTCCAAACAGTTTTTTTCTGATTGAAATGGATTGGATTAGCAAAAGCAAAGGTAACCAGCAATAGTGGCAACTAGTATGTGAAGCATGATCTTGAACCCCACAAAGAGAGAAAGTAGGAAAGAGGTGTATTGCAAGAAAGGCTACTTCTAACGAATTCCCTAACAAAACAAACATTTGCAAACATGGTACACTTCTGTTCCAGAACACGAAGCTGAGAAGATTCTGATCCTTGAATTTTTAGACAACCAGCTTCCTCAGTCTAGAGGGCGTATTAGGCTCAATGCCGATAAACCCATACATGGTCACACAAAGATGAGAAGATTTTTAATTAAACCAACCATATTACGCTTTCCTATAGTAATAAATTTGGTGATAACCCCACTTATCTTTTCTAGAAAGGGATTGCCCAATGCACGAGGCTTCCACAATTATGGAGTCCATGAAGGGCCTAATGCATGTAGGTTTACTCTTCCTGATTCCACTGTTCTAACTAATCACCCTGAGGTCATGTTGGAGGAACGTTATCGTTGTTCCAATGGTTTCCCTTTTATTTCTTTCTCAAAATCAAATTGATCAACCAAGTTACCTACTTATTTACATACTCCTCATGTCCCATTTATATTGGCCACATTGGTCAACACATGTGAACTTTGACCAAACATTAATGTCAGTCTAATTATTCCAATGTAATTCTAAAACTTATTAGTGATATATAACTAATTGATTTATTGATAGTAATTTTAAAATTTTATATGGATAGTTAGATTAACATTAATGTTTGGTCAAAGTTCACGTGTGTTGACCAATGTGGCCAATATAAATGGGATTTAGGGAGTACTATTGTATTACCTCCGTCCCAAAATGATTCACACTTTTTTTGCCGTTACTACAAAGGAACTTGAGCAATGATTTTAGGTTGATTTAATTATTCTAATGAAAATCTAAAACTTGTTATTGATAGTATTGTTGATGGTCTATTAATCACAAGTTTTAGATATTCATTAATATAATTAAGTTAACCTAAAATTCTTGCTCAAAATTCTTTCGCACTAACGGCAACAAAAGTGTGAAGATCATTTTGGGGCGGATGGAGTATTATTTACCACTCATTCCGTGTGATTACCATCGATATTAAATTCCTTGGCCAGCCTCTCGCAAAGCCATTTGAAGAGTCAACCGCGCCCATAAATATGTGTGTCCCCTTAACTTCATCATCTTTATCAATTGCTACCAAATGAAAATGTTAGGAATCAAATTAGGGATCTCTTACTTGCACTTTCATCCCTTAAAATGTGTTTGATAGGGCTTAAGCAGTGTGTTTTGTATTAAAAGAGGATGGATGAAAAAGGAAACAACAACAACAACACTCAAATATGTGACTCCCATATCACAACGAAGCTTCATTACGGTTGCACAAGACTCGCTCTTTATTCTTTAAGAAGATAACATACTCAAACAAGAGATGTTAAATGAGATCAAAATTCTTCTCTTTTACATTTTTGCTGACAGCTAATCAACGTCTAGGACATTCTGCTCTCTTTTGGTAAAATTATTCTCCATCAAGAAAAAAAAACTGTTCCGGTAAACGAATGTGTAAGGCCAAAAGTGGATAAATATAGTAAAGAGAAAATATGTAACAGACTCTGGCTTAACATAATATATTTCCCTTTAAAAGAAATCCACGAATTGAATTTCATACAACAGCCTCAAATAGTTGAGACCATCTTGCTGTTTAAGAACTAACATAACTGAGAATTGCAAAATCTTATCAAATATTCTTCTTACACATCTATTCCAAGTATATAGATCTGTCAAACCCCAAAACTGGCTATGATCAAGTTAATTACAGTCATATCTTAAGCCGCATAGTAAGAGAACATCCTAACAGATCAAACTTGTGATGTATACTATCAAGAAGGCGAAGAAAAACAAAGGAATGACTCCAACGTTTTACAATACAGAAATGCAGAAAGGTAAAAAGGTAAAAAGGTAAAAAGACATTTGTGCTGATGACATGAAAATCTTCAAGATGATGTCGTTAACTCTTCAGGTTAGATATCTGCAAACATTCATACAATAACAGTAATAATTCCACTAATATAAGAAGCAAATCATGTAGTAGGTCGTAAGGCAACTTTGACCTTTGCAATAGAACTGATTCAAACCACAATTTGAAAAAAAAAAAAAATGGCGTTCCATAACTGAAACAAACTTAGTTTGATTTAGATCAGCCTTAAACACAATAAATTTAGCAAGACAGTCTCATCCTGGCTTAGTAATTGAGAAAGGAAGGAGCGTGAAAAAATAATATAAGATGCTTCCACATATATAATTCATAGATACCTTAAGATCCAACTCAAAAGTTACTTGTGATTTCAAAACAAAATCGAGTGAGATAAAAGAGGAGTGACGTACCTGCAAGAGAGATTCTTCAATGCCTGAATCCACGTGCCTTCTTATCATGAGCGCCTTCCGTGCCAATAAAGCCTGTTTCCAAAGTTCCTCGCTTCCATAATTTTTCCACTTGGAACTCTCTGGTATTATCCCAACAGCTGGATCATTGGAATTCCTAGCAGCATGGGCAAGCCAATTTAACATTGGCATTAAAGATGATGAAGACTCCCTCTTTCTCTTGTGGGACCCAACTACTGTCCCAACAACACTTCGATCATCGTTTCGGGAACCTGGTACTTTCCCGACAACATTCTTCGCACATGATGTAATACTAATATCATCGACGCTACATTTTTCGTCATTATCTCCATCAGCACACTTCTCATCACCGTCTATAATTCTTAATGCTACATTTTGTTCCATTTTGATCTTTCCTTCACCACTCGGCAAATCCAATTCGCGCTCACCTTTAAAAGCATCAACTTGGGTGTCATTTCCATCAACCTCCTTTATCATTACTTCACTATTATTTCCATCTATCAACCCAATAACATTCTCCCTTCTTCTATCAATGGATTTGGGATTCACAATCGCACTTTCATTCTTTATAATATCCTTGCCACGGGAAGCCAAAAACCTACACCCCTCCAACTCCCTCACCAACAAATCTAACTTTTGAAGAACTTCAACTTCCTCACTCTCCACATTGTTATCCTGTTTAACCTGCCAAATCCTTTGATCAAACTCAATCAAATATTTGACATAAACCAATTTTATAGCCGCCACAACTCCAACACTCAACCCACATTCCTCCGCAACAAAATCCCACAACTCATTTTCCGAAACACCATCATACCCTCCATTCTTCCTCACCGTCCAAAAGAGTTTGAACAGATCAACAGGCTTCCCATTACCAAGAAACACTGGAAGGGGCAGAGGTTTCTTATGCACACACACCTCCTTTAGAAAAAGTGAAAGAGCATCATTAAACAATGACCTTAATCGTTTGTCACAACAATCATCACCTCCATTTTTTACACCCAATTTAAGCTCCCAAAACCCATTTTTTACACATGTTTGAGCAAAATCATTGTCATGTTCCATTAGCATCAATGTTTTTTCCTCTGTTTCAGACAACAGATTGATACAACTCAATTCAACTTTTGTCCCAATCAATTTGTGTCGGCTACAACAAAGAATGGTCCAACAGAAATACAACCAAATCAAATGACATAAAACCCAACAATCAAAATCATGAAATAATCAAATTCAATGTACGAACACATGTGACTGATACACTCTTTATGGTAACAAATTCTAAACTTTGTTTCTGTCTAAAAAATTTACCTTGGTTTGGCAAATTTCCCTGTTCTTCATCAGCTGGAGAGATGGGATTTGAGCAAAACGAGTGTACAAAAATTCCAGGCTTAATTCTTTAACGGCGGGTTTTGTGGTGATTAAGGGGTTTTTCGACAGCACGAAATGGGAAAGACAAGTGCCAAAAGCTCGAGTCTTTTGAAATGTACTGTAATTAATTTTAAGGAAAAAAAAAAGTTGAAAAGATGAAAAACAATGGGGTGTTGTTATACACACTCGTAAAATTAATGAATAGCCCGTAAGTATTCTTAAAATTTTAAATGGTACAACACTATAATGCACATTACGGGTGTATTTATTAATTTTATGAATTTGTATAACAACACCCATGAAAAGGGGAAGATCTTTAATTAGAAAAACTGAAAGAGAAAGAGTTGAATTTTATTTTATTTTTGTGAAATTGTGATAATCTCTTTGGTCTTATCAAGGATGTTTATAAATGGAAAAAAAAAAATATAAGCTTCGATTTGTTGTACATTTTTGTACAGTATTGTATATTGTGTTCGGAGTAAACGATCAAAATGACCCGCGTACTATATGAATTCAACCAATTTGACCCGCGTACTATCTAAACTACCAAATCAACCTGCGTATTATTCATAAATAAACCAAATCAACCTAAGTCGTTAATAAACGTTAATAACGTTAATGGATGTTAGGAATTTAACAGATATTACAATTAAAAAAATTAATGTATTAATCATAATATAAAGGGGCAAATATGCAAAAATAATAATTTACAAGTACCCCCTCCCCATTAAATCCCCCGAAAATCAGATCTAAACCCTTCCTCGCTTCCTTCTACCTATTCTACACCCCACGTCGGCGCCCCAACTCCAGCACCGCTCCATTCCACCGGCTGGTCAGTGACCATCATCTTCCAACAACTAGATATACATCCATTCCCACTCCTCCATCGTCCCAAACCCTCCGCCAAATAGGTCTACAACCATTTCCCTTCCACCAAATAGATCTCCGGTTATCCCACCCGCACCCCTTCTAACTGGGTCTCTCTCTCTCTCTCTCTCTCTCTCCTCTCACTCTCTCTCTTTGTGGTGTTATTGTGTTAGATCTACAAAAAGAAATTGGAACCAAGTAGTTATGAGAATGACGTTAGAAGGGATCAATTCCCCTTCCCATGATTGCTTCCGATGCTGGGAGGATAAAACCCAAAATTAACCCCAGGCTTCAATTAAAAAGGTTGAAATTGGCTTCAATCTTGGTTGTGATAGTTATAAGAATGACAGTAGAAGGGATGAATTCATTGTTGATAGGACAGGAGAATGGATTGATGAACGCCATTTTTTTGCCAGGGATATGGAGTATTTCTTCTGGTAGTAATGTTGCTGGTAAGACCCTTGTAAGCCTAATTTACCATGTAGTCTTACTCATATCATTTGATATAAAGATCAGCCACGAAACAATTGAAGGTGGAAGCTTTGAGAGGGTACACCGGCAATGGCAGCAGTGGGAGCAGCCTTTTTTTTTTACGTTTCTGGGCAAACTAACATGGCGAGACTAAGATTGGATTAAGGAATGATTAATATTGAAAATGGATTTAAAATTATGCCCCCTTTGTATGTTTGGTGAATGTTGAGGATGTGGTGGCGGACCAGAGATGATGGGAGGTGGTGGTGGTTGATGGTTGATGATTTTCTTTTTCCTTTTATTATTTCTCCAAATATTTCAGATGAAGGAGGATGGTGGGTTAAAAAAAATTTGTTTGTTTTAATGTGTATTGGGGTTAATTTCGAAAATTTTGGTTGAAATATCCGTTAAGTTTTTAACATTCGTTAACATCCATTAATATATACTAACGATTTGGGTTGATTTGGTTGATTTATGCATAATACGCAGGTTGATTCGGTAGTTTAGATAGTACGCATGTCAAATTGGTTGAATTCATATAGTACGCGGGTCATTTTGGTCGTTTACTCATTGTGTTCGACGTGTGATTAGTGATTTAATGATTATAATTTATATCATAACGTGTCATAAATTATATATAAATCGTTAGAGTATTATTTTTTTCGAGAGATAATCGTTAGAGTATTTGTGATATATAAAAGTGATAAAAAAAATAATTTCACAATTTTGTCCAATCATCTCAGTCCTATTTAATTTAAATTCAGAATCGTGCAATTACATTGATTTTTTTTTTTTTTAAGTTGAAGCAGAATTTTACATGTGTAATTTATTTATTTTTTTTCAAATTTACCACGCTTTTGATCAAACAGTAGTGAGATCAATTTCCTTTCTTCTTTTTTTTTGAAATTGTGATATCGAGAAAGGTTTATAAATAATAAAATAGTCCCGGTAAACTTTTGAGCATTTTTTGATATAGATTTAGACAGTGACCTCTCTTTCTCTAAATCTACTTCCAGATCTGTTTGTTTTCTACTTTTTTTTCTTTTCAGTTTTTCGATCGGGTTTATTTCTACTCTTTTTTTATTTTAAGTTTTTCATTTTAAATTTTGAATAAGTGAACATGAATAGGGAGTGGCTTTTGCCACTACATAATATACTTATCCACAACATATGCTTAATTTTAGGAGAATTAATAATTGTCTTGACACAATTACCCCTTAAACACTTACCTTTTTTAAATATTGAATACATTTATAATTCAAATCACTTAAATACAATACTATTTATTCTACAAACATTATTGGACCAATATATCCATTGATATTCATTATAATTATAATTTTCTTAAAACTATTTTTCAGCAAATATTGTTTGACCAATATATTCACTAATGTTAATTTAGATTTTTGTCAAATTTTTTCTATATCACCAAAATATTTCATTGTAGTTATATTCATATAAGTGTATGATTTATATGCAATAAATTTTAGTATGGCTAGAAAATATAATTTATGAAATAAAAGTTGGTAACATGCACTTATTTTTTATATAAGTATCTATGTAATAATTATATCTATTTTTGGTATAAATAAAAAATATATATATATTAAACAAGGTGCTAAAAAATTATAAAATTTAAAAAAATCAAATGAACCATAAATTGTTCAGTGTAAATCTATTAATTTGCATTTTATTGTAAATTAAAAAACATAATATGTTGCTTTTTTTATTTATATTTTTAGTTATATTTTTTTATTATCAAATATAATGGATCAATATAAGTATTTCCTTAAATTACTCAATCAACTCCTCAAATTACAAAGCACAATTGCGTAAATTTATAAAAAATATAGTGGATACGCAAATATTGTAGTGGCATTAGCCCCTCCTACAGGAATATTGTTGAAAGAAATAGTGTTTGGTATATATTGTATTCTTTCCTTTGTGAGAGCCTTTGCATTCTCTCCGTTGTTAGAGCGTTGTTTTTTCATTTGTTTTTCGACAATCATTGTGGAATCATAAGTGGAGGATGATAGCATCGCTTGGAAAGTTTGATTAGCGATTTATTGCTAACCCAAAAAACTTAAATCATTGTATTTTCACGCTAAATATTTTTCGATGGATTTTGTGAATGCTAGTATATGGTAGTGTCCAATCTACGATTGGAGAGACATCTGTGCATTCCAGGGTATTACTGCAAGAGGTACAATGTAGAAGATCGTGAATGCTAGTGCAACTTTATGCACGAAGACCAAAGAGCTCTAGCTCAAGCGTTATCCGGTGCTAGCTTCCAATGCGGATGTCACGAGTTCAAATCCCGTCAGGGATATTTATGTTAGCCTATTTATAGACCTAGTTGTAGCATTCATGACATTTGTGTTAGCCTAGTTATAGGCCCTGTTGTAACCTTCATGGCATTATCAATTAATAAAAAAATACCATCTTTCATCATGCTTTTTTTATATTTTTTATGTATCTGTAATTGTCATTATAGTGCCTGTTATATTACATGGGATGAGCCACCGTTTTTTTTGTGGATAAATATCTTCAAATTTATACTCTTTGCGGTTGATGAATGCTTTAGGGCATCTCCAATGGTGGGCATCAAAACCAAATTTTGATACCCACCTCAAAGAGTTAAGGTCTCCAATGGTAAAAAAGTGAGGTACCAAAATTAGATAACGAGTTAAGGGAGGTACCAAATTTGGTACCTTGCCTAACTCTTTGTTGTTGCTACACCCATGAAATTTTTGATTTGTTTTTGTTTTAAACACTTAAAACCTTTTACATGTGAAATGTCAAAATAAATTATTTATTTTTTATGCAAATAAAATGATGATTTAATTTTAAAATTTCCAAAATTTAATTATTTTTTATTCAAATTATCAAATTATTATTTAAAATTATTCATATATAATTATTGTAAACATTAATTAGTTAAAATATTTATATGCAAAATAAAACTAATAATATACTCCCTCCATCCCAGCTCACTTGAGACTTTTTGACCAAAACTGGTCGACTTAAGGTCGGTTTGACCAACACTTTATAGAAATATTTATGTTCCAAAAAACTTTTTAAAAATTGTTATTGAGAGGATTTTTAATGGTAGTCATTTTACATTTTTTTAATTTTTGTTCGGATCATAAATATTTCTATAAAGTGTTGGTCAAACCGACCTTAAGTTGACCAGTTTTGGTCAAAAAGTCTCAAGTGAGCTGGGACGGAGGGAGTATAAACTAAATACATGAGTATTAAATTCTAATTTTGACACCTACCATTGAAGATAGAAATTTGGTACCCTATGAATAGTGTTTGAAAGGTATCAAAATTTGATTTTGATACATTCGCTCAGTGTTCTAAAAGACGCCCGTCTAGGCCGCCTAGGCGCTAGGCGTTCATGAAACGCCTAAGTCCCGCCTAAAATATTATAACTATTTCTGAATTCTCAGCCCCGCCTAAATCCCGTTTAGACCCCGCCTAGGCGCTAGGCCCTGCTGCGGCGCCTAACGAACGTCTGACGCTTTTTAGAACCTTGCCTTTGCTTAACTCTCACCATTGGAGATGTCCTTACTTCCTTTAAAAAAAACAAACGATAGAACAATTACAATCTTGACCCATCATTTGAATCCTACATGACTCGACATTTGAATTGTACAATTGTGTTGAATTTTCTATAAACCATAATCATATATTCCTTCCTCTGTTCCAAAACAAACTTTTCATTTTCATAAACTTTTAGAAACAAAAATTAAGTAAAAAAGTTGAAAAAGCAAGTGGTGTGTGTGAGAAAGAGAGAGAAAGTGGGGTGGTGAATAGTTGTTGTGAGTATGAAGAACAGAAAAAAAGAGAAAAATCTTTTCTTTTTTTTGGTAAGTGAAAGTTTTTAATGAAACACTTACTAAAATGACAAAATGAAAATTATGTTTTGAGAGGAGGAATTAGTAATCTTGATTTTATTTTTTTTATATATATATTTTAGTCGAAATTGAGGGAGTAGATATTCTATGCTAAGTTGATAGTAACTTCTTATTTATTTGGATCTAGTAATATGATGATAGGAGAGCGTAGTCTCTCATACTACCTAGTACCTCCGGCAGAAAACATAGTAAAAAATTAATTTTATTGGCAAAACAAGTAAAATTTGACATTAATATTATTTTAATTATGTCAATAAAATTAAAAATTATTATTAATAAATCACTTGATAATTTATTATATAAAATAAGTTTTAAAATTTCACTAATATAATTAACTTAATATTAATATTTAATTAAAATTTAGCTATCACCCAAAAACTTAATAAAACTATCTTATAGACGGGTCATAAATAACATCTCATAGGCAAATTCGATTAATATTTCAGATTTTTGTCTAGCCTTAAGGACTTGGGACAAAAAATTGCTTCTTACATTATATTTGTAACTTTTTTCGTGCCCCTATTATTATTCTGCCTATTATTATTCTGTGTCAAATTAATGCAATGTCAACATCTTTCAAAATGAGAAGACAAAAACATGTGTGAGACGGTCTCACGTGTGAGACGGGTATTATTGAGAGAGTAAATAGTTTACCCCCTTATGGGTTGGGGGGCAAGCCCATTTTCTCTCTCAACAAGACCCGTCTCACGTGTGAGACCATTTCACACAAGACTTCAAAGAGAAATCTGATGCGAAAGAGAACAAGATATTACAAAGTAGAATATGTAGACTTCTAGTATAACACAATTTCATTCCATCGACATCTCATACTCATCTGTTAAAATATATACTCCGTATGTCAGTTTTCATTGAATTATTTTAGTCTTTACTGATATATTGATATCTTTATAATGGATTTATTTTTCACATTGTATCATTTATTTGCATTGAATATAAAGGGACCATTTTAATAAAGATTGGAATAGTAATAATATTGAAAATTCAAAATTCAAAGGACATTCTGTTCTGTGGTAATAAAGATACATAGCACGCTAAGGAAAACATCTTGAAAAATAAAGATAAAAAACAGTATACTACCTCCATTCCAAGAAGATAGCTATTTCATTTTATTTTTTTTAAGTCTGGTTACAGACTAGGGAGTTTCCAACATAATGTATTGATCAATTACTTAGTTTATTACATAGATTCCTAATCTATTACAGAATCCCTACGAGAGTCTATTACAGATCAGCAATTGGTATGCTTCCTCTATGATCTAAGTGAATATTGATCAATAATATGCAAAAAATCAATAAAATTAATGAAATTTAAAAAATAGTTATCAATAGTATTATTAATAGCTTAATAATAAAAATTGTTAAAACTTTATTTAAAATGATTATATTCTATATACTAGTGATCAAAATTTACTTAATCGATCACTAAAAATTAAATGACATTATCGATATATATGAAACTGAGAATAATACGAGTTCAGATCTCCTGTGCCCCTCTAATCTCAACTGTTTAAGTTGATATTATCCAAGCATGTAAACGATCCAGATTAGAGGGGCACATAGAGGGGCACAAGAGATCTGGACTCGAATAATACCCCCTCCGTCTCAAATTAATGGATGGTTACTTAAAATGTTCAATTTTTACTCTCATACCACTCACAACAACTATTCATTTATTATCTCTCTCCTAGCCACACACAACACTTTTCAAACATATTTTCTTAATTTCCGCTCATTCAATTTTGAGTGTATTTTGGGGAAAACTAGTTCCTCCATAAGTTATAAAAAGTCATGTTTTTAACCCTTAAACTCTAAACATGAAACCCTAAACCTGAAACTCTAAACTCTAAACCTTAAACCCTTAAAAAATATGACTTTTTATAACTTATGGAAGAACTAGTTTCCCCAAAAAAAAAAAAATCTTCAATTTTAATAGCCATTAGTTTGAAACGGAAAGAATAAGTCAATTTTTTGGATAAGAATGGAGTATGATTAAGGGAACATATTGAGAAGACAGATAAGATCCTCCCTAGTCGACTCTCCTATTGACAACGATTTTATATATTATTATGATACGTAAAAGATAGTCTCACATTTTTTTAAATTTATTATACTAAGATAGTCTCGCAATAACAATAATCTAAAATATAATAATGATAACATTTCTAATAATGTAGCAATAACAAATTTAAAATTTCATTAGAATAATTTTTCTTCTAAATTTATCAAATTTACCACGAGAAAAAAGTGACTTGTCTTTCCGGCCCAAGAGAGTATATAAATAAAATGTATTCAAAAACGAAAGTACTCCTCCCATCCCAAACTCATCCCTAAAATGGATGTCCATTACCTTACATACTCCCTCCGCCCCGTAACTATGGGCACAAACTTCATTTTTGAGTGTCCCATTGATAAGTCACACTTTCCTAAAATGACAAAAAATATCGACTATTCCTCCCACCCACTCTCTCATACTTTACTTTTATACTCACAACAACAATCAACCTACTATTCCCTACCCCACTTTCTCTCTTCTACTTCATTTTTCACACTCACAACACAACAACTACCCACTATTACTATTTATCCCTTACTTCCTATGTACAACTCATATTGTGCATATAGTTATGGGACGGAGGGAGTATAGGTCTGGGTAAAATGCTCAAGGACACCTATTAGCATTAGCATTATTTATAAAAGAAAAAGCACCAATTTACTTCTTGGTTGCAGAAGTTGAACTTTGTCTACACTATAAACAACATATTCCAAGGCAAGAAAATGAGATAAATGAATACTTGCAAATTGAACCACCCATATCAATCCAATCTTTAAACTTTCTATAAGAGGATATAAAGATTCAAATCAAGACCACTATACAGATGACTCATTTCTTAATTCCATAAATAGCTTTACTGTAAGCTAACCAATACCCCACTCACAAACTTCCTAACCAAAAGCGAACGTACGTACCAAATGTACAGGAACGCCAAAATAGAAAGAGAAGAATTGGGGAAACGCACCGAGGAGGGCAAAGAGCTCCCAAGGTTAATGTAGCTCATATACGGCTTCTCTTCATGACAGTTCTCCCCAGTTTTATCACTTCTCAACAGCAGACTTATAATACCAATGGCGAATATACAAACATATAAAAAAAGCAAGGGGAGCGGGGGAGGGGAGGGGAGGGCAAGGAGATGTAATTGTCTATCTCCACTTTAGTTTCATTGTCACTCCCACTTCTTTCCTATTTTTCCATGTTCCTTTTTATTTTTCCTTTTTTCCCAAATGAACAAAAAAAAAAAAAAAAAAAGAGAGAGAGAGAACCTAATTAAATCTAGTCTGTGGCTGCCACTAAATGTCAAAACAAACTGACATTCCATATGCATCCATTACCTTTGACAAGTTAACAAGTTGTTTCAGCAGTTCCAGATAGCTATCCCTCAATGCTTGGATCGAATACCATTTCCTGTCCAAAAGATGAGCAGAATCTTAATTTTGACATTATGAAAACAAATTGTTAAGGGAAACCGGAATGTTCTTCTGTATTAACAACTACTCCCTCCATTCCCAAATGCATGTCTAAAAGATTTTCAAATTTGTTCTTGATCAAGAGTAAATTTAAACAAGTTTTGGACTTTCATTTTGGGACGGAGGTAGTACAACATCTGATTGCAACTAAATTGAAGTTGGCCCCAACCTGACCACACACTGGGCAGGTGTCACTTCTTTCCATCCACTCAAGTATACATGAAAGATGAAAATGATGCTCGCACTTTGTGATTATTTTTGGGTTGTCTTCATCATACTCTGCAAGGAAGGATAAAGTCAAATACCTCTTACTAATCAACTGCAGCTAAACACAAGATATCAAATTAACTGTACCAGGCTAAAAAAAAACAACGAATATTGCCTAATCAGCTTTATCTCATCTTTCATCGTAAAGTTAAAAACCCTCTTAGATAATCTTTTGCAAACATATCTAAGTAAACTAATACTCTTCCTTACCTTCGAGACATGTGGGACACTCCTCAACTGCCACAGCAATAGGTTCACTAGGCTTCTTAAGATCGTCATCATCAAGTTCGCCTTCTAGATCTTTTACTGTTTCACCATCAGTTTCCACTTTGCAGTTGGATTCCTTTGCTTCCTTTATATCATCACTAATACTGATGTCTCTCTCTCCTACAACCTCTGTATTAGTTATTTGACCAGGTCCGTCACGCTTATTGTCAGAACCTCCTCGATTGTTCAGTGGACTCCGAGGATGTCCCGGATTTAAGTCATATGGTAGGGGCGTCGGAGGAGGTCTATATGTGTCTGGTATTGAAGTTTCCAAATTCGTATCCACTAAAAGCCCTGTAGAGAGTGTCGGAGTTGGGCCTTGGTGGGATGATAAGGGCTCATGCTCCTCTGAAGCTACTGGATACTGCAGAATGAAGTTTAACAAGGCAAAGACAAGAAAATAAGAAGCTGAAGAGTTATAAAACTTCCCGCATCCAAGACTTAAACTAACAAAATATGCATGATAAAATGTTTCGCAAAGGGATATTGGCCAAGTTTCAAACTCCCACCGTCCCATAATAAATGTCGCATTTGACTTGTTAATGTTTTTAAGGAGGATGCTTTGCTTGCGTGTTCATTGCTAGTACATTGTTAAAATTGCATTAAGACTCTACCATATCTAGAAACATAACAATTATTTGGCACGGACCAAAAGGGAAAGTGTGACATTTATTATGTGACGGAGGTAGTAAATATTTAAATTCAGATAACATTTACCCTCACTTATAGCACTCAAAATAGGATGAAAAAGAGAGCATTTGCATGAGTGAGATTATACTGACATGATAGAATGGGGATGAACTGTTAAGTTCAACTCCTTTGGAAGAGAAGCAGCAGCAACAGCCTCCCATTCCTACTCAAATATGTATGTTATCCACCTGAAGCTATCGACCATTTGCTCATCGTTTTCTGTCCTCTAGCATAACAAAAGGCATTAGTTAATTGCATATTACCAATATTATACAGAAACCTCTAATAAAATCAGGGTAACACAACAATAACCATGAGTAGAGCAAGCACATAAAGGCAACATTTTACCATGTGAAATAACGATAGAGGAACGCAGATATATTTGGCAAAGAAATACTCCCTCCGTTTCACGTCACTTGAGACTTTTGGTCAACTTAGGATCGTTTTGACCAAGACTTTATAGAAAATTTTATGATCCTAATGGAAATTTAAAAATTAATGATTCACCATAAAAAACACTCTCAATAACAATTTTTAAATTTTTATCAAGATCATCAAATTTTCTTTAAAGTCTTGGTCAAAACGATCCTAAGTTGACCAAAAGTCTCAAGTGACGTGAAACGGAGGGAGTAAGGTTAAACATTTTGAAGTATTTCGCTTGAAAAAATGAGGGGGTTTAGTCAAATCATTTCAGGCACATAACGACCTCAGTTACCAGAAACAAGAAATGCTACAGAGCAAGCATCCAGTACAAAAATTAAAATGAATCTGCAACAACCTAACAACTAAAAAAAAAAAAAAAAAAAAAAACTTTAGTATATAACATGTTTCATTTTTCCTATGCAGCAGCATGTTATCATGGAAACTTGAAATAAGTATAAAAGTTGAAATATAAGGTCTTCATCCGAATAACCATACAACCCCATGAACAAGGTTATCCAAGGATTAGATCAAAAGTTAACTAATCAATCTTATTAACTTCAGAGAGACAACTGTTACTGTGCCCGGTAATGCAAATCTTCTTATCCTGAATTGATCGATTGCTATAGCCATGAGATCAATGCCCACTTGCCTTGCCACAGTGAAAAAGCTACATACTTCTCCACCTCATACTATTTTACAGTTCCCCCACCCCCCAGTCTCAACCATGAAACTTTCATTAAGTAAAGATTCCTCCTTCATGAAAGCCAACCATAAATGCACAGTGACACAATATCTGTAACTCTACATCCATGACAGAGCACTCAACTGCATATTCATCAAATTATACTCTTTCTACTCTCGATTTCTTTTAAGAGAGCATTTTGCATTAAGATGAGCACAGTAGTTAGACATCATTTATCATGTTATGATATAACCTATGAGATCCAGTAAATGAAACAATACATTGAGATCAAGAGCAATCAAGCACCACATCCAAATTAGAAAGCTCGAAGACGACATAACTGCATCATAAACATAATTGGTTTGCCTTTCACTGAGTCTAGCAAATTTCAGCTGAATATTAAAACTTTAGGAAGTCGTGGCACCCATTGTTAAAATACTTGTTCAATATAATACTGGAAATCATGCCAACCTGGTTCAAAAGCATTTAAGCATTAACCTTTTCCTCCTCATAACAGGTAACAGAAATTGACAAAAGATGTTGAATTTACTCAATACACTGCAACAACTTGTTAGCAACCTTACCTTACCTTACTCATTGTAATTTGTAATTATTAATCTCATTTTAATAGCCCTTAAATTTTCCACATCGTTGATAAAAGTATACTCCCTCCGTCCCATTTTAAACTTCAAAACCTAAAAGGGAAAGTTTTTTATACTTCTTTATTTGTGGGCCCCACATGTCATACTCACAACAATTACCCACTAACTACTCTCTACCCCACTTTCTCTCTACTACCAAACCATCTACACTCACAACACATCACCTTTTTCTTAATTCTAGAACCCAGTTTTTTTTTTTTGAAGTTTAAATTAGGATGGAGGGAGTACTCCCTTTGTCCCAAAACACCTTGCACACCAATTTCCTTTTTGGGTGTCCCATTGGTAAGCCCCTTCGCTACAATGTCTACTTTTTATTTATTTTTACGATAACTGCAAAAATAAAAATAAAAAATCACCCAACTATTCACTTTCTGTGGATTTGATCACTAAACACATTCTTTTTTTGCATCCAACTTTTTTTTTTGCGTTTGTGCTCACTTTCACAAACGACGTAAAGTTTTTCCAGTTCGTGTGCCCTGCACATGACTTATTTCAAGGGGTATTTTCTGTACTCCTCACTCCGTCAACTTTTTTTCTTTTGCATCCAACACATCCAGTCATCTAGCTTCTTCCTTCCCCTCTCAACTCCATTAAACCATCAAATCACGACCCATCAAACAACCACCATCTCGTATACGGTATACATTACACCAGAAGCTTGACCACGAAAATAAATTTCTTAACCTTAGATACCTAAATCAAGAAAATCTAAAACTCTTAAGTTAATCAAACCCAACTGCCGATATCAAGTTCACACATAATAACATCAAGTTCTTAAATCCACCCAATTATTATTTTATCCAAAATTCAAAGAAACTGCAAAACACGTTTAATCTTCCATATTTGAGCTTGATGAGAAGACTCGATATGAAATTTCGGCGCAAGTTGAATCACCATACATTCAATCAGTACAAATGCACACATCACTACACACACACAAAGTGAGCAGCGATTTGAGGTCAATCTCGGCGCAAAAAAGAACGTCGTTCCCGGAGAGGGTTATAAAGGCAATAGGGCGAGGGGGAATTAAGTCCAAAAGGATTGCCGTAAACCATTTCGGACTAAGGGAAGATTGAGATCTGGATAAACGATAGGCAAGTTGGAGGGTGGGTTTTCTGCTCGACCCCTTAGAGCAATTATGTTTTCCATTGTCATCAATTTGTCAAATTGTTCCAATAATTTTAGGACTTGGGTTTTTAGTTACATTATGAATTGAAAGGGTTGTTTCCAGTTTGGGTTAGTGGTAGGTTGGGGTTGGTTGAAGAGTGGGGCGGAAGTGGGAAGGATGTAGTGGGGTGGGGGCGGACCGGACCGGACCGGAGTTGAGGAAGAAGGCAAATGACGGGGGTGGCGAAATTCTTTTTTGGCCGTGTGTGTTTGCAGGATGCAGACTATAGGGCTTTTTTTCTCTCTTCCTTTTTAATTTAAACCTATTCTTTATTTGACTTATAAGATTTTACACTAGAATTACTGAAAATACCCTTAAATTGTCATGCTTGCACATGACTATTTAACTAGAAAAACTTAGCGTCGCTAGTAACAATGACCACATACCCCCCAAAAAAAAAAGGAGTTAGATGCAAAAAAGAAAAAAGAGTTTAGTGATCAAACCCACAGAAACTGAATAGTTGGGTCTCAGGTGATTTTTTTTTTTTTTGCAATTTTCTCTTACTTATATTTACCCTACCCCACTTCTTATGCTCACACACAAAAATTATATGGCCCACTTGCAAATTACTTTTATTTACCCTACCCCACTTCTTATACTCGCACACAAAAATTATATGTCCCACTTGCAAATCCTACCCTACTTGTCATATTCACTCCCTCTTTCCCACTCACAATACTTTTGAATATATATACTCTATCCTTAGTTCTCGAGTCCAAGCAAATGGTGCAAGGTGTTATGCGAAGGAGGGAGTATGCACTAATTGTTAGTGAAATATTGTCAGACTTCAAGGTTTTTCAACTGTTTGATCATAGAATGATTGTTGTAACGCTGTAGCAAAATTAAAAACACTTGAATATTCTATAGTCAGTAAAACATAAGGCCACAAAGTCTAGCTCACAACTTGTCCAATTTTACAGTTCCAAATGCAAACTTACCTCAGCCATGTTCCACTCAACCCATCACACCGACAAAAAGAAAAACGACTGAAGCAAGAAACTCCAAGAGAAAGATCAAGTTGCAAACGAAAAATGAACAGAAAAGAAAAGAAGAGAATGATACCAAACAAGCCTCAAATAACATTACAAAACAAACAAATTGAACTGTAAGCAAAAGATATCTTTCATAAGCATACTTTCACCAAATCAAAGCACACCATATGCACTAAATCATGGTTGCAAACTCAAATCCATCCTACCTTTCATTGAAATTGAATCCATAGCTAACCAATTCCCTAAACAACATTTTACAACAGAACATGAGAACATCTCCAGGAAAATAAGCAGCATCATTTCCCAGTTAAAGAATTAACCAATCTAATCACTGATCGAACCGAACCAAACCTGAAGCACCAATAAGACTAAATAATCGCTACCAAACATAAACCATCGTCAATAATCTGCCAATAAACTCAAAGCTCCTGGCCAGTTACCGTATGAAATGATTGAAATCAGAACCCAAACATACTCAACTAAAGGTCCACGAGTAACTTTCTAACTTGAAGAATTAACCACTCCGATAAAAAAACTGAACCCCTAAAATAAGATAACACAAAATCATTGCAGCACATCAAAAATTAGACAAACTCATTAACCATCTCACAAAGAAAATCTTAATCCCTATCAGAAATTTATACTCCCTCCGTCCGGAAATGATCTTCTTACTTTTTTTTTGTTGTCGATACGAAAGTACTCTGAGCAATAATTTTAGGTTACTTTAGTTATCCTAAGTAACATCTAAAAATCGTTATTGATGGTATTTATAATGGTGTATCAATAACAATGTTTAGATGTTCATTAGAATAATTAAATTAACCTAAAATGATTGCTCAAAACACACCTTCGTATTGATAACAAAAAAAGACTGGGAAGATCATTTCAGGACACAGAGGGAGTTAATATCACTAAACTTCTCCTGCAAAAACTCGCTCTTAATTCAATACATCTAACAACAAGGGAAGGAATTAACTAACAACTTCAGCAATCAAGCTAAACAACCAAAAAATCAATCACATACAAACAATCCATAAACCCTAATTCATGAGAAATTTACAATTACCTGCAAAAATCCAATCAATAGACTTGCGAACTTCATCAGCAACAAGACCAAAAGCATTCGGATGCAGTAACAGGAAAAAAAAATCACCAAATCATACACAGCAAAAAAAGTCAGATTCACAACAGCAACCAAGGTAATCCAGAACCCCTAAAATTCACCAGCTGCGAAATCAACACACTAAGAAGCAACTGTGTGAAGCACGAACGCAGTAGCCATAGAATCAATTGGAGTAAGCAAAAATAGCGGCAGTAAATCACAATTACATGCAGAGAAATCTATATAGATGTATGTGTATAATTGTGAATACCTAAGATTGAATCGGTGGAAGACTGAGTTTGGAGTTGTAGAGAAGAAAAGTAGAGAGAGAAGAAAGGTCTTTTGGTTCTTCGCAGTTTTGTGCGAGTTTTTGTGTGAGAGAGAGAAAGTTGAGAGAAGAGAGAGAGAATGGTTTGGGTTTGCGTGCAAGTGACTGCTCAAAAGAAACAAACTGGACTTGGAGAGATTTAGAAAAGGGTGTTTTATACATACACCCGTAAAACTTATGAATACACCGTACCTATATAGTAGCTTGAAATTTTAAATGGTACAATACTGTAAAACACAGTTATGGGTGTATTCATAAGTTTTACGGGTTTGTATAACAACACCCTTTAGAAAATTAATCTGTTTGAGGTATAAAATAAAATATTTGTAAATTTTGACGATTAATGTCAACATATTTTGATCGATATTATCTTGATTCACTATCAAAGCGTAGGTTTTGTTATTCATTTATTTTTTTAAGCAAAAGTGTAGAATTTGTTATTATTTTTTAAGTTTTTTATATGACAAAAAAATATACTTTATCTATATAACTATAATACTCCCTCTGGTCCAAAATAACTATCGTTTTTTATCAATCAGATGTAACTTTGAGTAATAATTTAAATAAAAAATAATGATGCTAATAAAAATCTAAAAATTGTTATTAAAATTATTATTAATTATAATACAATGACAAAATAGATATTTAATAATTTAAATTATAAAAATAAGAGAAATAATTTATAATGAAATGCCAAAATAGATATCACCCTGGAGATAAAGGAAATTAAAAAAAAAAAAAAAAAAAATTGACTTTGTTTGGAAAAGTATTTGTGGACTTGACCAAAACACGCGGAAGTAAAGAAAAATGAAAATATGGGTGGGATTGGGGTTAATATAATTGGGACGCGTGTGCCACATTATACATGAAGACGTCAAGTTGGGTGGGCTTCCTTTAACAACTTTGTTCCCTCCCCCTTCTTTTGTGCCCCGCAGGAATAATCTCTTCAAGCCTATCACGTATTATTATCACAATTTTAAAACGGATAATTAATGAATAAGAGTTCAAGTTTTGGGATACTCTTTCCGATCCAAAATAACTGTCACTTTTAAGTTAAATGTCATTTTTATTCTACGTTAAAACTTGTTCTGCTTTATTAATTGTCTTAGGGGCCGTTTGGTAGGCCGGATAGGATAAATAATACTAAAGATAGTGTTTGGTTTGTTTTTAACTTTGTGGATTAATTAGAAAGTTGGGGTGGATAAGGAGCTTATCCCTTGCTTATTTATCTTAACAAAAGGGGTGGTTTTATTAGTACGGCGATAAACAAAACGGGTCCTATTTTTTCTCATCTCAAATATACCCTTTTATAAATCCCAAAGCCCGATGAAAACAAACGTAAAAAACCCTACACCCTTCTCTCGGTTTCGCGGCAAGAATTAGCGCGCAGCCGCAGCCAACAGGTACCTTCTTTCTTCTTGTTCATTCTAGTGATATATGTACATATATACTTTGTATTGGATTCAAATTACAGATTTTTTTCTTGTTTATGTTTAGTTGTTAAGAAATTATTGGGAACTTTTCTCAAAAAAAAAAGTTTGAAATCTTTGTGAAAAAAAATAATTTGACAGTTTCATTGTTTTCTTTTTAATACTTCGAAGAATCCATAAGAAAAAAAAAATCATGGCTGAATTTCTTTTATTGATGATTCATTTAAGAATTCTTTTGAAAACAATTTATAGCACTCTGCTTTTTTCCTGGAGCACCACCATCTACATGCATGCCTCGATTTAATGGTAGGCAAAATCATCAGAGAACAACCACCTGGTACTTGAACCATTAGCCATGGAAAAATGAATATATTTTAGTTTAATTGAATAATACTCTCTCCGTCCCAAAATGATATTCATACTTTTTTCGTCGTTACTACGAATGATCTTTGAGCAATAATTATAAGTTGACTCAATTGTACTAACTAAAACTCAAAACTTGTTATTGACACACCATCAACATCGATAACAAGTTTTTAACTCTAATATCTGTCTTTTTTGATGATAATACATTAGTGAGTACTTCAGAGTCATACACTTTTGTATAGTGTATTAGACAATTTTGATAAATTATAATGTTTTTCAACACTTGGTAGAAGAGCAAGTATTATAGCTATGTTAATTAGTGATTGACATTTACTAGTTTATGTATATAGATATGGGCTCACATAATCATGAGGAAGAGATAGCAATATTTCTTGCGATGCATGCTGTTATGGTTAATTTGCATGCATACTACAACATGATGACAGCAGCTATAACCTTCTCAATTGAAAATGGGTATTTGGGAATTGATGAAAGTCGTATATATACAATGTATGAGAAGATCCCAAAGCAAGTCCAAGAGCTTGAAAGGTTGCTTAGACAATCTGACACTTCATGCATCAATAACTTGCGAATGGACAGACACACATTCATTGTCCTCTGTGATATGCTTAGGGAGAAAGGGTTGTCTGATTCTAGGTATGTATCCCTAGAAGAGAAAGTAGCTACTTTTCTTTCTATTCTTGCGCACCACAAGAAAAACCGAATCATGGCTTATGACATGAGGAGATCAGGACAAACTGTTAGCAACTACTTTAATGAGGTCCTCAATGCCGTTGTGATGCTTGGCCCTGAATTGTTTGTTAAACCTGAACCTGAACCTCCAAACTCTAGTGATTCACGGTGGAACCCTTTTGAGGTAAAATAGAAATCATTTTCATTTTGTTCTAGTATGTCACATTGGTAATGATATAATAAGAATCATTTTTTAATATATTTATAGGGTTGCTTGGGTGCCTTAGATGGTACCTATATAAGAGTGAATTGCAGTGAAGAAGCTAAGCCAAGATATAGGTCCCGAAAGGGGGAAATAGCCATGAATGTTTTGGGTGTATGTGATAAGAACATGAATTTTATATTCATATTAACGGGATGGGAAGGTTCAGCTGCAGATGGTAGGATACTACGTGATGCTGTCACTAGGCCTAATGGATTGAGGATCCCTTACGGTAAATAATCTCATTGGTTTATTTTGTCCAAAAATCCAGTTTTTATTAGATAAAATATTATTAAACAACATAAACTTTTCAGGCCAATATTACCTAATCGATGCTGGATATACTAATGGACCTGGATTTTTAGCTCCTTACCGTTCCCGTCGATATCACTTAGCTACATTCCGGAATGGAGAACCTCCACAAAATCATGAGGAATACTTTAATATGAAGCATGCACAGGCACGCAATATTATTGAGCGATGATTTGGTGTTCTTAAGATGCGGTGGGCAATACTTAGAAGTCCTTCCTACTACCCCATACAAACACATGGCAGAATAGTCATGACATGTTGCATTTTACACAACCTCATTCATCGAGAGATGGAAATTGATCCAATTGAAATTTTGCTTGACCAAGACGATAATGTTATTAATGAGGTCAATGTAGGTGGTCCTAATGGTGATGAAGTCGAGTTCGTTGATTCAGTTGAGACATCCGATGCATGGACAACTTGGAGAGACGAATTAGCTCATGAGATGTATGATGCTTGGATAGGGGCAAATTGAGTGATATGTTTACTTAATTTCTATGCTATAAAGATTTGGTCAGAATTTTCCTGTTTCAAGTTGTTTTGAATTAGTTTTGTGCTAGTACTTAGAACTGGGTTTACGGTTCATGACATATTATTAGTTTGATACGGTATTTTATTATTTATTGAAATGATTTTGTTGTCATGTTATTTGGAAATATGATTTTAACTATTGACATATTAATTAGGAGGCATATAGATTTGTTACAATAAACTTCTATTGTCGTTGTGTGTATTTTTAATAGCAATGGAGTCTCGTTGTAACATGACCAAGGATATCCCTTCGCAAAGAAGTACTAGAAGGACTTGGACAGCGAATGAGGAGCAAGCATTAGTGAACTGTTTGTTGGATATGAATAATTCTATATGGACACAAGATGGAAAATTCAAGGGTGGATATCTTAAGCAACTTGAAGCAGATCTGCAGAAGAAAATCCCATGCATCGATTTGAAAGCAAACCCACATATTGAGTCAAAGGTGAGAGATTGGAGAAAGTTACATGGTCTTATAGCATCCTTGGTTGGTCTCTCTGGATTTGGTTGGAGCAGCAATCACAACATGGTGACCAATGACGAAGAGGAAGTCTGGAATCATTATATCAAGGTACTAGACTTTATAATTTTGTTACAACATTAAAAATTGTTATCGTTAGTAGATTTCAACTAAGTTAATGATGTTTTTTATTTACATGTAGAAAGAACCAACCATAACAAAACTCAGATCCAAGTCTTTTCCGTTCTACCTGGATTGGTGTAAAATAAGGGGAAACGACAGGGCAACAGGAGAGTTTTCTGAGACTCCTAATGATGCTGCTGAGGACTTGAATCAAACTAGAGTTGGTGCCCGTACTGAGATTCATGATTTGGATGATCCCGAGGTTGGACTTGAGGATATAGATACTTTTGTGCCTCTTACACAAAATAAGATGCCTAGGAAAAAGGGAACCGAGCCAAGGAAGCGCAAGAGGGTGAATGAAGAGATAGGCAAGGAAATGAACAAGAATTTGGAAAATGGATCAAAAGCAATGAACTGAGTCGCAGATTCCTTAGAGGTAGTAGCTGGGCGTTTGGGGCATGAAAAAGATCAAAGTGATAAGAGGGAACAACTTGATGAATTGATTGAACCACTTGGATTTCCTCTTATGGAGCGAGTATGCATAGTATCGCAACTAGCCATGAAGCCCCTCCTACTTGATGCTTTTCGTGGCCTTAGAAATGAAGAGGCACGTCTTGAAATGGCGAATATGATCCTTTATAGCAGTGGTAATATTTAAGTTTCTACTTAACGTTATTCTAAAGTCCATGATGAATGCTTATATTGAGTCATGTTAGTATCTTTTTGGTTTACCTATGGATTATGTTGGTAGTTTTTTTTTTTTTTTTTTTTTTTTTTTTTTTAGGATGATGATCAGATATTAGGTGTTTTTTGAATAATGGTTTTGGAACCTATTTATCATTGGTGTTTTATGGTATTTTCTTTTTTATTATGTTCGTTTGTTAATTTGTTAGATTATTGTTATTTAATGGCAGATATTTTATAATTTATGTAAATATTCATGCTACTGGTAAATGTATTTGCATGGTCTAGCTGCAATGAGTTGAACTGAACTGTTTTAGATCCATCTTTGATGCTATATATGTATGTATAGATAAGTATGTATAGATAAGTAAGTATATATAAATGGTGCTTCATATACTAATGATGTTTGTATTGAAAATCTTATGCAAATCACGGCCATTTGAAAATTTGAGTCACCGAGGGTAGTTTTGGGAATATGACGTAGTATTGCAATATTTTATTTGGCTACCAAACAAGATATTGGGATAAAGACGGAAAAAAACGATCTAATCGGAGTGCTACCAAACATCATACACCAGCTTATTAATCCTCAAGCATAATAATCGGTGGCTAATTAATACGTGAATAAATAATCGGGCTTATCCTTGTCTTTCTACCAAACGAGCCCTTAGTGTGAGACATTAAATCATGGTAATAATTGATTTCCTTTAAAATTATGCAAAAGCAAAAAAAAAAGGTTATTTTGAACTGGAGATAGTAGTTTGTAAAAGAGTCCGGACATTTTCTTAAAAGCCCTTGATTCAAATATTTATTCTTTAATAAAGATTTTATTTTATTTTAATTTTTTTAAGGTTCAGAAGATATCTCAGAATTGCCCTCACATAGCACGCACTGCTCAATGTTTTGCGCTCCAGGCCATAATCACATTTTGCTCTAAGAGTCATGTCTCGAAACAATGAAAAATTCTAAGGGCCATGTCTCAGAGCAGTGAAAAACTCTAAGAGTTATGTCTCTCAGTCATGAAAATTCTGAGAGCCATGCCTTAGACGCTTTGAGAACCATATCACAAACGCTTTTAGAGCCATGACACAGACAATTTGAGAGTCATGTCATATAGTGACATTATATTTTAATAGCCAACTCTCAAAACTAAAGTAAACAAATATCATATTTTCAAAAGTCAATTTAACTCTGAGAGTTGTCTCTCTGACCAAATTTTGGCTATGAGAGATAACTTTCATACCCAATTTTGACAATGAGAGACAACTCTTGGACCTTTTATCTTTCCAAGATATCAAAAAATTGAGTATACCAATTACAAAACAAAAATGGTTATGAAGTGATTTTTTGTTGAGAAATTGTAAGAGGGAACCTATGGTTAGATATTGTAACAAACTTGATGTTCGCTGGAAACAACTCCGGTCACAGAGAGGTCACAAATCATAGATGTGTGGGTGCCGTTGGGGTGATGGATGAAGGAGGACGCCAGAGGAGAAAGACATTGCAAAGGAGAAAAAGGATGTCGGAGGAGAAGGAAGACGCCGGTATCAAAATCAAATTTTGTACCTATGATCACTATTCATAGGGTATCAAATCATCATCACTAAGGGTTTGCTCCCGAGTTTTTAAAATAAGAGAAAAGAATGGAAAGATGAGGAAATGTGATATATTTTCCTTTCTAAGGTTGCTCCCAAGATTTTTTTTAAGAAGGAAATGGAAGGAAGAGAAATGAAAATTAATAAGATTTTCCCTCTTACACAATCCTCCCAAAAGTGAGAGGAATTGGAAGGAAAGAAAGTTTTATAAACAAACTTTTATGATGAACCCATATTACCCCTCAAATATAACTTTCTATTTCTTTCATTAAGGGTACAATAATAATTCAAAGTATTTTCCTTCCCTTTCTTTCATAAACTAAGTAGCACCCCTATAACAAATCCCATTCCCTCCCCTCCCCTTCCATCCCTTCCCTTCCCTTCCCTTTCTCTCCATTAAAAACTCGGGAGCGGACCCTAAGGGCAACTCCAACAATAAAAAGTTGTATCAAATTTATTTTCTAATATTTGCTAAGTTTATTAATGCTTTCAACATTATTGATATTTTAAATTATGACTATTAATTTAATTAATTAATTTTATTTATCTAAAATTATAGTATCACTTTATTGTTATTTACAAAGTCTTATTATTGCAATTTTTTTAAATATGAGTATTATTTTGAATTATTATATTTTACCATGATAAAATTTCGTAAATATCACAAATTCACTTTATTAATGTATTTACAATCAAATAAAGTACAAATTAACATTTCTAAAAACTTGTAAATATTATAATTGTTATAAAATGTTTCATTTGTCCCATAATAATAAAAATGTCCCATAATAATATTGTTAGTTCTTTAAAAAAATTAACACTATATTATCTCGTCTCCAAATGAATAATCTAGAAAGAAAAATTAACTTAGTCAATAGAAATGTTTATTTTTTTTAAAATGTTTATTTTAAAACAGAGGAAATATAAGTTTTTTTTCAAATATATACGTCAATATATGTTAGTATTATGAAAAATTTACAATATGATTTTGATATAAATTTATTTATTATTTAATAAAATTTAACTTTTAGTTTAAAGCTAAACAAAACTTTAAGAAAACGAACATGTGTCATAATTTTTATTAGTCCATTGTAGAAAGCTTTCAACTAAATACTCTATCCATCTCATTTTAAGAGTAAAAAATGTGTGAGTTCAAAAATTAAGGAAAATGTGATGTGTTGTGAGTGTTTGATGATAGTTGGGTAGGAGAGAGAAAGTGGGGTAGAGAATAATTAATGGATAATTGTTGTGAGTATAACATGTAAGATCCACTTTTTATTTTAAGATTTTAACTTTTAAAATTGGATAATTTTTGTAGAAAAAATTTTGAATCTTAAAATGGGAAGGAGGGAGTAGAGATAAATGGAAAAGAGAGGTAGACTTGACAGTTTGGGGAAGCTTCAGCTTGTATTCAATCCAAATCTCCTTCTTTGGGCAAGTGTAGTACACGTACAACAAGATATTATGTACTCCTTCCGTCCCAGAGTAAGAATCCTACCCTCATTTGCACGTTTATTAATAAATATTGGAAGTGGTGTAAATGTTGTGAGTGTAAAAGTAAAGTAGAAGAGAGAATGAGTGGGAGAGAATAGTGAATTGATTGGTGTTGTGAGTATAAAAGTAAAATAGGAGAGAGAATGAGTGGGGTGAATAGTAAAGATTCTTTGTCATTTTAGGAATATGACTCTTTACTCTGGGACGTACCAAAATAGAAAGTAGGACTCTGGGACGCACCAAAATGGAAAGTATGACTCTTTCTCTGGGATGGAGGGAGTAAGAGATTATTATCCCACATCTTCTGAAAAAGAGAGAAACATAAACCGATATATAAACTTGAGGAGTTACTCTCCTTAGCACCAATTGGATTTAAGGTGAAACCTCCAATGTAGTCCATTGCCAGCCCAGTCAAACCCGTGCTAACACGGTAAAACACGTTTTTCTTAAGACCTATTAGTCCTGGTTTCCATTGAAGTTTGACAAATAATCTAAGTTGATTTAATTTTCTTAATGATATTTTAAAAACTTTGAATGGGTTTCGGGGAAACGTGATGGATCATGGACTAGGTACAAGGTTAGCCCAAATATGGTTCAAGCCCAAAACACGGAGTGTATTTTGGAGTTAGACGGCCTTTTCTAGAAGAGATCTGCTAGCCGCCTAAGTGGGCTTCTTTAGTGGCAGTGTGGCACCGGCTAATATCCTTCCACATTTAACTGTCCCATATACTCCTTTAATAAAAAAATAGATTAAAAGTAAATTTAGATATTTATTTTGAAATAGAAGTGTTAATTTATCAATTGTTAAAAGATATAGTTATCTTCTTTATAATAAAGTCACACTTTTTATTTTAGCATTTCTCAAAATAAATATCACGATTTTAAATATGAAAATAATTTCAGTGTAGATTTACTATGGTGCAAGTGAAGTACAAACAAATAACAAGTGATCCACATTCCTTAAAACGCTGGTGAGACAAACATAATATCTATTACAAGCTACTATCTCAGTTTCATGTGATTTGAGATCAAAAATTTTGGCACACAAACTAAAGAAAAGTAAGAGGGAGAAATAGTGGGAGGAGGTGTTTGTAAGTATGAAAAATTAAATAGAAATGCGAATGAGTGGGAAGAATAGCAAGTTGATTGATGTTATGAGTGTAAAAGTAAAGTAGGAGAAAGAATGAGTGAGAAGAATAGTAAAGATTATTTACCATTTTGGGCAGTCTCAAGTGATGTGGAACGGACGAAAAAGGAAATAAGTTTCAAGTAACATGAAACGAAGGGAGTATGTTCTAAAAGTCGCTCGTCTGCCCCGCCTAGGCGCTAGGCCCCCCATAAAGCTCCCCGAATAACTTCACTCCGCCTGGAAATCCGTTAAGCCAAAAGATTGTCACCTAAGCACCTTAGGAGCCGACTAATCGGGCTAGACGCCGCCTACCGCCGAGATTCGCCTTGCTGTTTTGATGTTAAGAAAAAACATATGGTCTTTGAACATCGTCATTTCTTCTTAGTATAAATTCAAAAAAAAAAAAAAAACTCATTAAATACTATTGTTATGCTGCCTTGCTGTGGAGTGTTGGAACTAGCACTTGAAGCTAAGTAAAACAAAAATCATTTATTTATTATTTTCTTGAAGTTGTTATATATCTTCTTGTAAAATATATTTTATGCCTATAATTTAGATATTTTTGTGATATTTTCAACTCTATTTCACCGGAATGTTGTAATTCATGTCTAAAGTCTAAGACCTGCTTAAGCGCTCTAACGCTAGAAGCTTGACTAGAGGATTGAGGGAGTATTTCATTTACATACTGGTTGTATAATAATAAAACAAATTCAAAAAACCCAAACAACAACCCTTTTTCACGGATTTCTCAGTGTAGCAATATAAAATGGGGGCATTTACCATATAGTCCCTCAACATAACCTTATTTACTGCTTAAGACAAGAAATATTTTAACTAACCATATAGTCCTTAGCTTACATCTTCCTCAACATATTACTAACTACACCCTCTCAGCATTTTACTTTCACCCCAACCACTATCCCCTTAGGCTATCCCTCACCACCTTCTCCAGTCAACAACTCCGGCAACCACCATTTCCGGCGACCATCAACTCTGGCGACCACTCCGGCAAAAAAAAAAAAAAAAAAAAAAAATTAGCTTCAGTGACCTTCCAGCAACCAAACAGTTGAGAATTTATCAGTATGTTCTCAGTTGTCAACTAAACTACTAATAACACGAACAATTTCGGCGACCACCAACTCCGGCAACCAAACAATTGAGAACTTATCAGTAAGTTCTCAGTTGTCAAATAAACCACTAAGAACACGAACAACTCCGACGACCATCAACTCCGGCGACCAAACAGTTGAGAACTTATCAGTAAGTTTTCAGTTCTCAACTAAACCGGCAAGAAGAAGATCAAACTCCGGCGACCAACTTCGTCGACCACTAACTCCAGAGACCAAACAACTGAGAAATTATCAGTAAGTTCTCAGTTGTCAACTAAACTAGTAAGAACACGACCAAAATCCGGCGACCACCAACTCCGGTGACTAAACAAAATAGAACTTGTCAGTAAGTTCTTATTTGTCTCAACTCTGGCGACCAAACAACCGAGAACTTATTAGTAAGTTGTTCACTGAACAAACAACTTCGCAATTATCAAATGTGAAGGTGGCCGGTGATTAATGGCGGTGACTAACAACTGAGAATGTTCTCAATTATACACTACACATTTGAGAACATCTTAGTTGTACACTAAAACACTAAGAAATTCTCACTTGTTCACTGAAGACAAACGAAGCTTCCCAAATTGAATGGGTCTATTTACTCACCACATTCAAACCACTCTCCCTAACCTCTCATCTCTCCAATCTCTTCTCATTTTCACCAAGTAACTCCCCAACCCCATCCAATAGTTTCTTCTTTTTTAAAAAAAAAAACGAGATTCTTGCTTTAACAACTGTATTCTTGCTGCGAAGGGTGAGCTCGGGTCGCTGTCGTCGAGAAAGGAGGATGAGAACGGGATGGCTGGAAGGAAGGAAAATCATGCGTAGATCTAGAGTTATTGATCGAAAATAGTAGATCTGCTCACCTGGGTCACCGGCGTAGGAGAAGTTGCCGGAGTTGGAGCGGAGTTCGAATACAGAGTCAACGCCGGATCTACGACGGTCAGAGGCTTGGAATGTCAGATCTACGACGATCAGGGGCTTAAAAATGCCGATTAATGTTGTAGGTGGTGTTCGCCGGAGTATGAGGAGTATAGCAGTTCGCCGGAGGTGAGGAAAGAAGTGGCCGACGGAGGGGGAAGTCGCCGGAGGAGGGGGAGGTCACCGGAGGAGGGGGATCGGAGGGGTTGCCGGAAGTGAGGGAGGAGTGGCCGGAGCAGGAGGGGAGGTGGAGAGAGAAAGGAGAGAGAGAAAAAAAAAACTCTGGGTGTGTGAATAAGAGTGAGTAGGGAGGGGAGGGGTGTAGTTAATACACTAAATGACTATATGGTTACATAAAATATTTCTTAGGACTAGGAGGTAAAATAGAAAAGTCTCTGTCCTAGGACGTAAATTAAAAATTATTCAGGGACTAAGTGGTATTTTTCCCTATAAAATGAAGGCCAATTATTCTATCTTTAGAAAATTCTCCTTAAAAAACACAAGTCCAATTATTCTTTGATGGGTAACAAAAGTGGGGCCTTCGAAGAAATAATTAAATCATTTAAACCAAATCTAAAATAGCTCCCTTAACCTTTTGCACAAAATCTTTGAGGGGCCTACTTTGGCACTACAAATCTATTTTAATCAGGAAGAAAATTGACCCCTCACCATATTCCCAGTTCAAATTTGAAAGACCTTATTGAGTGATATTTTTTTATCTCGTGACTTTTTTCTTTTATTTTTTTTAAAACGAGTGTTTATTATAACCTTATTAACAGTGTTTTGATCACTTTGTCCTCATAAAATTGTATAATTAAAAAAATATATTTAACTTTTTTTTTTTACCCACTTAAATTTGAATTATAAATAATTATATATATCCTCAATTCACTTTACATACTCTCCAATTTTACTTTGATTTTTAAAGTGCAAACTCAAACTGAGAACTCTAAATATTAATCGGGACGGAGCATATCCCAAATGCTAAATAATTGGACATTATGGACAGATATGATATCAAATTTCTTAGCCCAGAATCACAACATATACTTCATCAACTTCCTCTCCTTTGTTCCAAAATAATCTTCCCATTTCCCATTTCCAATTGTCCTAAAAAGTTATGCCCATTTCTACAATTTAGGTTTAAATGTGCATAAACAACACACGGCCAGTGAAGCAAATGCGCATATTTTTAAAAAGTTTGAATAGTCAAATGCGATATCATTTTGGGACGGAAAGAAGAGCTAGAATATACTTATATATATAAGCCGAGACACTGGCGCTACATATTACAAGGTTAGGATCAAGGAGAGAATTTTATGCTGCCAAAATCAGCTTTCAATCTCCAGTTAAAAAGTGTCTATGGTTTAGAATGTTTTCGAGCTAAACGGTTAGGAGACGACAACATAATATATCTAAACTTTTATACAAGCAATCAGATGATACCGAGATCCTCTAAATCAATTCCTACGACTGTCACGACATTTCTGTTTCTTCGCCGAATGGATCAACTCCAATATCACATCTACTTCGTTTACTTTCTGTAACTCAAAAAAATAATAAGAAGAACAAAAAAATAAGCAAGATTTAAAGAGTGCCCTGTTTAGTGTCAATATATATGTATATATATATATATAGAGAGAGAGAGAGAGAGGAGGGAGGGGAGAGAGACCTGTGAAGCGAAATGCTGTTGAATGGCATTGATCAATTTCTCCTTTGACGGATTAGGATGTGTACGTCCCTATAGACAAAGATATGCGTTTCAGCTAAGCTACCGAAAAATGATTTATGCTAAGTTTTAAAAAAATTATAGAACTTACAAGGTTGAAGGCACTCCAATATCTCCATAGCGTGTTTGATCCTAGCTTTGCCATGTTCACTTTCTGCTCACCCACACACGTAGTAAAAAGTCAAAAACTAACGTACATTACTAGAAAACTAACGAGACCGACAACTAAAATGAATCTTTCTCTCTCTCTCTCTTGCTTACCGGTTGAGAGTGAGATGTGTGGATAACTGATTGAGATACTTTGCAGCTGTTACGACTCAAGGACTTTGAAGATGTAGATGAAGCCCATGGTCTTGTGTAGCGAACCTTTGGCTTGTTCACTTTGCTGAACTCCATGCCAGTGGCTGCACAATCCGAAAAATAGTGATCTTAATTAATGGGTTATTATTCATTCAAAAAAATTTAATAATAACGGGTTTTAGAAACTAGATTGGGAAATTGTATTATTGGGTATTGAAAATAACATACAGAAATCGTTGTCCTTTTCACCAAGGTCGGAACCACTGCTAGAATAGTCAAATTCGAATTCTTCATCTTCTTCATTGCCGGTAGGTGGTTCAAGAACACTCAAAGCATTCCTTTGAAGCTTCACTTCAACCCCATTCTTCAGAACCTAGAATGTCATATTTTCAAGATTTAGCAATGTAAAAGAAGAGTTTATTCATCCAAAAAGGGTAAAAATGTCCGTTCAAATCCCATTAATCAGTCACCAATTCCCAAATCCGAAAAGAGACCAAGGGAAGCGTCCTACATCCTTAATTCTCTCTCTGGCCCGTGTATCAAATTAAAATAAAGCTGATACTACAATACACGAACAAATTAATATACATTCAACATAGCAGATTTTACATCAAGGATGAAATAATAAATTTAACTGCAACATTTTTATCTGATACTAAACTTGAGCCAACAGAGCAGCAGCCAACCTATCAATGATTAACAATATTCAATTTCTTTAACTGATCCTGTAAACAAGAAAATCATATCTTCGAATTCAAGAAAAGATTCCACTTTTAACCTATTCCATTCGGTTGCATTTACTGCAACCACTTCTTATTTGCAAAAGGAAATAGGGTCATGCTATTTTCATACTATTCTTTAATTCAAAGGCAAAAAAGATCAAATTGCCGTTTAAATGAACAAAAAAAAAATAAAGTGATGAGAGAATGGAGTAAAAGAATGAAAAGAAAGAAGAAAAGGAAAAAAAAAAACGGAATAATACCAGCCAATGCCAACCACCAAGACCAACAGCCTTCTTGACAACGCCTTGAAGGCCCACCAAAACAGACTTTGTTCTGTTGTTTCCCGTCACAATAACTTTGGTATGCCTAGGAAGCACAGATAGCTCTTCATCACCACTTTCCTCCCGGAAAGGCGAAAACACTCTCGAAGGATACAGCTCAGGCTCCAGCATCTTGTTTTTAACCACTGTAAGATTATCCTCGCAATTCTTGAAATCCAACAAATTATTTACTCTTCTCAGTTTCAGCTCAAGCACGCTAATTTTGGTGACTTGTCCATTTTAGCAATTGAATCAAATCGATTAATCTTCATGTGGAGTAGGAGGGTAACTTCATATGTGAACAAGAAGAATTTAGCATACTGCATATAAAATAATCAAAAAGGAGGTTAAGATGGATGGTGTAATGTAATATAGAGAAAAGAAAGGCATTTTACAGCATTCAATAACAAACTTCATTTCTCAGTTTGTGTATGTGTGATACAGAAAGAGAGAGAGAGTTCTCAGTTCTAAAAACTGGATCTTTAAATATGACACGTAATTTTTAAGGGAATGTTGAATGCAATTGACCCATTAAGATTAAGTCATTGAATCTCTCTCTCTCTCATTCACGGGCTGAACTTGATAACAATAAATGAAACACCATCTCATTAACTGAAGATATGCATAAATTTATATACGATGCTGGCCCTCAAAAAATTCGCTCGTCTTCAAAGCATATTGCTACAAGTCCAACCATTAAAGTTAATCCACACTCACACATCTAATCTTTCTTCTTTCTTCCTTCTTCCTACCTTCTTAAAAAAAAAAAAAAAAAAAAAAAAAAAACCCTAACCCCCCCCCCCCAAAAAAAACAAAAAAAAGATCAATCAAAATCCCTAATTAAAACTCAAATCAAAACTGGTACCTAGTATGCAATGGAAGATAAATGGTGGTAATTTAGCTAAAATTCAATCATTTCTACAAAAATTGGCAAAAAAAAAAAAATAAGTAAAGGAAAAAAGAGAGAGAGAGAGAGATGAGCTTACTAACATACATGTAGCTGGGGGGTTTTTTTTAGTCCAATCAACCCAGCATATATTAATAACAGAACACAGACACACAAATAGATACTACAAGTGAAGAACATAAATGTGAATAATGGACTGCATTTTTTTTGAACCCAACACAACTGGCATCTAAATTAAAGCTTGATTAAAATTTTAAAACGGTAAACGACAAACAAAATACAAATTCAAACACAAATTTAGTCATAACACTAATCAAACACTAATTTTCAATTTGTACAAGTCAAGATCCGAATAATAGTTAATGGGGAATAGATGGATTAGACTGAACCCAGAGATACACACAGAGATAAACACACAATTTTTTATTTTTTTTTTAATTTAAAATGGGACGGAGGGAGTAATGAATACTATCCACCAGAACAGAATTCTAAAGTACACTTATATAAAATAATTTCCAATTGTTTCAAATGAAAAATGGGGGAAATTATTTAAAATGATAATAAAAGAAAGTTAAGCTTAAACCCACTTGAGGTCAAATAATGAAAAGTTACATATAGCTCAAAACACACACATCTAAACAAATACTCAATTCAATTGACACCCATTTTCCCAAAACTGAAAAAATTTAACACCCAACTCAAAATGGGTCATAGAAAATCTGAAAGAAATTGTCAAACAAAATCAGGAAAAAAATTAATCAAACTAAACAAGATCATAAAGTCATGATTAAAGAAATAGTACTAATACATTAAAAATTAAAATGACATACCTGTGCATAATCAGGGAATTAGGAATGCACAAATTCCGAGAGAATTAAGGAAGAATTTTTTATTTTATTTTTTTTTAAAAAAAAAAAAAAAAAGAGATGGGATTGATTGCAGTGGGTTGGATATACCCTAGAGAGGAGGATGAAGAAGAAGAAGAAGATGATATAGTTTTTAGAGAGAGAAAGTAAGTGATTACTACTACTCTAAAAAATACATACACACACTAAATGCTTACCAACTGCCATTGGAAACGACCTGCAAATGACTACTAATATCAGGGTCACTGTGTGTGTGTGTGTTGTGTGTGTACGGTCACTTGGCGTTTACCGGATGTTACCGGCTGTAGCCGGTTCCACAACACCAATGCTAATGGGCCAGCCGTTAATATTAATTCGGTAGCTCGGCTCGGCTAGGCTTGTAAAAGACCTTCTAGAACCAAGACAGACATCATCCTCAAAGGTTGAAAAGAATACTACTCCCTTCGTCCTAACTTAGGAGTAAAAATACTTGTGTTCAATAATTAAGGAAAATTGATGCGTTATGAGTGTTGATAGTTTTGTAGGAAAGAGGAAGTGGAGTAAGAAGAGTTAGTGGATAATTGTTGTGAGTATGACATGTAGGAGCTACTTTCCATTTTTGATTTTGACTCTCAAGTTAGGACGCCATTTTGGAAAATTTTTACTCTTAAATTGGGACTGAGGAAGTATATTTTTTGCAAATTTTTTTTGGTGAACTAGTTAGTATATTATACTTATTAATTTGTAATTTAAATAAATGGAATATTTAAAAAATAGAGGACATGGGAAAAATAATCTGAAAAAATTATTCCCTTCGTCCCAGACTAAGGTTCTTACTTTCATTTTTGGTTTGTCCCAGAAAAATGTTTTAGTTGTTTTATTACCCAAAATAGACAATGAAACCCACTTGTCATTCTCACAACAAAAACTTTTTTCCATTTTATCTCTCCTACTTTCTCTTTCTTCACTTTCCATACTCACAACATTTATTTTTTTCTTAATCTCCGTGTAATGTCAAACTAAGCACCTTAGTCCGGCACAAAGGGAGTACTGTTTTCCACCATGATATACCTTCTTTCCTAATGTTTACTT